>JADMLD010000740.1:0-643351 GCA_017589585.1 Phylloscopus whistleri
GGAGGAGCTTCAACCTCAGGTCCAGTCTGATCCGGCACAAGAGGATCCACAGTGGGGAAACGGCCCTAATGAATGTGGGGGAATGTGGGGAGAGCTTCAGGCAGAAGGGCTACCTTACACGACACCAGAGGATCCACACTGGGGAAAAGCCCTACAAGTGTGGGGAATGTGGGAAGAGCTTCAGAGTAAGCTCGGCCCTGATCCAGCACCAGGTGATCCACACTGGGAGAGGGCTCTACACCTGCATGGAATGTGGGAAGGGCTTTGGACAGAGCTCCCACCTGAAATACCACCAGCGCATCCACACCGGGAGAGGCCCTACGAGTGTCCCGAGTGTGGGAAGAGGTTTCACCACCAGCTCTGATCTCCTCGTCCATCAGCGGATTCACACGGATGAGCGGCCCTCCGCTGCCCCGACTGTGGGAACGGCTTCAACTGCAACTCCCACCTCACTGTCCACTGGCGCATCCATACTGGGAGAGGCCCTACGAGTGTCCCCAGTGGGGAAGAGCTTCTCACAGAGCTCTCACTTGACCAAACACCAACGGAGGCGCCACTGAGGGAAGCCCTGGGAGTGCCCTGAGAGCGGGAAGAGCTTCGTGCGCTGCTCCAGCTCCATCCCCCTGGGAGGATCGGTGTTGGATGATCCCCAGTGACCCCCTTGGGCAGAGCCCTGGTGATCCCTGTTGGGAAGACACCTGGCTGGGGGCACTCCACATCTTCCTGTCTCCCCATGGCACCTGGATGAACGCAGGGGCAGGAACATCCATCGGGACACAGACCAACATTGGGAATTCTTTGGGGAGAGTGGATTTGTTGACTCTCAACCTCAGAAAATCTTTTATGTTCAGTTCCTATCTTCTGGTTGCCATTGAAGATACTGGATGGTCTTGGAGATCTTTTCCAACCTCAAGAATTGCACGATTTTGATTTCCTATTGCCCAAGGGTGGCTTCTGTAGGCAGATGATGAACTGGGGCCAAGACCAAGATTTTGGAGACAGTGGGATGGAAACCCCTCCAAGAAGGTTCTTCCCTCCCACCCAAGCATGTGGATCCTCAGCTGGCACGGACACAAAAATCCTTTACTTTTGGCCTTGATTTGCTTTTCATTTCTCTTCATCTCTTTAAAATATCCAACACTGGGTAACACTTGGATGGGCCGGGAACCCCCAAAACCAAGCATGGGTGACAGGGGTGGTGGAATAGGGGGCAGTGGGGAAGGGGTGGAAGAGGACGGGAAAAGAGGGGTCTGGGACCCCCAAATTGTGTTGGGAGGGATCCCACTCCTCCTTTATCATCTCTGGGATGGATCCAGGACAGGTCAGGCTGGGCAGTGCTGGGCTCTTGGCCAGGCCTGGGTACCCCCCATGAGCCCCCTCCTCAAATTCCCCTGGCAGCTTAGAGGGGTCCTGGTGTCTTTTGGGGTTCACTGGGTGCCTTGTCGGGGTTCAAATCCCCAGAGTCCCCAGAGCGGGGTGACACAGGAGGGGGAACACACGAGGGTCCCCATTCCCCATCTGTCCCAGGGCCCGTTCTGCCCCCACCCCCCCCCCCAATCACAGTCCCCCTGCAGGTCCCCCCAAGTCTGAGCCCCAGTGCCAGGAAGACGAAGCCCAACACGAAGTCCCCGATCCCCGTCAGCATCTCGCTGTGGGCAGCGTCCAGCGGCATCTCTGGGGGGTCTGCAGGGATCAGGACCCCCCAAAACCTCTCACAGACACCGCCAGTTCCCTCCCAGTCTCTTCCAGCCCACGCAGGACCCCCTGAAACCTCCTCCCGATCCGTTCCCGGCCTCTCCAAGACCCACCAAAGGCCCTCCTGTCCCTCTCAGGATCCCACAACCCCCTCCCAGTTGCCCCCCACTGCCCCAGGACCCCCAAATCCAAATCCTCTCCCAGTCACTTCCCAGCTCCTCCACGACTCACCCAAACCCTCTCCCAGTCCCTTCCCAGACCAACCTCCTTCCAATCCCCACTTTCCAATACTTCGTTCTCCTTCTAGCCCCTCCAGGCTTACTCCAATCCCTCCCAGTTCCTCCCAGCACATCCCAATCCCCTTCCCAGTCCCCCAGTGCCTCTCCCGTGCCCCAGTGCCGCTCAGGGCTGCTCCAGGCTGACGTGCCCCACCCGGAGCTGGAGGTGACCCCGTGTTCGGGGGCGTTTCCAGCAGCACCAGGAGCTGGTGGGTCCAGTCCCCGCTGGGGACCACGGCGGTGGCCACCACGTGCCCCGAGAGCTCCTGGTGTGGGCTTGAGAGGGAGTGGGAACGGACTGGGAGGGATTGGGAGGAACTGGGAATGAAGCGCGCGGCACTGGGAGGCCGAGCCCAGAGAGGGGCACTGGGCGCTGCGGGTCTGCCTGGCAACTGATGAGTCATCAGCAGCGCGCGCTCTGATTGGCTGAGAGGCGTCCGCTCCACACACGGCCGGGATGGACACGCGGAGGGGACTGGATGGACTGGGATGGACTGGGATGGACTGGGAGAGCCACGGGGGTCACTGGGAGGAACAGGAGGCCCCGGGGATGGGCCCAAGGAGGGCTGAGGGGATTCGCGGGGAGGTTTGGAGGGGCTCCAGGGTCATTGCCGGGCAGGGCCCGAGGGGACGCGCTCTGCCCCACGCTCAGCTCTGCGCTCCACCAGGATAATGCCGGAGCTGTGCCGGCAGTGCCTGTCCACCGCAGCCCGTCGTCTGTGCTCCTCCATCCCGGGTCGCTGCTCCAGGACTTGGCAGCTTCTCCCCAGAGGAGCTGTCCCCCCCGTACAGCCCCACATCGCTGCCCGATGCAGGGGCTGCTCCCGGTTGGGGATGTTCCTCTCCACGACCCTCACCCGTTCGATGCCCTTAATGAAGTGACAGCCGGACTGAACCATCTCCTGGAACAGCCCTGTGTGTGCAGGACTGTCCTGGTTTAGGGCAAATTCGGGAGGAAACCTACAAAGGGGTTCCTCTGGAAAGCAAACCCAAACGGCCCCTCTCCCCAGCCAGTCCAGGAAAAAAGAACTTCCTTGGGGAAAAGTGGGAAAAACTATTTATTTAACAAACAAGGTGCCCACAAGCACAAAAAAATGAATAATAAAACAATAAAACCTCTGCCTGCTCTGAGGAGAGATGGCAAAGTGCGACAGTCCTTGCCCTGGGTGTAGCTCAGCTCACTCAGTCTCTCACCAGCCCCACTCCCTCCGGAGCTCCAGGCCCCGGCGGCCGCAGGTGCCAGCCCTCGCTGCTCCTCTGGGTTTTTCAGTCCAGAGCAGATTTAAACAGTCCCAAGAAAAAGAGAAAAAAGCATTCCAGGGAACTTCTCTGCCTCAGGCAGCTCAAATTAACTCAGAACACAGGAGATCTCTGTCCCAGCGCTGTCTGTGCCTCAGACCAACGCTGCAGCAAGGACAGGTGGGAGTCAGGCAGTTTTCTCAAAACAAACTGCGCTGCTTCTTTATCCCCCCTGGCTCCCAGAACCATTTTAAAGGTACAGAACTGAATATAGAGCACAAACAGAACAGAGGATTGGGGATACAAGCATCATAAAGTCACCCTAGGACAGGCAGCCACAGCCATTCCATGGTGACATCCCAGGGCACCTGGGCTGCAAAGGCACCCATCTGTCACCGGCACTCACAGGGGCTCCACGGTGACATCCCGGAGTGCCCAGGCTGCCAAAGAGCTGGGATGTCCCAGACACTCACAGGCTTCCTGTCATGGGCAGAGTGGGAGCTGCAGGCAAAAGCTTCATTTCTTCATTGGAGAAACTCCTGCTGAGTCATGAGGTAGAGAAATGACACCCAACAGCCACCATGGATCCTCAAACCCCTCCAGGATGCCAAGACTTTTAAAATTCCATCTAAGAGAGGAGACTTGGAACGGCTGGATCCAATCCTAGACCCAGATTTTCTGAAAGGTTTATGTCTAAAAGCCTGGAGAGGTGGAATTGAACCATAATCCAATTTGTCCCACAGGATTAATGATGGAATACCAGATATATTTCTATAAATACAGCTATGATTGATTCTGATCAGGATTAGACAGAAAGATTATTCACACCACAGAGTAAACAAAAATAGAGTTATTTACTCCAGAATATAGGAGCTATAACATTTATCAGAATATAGTGCTCTAGGAAGGAATTTTGAAGTAATCAGGGCCTTTCTGGAGTTGTTTGAGCCCATTGCAGGCAGAGCCTCCTGCTCCAGCAGGAACTGCCTTTCCTGTGCCAGGACCAGGGCAGATCCTGCTGCAGGAAAAGCCCCAGGCCAGCCCCAGCAGAGTGAAGGGCTCGGGCACAAGTGCAGAGTGCCGTGCTGGGAGCTGTGCCAGGGAGAGCCTGAGGCACCAAAGGCCCCTGGGCAGCAGCAGCTGCTCCCAGGGCATGGCCAGAAGCCTCCCTTGGCAACCCGGCCTGGTGGCCACCACTGCAGAGCTGCTGGCTCAGGGCTCATTTCTGCCTGGGCTCTGCCCCAGCCCACAGAGTGTCAGCTCAGCCCTGACTCTGGCACAGCTGCTGTTCCTGAGCCCTGCAGAGCATCAGGGTCACCTGTGCCAGCCTGGTGCCCATCCCTGGCTCTGGCACTGTCACTTCTGTGCTCGCTGCTGCCTCCAATACTGAACCCCCTCATCTACAGCCTGGGGAACCAGGAGCTGGAGGATGCCCTGAGGAATATGACCACTCTGTGCTTTTCAGAAACAATCAGGTGCCTCTTTGTTTCTGCACAGCATTCAGAATGGAACTCATTCCAGGCCCAGACTGCTTTGTGCCATGTGTCTTGTTTGTTATTCTATTTGATTTAATAATTCCTTCCCTTCCCTTCCCTTCCCTCCTTCCTTCCTTCCCTTCCCTCCCTTCCCTTCCCTTCCCTTCCCTTCCCTTCCCTTCCCTTCCCTTCCCTTCCCTTCCCTTCCCTTCCCTTCCCTTCCCTTCCCTTCCCTTCCCTTCCCTTCCCTTCCCTTCCCTTCCCTTCCCTTCCCTTCCTTCCCTTCCCTTCCCTTCCCTTCCCTTCCCTTCCTTCCCTTCCCTTCCCTTCCCTTCCCTTCCCTTTTTTCTTTTTTCTTTTTTCTTCTTTTCTTTTCTTTTCTTTCTTCTTTTCTTTTCTTTTCTTTTCTTTTCTTTTCTTTTCTTTTCTTTTCTTTTCTTTTCTTTTCTTTTCTTTTCTTTTCTTTTCTTTTCTTTTCTTTTCTTTTCTTTTCTTTTCTTTTCTTTTCTTTTCTTTTCTTTTCTTTTCTTTTCTTTTCTTTTCTTCTCATAATATTTTCCATAAAGTGGTGCCATTAGTCCCAGTATTGCTACATCAGTATCTACCGTGCCTGTGTTAAGCACAGACAATAAGGAGCCCTGATCACTGTGCATTTCTGGAAAATAAAGTGTCCTGCTCTGCCCTGTGTGCCCAACATGTTCCCTCAGCCCCTCTCTGTCTCTGCAGGGGCAGTGCCTGTGAGCAGAGGTGGAGGGCAGAGACTCCCAGCACAGCAGCACAGCCAGGGACAATGGCCCTGCCTCTTCCCACAGCTGCTCTTCCCAGCTCCAGCCTCTCCTTCCCAGCCCTTCTGTGGCTGGAAGGCCGCAGTGCTGTGGCAGCTTGGTCACTGTCCTGCTGCGTGTCCGTGCTGTGAGCACAGGCAGGGCCAGGCCATGGGCACTGCTGGGACACAGCTGGGCTCCAGCACAGCAGCTCCAGCAGCCAAGGGCATCTCCTGAGGGCAGCCCAGGAAGGCTTTGCTCTCCCTGCAGAGCTGCTGTCAGCAATGTGCTCCAGGAATGCCCTGGCAAAGCAAAGCCCAGTGCCTGGGGCAGAGGGGGAGTGTGCAGGGGGGCACCCAGCAGTGTCCTGGCACAGCCAGAGCTCCTGGCATGGACCTGAGGGAGCAGCAGAGCAGGGCCTGGGCTGTGTCTCTGTTCTGGGGACAGCCTGGGAAGGTGCCCCAGGGCAATTGTCCCACACCAGCCCCTGCAACCACCATGGCCAGCACAGGCCTCTCCCCACACCTGCAGGAGGTTGTTTGTCCCTGCATGGAGGGACACCAAGTGACCAGGCCAGCAGTGCCTGTTTGCTCTGTCCTGAGGAGATTTCAGCAGGGCATCGTGTGTGTATGTGGGGAGATGAACCAGAGTGAGCACAAACACCATCAGCAGCACTCGGGGCTGGCACAATTCCAGAGGCACAAACAGGGCCTTGAGGCCACTTCACTCTGAGAGTGAAATCCTCTGGGAAAACCACCTGAATTCTTTACTGGGCTGCGCTTAGGGATGCAGAGAGAAACATCCAGGGCAGGGAGGCTCCAGGGAAACTGCTCAGCACAGCCAAGGACTGCACAGAGACACCATTGGGGTGGGGGTGTGTGGGGAGAAATCACAGCTGCCTCCCTTCTGAACCACCCCGAGGACCTGGACAGGGCTGTGCTGTGTTCTGGGCACTGAGCTGGAACTGAGGAATGTGGAAAAGGCCTTTGGTGTCAGGGATGTTGAGAAGGCTGGGCAGTGTCACTGTGAGAGCTCTCTCAAATCCCTTGGAAAGGGCAGAGCCATCCCAGAGGGTCCTGGGAACCTGGGAAAGGCAGACATGGAGCCAGTCTGCAAACAGGGCAGGGAAGGGATCTGGGAGAGTCCCAGACTGGTCAGACTCAGCAGGGAAGGGGATGTGGCAAATCCTCCTGCAGCCATTCCAGGCACTGGCAGGACAAGGCAGGGATTGCAGAAGCCCTGTGGGAGGGAAAAGAAGGGGATGTTGTGTGCCCAGACTTTAGCCAGGCCTGTGACACGGTCTGCTGTGGTCTCCTCAGAGCCAGGCTGGAGAGAGCCGGGCTGAAGAAATGGAACCTCGGGTGGGTGGGAATTTGGCTGAACAATGAGGGTCAAATGTCATCCATGGTACAGAGTCCTCTTGGCAGCCACTCCCTGGTGACATCCCTCAGTGACCAGCCCTTGACCACCACTGGGGAACATTTCTATTCTCTCTACAATGGCATCAAATGCACTTTCAATTCCTTTGTGAATACTGCCAAATTGTAGGGAGTCTGTGACCAAACTCATCCAGTTGATGGTGACTGCAAAACATAATTGGGATAATTGTGCTTTTCTTTCCTATGGGCAAGATGAGTGAGTTGAGTCAATTTGTCTTGCCATCAGGAGCCAACCAAGCCACGAGAAAAGGGAAAAAAAACTTATGCATCAGAAAAAAGGCAGTTCAAAAGGGAAAAACCCAAACCCAACAAAAAAACCCAAAGCAAGACCCACCCACAAGAACACGAAAACCCCACAAAGAAACCACCAACAAAAAGCAAAGGCCACAAACAGAAGGAAAGCAAATCCACAGGAAATCTCCTATCAGCAGAAAATATTTTACCATCTTGAGGCAGGAAAGGGATCTTTATGTGTTGTTAATGTTTTGAAAGGGAAATGTCTCTAAAAAGAAATTAATTCCCTAGCACCCTTGACCCCCACTGTTTCCTGCAGTTTATTGCTGATCATGGTGTGACATGCCATGGAACATCCCTTGGGTCAGCCCAGCCCAGCTGTCCCATCTCTGTTCCCTCAGGAACACTTGCCCACCCCAAGCCCATAGGTTGGGGGGTTGCAGACACGCCTCAGGTGGGCCGAGTGCTGTGACAAGGACAGGAGAACAGAACAACATTTACTCTTATCAAGAACTGTAGAACAGAACAGCACAGCCTTGGAGAAATGGATCAAGGTTGTAACTCTGGAAAACAGAAGACATTCAAAATGCAAGAAAAATGTCAGCTCAGCTCTACAAGGCTGACAAAACAGAAGGCTTGCAAAACAATAATACTGCCCATACTCAAAAGTGGGGGTCGAGGAACAGCCACCAAAAAGGACACTGGATGTTGAAGACAGACCCCAAAGAACCAGATAAGAACTTGTGAGAAGGGATGCAACTATGTCAAGTGAATTCAAAGGAAGTGGGGATAGCTAATGAATGCATAATCAGTGTGTGTGATCAAAACTCTCTTCATTTGATGCTCAGTGCACTCAAATGGAGGAAGGATCACCCAAGTGACCAGCACGTAGTAATAAAGAATAAAACAGTGTTATCACGCTGTAATAATGCTCTCAAATACTCAAAGTTGTGTTCAGAAGTTTTTATCCAGTGGATTTCAGTATCAGCGGTGCCCTTGACTCCATTATCCCCACAGCGTCACAATGGCCCCTTGGTTCCATGAGGCCCTGCTGTAGAACAATGGACCCTTGGTTCCATTATCTAGTAAATAAAGCACAAACAAAGACTCTCCAACTAATTAAAGTTAGAAAGTGTTATGTTCAAGTCAGTGCTAGGCAACATGGGGAGTAACCTCCCAAAGACGTGTGCAAAAATCACAGAGCTCTGGCTCTCTATTTATCTACAAAATCTTACATATTCATGTAATCATTCAACACACCTATACATACTTATTACTCAACCCCACCTTCTCTCTTCTTCATCATAAAATGAGCTCAAAGTCCTTTCACACTTGTGCAGTCCTGCACTCAAATTGGGTCGGTGGATTTGAAAAGGGTCAGTGATGCCTTCAGATGAAGTCAGGAGTGTCTTCCTCAAGGTAAACTTTTCACAGTTGTCTTGTTGGCAGGCTCTCTGACCCCTTGGGCATAGTCCAAGCTCTCCTGCCTGGTTCTGACTGGTTTTGGGGCCCAGGTGCACCTACAGTTTCTTCATCTTTACAATACTCCATCCTCCCCTCAAAACTTCTACAAACACAGCAAAGTCAGGCAAATGATAGATTGTCTTCTCAAGCTAGCTTCATCTGGCAATGATTAACTATCCTACATTGCTTTTACTCTAAACTCTTCATTAATAACCATTGCTTCTTGCTTTATCCCTTTAGCTAAACTCTCAACCCTTTGGATTCTTCTCAACCCTTGATTCAATTAGGGTCCATCCTGTCAAAATGGCCTCCTTGGTTCTGCACTGCCACAATGCTCTCCTTGGTTCCACAAGGCCTTGGTGTGCCCCAACAGCCCCTTGGTTCCATGAAGTGCCATAGTGTCACCACGGTCTCTGGGATCTGCAGTGTCACAATGGACAATTGGTTACAAGCAGCCCCACTGTGTCACAAGGAATATTTGATTCCATGGGGCCCCACGGTGTCACACTGGCCCCTTGGTTCCACCAGGCCTCACTGTATAACAATGGCTTCTCAGTTCCGTGAGGTTTTGTACTACAAACAATGGTCTCCTTGGTTCTGTTGTGTGCAAATGGCTGCTTGGTTCCATAAAATTCCTCCATGTTGCAGTTGTCTCCTTTGTTCCATGAGGCTCTGCAGTGCCACAATGTCCCATAGTTTCCATGAGCATCTTCCATACTATCAACAATGGCCTTTGTTCCAAGGAGGCCCCACGGTGTCACAAATGGCTCCTTGAATCCATGAGGTTCTGTAGTGTCACCATGACCTCCTTGGATCTGCATTGTCCCAATGGACCATTGGTTCATTGGGGCCCAACTGTGTCACAATGGCTTCTTGGTTCCGTGAAGCCCAACTGTTTCACAACTGATCCTTGATTCCATGAGGTTCTGTACTGTCAAAATGGTCTCCTTGGTTCTGGGCTGTAACAATGGACCCTTGGTTCCATGAGATTCCATTATGTCACAATGGTCTCCTTGGTTCCACGAGGCCTTGCTGTGTCACAATGGCCGCTTGGTTCCATGAGCTTCCCTAGTGTCACCATGGTCTCCTTGGACCTGCATTGTCACAATGGACAACTGGTTTCATGGAACCCTGCTGTGTCACAGCGAAGCCTTGGTGCCATGCAGTTCTGTAGTTGGACAATGGTCTCTTTGGTTCGATGACACTTTGGAGTGTAACAATGGCTGCTTGGTTCCATGAGCTTCCATAATGTCAACAATGGTCTCCTTGTTTCTGCAGTGTCGTAATGAACCCTTGGTTCCCTGAGTTTCCTAAATGTCACTGGTCTCTTGGTTCCATGTGTCCTTGCTCTGTCACCACAGCCCCTTGGTTCCATGAGTTTCTGTACTGTCAACAATGGTTCCTTTGTTCCAATGAGGCCTTGCTATGTCACAATGACCCTGGGTTCCATGAAGTTCTTTGGTATCACAATGGCCCCTCGGATCTATGAGGTTCCATAGTGTCTCTGTGGTCTCCTTGGATCCGCATTGTCATAATGGACAATTCCTTCCATGCAGTCCTAATCGGTCAGAATGTCCCCTTAGTTCCATGAGGCCCCACTTTGTCCCAATGGCCCCTTGGTTCCATAGGTCTTATGCTGTACCAATGGACTCCTTGGTTCTATGAGTAACCCTGCTTTTAGCAAGGGTTTCTTTGGTTCCAGCAAGGCCTGGCTGTGCCTCAATGCACCGTTGGTTCCATGAGGCCCTGCTGTGTCACAATGGACCCTCTATTCCATGAGGCCCTACAGAGTCACAATGGACCCTTGGGTCCATGGGGTTCCATCATGTCACACTGGACTTTTCATTCCATGAGTTTTTGTACTGTCAACAACAGTTTCCTTGGTTCCACAGTGTCACAATGGCCCCTTGGTTCCATGGGCTTCTGTAGTGTAACATGGTCCCCTTGATTCCACAAGGTTCTGCAGAGTCACAATAGAAACCCTTGTTCCATTAGGCCTCCAAGTTCCACAGTGTTTGATTCCAGGAGGCACCACAATGTCACAATGGACCCTTGGTTCTGTGAGGTCCCATAGCATCCCAATGGTCACCATGGTTCCATGAGTTTCCTTAGTGTCAAAAAGGTCTCCATGGTTCCAGTAGGCCCTGCCTTGTCACAATGGTCCCCTGGGTTCCAACAAGGCCCTGCTGTGCCACAAAGGACTCTTGGTTCCATGAGGTTCTGTGGTGTCACCATGTTCTTCTTGACTCTGCAGTGTAACAATGGACCATTGGTTCCACACGGCCTGGCTGTGTCACAAATGTCTCTTTGATTCCATGACTGACACAACAGAGACTTGTTTCTGTGAGGTTCCCTACTGTCACAATTGTCTCCTTGATTCCATGAGCTGTGTCACAATGGACCCTTGGTTAAACAAGGCCTTGCAGTGTCTCAAGAGTCTCCTTGGTTCCAGGAGGAACACAAAAGCTTTGCATCAACATTGAGCAACGCTTACTTTACACACCTGGGAACCTCTGTCTGCATTTCAAAGAAGGGTTCAAGCTGAGGATGGCAGCAGCAGCTTCCATCTGCAACAGAGGACAGGGACAGAGAATTCAGCTGAAAGACTCAGAGAATTCTGCTTCCAGAGCTCATTTCTGGTGACACTGGCCCTTGTAGAAAGATCATTCTAGGCAGCCTGTCCTGAGCATGTGGTTCCTGAGTGGGCTTTGTTGTTTAGGAAACCTGCTCAGGCTTTTCCATTCTTTCCTCACCAACAGGAAAACTTCTCCTGGGCCTGTGTGCAGGCAGAGGCCTGAGGAGAGCAGGTGGGACATGGTGCAATGGGCTGGGACAGCCAGCTGCAGAGCTCAGGGGACAAGGTTGTGATGCAGGGCACAGGGATGTCAGTCCCAGGTGGGCAATGTCAGACATGGTGAGATTGGGGTGAGGAGCAGGTTGTCCAAACAGAGTCAGCCTGCAAGGGACTCATTCTTCTCCATGCCCAGACCTAAGGAGACATTCAGCATCAAGATCACCTGGGGAATGTTTCTATCCACTCTTCACTGATCTGGAAAATAAAAAAAATGCTCGATTAAAAAAGAAAAAGTCATGACATGCACTTTGAAATCTCCCTCATTCACAGGACCAAACTGACTCCAATCAGCTGCACAAGCTCTGGAGACTCAAAGACAATTGAAGGAAGACAAGCAGATCCTCAGGGCTTTCTGTATTTTAAGGAGCCCCATGCTGAATCCAGGACCCCCAGGCACTGAGAGAAGGTTGAAGAAGCTGCTGAAGGAGTCAGAAGCAAAACTCCAAGTCCCTTGGAGCATCCCTGGGCCCCAGTGAGGGCAGGGAGTGCCAAAGGCTGCCCAGGGCCTGGTGAGAGCAGCTCCTTGAGGCCAGGATTGCAGGGAGCCCAAGGCTGTGAGCAGGGAACTGCAATGCTGAGCAAGGCCTGGGCTGGCTGGAGGGAGCAGAAAGGCCAAGCCCTGAGCCCAGGCCTGGGACAGCAGGGCCTGTCCCTCCCGGGTGGCTGGGGGCTGTTTGTGGGGCAGGGGGATGGCAGGGGCAGCAAGGACAAATGTCCTAAAGCTGCAAGCCCTGCCAGCCTGCTCAGGGAGGGGCCAGGGAGGACCAAAGTGCAGCCCCTGCAAGGAAAGTTCCTCCTGTGAGGCCTCCTGAGGCACTGGCAGAGCCCATGGGACAAAGGGCTGGGTGCCTGTGGCCCTGCCAGCCCTGCCCAGCCCCTGGCCATCTCTCCTCCAGGTTGTGTCCCCTGTGCCTGCTGCTGCTGTGCCCTGGCTGGCTGCACACGCCCATCTCGCTGTCCCCCCAGCATTTCTCAGCCCAGCATTTCTGTGCCCTCCCTGGGCTCCCTGCGCCCAGCGTTGCCAGCTCCTGGCACACAGAGCCAGGGCAGGGCCCAGGCTCACGCTGGGACACCTCCTGCACCAAAATTCTACCCTGGCAGGGACTTTTCTTCTTCCTCAGCTCCAGGCTGAACCTTCCAGGCTGCACTTGGGGGAGGTTTCCTTCTCTTCCCACTGCCAAGGAAAGCTCTGTCTCCTGCTGTTCACAAACACAGAAAGGCTGGTGAGAGATCAGTGGTGGTCAGAGGCTGTCTGGGGTACAGTGACCATGAAATGATGGAGTTTTTAAATATTCTGTGAAAGAAGGAGGGGCATCAACAAATCATCTGCACTAGACTTGCAGAAAGAAGACTTCAGCCTGTTCAGGATGCAATTTGGGGAGTATTGAAACTGGTACTGATTTTTTTAAGGGAAACAGCCCTTAAAAACAAGGGTGTCCAGGAAGGATGGACACACTTGAAGAAAGAAATCTTGAAGGAGCAAGAGAAGGGTGTCTCTGTGTACTTCAAGATGACCCAGAGAGGAAAATGACTGGCCTGGCTGGACATGGAGTTTTTTCCTGGAACTCAGGGGAAGATAAGATGGTGCATCCCCTTTGGACAGAGGAGCAGGCAACTCAGGAAATGTTTAAGGATGTTGTTAGGTCATGCAGAACGAAAAGTAGAGAGGTGAAAGCTCAATAAGGACTTAACCTGGCTGCTTCTGTGAAGGAAAATAAAAATGATTTTATCAATCCGGTAATGGCAAAAGGAGGGATAAGGAAAACCTCAATTCCTTATTGGGGGGAATATGGTTACCAAAAACAAGGATGTCCTGGGTTATGGAATCAAAAATGTGTATTCTATTTTCATCTGCTGAAAGCAGTTGGGGAATTGTTTTTTATTTCTTGTAACTTTGGAAGGAGGGGGACGGGGGGAGGGGTGGGTGCCTTTTGGGTAATGGGCCATCAACAGACTATACCCCTGGACTATACCCGCTCCTCCCAGAGCCCCAGAAGCCCCATTTGCATGCATGGTCCTATTGTGGGATGCCCCACCCAGTGGGGGGAGTCTACAATTGCTGCCGGGAAAACTGAGCCGGCCGGGGACAGACTTCACTTGCTTCACCCCGATTCCTGGGAGGAAGACGGCACCCCATCTCATCTTCGCCAGACCCCATCTCATCATCGCCGGACCCCATCTCACCATCACCTCACCCCTGGACCCCTCCTCATCACTCCTAGACCCTTTTTGGCTACAGGATCGTCCCTGCTCCAACAGAGCCACGTCTGTCATCCCAGGACTCACTTCTGGACTGCTTCCAACACCCTGACTAACAGGGTGCCAGGTGGCAGCTCTGATTCTGTCAGGGCTTTCCCAAATTGTTGTTGTTTGTTTGCTGGTTTGGTGGGGTAGTTTTGTTTCCTACCACATTTGTATTATTGATATTCCTAGTAAAGAACTGTTATTCCTATTCCCAAATCTTTGCCTGAGAGCCCTTAATTGAAAATTTATAATTTGGCAGGGGTGGGGGGTTTGCATTCTCTATTCTAAGGGAAACCCCAGTTTCCCTGGCAGACACCTGTCTTGTCAAACCAAGACAGATTTTGGCGCCCAAGTGTGGGGCACAAGGGCATTGAGACAGAGGAATAACAGTTCTTGTGTACTAGATAGAAGTCTACTGCTCAAAATCATGTGGTCCAGCTTTCCCTGGTTTGGCTGGCACGTGGTTGTGGCTGTATTTCTGCCATTTGCTGGCCCTTATCTAAACATGGGCCCTATAACCAGGGCTACTGTGGCTGGCATCCAGTTTATTTTGTGGGTTAATAAGGTGAGGAATTCGTGGATTTTTAACTTCCTTTGGAAAGCAGGCACATGGATTCAGGGCTATCATAGACTAACTCTGTGTTTCTGGGGTTACTTTAATAATGGTACATATTGTGAGGAAATGGCACCTGGGGAAATTTTCTCCCAATCCTTCACTCAGTTTTTTGGGTCTACTCCACCAGCTTTTCAAGGGTTAAATTTCCCTCTGAATGCTAATGACGTCATACAGTGGTTGGTGCTGCTTATAGGCCTATTCTATTTGGTATTCAGAGATAAAGGGAGACTGGCCTGGGTAAGCACTCTGATAACTACCCCAAAGAATAAAGATGCTGCCCAAGAGCCCACCCCTGTCCCACAGCCAGCCTCAGGCATAAACCACCCGGTTTGGGTGAAGGCTCTGATAAAAGAAATGCATGAGATGAACCAGATGCTGAAAGAGTACATTTCCCCAGCTGGTGAGAAACCTTCGCCCTGCCCTGACAAAAGAGAATCTGATACAGAACCTGCAGACATTACAACTGTCCAGGTTCCAGCTGACACACAGGGGCAGTCACAGCCAGCAGCAGTTGCCCCTGTGGAAACAAGGAAATCTAAAGTGAAAACAGCAAACCCAGAGAGTAAAGATAAGAAGGGAGGGCCCTCACAAGACACAAGGGAATCACATGTTCAGATCATCACTGAGACCCTGTCGTATGAAAGTCTCCGTAATCTGCAAAAAGATATTGTACGGCGGGGACGTGAGGCTTACACTGCCTGGCTACTTCGGGTTTGGGATCTTATGGGCACAGGTGTCCAACTAGATGGTGGGGAGGCCAGGAATTTGGGACCCTTGACCCAGGACTCAGGTATAAATCAGGTATTTGTAAGGGAGCCTGGACCTCTTTCCCTCTGGCAGCGGCTTTTAACGAGTGTGAGAGAAAGATTTGTCCACAGAGAAAGAATGCAGGAGCACCACCATAGAATGCGCTGGAAAACTCTGGAGGAGGGAATCCAACAGCTGAGGGAAGTGGCAGTACTAGAGGTACTTTTTGGGAGGAGTGGACAGCATGATAATGATCCTGACAAGGTTAGATGCACAGCGCAGATGTTATGGAACCTGGCAAATCTGGGGCCATCTCAGTATACTACATTTATTGCAACCATTAATGCTGAGGACAACCGAGTGACAGTGGGGGCTGTTGCCAATAAGCTTAGGAATTATGAGAGCATGATCAATGGCCCGCTGCAGGCTCATATCTCTGCCGTGGTGAAAGAGCTCAAAGAGGAAATGAGGGAGGTGAGGGAGGAGATGAGGAAGAGCAGTTCCAATGTGGCACCGGTGCGAGTCACAGGCCCCAGAGTCAGAGCCCAACGACCCCCAGCCAGAGAAAGAGGGTACACCCCGAGAGCTGACCTGTGGTTTTACCTGCGTGACCATGGGGAAGACATGGGAGTGTGGGATGGGAAACCCACCTATGTCCTGGCAGCCCGGGTGCGTGAGCTCAAGGAGAGGAACACTCACCAAAGGGGTGCCACTAAAATGAAAGTATCCTCAACCTCCTATGCCCAGGCTGTCAGTAGTCAGGATGCTGGAACCTCTAGTATGTATGCTCAGGGAGGGAATAACCAGTGCTAGAGGGGCCCTGCCTCTAGCCAGGTAGAGGAGAGGGACAATCGGATCTATTGGACTGTGTGGATCCAATGGCCTGGCACATCTGACCCACAGAAATACATGGCTTTGGTTGACACTGGCTCCCAATGTACCCTGATGCCGTCGGGGTATGTGGGAGCAGAACCCATCTCTATTTCTGGAGTGACAGGGGGGTCCCAGCAACTGACTGTATTGGAGGCCGAAGTGAGTTTGACTGGGAATGGGTGGCAGAAACACCTCATTGTGACTGGTCCAGAGGCCCCGTGCATCCTTGGCATAGACTATCTCAAAAATGGACATTTCAAAGACCCAAAAGGATATCGTTGGGCTTTTGGAGTAGCTGCTGTAGAGATGGAAGACATCAGACAACTAAATACCCTGCCTGGTCTCTCCGACGACCCCTCTGCTGTGGGACTGCTGAGAGTTGAAGAACAACAGGTGCCAATCGCCACAGCAACAGTACACCGTCGGCAATACCGTACTGACAGAGACTCTGTGACTCCGATCCATGAGATGATTCGGAAACTGGAGAGCCAAGGGGTGGTCAGCAAAACCCACTCACCCTTCAACAGTCCCATTTGGCCTGTGCGTAAGTCTGAAGGGGAATGGAGATTGACTGTGGACTATCGTGCATTGAATGAAGTGACTCCACCACTGAGCGCTGCCGTGCCAGACATGCTGGAGCTCCAGTACGAGCTGGAGTCCAAGGCAGCAAAGTGGTATGCGACCATCGATATTGCCAATGCCTTCTTCTCCATTCCTTTGGCAGCAGAGTGCAGGCCCCAGTTTGCTTTCACCTGGAGGGGCGTTCAGTACACCTGGAACCGACTGCCCCAGGGGTGGAAGCACAGCCCCACCATCTGCCATGGACTGATCCAGGCTGCACTGGAGAAGGGTGAGGCTCCGGAACATCTACAGTACATCGATGACATCATTGTGTGGGGAAACACGGCAGTGGAAGTTTTCGAGAAAGGAGAAAAGATCATCCAGATTCTCCTGGAAGCTGGCTTTGCCATCAAGAAGAGTAAAGTCAAGGGACCTGCCCGAGAGATCCAGTTCCTGGGAGTGAAGTGGCAAGATGGACGGCGTCAGATCCCCACAGAGGTCATTAATAAGATCACCGCGATGTCTCCACCGACCAGCAAGAAGGAAACACAAGCTTTCCTAGGTGCCATAGGTTTCTGGAGGATGCACATCCCTGAGTACAGTCAGATTGTGAGCCCTCTGTACCTGGTTACCCGCAAAAAGAACGATTTCCACTGGGGCCCAGAGCAGCAACACGCCTTTGCCCAGATCAAGCAGGAAATCGCTCATGCGGTGGCCCTTGGCCCAGTCAGGACGGGACCAGAGGTAAAGAATGTGCTTTACTCCGCAGCTGGGAGCCATGGTCTGTCCTGGAGCCTTTGGCAGAAGGTGCCTGGTGAGACTCGAGGCCGACCACTGGGATTCTGGAGCCGAAGCTACAGAGGGTCTGAAGCCAATTACACTCCCACGGAGAAGGAGATCTTGGCTGCCTATGAAGGAGTTCAAGCCGCCTCAGAGGTGATTGGCACTGAAGCACAACTCCTCCTGGCACCCCGACTACCAGTGCTGGGGTGGATGTTTAAAGGAAAGGTTCCCTCCACCCATCACGCCACCGATGCCACCTGGAGCAAATGGATTGCCCTCATCACTCAGCGCGCCCGTATTGGAAACCCGAATCGCCCTGGGATTCTGGAAGTGATCACCAACTGGCCGGAAGCTGAGAACTTCAGTCTCACCGAGGAAGAAGAACAAGAGCAGGTAACCCGGGCTGAAGAAGCTCCACCATATAACCAACTGCCAGCAGAAGAAGCACGCTACGCTCTTTTCACTGACGGTTCCTGTCGCATCGTAGGGATGAACCGGAAGTGGAAAGCAGCTGTGTGGAGCCCCACAAGACAGGTTGCACAAGCCACTGAAGGAGAAGGTGGGTCAAGCCAGCTTGCCGAACTCAAAGCTGTTCAATTGGCCCTGGACATCGCTGAAAGAGAGAAGTGGCCAAAGCTCTACCTCTACACCGATTCGTGGATGGTAGCTAATGCTTTGTGGGGCTGGCTGGAAAGGTGGAAAAAGGTCAGCTGGCAGCGTAGGGGAAAACCAATCTGGGCTGCTGATGAGTGGAAGGACATCGCCACCAGAGTAGGGAAACTACCTGTGAAAGTCCGTCATGTGGATGCCCATGTCCCCAAGAGTCGGGCTAATGAGGAGCACCGGAACAACGAACAGGTAGATCAGGCCGCGAAGATAGAAGTGTCTAAGATAGACTTGGATTGGCAACATAAGGGAGAGTTGTTCCTAGCTCGGTGGGCCCATGATGCCTCAGGTCATCAGGGCAGAGATGCCACCTATAAGTGGGCACGAGACCGAGGGGTGGATCTAACCATGGACAGTATCTCTCAGGTTATCCATGACTGTGAGACGTGTGCTGCCATCAAGCAGGCCAAGCGGGTGAAGCCCCTCTGGTACGGTGGACGGTGGTCCAAATATAAGTATGGGGAGGCCTGGCAGATTGATTACATCACCCTGCCCCAAACCCGCCAAGGCAAGCGCTATGTGCTGACCATGGTGGAAGCCACCACTGGGTGGCTGGAGACCTATCCTGTGCCTCATGCCACCGCCCGGAACACCATCCTGGGCCTTGAAAGACAAGTCCTGTGGAGACACGGCACCCCTGAGAGAATCGAGTCAGACAACGGGACCCATTTCAAGAACAGCCTTATAAACACCTGGGCTAAAGAACACGGCATTGAATGGATCTATCACATCCCTTATCATGCACCAGCTGCTGGGAAAGTGGAACGGTGCAATGGACTACTTAAGACCACTCTGAAGGCACTTGGCAGAGGGACCTTTAAGAACTGGGAAGTGAACTTAGCAAAAGCCACCTGGATGGTCAACACCCGAGGCTCCATCAATCGAGCTGGTCCTGCCCAGTCTACCCCTTTGCACACAGTAGATGGAGATAAAGTCCCTGTGGTGCACATGAGAGGTATTTTAGGAAAGACTGTCTGGATTAACCCCACCTCAGGCAAAGGCGAACCCATCCGTGGGATTGTTTTTGCTCAAGGACCTGGTTACACTTGGTGGGTAATGCAGAAAGATGGAAAAACCAGTTGTGTACCCCAGGAAAACCTAATCCTAAGTAAGAACTGAGTGTAGGGGTTCATTCTGCATAATAGTTCATTGCTTTAGGTATGATGCAGATGATAATAGAATAAGGGGTGGATAATGTCCTGGGTTATGGAATCAAAAATGTGTATTCTATTTTCATCTGCTGAAAGCAGTTGGGGAATTGTTTTTTATTTCTTGTAACTTTGGAAGGAGGGGGACGGGGGGAGGGGTGGGTGCCTTTTGGGTAATGGGCCATCAACAGACTATACCCCCGGACTATACCCGCTCCCCCCAGAGCCCCAGAAGCCCCATTTGCATGCATGGTCCTATTGTGGGATGCCCCACCCAGTGGGGGGAGTCTACAATTGCTGCCGGGAAAACTGAGCCGGCCGGGGACAGACTTCACTTGCTTCACCCCGATTCCTGGGAGGAAGACGGCACCCCATCTCATCTTCGCCAGACCCCATCTCATCATCGCCGGACCCCATCTCACCATCACCTCACCCCTGGACCCCTCCTCATCACTCCTAGACCCTTTTTGGCTACAGGATCGTCCCTGCTCCAACAGAGCCACGTCTGTCATCCCAGGACTCACTTCTGGACTGCTTCCAACACCCTGACTAACAGGGTGCCAGGTGGCAGCTCTGATTCTGTCAGGGCTTTCCCAAATTGTTGTTGTTTGTTTGCTGGTTTGGTGGGGTAGTTTTGTTTCCTACCACATTTGTATTATTGATATTCCTAGTAAAGAACTGTTATTCCTATTCCCAAATCTTTGCCTGAGAGCCCTTAATTGAAAATTTATAATTTGGCAGGGGTGGGGGGTTTGCATTCTCTATTCTAAGGGAAACCCCAGTTTCCCTGGCAGACACCTGTCTTGTCAAACCAAGACAAAGGAAAAGGCTGAGGTACTTAACCCCTTCTTTGCCTCAGTTTTCAACAATCAGACAGGTTGTCCTCAGGACAAGTGGCCTCCTGAGCTCGTGGATGGGGATAGGGAGTAGAAGAGCCCCCCTGTCATCCAGAAGGAAGCAGCTGTTGACCTGCTGAGCCACTCAGATGCTCACAGGTGTCTCTGGGACCAGATGGGATCCATCCTAGGGGCATGGGCGAGCTGCTGGATGAGCTCCCCAAGCTGCTCTCCATCATTTCTCATCAGTCCTGGCTCACCAGTGAGGCCCCAGAGGACTGGAGGTGCCAATGTGAGCCCATCCCCAAGAAGGGCTGGAAGGAGGATGTGGGGAACTCCAGGTCTGTCAGCCTGACCTCAGTGCCTGGCCAGGTGATGGAACAGATCACCTTGAGTGCCATCACAGGGCACCCACAGGATGGCTGAGGGATCAGATCCAGCCAGCATGGGTTTAGGAGGGGCGGGTCCTGCCTGACCTGATCTGTTGCACCCAGGTGACCTGGCTGGTGGATGTGGGAAAGGCTGTGGATGTGTGTACCTGGACTTTGGCAAGGCCTCTGACACTGTGAGCCACAGCATTCCCTGGAAAAGCTGCAGCCCCTGGCTTGGGCAGGTTCCCTCTTTCCTGGGAGAATGAAGAACTGGCTGGAGGCTGGGCCCAGAGGGTGCTGGGGATGGTGCTGCATCCAGCTGTGCCCAGTCACTGGTGGTGTACCCCAGGGATGTGTGTTGGGCCCAGTCCTGTTCAACATCTTCACTGATGATCTGGGTGAGGGCATCGAGTCCACCATCAACAAATTGCAGATGACACCAAGCTGGGTGTGAGTGTGGATCTGCTGGAGGGAAGGACAAGAAGACACAGCCTTAGGCTGCACCAGGGGAGGTTTAGGCTGGAAAACAGGGAGAAGTTCTTCAGAGAAAGGGGGATTGGGAACTGGAATGGGCTGGCCAGGGGGGAGATGGCAGCGTCACTGTCCCTCTCCAGTGGCATGGTCTGGGTGATAAGGTGGTATTAGGGCATTGGTTGGACTTTTTGATCTCCAATGTCTTTTCCAACCTGTCTGATTCTGTCATTCTGTGATGATTGGGACACCCTGGGGAAGCAAGGGGCCATTGTGACGCTGTGAGGCCTGGTGGCACTAAGAGGACCATAGTGACACTGTGCAGTCCCATAAAACCAGGGGTCCATTGTGGTACTGTGGGGCCAAATGGAACCAGGGAGTGCACTGTGACACTCTGGGTCCTCGTGGAACCACAGAGGCCATTGTGACCCTGCAGGGCCCTGTGTAACACACGAGTTTCACCATTTTGACACTGCAAAACTGAGAGACTCTGCAAGGAGACCATTGTGAGACTCCAGGGCCCAGTGGAACCGTGGAGCTGTTCTGACACTGCAGGGCCTTGTGTAACCAGGGGGCCACTGCTACACTGCAGGGACTCATGGAACTGAGGGAACAATTGTGACACTGTGGTGGAACCAAGGGGCCTTTGTGACACTCCAGACCTTGTGTGACCAGGGGTCCACTGTGACACTGCACCACCAAGGAGACTATTTTGGCATTCTGTACAACACAGTGTCCTCATGCAACCAAGGGACCACTGTGACACTGTGGGGCCTCAAGGAATCTAGAAGAGCATTGTCGGTGTCATGGAAACAAGGAGTCTTTGTGACACTGAGGGGACTTGTGGAACCAGAGATCATTGTTACAGTGCAGTACCTCATGTAACCATGGGGCCATTGTGACACCCTGGGGCCCCATGGAACCAAGGGGCCACTGTGAAACTGTGGCACCAAGGTGAACATTGTGAAACTGTGAAGCCCCATGGAACCAAGGAGTCCACTCTGCCTGCAGAGTCTCGTGGAACCATGGAGACCAGTGTGAGAGCACAGGGCCTCGTGTAACCAAGAGGCCACTGGGACACTGAGGGGCCCCACAGAACCAAAGACATCTTTGCAGATGACACCAAGCTGGGTGTGAGTGTCAAACTGTGGGAGCATGGGAGAGCTCTGAACAGGGCCCTGGACAGGCTGGATCCAGGGGACAAATCCAACAATGTCAGGTTTAACAAGTCCAAGTGCCAGGTGCTGCACTTTGGCCACAACAACTCCTGCAGCGCTACAGGCTGGGGACAGAGTGGCTGGACATCAGCCAGGCAGAAAGGGACCTGCAAGGACTGATGGACAGCAGGCTGGACATGAGCCAGCAGTGTGCCCAGGTGGCCAAGAAGGCAAATGGCTCCTGGCCTGGATCAAGAATGGTGTGGCCAGCAGGAGCAGGGCAGTGATTCTTCCCCTGTGCTCGGTGCTGCTTGGGCAGCACCTTGAGTGCTGTGTCCAGTTCAGGGCCCCCCAATTTAGGAAGGACCTGGAGGGGCTGGAGCGTGTCCAGAGAAGGGCAACAAGGCTGGTGAGGGGTCTGGAGCACAAGTGCTGTGAGGAGTAGCTGAGGGAGCTGGGGCTGTTTATCCTGAAGAGGAGGCTCAGGGGAGACAAGGTGGTGTCAGGGCACAGGTTGGACTTGATGATGTTTTCCAACCTTGCTGATTGTGGGATTCTCTGAAACCACCCTTGCAGCAGTTGCAGGATGAACCCTGGGCCTCCTCTTCACAAGGTGCAGCAGCCCAGGTGCCTCAGCTTCTCCTCATAGCCCCAAAGCCCATCCTGTCAGTCCTGCAGAGCCTCTGCAGCTCCTCCTCATTGCCCACAACAGGGAGCCCCACAGCCAGACACGGCAGCCCAGATGGACCCCCTGGCCTGGGGTGCCTCTGGCAAGGGAGCAGCAGGAGGCACTGCAGGAGCCTGCAGACAATTCCTGAAGCACTTGGAGGATGATCCTGCTCCCCAAGGGACATTCCCATGGTGCTAAGTGAGGAACTGAAATGGGGAGTGGGGCCAGAGAGGAAAGGGCAACCAGGGATGGGCTGTTTGAAGGGGAGGGAACAACTATGGGTCACAGGAAGAAATTTGTACTAAGAAGGGCAAGGAAAGCCAAGGTGAAGCTCAGGAAATGGTCAGGGCAGTTTGGAGGTGGCTGCCAGGCAGCCCTGGCTCTGAGCAACAACATCTGCAGTGGCACAGGAAACTCCCAGCTCATGGGAACAAAGTCTCTGGCTGACTTCAGAGGCCACCACAAACCTGAGTGGTTTCCCTGCTGTCCCCCAGCCCTTCCTGGCCCCAGGGGCTACTGGCATTTGTGCTCCCTCAGGTTCATCTCCCCACACCAACAGCATGGGGGTGCTCAGGCCTGCTCTGGGCAGTGCAAACAGGGGCTCCTGAGGCAGTGCTGCCGTGTCTGTGCCTGCAAGGCTGCGGCAGCTGTGTGAGCTGGGGGAGAGGCCAGGGCTGCAGAGGGGGGATGTTGTTGGCAGGTGCATGAGGAGGCTGTGGGACGCTGCCCTGGGGTGTCCAGTGCAGTGGGGATGGATCAGGCCCTGCTCTGCTGCTCCTTGCCGTGTGCCCCAGGGCCCTTGCAGAGCCCCAGCCGTGCTGTTTGCCCCCAGCCTGCCCACGGCCAGCCTGGGGCTGCTCCCGGGGCTTTTCTCTGCTGAGCATTGGCCTGGGCAATGTGTTCTGGAGAAAGCCTGGACAAGTAGCCTGGAACCCCCAGGCCCTGGGCTGAGGCCTCAGCGCTGCTGTCCCAGCAGTGCCCATGGGCTGTCCCTGCTGCAGCCCCGGCACTGCCACCCCCAGCCCTGTGCCCGGCCCCGAGAGCACTCAGGCCCTACAGCAACACCAGGGCCAGGAGGGCAGCGGGGCAGGGCCACGGCAGCAGCACTGGCAGCACCAAGTGCTGCTGCTGCTGGGCACAGCTGCTGTGCCAGCACTGATCTGCCCCCAGCTCTGCACACAGACATTGCTGCTGCAGCTGCAGAGAAGGGAACCAAAGGGGCATCTCTGCAGAAAACTTGGCTGGGAGATTCTTGAGTTCCTTTAAAGCCACCAAGAGTGCAGCCCCTCATTGACACAGTGTGTGGCCACAGGGGAGGTGGAGTGAAACAAAATGAGAAATGGCAAAACCTGAGATTTCATTGTGGACAGTATGAAAAAAGTAAAATAAATAAAAGGAACCTCCAAAATGAAACCAACAAGAAGTATAAAAGACGACTCTTTTTACAAGTGATTTGCAGAAACTGGCCAGCTGTTTAATGTTCCTGAGACCATCCAGTGATCAGTCTCCACACTGCAGCCTTGAGCTTCTGGTTCCTCAGGCTGTAGATGAGGGGGTTCAGGGCTGGAGGCACCACCGAGTACAGAACTGACAGGGACAGATCCAGGGATGGGGAAGTGATGGAGAGGGGCTTCAGGTAGGCAAATGCACCAGTGCTGATGAACAGGGAGACCACGGCCAGGTGAGGGAGGCAGGTGGAAAAGGCTTTATGCCGTCCCTGCTCAGAGGGGATCCTCAGCACGGCCCTGAAGATCTGCACATAGGAGAAAACAATGAACACAAAGCAGCCAAAGACTAAAGAGATGGAAAATATAACAAGCCCAAATTCCGTGAAATAGGATTTGGAGCAGGAGAGCTTGAGGATCTGTGGCACTTCACAGAAGAACTGACCCAGGGCATTGCCATGGCACAGGGGCAGCGAAAATGTATTGGCCATGTGCAGCAGAGCATTGAGAAAGCCACTGGCCCAGGCAGCTGCTGCCATGCAGGCACAAGCTCTGCTGCCCAGGAGGGTCCCATAGTGCAGGGGTTTGCAGATGGACACGTAGCGGTCGTAGCACATGATCGTCAGCAGGGAAAACTCTGCTGAGATGAAGAACAGAAAGAAAAAGAGCTGAGCTGCACATCCTTTGTAGGAGATGTTCCTGGTGTCCCAGAGGGAATTGTGCATGGCTTTGGGGACAGTGGTGCAGATGCAGCCCAGGTCGGTGAGGGCCAGGTTGAGCAGGAAGAAGAACATGGGGCTGTGCAGGTGGTGGCCGCAGGCTACGGCGCTGATGATGAGGCCGTTGCCCAGGAGGGCAGCCAGGGAGATGCCCAGGAAGAGGCAGAAGTGCAGGAGCTGCAGCTGCCGCCTGTATGCCAATGCCAGCAGGAGGAAGTGGCTGATGGAGCTGCTGTTGGACATTTCTTCACTCTGGGCATTGTGGACTGTTGAGAGAAGACATTGACAAACTGGGACAAAGTTCTTTGAGTCAATCCTATGTATTTTATTTGGAATCCCCTCAAAATTACTTCTCTTCCTGTGAAGGAACTTCGCTAAACTTTTTTCAGTTCAGGTTTGTGCTGCTGCTGAATTGCTGCCTCATCCTCAGCATTGCTCTCAGCCTGAACACTGGGGAGCCCAGAGGGAAAACAGGGCTCCCTGTGCCCCAGTGCAGTTATACCTGCTGGTCCCCACATAACTGCCCTTTGCTCATTACACTTCCCTCTATTTCAGGGTGATCACACTTAAAACTTTCCTGAAAAATAAAGTAGATTGTCTGAAAGCTGCAATTTAAAAATGAATTTCCCTAAACTCTTCTCTCCTGTTTTTTGCTGTGTTGCTGGAAAGGAAGGGTTGTTCTGGCTCCGTGCTCCCTGGATTTGTGCCTACTGGGAGCTGTTTCTCTCTATCCAAGCCTTGTCCTTGCCAGTGCTCCCAGAGCCCAGCCCAGCCCTGGGGGCTCAGCTCTGCCCTGCACACCCCTCCCAGCACAGGGCACTGCCCGGGGGCATCTCCCTGGCAGCAGGGCCTTAAGGGCAGCTCAGACAAACAGAGAGGCTGCAAGACAAGGTGCTGCTGGTGCTGTCTGTAGGTAGAGGAGGGTGAGGAGGCTCTTTCTGAGGGAGCTCTGAGGCAGATCTGCTGATCCCCAGGGTGACAGTGCTGCAGTCTCAGTGACACAGACAAACCTGACAGCCTCTTTCCCTTTCCTTTCTGAGAAAGCTGAGAGCAGCCCTGGCCATGCAGCAGCATCTGCACAGCAGGAGGAATCTGCCCTGAGGGGGGTGGCTCCTTTCACCTCCAGCTTCGCCCCACAGTCCATGAGGAGCTCCCAGTCACACTGAGAGCTGCCCCTGGCAGGTGGCAGATCCCCTGGCCCGGCCAAGAGCCCTCAGGGCTGCAGGAGCTGCTCTGCATGACAGCCCTGGGCACCCCTGGCTGCAGCCCCAGCTTCAGCCCCTGCAGCCATCCCTGGCAGCAGGAGCTGTCCTGCCCTGTCCCTCTGACGGTGCCCAGGGCAGCCCCGCCCTGGAGCACATCCTCCCCCAAAGCAGAAAGGGCAGCAGAGCCATCCTTACAGTCACCTCAGTCCTGTCCTGGGTCAGCTTTAGGAGATCCCTGCAGCCAGAGACTGACTGTGTCAGAAGCTGTGAAAATTTGTCCATGAAGAAGCTCAGAATTTTCAAAAGTTGTGAAGATTTCTCCGGGAATAATCTCAGAATTGTCCTTCCAGTTTCTTTAAGCCTCTGTCTGCTTCACTGCTCTCAGGTACTTGCAGGCAGTGCCCTCAGCCCTGCTGGGCTGGGAGAGGAGCTGCTCCTCAGGAGAAATGTCTTTTTAAAGCTCTTCTTCATTGCCAGGATACTGGTGTGGTTCAGCAGCACAGACACAGCACAAGGACTTTAATGACCCTCTCAGGGCTTTGGTGTTGTTTACAGTGGTGTCAGTCCCTGAGTGTGTGTCCAAAAAACTTTTCAAGAACTCAAAATGAAATTGAAACACTGAAGTTTCTTGAAGTTTAAATGGGCCCCAATGAGGGACAGGACTGAGAAAGTGTCCCCCAGGTTCCAGTTAGAGCAGAACACTGCAGGCAGTGAGGACAGGTGGGGACAAACAAGGCAAACGTGTCTCTGGTGCTGAGCAAACCTGGATGTGTTTCAGGAATGCAAAGGGCCAAGGCCTGAGCCCCAGCCCCTGCCAAGGCACATCCTGTCCCACCCTCCTTGCTCAGGGCTCTTCCCAGGCCACTGGGATGTGGGGATGTGCAATGCCAAGGGCAGCACCATGGGGCAGCTCCTGACAGGCTGCTGAGCAAGGACAAGGAGGCCATGAGGCCCCAGGCCTGCAAGGGTCACTTGTCCCCTCCTCCTGGCTCAGGCCCAGGGCCAGCAGCCATGGCCAAAGTGCTGCAGGCCAAAGTTGGCTCTGTCAGGGCCTTGCAGCTGCTGCCCATCCCTGTGCCCTCTGCAGCCCAGGCTGTCCTACGGTGTCCATGCCCTGTGCCTCTGTCCCTGCAGGCTGTCGTCACCCCCGGCTGCCCCACCTGGCTGGGCCCTTCCTTTGCTGACAGCTCTGCGTCCTGCCTGCCTCTGCCTGGGCACACAGAGCCTTGGCCTTGAGACCAAAAGGGTTCATTCCATTTTTCCCGTGCCTGTGAACTTCTAGCACAGCAACAAGCCATGCAGGGCCTGCTTTCCCAGCAAGGATGGTTGGAAGAGAAGAAGAAGCCATCTGGCTTGAGTATTGTGATAGAAAAAACAAAGAGGGAATGCGGGAACTTGGGGTGGGTTTTATGGTTATGGCTAAATTGTAATACACATGTAGTGACTGTATATAAGTAACACTCTTAGAATCACATCTCCATGTAAGGTTAGGAGTTACCACAGGTTAGACCTAAATCCTGAATAAGTGATGCCCTCTTAAACACCAACTTAGTGTTAAGGAGTCTTCTTCTGGTATTTTAGGGATTCAGTGACAGCAAGGCCTCACAGGACAACAGAGTCAGCTGCGACACTTTGGAACCTCATGGAACCAAAATCCTTTTTGACATAGTAGGGCCAAATGGAACCAATGGTCCATTGTGATGCTGCAGATCCAAGGAGACCATTGGGACACTCTGAAACCTCATGGAATCCAAAGTACATTGTGACAGAGAAAGGCTTCATGGAACCAAGAGTCCATTGTGACACAGCAAGGCTTTGTTTGAGCAAGGGAACCATTGCTGATAGTACAGAAACTCATGGAACCAAGGGGCCACTGTGACACACCAGGGCTGCAGGGAATGGAAAGTCCATTGTGACAATGCAGATCCAAGGAGACCATGGTGACACTGTGGGGCCTCGTGGAACCAAAGGGGCCATTCTGACAGAGCAAGACCTTGTAGAACTAAGGAGGCCATTGTGACACTGCTGAACCTCACAGAACCAAAGTGACCATGTTATACTGTGGGACCTCCTGGAACAAAGGGTCCATGGTGACACTGGGAAACCAAGGAGACTGTTGTTGGCAGTAGGAAAGCTCATGGATCCAGAACTCCATTGTGACACAGCAAGGTCTCATGGAACCAAGGGTCCATTACAGCTCTGTTGGGCATCCTGGAAGCACAAGCCATTGTGACACAGTGTGGCCACATGGAGCCGAGGAGCCATTGTGACTGAGGAACCTCATGGAACTAAGAGTCCATTGTTACACTGTGGGGCCCTGTGGAACCAAGGGGACCACAGTGACATTGCAGGGCCTCATGGAACAGTGAAGACTGTTCTGACAGTTTGGGACTCACTGGAACCAAGAGGCCATTATAGCACAGCAGGGCCTCATGGAATCAAGGGGGCTACAGTGAACATTGTGGGTCTCCATGGGATGAAGGGTCTATTCTGACACCGTGGAACCAAGGATACCATTGTGACACTATGGGGCATCATGGAACCAAAGGTCCGTTGTGACACAGCAGGGCCTCATGAAACCCTGGAGGCCATTTGTACACCTTGAGGCCCTGGGAAACCAAAGGGCCACTGTGGCACTTCAGAGCCCTGGGGAGCCAAGGGGTCCATAGTGACACTGTGGGGCTTAATGGAACCAAGGGACAACTGTGGCTCTGTGTGGTACCATTGAACCAAGGGGTCCATTGTGACACTGCAGGGCCCCATGGAACTAAGGATTCATGGAAACAGCACGAGAGCCCATGGAACCAAAGGTCCGTTGTGACTCTGTGGGGCTCGTGGAATCCTGCAGACCATGATGAAACTTTGAGGCCTCATGGAGACAAGGAGCTCTGCAGGACCTTGTGGAACCAAGGAGACCATTTTGACACTGCAAGGCCTCATTGAACCAAGGGTCAGTTTTGATCCTGTGGTACCGAGGAGACCACTGTGACACTGAAGGCCTCATGGAAACAAGGAGGGACAATTGTGATGCTACGGAGCCCCATGGAAGCAAGGGGCCAGTGTGACAGAGATGGGCCTCATGCAGCCAAGGGGCCATTGTGATCCTGAGGAGCCCAGTAGAACCAAGGGACCAGTGTGATACTGTGGGAATTCATGGAACCAAAGGGATCACTGTGGCACTTCTGGGCTGCATGGTCCCCAGTGGTCAGTGTGAAGCAGCAGGGCTTTGTGGAACCAAGAGGCCATTGTTGTATTACAGGGCCTCGTGGAGCCAAAGGGCCGTTGTGATCCTGCAGGGTACTGTGGATCCATGGAGACCATTGTGACATTGCAAGGCCCCATGGAATCATGGAAACCACGGTGACACTGCTGGGCCTCATGGAAGCAAGGGGCCATTGTGACACCTCAGAAGCAAGGAGAACATTGTGATACTACAGGGCCCCATGGAACTCAGGAATCATGGAACAATAATTGAACCAAAGGTCCATTGTGACATTGTGAGGCCTCATGGATTCCTGGAGACCATTGTGGCACTTCAAGGCTCACTTGAATGAAGTGGCTCTGCAGGACCTTGTGGAGCCAAGGAGACCATTTTGACACTGCAGGGTCTCATTGAACCAAGGGTCAGTTGTGATACTGTGGTACCAAGGAGACCACTGTGACACCGGACGTCTCATGGAAGCAAGGGGGGACAACTGTGACACTACGGGGCCTAAGGGGTACAAGGGGCCAGTGTGACACAGCTCGGCCTCATGCAGCCAAGGGGCCATTGTGATCCTGAGGAGCCCAATAGAACCAAGGGACCACTGTGACACTGC
The DNA here is from genome assembly GCA_017589585.1 of Phylloscopus whistleri. NCBI lineage: Eukaryota > Metazoa > Chordata > Aves > Passeriformes > Phylloscopidae > Phylloscopus > Phylloscopus whistleri. Next base: position 29,773 of record JADMLD010000740.1, read on the forward strand.
AGGACTATCTGGAATCATGGAGACCATTGTGACACTCTGTGGCCCCATGGAACCAAGGGGGCCACTGTGTCATTGTGCAGCTCCATGGAACCAAGGAAACCATTTTGGCACTGCAAGGCCTCATGGAAGCAAGGGACCAATGTGACACTGTGGGGCCCCATGGATCCAAAGGAACAGGGAACAGGTCTGGGTAGCTGAGCCTGACTGGCTCAACTGACCTCAGCATGTAGGGGGTCTCTTCTCATGTGCCCCTGAAACCCTGGGGCTCTGGGCTTTCCTTCCCATGGAAAAGAACCATCCCTCCTGCCCAGGCACCCATGGCCAAAATTGGTACTTCTCCAAAATTCACTGTATGCAAGGGTTTCTTCCAGACTAAAGCTGCCAGGACAGACAGGTCTGGCTGGCCCTTGGCCTCTGGTGGTCACCTCTGATCTACCCTGGAAATCCTGGAGCTCTGTGCTTTCCTTCCTATGGGAAAGAACTGGCCTTCTTATACAGGCACTCATGGCTGATATCAGGATTCTACCCCCAAAATTCCATATATCCAAGATACAGAATCCAAGATGTTTATTCCATTGCTCCCAGATGAAAGCTGCCAGGACAGACAGCTCTGGCTGGCCTTGGCCTCTGGTGGCTGCCGTTCATCAGCCCCTGAAATACTGGGGCTTTGCTTTCCTTCCTGTGGAGACCATGGTGACACTGTGGGGCCTCATGGAACCAAAGGGCCATTGTGACCGCTCAGAAGCAAGGAGAACATTGTGACACTGTAGGGCCTCTTGGAACCAAGGGGAGATGGAACAGATCTGGCTGGTTTGGCCTCCCAGGGGCCACCTGACAGGTCCAGCTGATCTTGGAATGCTGAGGGCTGCCTCTCATCAGCCCCTGGAGAACTGAAGGGCTCTGTGCTTTCCTTCCTATGGAAAAGAATCATCTGTCTTTCCACGTGCTCACAGCCAAAATTGATACTCCCCCTGAAAAATTCCCTTTATGCAAGGGTTCTCCCAGACAAAAGCTGCCAGGACAGAGAGCTCTGGCTGGCCTTGGCCTCTGCTGGTCACCTCTCATCTCAAGGAAGCCCTGGGGAAAGAACATAAACAGGTTTGACTACTGGAACATCAATCAGTCTCTCATCCTCTGAAAAACTCAGATGCTCTTCTATCATATATGTCTTTTTTTTTCTCATTGTCTATTATGCATGATATACTATTTTCAGTTAAAATATTCTTCTTATCACTCTTCCAGTGTTATCTGACACAAAACACCTCCTCTACAGATGGATCCAGGCCACCTGTAGAAGCAAACACAATGAAGAATGCAGCAGGAATTCTTTGTCTCTGCTCCCATCTGTCCCATCTCCTCTGGAAGATTATATTGAAATTAATGAAGATGGAGTTGAAAGCCTCAGGGTAAGAATCAGTGGGAAGGCCAACAAGGCTGACATCATACTGGGAGTGTGTTATCATCCACCCAGCCAGGAAGAAGAGGTGGACAACTTATTCTATGAGCAGCTGGAGAATGTTTCAGGACCACCAGCTCTTGTTCTTGGAGGTGACTTTAACCTACCACACATCTGCTGGGAACTGAATACAGGAGAAAAGAGGCAGTCCAGGAAGGTTTTGGAGTGTATGGAGGACAACTTTTTGCCACAGCTGCTGAGTGAGCCCACCCGGGGAGGGACTATGTTGGACCTGCAGATCCAGGGATGGGGAGGAGATGGAGGGAGGCAGGTGAGAGCTGGCTCTCAGGTGGCCAAAGGAACTGAGACTGTCCTGGCAGCTTTTGTCTGGCAGCTATCCTTGGATGTCTGGAATTATGGAGGCAGATTCCCAGTTGTGGACATGGACACCTGGATGTGAAAGATGATTTTTTCCATGGGAAGAGAAGCACAGCCTGCCAGTGTTTTGAAGGCACATGAGAAGTGTCCCTCAAGAGGCCAAGGACAGCCAGAGCTGTCTGTCCTGGCAGGTTTCATATGGGAACAATCCTTGGATAGAATCAAATCTGGCTGGCCCTGGGCCTGAGCCAGGAGGACGGGACAAGTGACCCTTGCAGGCTTGGGGCCTCATGGCCTCCTTGTCCCTGCTCAGCAGCCTGGCAGGGGCTGCCCTTGGCATTGCACATCCCCACATCCCAGTGGCCCGGGAAGAGCCCTGAGGAAGGAGGGAGTGACAACATCTGCCTTGCCAGGGCCTGGGGCTCAAGCCTTAGCCCTTTGCATTCCTAAAACACATCCAGGTTTGCTCAACATTAGGGACACCTTTCTTTTGCTTCTCCCCACCTGTCCTCACTGCCTGCAGTGTTCTGCTCTATCTGGAACCTGGGGACGCTTTCTCTGTCATGTTTCTCTGTGGGACCTATTAAAACTTCAAGAAACTTTGGAGTTTTAATCTCACTTTGAGTTCTTGAGAAGTTTTTTGAGCACACTCTGAGGGACTGAGTCTGATGTAAACAACACCAAATCCATGGGAGGGTCATTAAAGTCCTTGTGCTGTGTCTGTGCTGCTCAGCTGGGCCAGGTTCCTGGTACAGAGACAGCTCATGGCAACCAAGAAAAGTTTCAAAAAGACATTTCTCCTAAGGAGAAATCTTCCTTCAGATGGGTCACCTGTGTTATTTGAAATGTAGACTCAGAGTGAAAGTTTACAGTGGCATAACAACCTTTTCTGTTCCTTGCTCAGAAATTGTTAACCCCCTCTTTTTTTGTTTGTTTTGGTTTAATTTTGCTCTTAACAGTATAGAACATCATTCTCTTACATGGATTATTAGCTTTTGCACTTATGCCTATTGATATCTATGCCTATGGAACTTGTGCCTATGGAATAATAACTTTTGAATACAATATGTATGTTTCACCAGCAAATAAACACATTGAACTGAGTAATAGAACTAATCTGTCCCTAGCTCCCACTGCTGCTTTAGTCAATTCTCTTGTTCCTTTTGCAGTTTTTCTTGCCTTTGTCTTTTGCAATTTCAGTTCTTCTGCCGGCTGAAGCAACATCTCTGCTTGCTGTTTCTCTCCCTCTTGTCTTGTTCTTTTTGACACTTCCTCTCGTGCAGTTCTAAACTCATTTTTAACTCTAAACGTTTCTTCTCTTCGAGTTCGGTCATGTCCTTTTTTGTTTTTTTTGCATTAGTTGGTCACTCTAAGCTTTTCTTACCTTCCTTTTGTGCAGCTCCGACTCTGCCTCCCAGAGCTCTGCCGCCGCTTCCAGCTATGCCGTGCTGCCGCCAACACTGGCACGTGCCGCCCCAGGATCCCGCAACCTGCAGCCGTACCTTGGGGTCGGTGTCTCATAAGTCATCCAGACTCTTGGGCTCTCAGGTCTGCCTACATCGCTTTTAGGCTCTCAGGTCAGCCTGTTTTGCTCTCAGGTCTGCCTGCTCTGCTCTTAAGGCTCTTGGTCTGCCTGGCTCACTTGGGCTGGGATCCACCATCTCACTGCTCTCAGGTCTGTAGTTGTCTGCCAGGATCACATCAGGGTCACCATTCATTGTTGCCCGGTCTTTGTGAGAGCACCAGCTGATGGTGGAGTCATGAGTGATGCAGGCATCAGTCCCTTATTATCTAAAAACTCTCACACCTTTCTCTCTGTTGCCTACCCACAGGCAGCTCCATGCACCCTTCTGACTCCTTCTCTCTTCCTTCTGCAGGACCAGCTAATTCTTTCCTGTCCCTTGCATGACCACCTGATCCTGTCTGTCCCTCAAATGCCTATTTGATGCATCTTCCTCACAACACAGCCTGCAGACTCCAACTGACTCTCAATCACCGAACCCACTGTTTTATAACACGCATTCTCTTCAGACATAGCTGTGATCTATGAAGGGCAAGGCTGGCCCCACTCTTGGTAATTAGTACAGCTGCAGTTTATCAGGGGCGAGATTGCCTTCAGCACTATCTCTATTCTCTTTACAAACTGTCCTCCCACACCAAGGAGAATCTGTGTACAGTACAGAACCTCATGGAACCAAGGGGCCATTGTGGCACAGCAGGGCGTTGTGGCACAAAAGAGACCATGGTGACACTCCGGAACCTCATGGAACTACGGGTCCATTGTTCCACAGCAGGGCCGCAGAACCAAGGAGTCCATTGTGACACTACAGAACCTCATGGGATCAAGGTGTCCATGTTACACCACTGAACCTCATGGAACAAAGGGTCCCTTGTGACACTGCAGAACCAGGGAGACTGTTGTTAGCAGTATGAAAGCTCATGGAACCAAAAGTCCATTGTGACCTTGCGGGGCCTTGTGGAACCATGGAGACCATGATGACACTTCAGGACCCACTGGAATCAAGTGGCCGTTGTCATTGGAACAAAGAATTCATGGTGACACTGCAGAACTCAGACCATTGCTGACCGTGCAAAAGCTCATGGAGCCAGAAGTCCCTTGTGACACAGCAAGGCCTCATGGAACCAAGGGTCCACTGTGGTTCTGTAGGGCTTCACAGAACCAAGGAGACCATTTGGACACTGTGGGACCTCATGGAACCACCTGCCACTGTGACACAGCAGGGCCACATGGAGTCAAGGGGCCATTGAGACACTGAGGAATCTCATGGAACCAAAGGTCCATTGTGGGGCCCTGTGGAACCAAGGGGATCACAGTGACACTGTGGTACTCCATGGAACAAAGGGGCCACTCTGATTCTGCTTTGCCTCATGGAACCAAGGGGCCACTATGACACTGCAGGGCCTCGTCAAACCAAGGCAGCCTTGTGACACTGCGGGCCCCCTTGGAACCAAGGGGCCATTGTAGCACGACAGGGCCTTGTGGAATCCAGGGAACCACACTGACACTGTGGGGCTCCATGGGATGAAGGGGCCATACTGACCCCATGGAACCAAGGAGACCTTTGTGACACTACAGGGCATCATGAATCAAGGAGGCCCTTGTAACACAGCGGGGCCTCATGGAACCATGGAGACCATTATGACACATGGGGCCTCGTGAAACCAAAGCACCATTGTGGCACTGCAGGGCCTCATGGGATCAAGGGCACAATAGTGACACTCTGGGGCTCCAAGGAACCAAGGGGGGATTCTTATAGTGCAGAACCAAGGAGACCATTGTGGCACTATGAGACATCATGGAACCACAGGTCCATTGTGACACAGCTTGGCCACATGAAACCACAGAGGCCATTTTTACACTTGGAGGCCTTGTGAAACCAAAGGGCCATTGTGGGACTTTGCATCCCCATGGAACCAAAGAGTCCATTGTGATATTGCAAGGCCTCATGGAAGCAAGGAGTCCATTGTGACACTATGAGGCCCTGTTGGAACAAAGGGCAATTGTGGCACTGGGTGGCACCATTGAACCAAGGAGACAAATGTGAAACTACAGGGCCCCATGGAACTACTAGGAATTCATGGAACAATGTGGGACTCATGGAACCAAAGGTCCATTGTGACATTGTGGGGCCTCATGGAATACTGGAGACCATTGTGACACCTCAAGGCCTCACTGAACCAAGGGTCAATTGTGATACTGTGGTACCAAGGAGACCCCTGTCACATGGCAAGGCCGCATGGAAGCAAGGGGGGACAACTGGGATGCTACAGGGCCCAATGTAAGCAAGGGGCCAGTGTGACAGTGCTGGGCCTCAAGCAACCAAGGTGCCATTGTGATCCTGAGGAGACCAATAGAACCAAGGGGCCACTGTGACACTCTCTGGCCTCATGGAACAAAGGGCTGTTGTGATCCTGCAGGGCACCGTGGAGACCACTGTGATATTGCAAGGCCCCGTGGAAATGTTGAGACCATGGTGACACTGCGGGGCTCCACAGAACCAAAGGGCCACTGTGACCCTGCTGAGCCTCATGGAAGCAAGGGGAGATGCAACAGGTCTCGCTGGTTTGGCCTCCCAGGGGCCACCTGAAAAGTCCAGCTGATCTTGGAATGCTGAGGGCTGCCTCTCATCAGCCCCTAGACAACTGACGGGCTCTGTGCTTTCCTTCCTATGGAAAAGAACCATCTGTCTTTCCAGGTGCCCATGGCCATAATTAATACTCCCCCTGAAAAATTCCTTATAGACAAGGGTTCTCCCAGACAAAAGCTGCCAGGACAGAGAGCTCTGGCTGGCCTTGGCCTCTGCTGGTCATCATCTCATCTCAAGGAAGCCTTGAGGAAAGGATTTTAACAGGTTTGACTACTGGAACATCAATGAGTCTCTCATCTTCTGAAAAACTCAGATGCTCTTCTGATTATATGTGTCTTTTTTTCTCATTGTGTATTATGCATCAAATACTACTTTCATCTCAAAAATATTCTTCTTATCACTCTTCCAGTGTTATCTGACACAAAACACCTCTACATATGGATCCAGGTCCCCTGTATAAGCAAGCACAATGAAGAATGCAGCAGGAATTCTTTGTCTCTGCTCCTATCTGTCACATCTCCTCTGGAGCTGGAGGTGCAGCTCCAGCACTTGGGAGGGCTCAAGAGGTCACAAGCTCAGCTCCCACACAGAGAACTTGCAGACCCTGGGGTGCCCCTTTCAGACTCAGTGCCCAGAGCCTTTCTGCAACCTTCCCCTGGAGCTGCTGCTTCCCTGCAGCCCCAGCCATGGAGAACAGCAGAACTTGGAGTGTGCTGAACAGCAGTGCCAGCTCAGGGCCCTGTGGGGAGCAGGGCCTGGGGCAGCAGGACAAGCCAGCCTGGCCAGCCAGGGCACACTCAGGTGGGGAAAGGGATGTCCAGGGAGAAGAGCAAGGGAGCATTTCTGTGCCTGCAGGGAGGAATGCAGAGGAAGCTGCTGCTGCAGCCACCAGCTCTGGCTAGGCCCCTCTCTCCCCTGCCCAGGGCTGCTGTGCTGGCCTGGGGAGAGGGGCTGGCACTGAGTGGGCAGAGGCAGCTTGTGCTGGACATCTCCTGGAGCCAGGACCAGGAGCTCTGCACTGTCACTGAGCTCCATTTCCCCTGCCATGGGGAGCTCCAGCCCTCAGGCTGATGTGGAGGCTGACCTCCCTCTCTGCCCCTCAGCAGCTGCTGAGCCCTTCAAGGGGGCCAGGGCTGTGGAGTGAGTGCACCCAATGCTGGAGCACCCCAGAGCAGACACTGCCAGGGGGCTCACCCAGAATGGGATGCTGGGCTGGGCTGGGCTGGGCTGGGCTGGGCTGGGCTGGGCTGGGCTGGGGTGGGGTGAGGGCAGGGGAGGTGGGCAGAGCTGGGCAGAAGCTGGGCTAGACTGGGAAGTGCCCAGGAGATAAAACCCACCCATGTCAGCTGAGCTGTGTGGCTCTGCAGGGCCAGGACACCTTCCAGCAGGTGTGTGGTGCTGTGCCAGTCCCCTGGCAGGGATCTCAGACAGGCAGGTGCAGTACTGAGGAGGTTGGTCTGTGGCCTTGGTGGCATGGCCAGTGTGAGAAGGTGTCCCAGGGCTTTGACCATCCCTCCAGCCTCTTCCATCAGCCACTTCCAGACCTGGGCACTCACCCCAGTTTACTGATCTATTTGTTCTGTGGTTATCTCCTTCCTCCTGCTGATTTCAGCACCAGTCTAGGGGCAGCATAAGCCCTGCCCGGGCTCCCTCCTCACCCAGCCCTTGGCAGACCCCAGGGCACGGCTCTCTGTGAACCCTGGCATGGGATGTGGGTGTTGGAACTGGACACTGAGGTCTGGAATGGACACTCTGGTGGGGAACATTTGCCCACCCCAAACACACCCTGTGCTGTGCCATATCTGATGGGGGGGATGTGGGGCCGGTGCTGGGCAGGGGAGCTGTGCTGCCTCAGGGACAAATGACAGGGATGAGCCACAGCACAACGGCCAGGAGGTGGAAGTGAGGACAAGCTATGGAGGAGGAATTCAGAAATCTGACCTGAGCGTGTGTTCATGTGTTTAGGAAAGCCAAAGCTCAGCTGGAGCTGATGGAGGCTGCAGGCAACATCCAGAGCAAAGTGAATTCAGTGGCTGTGTTTGCAGTAAATGGTTGCAAAAGGAACATGTCAACCTGCTGCTAATGAGGGCAGGGAGGTGGAAGTCTTGGATCCTAGAATAGCTTGGTTTGGAATCCTAAAGATCATCCAGTTCCTGTCTCCTGCCATGGGCAGGGACACCTTCCACTGGACCAGATTGTTCCATGCAACCTGTCCTTGAACACCTCCAGAGGTGGGGAGTCTGCAGCCTTTCGTGGTACCCTGTGCCAGGGCCTCAGCACCTTCACTGGGAAGATTTCTTCCCAATATCCCATCTAAACCTGCCCTCCTTCCCCTCATGGCCATTCTCCCTTGTCCTGTCACTCCAGGCCTTTGTCCAAAGTCCCTCTCCAGCTCTCTCCAAGCCCCTTTAGGTGCTGCAGAGGGCTCTGATGTCTCCCTGGAGCCTTCTCACACCCAGGCTGAACAGCTCCAGCTCTCTCAGCCTGGCTCCAGAGCAGAGGTGTTCCAGCCCTGCTAATGTCCATGGTGACACTGCAGGGCTTCCTGGAACCAAGGGTGCATTGCCACACTGTGGAACCAAGGAGACCCTTGTGACCCTGGGGTGCCCCATGGAAACAAGGGGCCATTGTGACACAGCAGAGCCCCATGGAAGCCAGAAGACCCTTGTGACACTGTGAAAACAAGGAGAGCATTGTGACACAGGGCACCTGAGAGAACCAAATGTCCATGGTGATAGTGCAGATCCCCTTGGAACCAAGGAGACCATTAGGACACTTTGGGGCCTCATGGAACCAAGGGACCATTTTGATGCTGTGGGGCCCCATAGAACCAGGGAGAACATTGTGACACTTTGGGGCCTCAAGGAACCAAGGAACCATTTGAACACTGCAGAACCAAGGAGACCATTATTACACTGATGGGCCTCAGGGAACCATGGAATCCACTGTACCACTAAGGGGACTCATGGAACCAAATGCCCTTTGTGATCCTGGGGAACCAAGGGGCCATTGTGACATTCTGGGGCCCTCATGGAACCAAGGAGAGCATTGTGGCACTGCAGGGCTCATGGAACCAAGGGCCATTTAAAACTGCAGAGCCAAGTAGAGCATTGGGACACTGTGGGGCCTGATTGAACTGATGAGAATATGGTGACACAGTGAGACCTTATGGAAACAAGGATCCATTGTGACACTTTGGGGTCTCATGCAACCAGGAGTCCAATTGTGACACTGCAGAGCCAAGGAGATCATGATGACACTTCAGGGTCTCATGGAACCAAGGGGCCATTGTGTCACTTTGGGGCCCCATAGAAACAAGGGGCCATTGTGACATGATGGGGCATCATGGAACCAAGGGGTCATTGTGACACTGTGGGGCTCCATGGAAGCGAGGATCCATTGTGACACTGCTACCAAAAATGGGTGTCTTGGTTTGGGAAGACAGGTATCTGCCAGGGAAAGCTGAAGCCTCCCCTAGAATAGAAAACGTAAATCCCTCACCCCCCCACCAAATTAGAATTTTACAATTAAGAGCTTTCAGGCAAAGATTTGGGAATAGGAATAACAGTTCTTTACTAGAAATACTAACGGTACAAATGTAGTAGAAAACAAAAACCACCCAACCCAACAAGCAAACAAATAAACAAGCAATCCTGGAAAACCCTGACAAAGTCAGAGCTACAACCTGACACCCTGTTGGTCAGGGTGTTGGAAGCAGTCCAAAAGTGAGTCCTCCTGGAGTGGCAGATGTGGTTCTGTTGAAGTGGAGATGATCCTGTAGATAGGGTCCAGTGATGATGAGAAGGGTCCAGTGATGATGAGAAGGGTCCAGTCTTCCTCCGGTAATCGGGTGAAGCAAGAGAGCTTCCTGTTCTGGAGTCCCAGTTTTATCCAGGTAGGAATGGTTGGCTCCCCGCACTGGGTGGAGCATCTCACAATAGGATGATGGAATGTGAGTGTACTATTTTGGGAAGGGGAACAGCTTAAGGAAGAAAACAGCCTGGGGAGTCTTAATGGCCCATCGTGAAGAGAGATAAGAAACAATGCCCTACCTGGTGTTAACAGTTGGGCCATTATCAAAAGGCACCTGCCCCCCTCCTTCTAGAGTAAACAAGAGATAAAGAAGAACAATTTCTCAACTGCTTTCAGCAGATGAAAATAGAATACACAGTTTAGGTTCCATAACCCAAGACAGTGCTGGAGATGAACAAACTGCCCGGGCTCCACTTCTTGGCTTGAGCAGCAAAGGCTCCTTTAGATGACACTGCTGCTGCTGCTGCTGCAGCAGGTTCAATAGAAGAGCCTGTGTTGATCTGAGACAACAAAGAAGTTTGTGTCAGAAAAGTGGCTGGCAGAGATTAGCCCAAGATCCCATTGCAAATGCAAGCCCTTAGGAAGATGCTGTCAGCCACATGCAGGGCTCTGCCATGGGTTTTTCCTGATGTCCACTTCTCAAACTGGATGGGTCAAACCCAAAGGCTGGTTTTACTCCAGTTCATGGCCAGATTCATTTTCCACTTTCTCCAAAATCCATTGTCATGGATTTTCTGAAGGATGACTGCCAAAATTACCATTCCTCTTTTTCCCCAAGGACTCTTTTCCCCTTCCAAGGGCTGCAGACACACTTGCAGGTGCTTGTTCAAATGTTCTACCTCCTCCCACAGAGTCCTCTCATCCTCCAGCATCTTCAGAACATGCTCCACAGGCAGCACTTCTGCTTGGGACAGTTCCTGCGCCTCACAGGAATCTTGGGGCTCCTCGTTGCCAGTCCCTTGCTGGGAATCTTTGCAGGCTGCCAGGTAAGATGTCAACACATCCACCTCAAGTCAGAGAACAAAGCAGTCAGAGACTACAGTTTGTCCCTGTCAGCCAAGAGTCATCGACTGTGAGAAAAGGGAGAGCCACCAGATTCACAATGGATACAGACAGCTTGTTTCAAGATCCCTCTGGGTCACTGTGTTCACCTGCAAGAACACCTCCAGAAACAAGGAGAGTGGGAACAGGCCAGCTGGAGTGCATTCAGATGACTGCTGGCCAAAAGGCCAAAGCACTAGTGCCACTGTCCAGGGCAGCAGCTGAGATTCAGCAGACCTGGAAGTGTCCTTCAGACTGGCTAGGATAGACACTAGAGCAGGATGACACTCAGAGGCATCACCCCAGCCCCTGCTGCTCTGCAGGGGAAAGGCAAGAAGGGCAGAAAGCACCAGTTTGGTGACTGCAGTGGCTATGGTTCCTTCACTCACTTGTTTTTCTAGTCTCTCGCTCCTCAAGGAGGAGATGAATTGTCACTTGTCTTTGTCTTAGAATTTTCATTTCTTCCTCCAGCCTCTTGTCTATTGCCTTGATCCTAGCCTGAGTTTCCTGCAGTTCTCCCTGCAGCTTCTCACCAGGGCTCTGTAAAGAGCAAGAGAGAGAAGGATTCATGAGTGGAGTGGCTGCCACTCCTCCACTCAGCTGGTTTTGGTCGCCCATCTGCTGCTGGAGGTTCTAGGGATCTGGAGTTCTCCTCATGTCTTCCTTGTTCCTCCTCTTCACTGCCATGATGTCACTGGGAGCTTTCAGCAGCTCTGTTTGTGCCTCTGCCTCTATGTTCTGTCCACACAAATGCACAGCAAGTGACTGGGAGCTGCCATCAGGCTCAGCTTTTCCTCTTTCAGCCTCCAAATCACATTCATTCAGCCACTTCTTTCTGCTTCCCTGCCCACCTCTGCTTCCATTGGAGCCCTCCTGTCCCAGTGCTGATCTCTGCAGATTACAAGGCTCTGTGCTTTCAGTGCCTGTGGCACTCCTGGCCTCCTCAGTCCCAAGAGCTCCATTTTATGCCCCTCTTCCTGCCCTTCCTTCTGTCACCTGGCCAGCCATGCTTACCTGGCCATTCTCTTCTAGCTGTTTATGCTAGTCTCTCTGCACTAGCTCAGTAGTTTGACCCAGTGCTGTCTCATGATTTTGAAGTATTTTTCAGAGTTGCAAGAAACGATATCTGAACTTTGTTAAAAGCCTCCTTTGAAGTGATGATATTGTGACCTTTAGTTCTTGTTACAGAAGCACTGTAGCAGTTTAAACAGCTGTAAACAGCTGTGTTTAAAGCATCCCTATCCTGAGGGAATTTTGGAGGGCACCAGTTATTGGATGGGTCAATTAGTCTTTCACCCTAAGATTCTTAAGAGCCTTGTTTTGAAATATGTCTATGGAATTTTCTTCCAGTTAGAGCTCAGGCAGTGGCCAGGCCTTAGCTCTATGTGGATGGGAAATTTGCCAACAGACCCAGGTGTTTTCTGCATTTAAACAATATTCAAGTCGCCTTGACTTGGCAGTTTGACCCCATGAATGTGACAGCTGGAGCTATCTTTGACAAGAGCTTGGAGAAGCATTATCTGGAGAATGATTGTCCAAATCTTCACTGATTTGGGGTTGATCAGCTGTCTGCAGACTCTGGGATGATGGTACAGTATTTCAGAGATTGCTAATTACCTAATTTCACATGTGTTAATGATTATGTGTATTGTCTGAAATATTCCTAATGGTTGTACCTGACTTATTCCTGATTGCTGTCAGTTTCTTGTTTCACTACATATTTAGTTTTGTTTTGTTATTCCTTCATGTTCTTAGCAAGAGTCATGCATGCTGTTTTTAAAACAACAACAACAAAAAAAAAAAAGGGGGGAATTTAGTGCCTTGAAAAGGCTGAATAATGCAGAATGTACATTTGTGTTCAAATCTACCAAGTTTTGGTTGTAATCTACATGCAATTAGAAAACAAGTAAGTGAAAAAACACTTTGTACCCTAGCTGCATGAAGTTTCCCAAAAGTTTCCAAGCTTTTAAGGGAAAATCTACTTTATCAAGATAGGAAATCTTTTCAAACTATTTTTTTAATTGATTAATTAACTTAAAGAGAAGACATATATGTGTTTTTATCATTAACAGGTTAAAATAATCATCTATTCATTTGATCAGACATCAGTTGCCTCTGAGAAAATGAGGATCAGTGAGAGGAAAAATTACTTCATCACCACTCAGACTTCGTAATCAAGAGCAAAAGTAGGACTGCCAGAAGATGGCTGTGTTTAGGGACTTACAGAGGAAACTTATCAACTAAAGCCTTCTGTCATTATCATGGTATAGTGTTCCTACTAACCTTCTTCAGCTATTTGCTGTTACAGGTTCCCAAAAAGACATTTAGTGATGTCAAGAATCAACATATTCAGCTAATGGACTTTCTCCTGAGTCTCAACTTTTTGGACTTTGGAGTAGTGGTCATTTATCTCAATTTCCCCTAGAGACATAGGATATTATTTTTATTTTTCTCATGCTGTGATGTCCTGTGGGAGTGACATGATTGGATTTAGTAAGTTTTGTTGATTGTGGTTGGTTTTTATGTATCTTGTCCTGCATTTAGTGGGTAGCTGGTATTGGCCTTAATAAGATGCAAATTGTTTTAGCAGCAGAACATACGAACAATGTCCTAATCCCACATCCCAAAAATAGTAGTGTCATCCTTAATCCAAATTTTCCATGGTATCAGAATGTGACTAAATATTGTCACAATTGGACTTATTCTGGAAGTGCTGGTGAAAATGCAACTGTAAGAATGTTTCCACCAGGTGTTTTTTTTAATCTGTGGAGACAGGGCACGGCCACAATCTCGAGTGATGCATTTGATGGACCGTGTACCTTAGGGAAAATAACTATGTTTGCTCCTAGCAAGAGTGAGTTGCTAAATGAGACAACCTGGAGAGCAGGACGTAGCAAAAGAGCTAAAAGGGCACTCACAAGCCTGTGGCCAAATTGTAAGGATAACTTAGAGTTTTGGGGCACTCCAGGAAGGATGATATCATTGATCCTTGTGCCAGGTGTTGCTGCAGCTCATGCCTTGACTCTGATAAGTTGGGTTATTGAACAGCTAAGAAATTAAATATCACTTCAGCTATTATAAATCAGATGCTGACTGACTGAACCTCTCTCACCATTCTGCATCCATTCACAGGAGACTTAAACAACTACAAGATAAAATGAAGAACTTGACTCTTGATTGTTGGAGAAGATGAAGCAGGAAGCCCTTGCAGAGATAGTTCATTAGTAAAAGATTGTAAGAATATGAAACCTACAAGAGTTATAGAATTGAAAGCAAGGTTTGAACTGTGGAATGTTGAGCAGGAAGACAGTGATTGAATTAACTGAGTCAATAGCCAAGGCTCCTGATTAAGCAATTCCCCTCCCCAAACAGAAGGGGTTTGGACTTCTCAGGTATCAGGGAAAAGGTGGTTCCTCAGGTTTTTAGTATGTAGATTAGCATGGTAATGTAGTAGACCCTATAGGCTGTATATAAATTCTGTATGTTTTGTATCTTGAGGTGATTGGTTAATGCTCATTAGAATATTCATGATAGAAAGGGTTAAAAGAGATTGTAACAGGTAATTCGCCCCCTTTTTTCCCCCTTTTTGCCTTGCTCTCTCTTTGCTTGCTTGGATCCCTGTCCCTTTAGACCTTTCCTGCTGCTGTTCCCTGGTCAGGCTGTCCCCCACGACTAATAAAACCACGTGTTTCTTTGGACTTAAACAACCGCGACTTAATTTCTTCACTTGATGACTGGGGTATGGATGAATGGTTTGAGGAATGGGAAGTCACTGGTTGGTTGAGAGATATCACACAGGGTGCTTTGTTGGTATTGGCTTTCATTATAATTTTGCTTTGTATTATTCCATGCATTGTGGAATTGGTGACTCGTTTGGCAGAAAATGCAATGAAGAAAGTTTAGCTGGTCCAAGAAAATGAAGGGGGAATTGTAGCAATGTATCTGTTACAACTTAGGCCATTCTGTGTACCAACCAAACTGTTTGTAGATAACAAGCCACCTGCAGTCTTGTTTTCAGGGCTCTCAGGAATTCATCAAGGTTACTGAGACAACAACAGGACTGAAAAACAGCACGGAGAGCCTGGGAACCTGCTTACAGAGAATGCAAACCCTGGAGAGAAGACACAGGCCGTGATGATGGACGCTTGACCAATTAGGTGTCCTGAAGGATGTGTGCCTGCCTCGTGGACAAGTGGCTTTGCCACTCGAGAGACACCTGTGGGCGTGGACAGCAGTGCTAGAAACTGTAACTGGGGTTTAACGTAAATGATAAATTGGCTTCTGTTGCAATCATATGGATTGGGTTATTCAGTTGCCCATTTTTCCCCGCCGCAGTGATGGAAATAAGAAATGTCCCTGGGCTGGGACAGAAGCCTGGGAGTCAAATGTTTGGAAAAAGAGACCTGGCCAAGCCAGCCCAAGGTGCAGGCAGGCATTTGGCTCAAGGCAAGAGGGAGATTGTACTACCAGCACGGGAAGGGACTCCAGGCAAAGGAGCTGGCCAGTGGCAGGAGCAGCTCCTGCTGTCACTGCCAGGGAAGGACTGGCAGTAGGCAGGAGCAGCAGGCACATTGCTGATGGACAGCTGCCAAGTTTGAGCTGGCCAGCTGAGGAACAGGAGAGGCTGCTGCTTGTTGGAAAAGTAGTTTATGGCATGGGTACATCAGTCTCACGAAGGTCAGAGTGTTACAGTCCATGCCATAATGCAAAATGCCTTCTAGCACAGAGTCCCCATGGCCCAAGCAGAAGCAGCAGCAGGAGCACCCCCAATACAATGCATTCTATTCATAAATCATCCAGCCAGCTACAAACATGATGCTATTCCTGTCTTTTTGCACCTATCCTGGTCTAACACAATTCTGTGACAACGCTGGTCATTTCTTACACAAGGCCTATGCCTATAGCCTATCTATTCTGTCTAGCAATGTTAGCAATGCTATGTCATGTTTATATTATGTCTAGGACTTAGTTTACTTTGTAAAAGGTAACGCTATTGCACTTTAAACTGAACTTTAGGGCTTTTCTATCAACTAATACACTCTCTCATTTGCTTAAGGCACTTAAGGCACATTTTTACTCACCTAAAACTAAAACTTACATTCTCACTTCATATCTGTGTGACTTTATGTATCTCAGTTTCTTCGAAGGTTTCAAACCAACCCCTGCATCCTTTTCTGCCTCCAAGCCTGTGTGCTCAGGGTCCTGGGAGATTTCTATCTGTTTTCCAACAGGGCTGGGACACCACTCCATGGTGTAACAAATGAAAAGCTAGACTTGCCAATTCATCAAGCAATACAGTCAATTTATTAGGGTGAGCAATGACAGCACTGGGTGTGCGGGGTTCTCCACCCCAAGCAACACATGAATCTGCTCTCTGTCTTCTTATACCATTCTAGGCACTTCACTTCCCCAAGTTTTCAGTTATTTTCTACTTGCTTTTCTTCATAATCAGCAGTTGTGGTTTTTGAAGATTTGTCGGGGAGATGTCAGATGGTCTTCTGATGTTTCTCCAGTCTCTCATTCTTCTTTTAAAATATCTTTTTCCACTAGCATTGTTGTTGGTTATACAGTTTGCATAAACAAGCATATATATTCTGTTAGCATACATTTTACAAGCTTTTTCATGGTTATTACACAATTTAAGCTAGTATGCCCCAACACCTGTCTGCATGGGAGGCTCTTCCACCTGCTGCCTGAGCTGCTTCTGCCATTCTTCAGCTGGAAACAGCTCTCCCTGAATCTGGCATGGCTGGCATGGCATCTCTGAGAAAGCCATCTGCTCATGCTCTTTCTCCAGAGGGACCTGCACAGGAAGTAAGAGAAGATGGGTTTCGACTTCCCCTACAACATCTGAGGGCCAAGATTCAAAGACTGCTGGGCTCACACAGGATTCCCAAAGCACTGTTCTGCTGCTCTCCTGGGTCATTCTCTGCCCCTGGGGAGGCATGGATTCCAAAGGAACACTGGCAGTACAATCAGGCTCCATCTGGGGCCGAAGCTCCAACAGCCTCTTAGGAAGCTGACAAGGGAATGTGTCTTTTGCCACACAAGAGAAGAGTGGCCCCCCACACATTCATGGATAACACAATCATCTCTTAGCAGCTTATTACAAGCCCCAAAACAGGTGGACTCTGAGCGTCTGTCAGCTCTGCTGCTGACTGCTCTGCCTGAGGAAGCAAAAGAACAACCTGGCAACAAAGGCACCAAAATCCCTGACTTCAAAGCAGCAACTCCACATCCCCAGTGTGTCTCTGAAATGCTGCCAGGTAAGCAAACCCAAGAAGCTGGCAGAGACAAACCACCTCAAAGAGCTTGTGTTGTCAGATCAATATTTTTTGTGCCTGTAGCTGCTTGGCAAGTCTGTGGAGGGGGTCAGGTGTCTCCAGACCACAGTGTCCCCTCTGTATCCAACAAGTCTGAGTGCACGGTCTTTGACAGGCCTCTGCTGACAGGGAGCCTTCCTGCTTCAGGCTGGCCCCTCTCAGAATCCCAGCCAGCTGGGGCCTGAACATGACAGGTCAAAGCCCATTGTCCAGGTGTCACTGGCTGAGGGGAATGGCGAGGTCCTGGCAGGACTGCAGCACTCAGCATCCTCAGCCCGCAGCAGCAAGAGCAGGCTGCTCAGAAACTTGCAGCTCTGCCTTGCACTAAAGACAGCACCCTCCAGAAGTGGCACTTACTGTCTTGGAAAGTTCTGGCTGTGGTGTGACCGCAGCTGGAGACTTCTGGTCATTTGGCTCCTCTTTGGCCTCTTCTGCAGGAGCAGAGGGAGCCAGAGGAGAGTCTGCTCTTGGTTCTGTGCTCTGTGGACAGACAGGAGTGTGAGACACAGGCCAGGACCTATCATTTATAACCTTATTTCTATGCAGCTCTACAGCCAGCTCTACTAAGCACAAATCATCAGCTTTGACAGCAATGGGATTCTAAGTCACTCAGAGTCAATTCAAATGGGCTGATTCAAGTGTACTGCTAATTGCTCTGAAGTAGATATTCCCCCCTGGCTACTATGAGGAAGCAACGTTGTCTCTGCAAAACTGGGCTTTTAGTTCTTTTCCAGCTCTGAAATGGAAAATGAGGAAATAGCAAGGGATGCCTTTGCTCTTGCCAGCGCAGACATGGAAATGGATTTTCTTTCAGCCTACTCAGCTGGCCCTCTACACTCTACTGCCACAGGCCAAGCTCACAGCCCTTAATGCCACAATTCTTAAACAGCAGGAACATCAAATGTTCCTTTCTCACTCACCTCAGGATCGGCACCTCTGAACACACGGGGCAGGTGACCTGCAGTGAGCAAGGGAAAATGAACCAGATTCTTGGAGAAAACTGGAGACAACCACAGCATTTTTGGAAGGTCTTCCAAGAAGGTCTCCCAGTCTACATTTTCCAAGTTGTCCTGCTTGACCCAGCAAACGGAGGAAATGACAGACTCTGCTGCCACAGACTCTCCCATGGAGGGAACGCTGCCCCTGCAGGTTCCCTTGCAAATGCTGCCCGCAGAGCCCTGGCTACAGACACCCCCTTTTTAGCTGAACCTGTTGCCAGGAGCTTTACCCAAGTGGCATCCAAATGGTCTTTCTGTTTCCAAATAAACTCTGTCACTAAGAAAGAGCAGGTAGACATACAAACTCCAGGTTAGGTGACACCCAGGGAAAAGCTCTACTTACATGCCAGGTGAGTCAGGTAATAGCTGGAATAAGTAATGCCATAAACAGTGCAAACTGCAGCAGCGAGTGGCCCAATCACTGTGGCACTGCTGTGCAAGTTTGCAGACTGTGCTCTAACACAAGAAAAAGCAAGGCTCCTGTCAGTGTGCAGCTGGCCACTGACAAAAGCCTCAAGCAGGAAGATGCTCCTACACTGAGCAAGCCCAAGAGCTGCTCTGCCACCACTGATGCCTTCCATGCACCAAGGCAACCTTGTGATGTCAGCACAAGGATGTGGCAACCGTGCCCTGACATCACAAAGCAAATGCCCTGCCCTGGTCTGTGAATTTATGCAGATGAATAGACTGATGTTTGTGTAGGCCTAGACTGCATTTTTAGGTCTTTCCCCTGCCTTTTTCACCCCTTGTTTTTCCCCCTGTGCCCCCTCTGTCCCTGTCCCTGTGCTGGGTCCAAGCTGGCGGCTGGGCCGGGCGGAGCAGCAGTTCCAGCCCCGGGTGTCCCTGGAGCGCTGGGAGCTGCCGGTGGCCCCAGGCCCTGTCCCCTGAGGAGCTGCTGAAGGACGGTGGGACAGAGGGGGCTGGGGGGGCTGAGGAGGTGCTGACACTGCAGGGACAGTGACCTTGAGGTGCTGGGGGCACTGAGGGCTGTGGGGGAGCAGAGGGCAAGGGTGGCACGGAGGTGACAGGGCAGTGGCACGGGCTGAGGGGGTGGTGGGTCTAAGGGGACGGGATGGGTCAGAAGGGATTGAGTGGGGTGAGAGGACTGTGGGGGCTGAAGGAACAGAAGGGGGCTGGGGCTTTGCTGAGGGGACGGTGGGGCTGAGGGGATGGAGGGGCCAGCAGGGAGCACAGAGGGCTCTGGGACTGCAGCTCTGTCAGGCCTTGGAATGAATTCCAGAGCCTCCACTTGTGCCACAGCTGCCCTGCAGACCTTGGGGACATCCAGAGACTGACAGGAGGCAGCAGGGAGAAGCTGAGGGCCACCAGCTCCAGCAGTGACCAGGGAGCTGCTGCTGCTGCTGCCAGCCCAGAGCCCGGGTGAGGCCGCAGGGCCAGTGGGGCAGGCTGGGGGGTGAGGGTGTCGTGGGCTTTGGCCGTGGGCAGTGCCTGGCTGGGCAGGAACGGGCCCTTGGTGTGAAGTTCCCTGGAGGAACTCCCAGGGCAGTTGCTGCCAGGATCAGCAGCAGCAGAAGGCAGCAAGATCTGCTCCTTTTCCTGGCTCTGTGTGCAGCTCCCAGGCTGTGATGGCCCCTGCTCCCACAGAGCCCTTGCCCTTGGAGACTGCAGGGTAAAAGCAATCCCATTGCCAAGAGAGGCTTGGCAGCTGAAGTCCACTGCCCTTGTGTTTTGGGCTTGAATGGCTCTCATGCCAAAGCACAGCAGGTAACCAGGGCTTTGGGAGGCAGAGCTTTTCGAGGGAAAGAGAGATCAGGCACTCACAAGCCTGAGACTCCTTCAGCTCTCTGCTTTTGTAGAATGAGAAACAAGCAAGCTGGGGAGAGAGAGGCACATGCAATCCTTGGAAAAAACATGGTGCCCCACAAAGTGCTGTGGGAGAAGAAAAATAGGGAGCAACCTTGCCTTGTTTCCACAGCCTGCGTCTTCTGCAGAGGAGACAATGGGATGGACAGGAGGGGAGGAATAACTGCGGTAACCCAGTCTGCCTTGCTGTGTACTGATAGACTTTGTAGCAGTGAACATTAGAGTTAATGCTAGATTTTTATTTAGCATCATGACACCCTGCTGCTTCATTGCAAAACTGCCTCAGCATGGAGAAAGTCAGCTCAATTTATTGTCAGTTGAAGTAGATGTGGTGAGAAACAGTGACACGGATTAAAACAGGTTTTCTAACCTTGTCATCCAGAGGGAATTTTGTGTTGCATTTTCTTCATTGTATGCACAACATTTTTGAGTTGTTCTGTATCCTTCAGGGAGGTATCCACTAGTGACCAAAAAATAAAAGGAGGATTATGGCATTCATTCTCTTTTAACACATATTTGCACTAAGATGTAGCTTAAACTTTGTAAGGACAAGGATAGATTTTCTTTAGTCATGCAGTGTGGGATAAATGGTGTAGGAACAGCCACAATCCAAGCTGTAAGAATAGCATGTTCTTGGTCTTAACAGGACATTGTGTACAAGAAAGCACCACAATCTTAATGATTCACCTCTTAGGTAAAACCAGGATGGTTCATTGTGTAAAACTAGTAGGTGATGTGTAGCAGTGTATCTGTACAACTTAGGCCATTCTGTGTACCAGCCAAACTGTTTGTACATAACAAGCCACCTGCAGTCTTGTTTTCAGGGCTCTCAGGAATTCATCAAGGTTACTGAGACAACAACAGGACTGAAAAACAGCACGCAGAGCCTGGGAACCTGCTTACAGAGAATGCAAACCCTGGAGAGAAGACACAGGCCGTGATGATGGACGCTTGACCAATTCGGTGTCCTGAAGGATGTGTGCGTGCCTCGTGGACAAATGGCTTTGCCAATCGAGAGACACCTGTGGGCGTGGACAGCAGTGCTAGAAACTGTAACTGGGGTTTAACGTAAACGATAAATCGGCTTCTGTTGCAATCATATGGATTGGGTTATTCAGTTGCCCCTTTTTCCCCGCCGCATAATGGTGACCCGCGACGTTAGAAGGACGTGACATTGCTGCGGACCAGGACTCTGATCGGGGGCGAAGAGGGTCTGCGGAGAAGGCGCCTGGGGGCCCGGCCGACAGTCGAGAGACCCCGCCCCGAGTACGGGAGCACAACCTCCCGAGGAGAAGCTCCGGCAGAGACACTCGGAGGGCGAAAGCACGAACCCTTGCGAGGAAAAGCTCCGGGGGAAGATTGAAAAATTCAGAACGCTGCAGCGACTTCCCCGGATAAAACAGGTGAGGGGCCGGGGCTGGAGGAGACGGGAGAAGCTTTGTCCAAGGGAGAGGAGGCAACCTTGAGTCTCCTCCAAATAATCCTTTCTGAGAAAGGGGACACGTGTGACCAGGAGGTCCTAAAGGAGTTATTGAAGTGAGGCTGGGATAGAGGATTTTTTTGCCAACCCCAGAAGCGTATTCGATACTCGCGAGTGGGACAGATTAGGGACGGAGCTTTGGCAGGCTGTTAGTAGTGGGGTTGAGGGCACGAAAGCACTGCCCGTACCGCGGAGGATTGCTATCGCGGCTCTGGGGCAGTGAAAAGCGGCACAAACAGCCGCGGGGGCGGGCGGTGGCCGCGGGGGCTCCGCGCCGCTGGGTTTGACCCTCCAGAAACCCCCGAGCCCCGGTCGGTTGGCGGCTCCGTGCGGAGCCGGCAGGAACGGGACAACATTCCCTGAAACACAACTCCTTTCCAGGGGCTGCAGGTCCAATGCCATTCCCTCCCCCTCTCGGTGCGCGAGTTTTTTCAACAGAGCCAGCGGTTTTGCCGGAGCGGGCAAAGGCGGACGTGAGATCGGGTCAAAAAATCTCAAAATAACAAAGGGATGTTTATTGTAATTTAAAGGCTTTGACAGGATTGCATTCTCCTTCGGTTTCTAAGCAAGAAATAAGAGATTTATTGCTCAGGGTATTTAACAATCTCCCGGGAGCTACGTAAAGACAGATGAAGTTAAATCTTCTTTGCTCCCTGCGTACCGCGTATTTAATGAAGTTATGAGCAAGTCAGAGGTTCCAGCGAGCAGTCGCGTCACTGCCCCCCCCCTCCCCGCAGAAACCGCGGGTAGCCCCGCTGAAACCGGGGCCGCGCTCAGCGCCGCTGAGCCCGTGACCGACCCCGCGCCAGGTCCCAGCGAACCTTTTGCGGGCTCCCTCGGGCCCGCGCGGGGCTCGCTCAGGCTGCGGATGTCCCCCCCGGCCATACAGGGGGGCCTGGCCCGGGCGGCCGCCCCCCCGAGCGAACACATTTTAAACACGGCGCGGAATCGTGCAGTGTCCTTCAGCAGCACTGCGCATGTGCACCACAGTCTCCGTACAATAAAATGGCGGCGCCGTTCAAAGCCCTTTCAGGCAACAGAAGAGCTGCTCCTTGTTCTTTCCGTACAAGATGTCGACGCCCTATCTGGGACATGCGCATTGCTGCCGACGCCATTTTGTGACCACTGAGGCTCGCAGCCTCCAAGTACAGTGCCATCTCTGGCCGCTTCTATTATTGCAAGGAGCGGGGGTGGGGGAGGAGAACGGAGCAGAAAATTACACGCGGATAGAAGGAATACAACAGCGAGGAAAGGATTCGATCTCGGCAAAAGGGACAGATGGGCAAGATGCAGGCTCACTGAATCCAGAAACAGACCCCCTCAAAATTTAAATCACATGATATTTCAGGAAACAGTTTAAAATCAATGAATTGGGCTGAAGTAAGGCGAAAAAGGATTAAAGAGAGATATTTTAAATGACGTAGTAAATGAACAGCTTTTAATTGTGCCTTGTCGGGAAACTCAACCAAGAGCGTTCGCCTCCTCCCCCGCGGTGGCCGGAGCCACAAGGGCCCGAAGCAGGGGCAGAGCGGCTCCCGCGCCCGCGGCTGCGCCGCCCCGCCAGCCAAGCACGGCCCGGCCCCGCCTGGCATCGCTCCCGAGCCCGGCCGGCCCGGCCGTAGGGAACGCAGCCACCGCCGAGAGGAGCAACGCCATCGACCACAGATAACCTGCAGCGTGACACATCGCAACAGGGCGATTGCAATGACAGGGATTGGAGGGGCTGCGTTGTGTTTGCCAAGTGAATATACAATTACCGTTACAGGGCCGGAAAGGAAATTAGCAGCGATTCATTCGTGCAAGAAGCTGTCACTAGTGTGAGGAAGAGACCTGCTATCGCAATGGGAAGTAAAAATAGAAGTAAATTTTTAATTGGAGTCATTGATGCATTTACCACTCTAAAATTAACTTGGAAGACAAATAATCCTGTTTAGGCAGATCCAGGTAAAAGAGATGCAAGAGCACACAGCTTCGCAGAAAAATGAAAAGACCTCATCAGAAATCTCAAAGAAGACAGTAGCAGCAACCCAACAACCCAGAAACTTGCCAAAAAATACAGAAGGAAATAGGAGAAGCTTGAATATATTGTACAGACATCAGCAAAATGCTGCAAAGTTGAATAGCAGTTTACCAAACTTCAGGTTATTGTAAAGCTGCTGTTACTATGAATTATACTGAAGGTTGTATTTATATTTTAATATAAATTAAAAGTTGGTTGATAGAGCTAAGCATAATTAAGCTGCACTATGTTTAGATTAGAGTACTGTTAAGTTATATGTTATTGCTCTAGTATCCAGATGCTAAGTTCTCTTCAGATTAGTTTTTATGAAGTTTAAGAGTTGTTTAATTCAAAATTATTCTTAAGTTTTTTTAAAAGATGCTCCTCTAAATTTCAAAGTATAGTTCTTTTGTTTTAGAAATAAGACAACTCCAACTGAAGCAGCTGTGATGTACTGCTCCTTAACACCTGTTTGTAGATGGAGGAGGATGCAGTTTGTTTGTATACCTTGAAAACCTGTTGATATGGAGTTTTTTTTTTAGGCTGATTTTGTTTTTTGAATGAATTGTAATTTTTTGCAGTTTTAAGGTTGCTGGAGAGATAAGGAGCAATAAATGCAGTGTCTTATTACCTATCAAAGATTTCAACATGGTCTGATCTTTTTAATAAGAATGTTAACAAATTTGCCAGATGAAATTACATAAAATACAATTGCAAGAAGCTCTTCAGCTGTTCGGTGGTCTGCCGAATTACACATTATTATATTTGTTTTCAGTAACTTTGCACTTTAAGAAGTTGTTAATTCTTGTTGTGGTGAAATTTGCAGTTGCCATAGGTTTTTCTTGTAAGTGATTTACTCATGAGTTTAATATGCTTGTTGAGACTTTTATCCCTCCAGTACACCATCACACTGTTATTTTACTTATGGATTGTTCACTTTTCCTTTTTTTTTTTTTTTTTTTTTTTGGTGTTAATAACAATAGAATAAGCTACATCTAGTGGTATCTATAACTTTTGGAGGTACTGATTTGCAGTTGTGTTTCCATAAGGTCCAAGGGTATAATGCTTCTATTAAGTTGAGCAAGGCTAAGTTTCAGTGGGTTGGTTTGGTGGTTTTCACATCTGCTGGGTTTCAGTTTGGACAGCATCTTATCCCAGTTTTATATAGATGACAGTTGTATTCAGTGTAGTGCTTGACTTTGAGCTTTGGTAAAGGTACCTTCTATTTTCTAAAGTAACAATGGAGCTACGTTTTACTAATTTGGAGTCCTTTTGGGGCAGAGTTCTATTGAGTTCATCTTGTCAAGCTTTATTGCTGTCAAAATCCGTTTGTGCTAGGTTTGGATGTTGTTCATTCTGAGTTATTATAGCTTGGGTTGGTGGGTTAGTCAGTGTTGGTTTTTTTGGTTTGTTTTTCATGCATGCTGATACCCATGGGTTGTAGCCATCAAGGCTGTGCAGGAGGCAGGATTGTTTGGGCTTTTCTGTGTTTTCTAGGGGTTCTCTACACCTGTTGATGTCCTTGAGCTTGAGTGGAAGGTGGAAGTTTTTGAGCATCTTACTCTAAGTGGTAGATAGACTCTCTGGCCTTTTTCTTGATGGAGTGTTGTTGTCCATCCTTGTTGTGGGATGCTGTTTCTTCTCAGCTTTAGATTGGGTTTGTCAGTGCAGTCTCATTTTGCTTCTATCCTGTTTTTCAGATTCCAACTCATTTGGTGAAGGAGCTCATAATTTTATCTCCCCCTTTGTTTCGTTTTACTGTTATAAATATATGAAAGTTTGGAACATATTATCTCAACTTTTTCAGATAGTTATGACTGATATATTTTTAAGAGAAGAGGTTACAGGTGGAAATGATCTTGAATGGTGGGAGAGCACAGCCCTGAGCCATGGGGAGGGCTGAGAGCCGGGAAATATATTGCATCTGCAGAGACGCGGGGCACGGTCTGAAGAACCGTGGATTTCCCCCTGATAAGGCACAGGTGTGTTTTGACTGTGATAAAAGGACAGGATAGCTAATCAGGGGAAGAGCCTGAGGAAGAAGGAATTGAAGGCATTGCAAGCATGGCTTGGGAAGACTAGAAGACTGACCAAATGGGAGAGACACTTACTGCTGTGAGGAATCTGCTGTGAGGTCGGTCTGGGTCTGCAGCTGGACCCTGCAGTGGGAGTCTGTTGCAGTCATAGTTGAGCTGGGTGAAGGCCTACGGTCTGAGGGGACAAGGGAATACTTGTCATATTCAACTGTCATATTCCTACTAGAATACAGTCACATTCCAGTAAGGAATAACCGGTAGTCAGAGTCTACAAAAGGAACCCCACGGTGGGAGTTTGCTGCAGTCAAAAGTCAGTGAATAGCACAAATCATATTCATTCGGTTACTCAGTTGCCCATTTTTCCCCGCCGCAGTGATGGAAATAAGAAATGTCCCTGGGCTGGGGCAGAAGCCTGGGAGTCAAATTTTTGGAAAAAGAGACCTGGCCAAGCCAGCCCAAGGTGCAGGCAGGCATTTGGCTCAAGGCAAGAGGGAGCTTGTACTGCCAGCACGGGAAGGGACTCCAGGCAAAGGAGCTGGTCAGTGGCAGGAGCAGCTCCTGCTGTCACTGCCAGGGAAGGACTGGCAGTAGGCAGGAGCAGCAGGCACATTGCTGATGGACAGCTGCCAAGTTTGAGCTGGCCAGCCGAGGAACAAGAGAGGCTGCTGCTTGTTGGAAAAGTAGTTTATGACATGGCTAGATCAGTCTCACGAAGGTCAGAGTGTTAAAGTCCATGCCATGATGCAAAATGCCTTCTAGCATAGAGTCCCCATGGCCCAAGCAGAAGCAGCAGCAGGAGCACCCCCAATACAATGCATTCTATTCATAAATCATCCAACCAGCTACAAACATGATGCTATTCCTGTCTTTTTGCACCTATCCTGGTCTAACACAGTTCTGTGACAACGCTGGTCATTTCTTACACAAGGCCTATGCCTATAGCCTGTCTATTCTGTCTAGCAATGTTAGCAATGCTGTGTTATGTTTATATTATGTCTAGGACTTAGTTAACTTTGTAAAAGGTAAGGCTACTGAACAGGTTGCTTAAACAAGCATATGTATTCTGTTAGTCAGCATACATTTTGCAAGCTTTTTCTTGGTTATTACACAATTTAAGCTAGTATGGCCCAACACCTGTCTGCATGGGGCCCCTCTCTCACTTATTACAAAACCTTAGATGTCAGCATGTTTAAAGATATTTCTTAGTCTTACTTCCCCTTATTAAAGGATTGCAAATTCTTTGGTACAAAAACCGATTTATAATTTGTACAAAGAACAGTTTAAAACTTATACTACAAAATAGTTTGATTACTTGCAAACAATTACAATTTTGTTGTTACAACAAACTGTTAGTTAAAAGCCTACTGTTGTATATTTGTCTTGTTAAACCCCACTTCCTTGCCTTACTTAGCTGCAAAACTTTTCTTTATAATAATCTCATGGTCTTTGTCCACATTCCCACAGACACACATGCTATTTGATTGACACAAATCACAACTTAATTTCTCACAATGGGTCTCTTCTCTCCTTGTTCCCAGGTCTCCACACAGTGCAGGTGGTTTCCAGCTGTGACCTCCTGTCCAATGGAGAATCCATGGATCCCACCAGTACAGCTACGATGGGTAGGATTTCACCTCCTTCCAGCTGGGATCCAGCAGCTTTGCAGTGTCCCATGGTGCCACCTGGATCACTCAGAGGTGCTGGGAATCCAGCAAGGGATCATGGTGGAGCAGATGAAGCATTACCTGGGACACACATGTGTGGAAGGGCCTCCAAAATACATCAAATATGGTTGGGAGGCTCTGGTTATGGGAGGGGAAGGGGAATTCTTATGGGACTGTGGGATTCAGAAATCAGGGACTTGGGAATGCAGGAATTCCCAGGGAATTTCCATGGCTGGATCTCACTCTCATCTCAGTCAGGTGAGAATTTCATGGATGGCTCTCCCCCATAACTCACTGCCATAGGAATTCCATTGGGAAATGATTTGAATTGGTGACCGATCCAATGACAGCAGTGAGATGAGAAGGACTCCCTGCTGGGATTCCATGGGACATCAATCCCAGTCCTTTCCCCAGGCCAGCTCTATTGTGCCCATGGCAGTGCCAGGGGAGTGCCCTGTCCCTGCCCTGAGCCCAGCACGAGCCTTTCCTTGGCTGTTCCCTGCCCTGCCCGGGGCAGGAGGACACTGCCCGAGCGGCTTTGGTGGCTCCAGCCACTGCAGGTGGCTCCTTGGGAATGTTCCAGAGCAAAGTTTAAAGCAAACAACAGTTTCTGGAGGGGATTCTCCTCTCTTGGCCTGTGCTGGGAGCCCAAGGGCAACAGCCCGGGCACAACAGCCCAAAGTGCTGGAGCTCAGTGTCCCTCGGCCAGGCCGTGTCCTTTGGCTGTCCCCTGTCCCTCGGCTGTCCCCTGTCCCTTGGTTCTGTGGGGCCCGGAGTGGCAGCAGGACCTGGGCAGCCCTGGAGGAGAACAACCTGGAGCCCCAGTTGGGCCAGTTTCCCCTGGGGGGCCCAGGTCACTCCCAGCATGGCTCCCAGTCACCCCCAGTATGATCCCAGTCACTACAACTATGGCTCCAGTCCTTCCCAGTATGATTCCAGTGTGAACCCTGTCATTCTCAGTACGGTGCCATTTGCCCCCAGTGTGGTCCCAGTTGCTCCCAGTCACCCAGTATGATCCCAGTCACTCCCAGATATTCCCACTCTTATTCCAGTCACTTCCTTTATGGTTCCTCTGTGATCCCAGTCACTGCTGGTCTCTCCCAGTATATCCCAGTGTGCCCCAGGGCATTTCCACTCATTCCCAGTTACTCCCAGTAGCTTCCAACATGATTCCAGTTGCTCATAGCTACTCCCAGTCACCTCCAGCACGATTCTGCTCACTCCCTGTAAATCCCAGTTGGGTCTCAGTTGCCCTCAGCCTGCTCCTGGTCACTTCCAGTATGATCCCAGTAGGACCCCAGTCACCCTCAGAGTGGTCCCAGTTGTTACACTGTGTCCATGCCCTGTGCCTCTGTCCCTGCAGGCTGTCATCAGCCCCTGCTGCCCCACCTCTCTGGCCCCTTCCTTTGCTGACAGCTCTGCGTCCTGCCTGGCTCTGCCTGACTCTGTTTTGCACACATATAAATACTATATGTTCCTTTTCTGAGTTAAGTAAAGGTGTCTCATCCACCTTGGACAAATCTGGTAAATTGGTCCAACTCAGGTGTTAATTGACGTGTTATGAAATATCAAGTCCTGTCCCTACTTCCTATCCGCATCCTTCTGGCTTGTGGCTGACCAGCATCCCTAGCTCCCATAGAAATTTATTGATAAATGTTGTAAAATAATTACTACAGAGTAGGTTACAAAGATTAAACCCCATTACAATAGATTGCAATTCCTAGATCTACTAGAAAACATGTACAATATGTCAACAGATGACATGAGCACAATGGAGGATAGAGACTGGGCAGTCTTTTCTTGCCTTGATTTAGAAAGGCCAAGAGCTCCCAAAAGTTCAAAGTTTCCATGGTGCCATTTCCCCTGCACTCCAAGGGGGAAGCCCATAAAAACAATGTCCTTTGTGTTGGTGAGACTCTGTATCTCTTTTGTCAGATGTTTGTACTTACTCACTTTCTCAGTGGGGGCCTCTTCCAGCGATGTTTTGACTGCTTCATATCGTACCGTCACATCCACGATGAATGCAGGGGCATCTTTCACAAACTCCAAATCTGGTTTGTATAATTCCTTGTTGGTATCCCTTATGTGCTGCTCTTGAAACACCACCCAGTCCTTCGCCTCTTCCAACAGCACTTCCCAGATGTAATTGTGCCTCTTGATTCGAGCGTCCTGCCTTACGGGGCAGTTGCTGATGAAGTGGGCGCAGGGTTTCGTTGTCCGCCTCACAGTGTCAACTTGTCTTGATGAACTTATCCTGTCTACCCCAGGCTAGGAATTCTCTTGTGGGGTAGAATTGGCTCTGAGTTGTCAAGCAGTCAGGAGCTTCCTGTGAGGTATGCCTCTATAATATTGTAGCCAATTGTTACTAATTTTGTCCCCTCCAAAATTTACAATCCCACCGTCCTGGGACACTCATTTAGTCCATTTATCAAAATCACTCTTCTCCAATTACATGGTTTAGGAAATTTACTTTTTAGGGACGGTGCTTCCCGCTCCAAAGTTATATCTGCACTATATGAATTAGATGGTTTGCTCACCGGTTTGGTTTCCCAAATTGAAGGTATCTTCTCCCTGTCCCCTCCAGCTTGAATCTTTCCTATGCATTTGTTCCCTTTGGTCTTTCTCCAGGAACATCATGGTTTTGTCTGAAGACTGGGTGATTCTGTGCAGTCTTTGAGCTTGCATGCTAGGCATCAGTCCTGCCAATTTGGTGATGCCCAAACTGCCATCCTTCGTGCTCAACTAGAGGATGGCATCCCAGGTACACAAAGGTAAATGCAGCCATTCCTTGACTGCCATATGAATTTTTTGGTCAAGAGTCTCTAGGAACCTTGCTTTCAGGTCTGAATGGTCAGCCAGGTAGGTCAGTCGAGGGATGGTATATGTTCTGAGGATATCCATTTTCTGCAGAGGTTTAAGTGAAGCTTTATCAATTTGTTTGAGCCAGAATTCAAGTTTTGTAGAGAGGTTGGATTTTGCTATCCCAGTCCAAGGGTCAATCTGCAGGCCCAGGTATTTCTCAGATTCACCAGGGTGATCATGTTTCACTGGGTGTGCTGTTGATAGTCCAGGCAGCGCAGTCATTGACAGTGTAGGAGTCCTTTGTCGGCTTGATGTAGAAGCCATGGCACTTTTCCCCTTGTGTTTTGAGACCAATGAGATTGCAGAAGGTCTCTAATATCTTGATGTTCTTCTTCATGTCTTCCTGGGAATTGCTCAATAAGACCAGATCATCCGCAAATGCCATCGCTGTGATGCTGCTCAGTCCTCGGTTGTGCCCTTTGCCACTCTCTTCCAGCTCACACAATAAGGGATCCATTGCCAGATTAAATAAATGGGTGACATTGGGTCACCCTGTTTTACTCCAGCTCGGGTCTGGATGTGGTCTGTTTGTGTTTTCTTCGTGTTTATATATGTACAGATGTTTTCATACATATTGCTCACCAAGCTGACAATGTGGGGATCCACTCCCCTTTGCTGCAGACCACGTAGAATGTGCTGGTGGCTTACGGTGTCAAAAGCCTTAGCAATGTCCACAAATACAACAGCCAGGAGTCTGTGTTCTCTTTTGGCCAACCAAATTATGGTTTGCAGGAGTTTCAGGTTTTCAGAGTGTCCTGCTGCTCTTATGAATGCTCTTATGCTCTTTGCCTTGGGTTGAGGGGGCACGCCTTAGTCAATCTAGCTGTTAAAGTCCTGGAGAACAGTCTTAGCAAGATGGAACTGATCATGATGGGTCTCTGTCACAGGTGTATGAGGTCTTCAAGGCACCGCGACTGTCCCTGGTAGAAGCGCCTTTAAGAAGGCACCCTGGTACACCAGGTGCACAGGCACTCTCGGGTGGGGAAAGCGATCTCAGCTCTTTGTGAGAGGCCGCCAAGGCAGCCTCGCTCCAGGGAGGATCAGGCAGTGCAGGAATAAGCTCACGAGACGGGTTCCTCTTTTCTCCAGCCTTCTTTATTGTGGAGCTCCTGAGGGTCCGAGGCACCAAGGTCAGGAAAACTGAGGTCTGAGGAACCCAGAAGCTCGGGAGAGCTCGACTTTCATACAGTAACCTGAGGGTAGGGCTAAGAACTTGGACCAATAACAAACCAACACAACAGAACTGACAAAGGGAACTGCAAACTGGGGAAGAACAATCTGCATGAGGGAGCAAAGGCTCACAGGGGTAATCACTTTACTAGCCCTGATGACAAAGGCTGTCTCTCCAGGAGACTCCCTGGGATGAACTTGGTTACACTGTGACAGCCTGTGGGCTGCAAAGCTCTCTGTGTCAGAGGGGTCTCAAGTGTCACCCTCTCTCCATGGGAGAGCCCTGGCATTTGGGGTAGCCCTAAGGGCTACCACAACTCCCCCTTCTGTATTATCCTAGCTGGTGAGGGGAGTCCTCAGCTCTGGACTCCAAGGAGAGCTGAGCCGCCCCAGAAAGTATCTCCTCTGAGACACTCCCTAGGAGGTCGAAAGCACTCCTCTCAGCTGGAGGTAGTGAACTCAGCAGGGGGGCAGTAGTTCAGCTCTTAGTGATTTCAGCTTGTGATTCCAGCTCCTGCCCCCTGCGAGCTTCGCTTCCCCGGTAGCAGGCCTAGAGTGTGAGACAGAGAGTCTTGTTTCGGTGGTTCCGCAGAAGTAGCTTTATTGTAGAGATATCAGCGAAGGGAGCCGAAGACAGAGGACCCTGGCTCTTAGGGCTATTTTAGGGGGTTTTATAGGGAAACCAGTGGGAGGGGGAAGGGTACAAAAGCCAATCAGTTACAACAGATCTACATAAGGTCCCGAGGGTGCTTGTGGGTCTTCCAGGAGAGTCACCGTGACCAGGGAGGCTGCTTTGTTATTCCAGGGTCTAGCAGGGGGTTGCGCAATACTTCTTAATTCTTTAGCAAGAGCTCCCTCCAAGGCAAGGCCATCGGGGCTCCGCCCACCCCCACACTTCTGTATTAGCAAAAAACACTTCCCCCATTACTTTATTACAACATTTTAACACTAGTAACAGAACAAGTAGAACCAGGACAACAATTATAAAAACCAAAACCAAAGAATTCAGCAGAGAAGCCACCCATCCCTTAAGCCCCAAGTGTCCAAATAAGTTTTCAAACCACTCAAGATCTTTCTCAGTTTTTAGATCTTGTATTTGCCTTTGCAGTTTCTGGATCCTTTTGTGAATGCTGTCGCTGGGGGCAGAGATATTAAAGCAACACAGTCCATCAAACTCGTCGCAACTGTGTCCATGGGCAAGTAGCAGGAAGTCAATCGCTGCACGGTTCTGCAGCGTAGCCTGTGGGATGGTCTCTTCTTCAGCAAGGAGGTCGCTAAGGATGGATGATGTCAGGTTGGCATTCTTGCCAAGCCAACACTCAATGTGGGAAATTTTCCTAAGGGCCTTTGCTGCTGTGACCCACAGTAAAAAGATGGACATCAAGACCCTCTTATTGTGAGGCCAATCTGCAATTTGACTGTTGCAATTTTCATCTAATTGGGTTAGTTGTCTTTTTTGGTGGGCCAATTGGGATTTGTTTTGTCTCTGTGAGAGTTTTGGTTCGAACCAATTTTATAATTTCCTGGTCAACGCACCAATTAATGCAATGGTTTCATCACTTACTATATTTTATGTGACTAGGAGAACATAAAGAGCAAAACAGGCTTACCTTAAAATTACAAGGATAGTTTATTTACACACACTAAATGAATGAAGATAAGAAAAAGGAAAGAA
This sequence comes from Phylloscopus whistleri, assembly GCA_017589585.1. Taxonomy (NCBI): domain Eukaryota; kingdom Metazoa; phylum Chordata; class Aves; order Passeriformes; family Phylloscopidae; genus Phylloscopus; species Phylloscopus whistleri. The sequence continues at coordinate 62,541 of JADMLD010000740.1, forward strand.
AAAAAAACAAATGAAACTTTCAAAACATCCTTCCCTCCCTCCACAAGTGTTCGCTTTCCCACACCCAATATGAAAAGACAAAACCTGTAATTTCAGTCAGTTTTACCATTTAAAGATAATCGTTCATCAGTTCTTTAGGAAAGGAGTCTCACTTGGTTCCATAGAGACATTGTCTGCAAGGACCTGAAAGGAACCTCCGCAAACTGTGCAATCCTATCCAATAGCAGCTTTCCCAACACTGCACATGGGTCAGGTACTCAAGCACACTGCAGGCTGGGGTGTCACTTTTTAAAGGTGAACCACGTCAGAGGCAAAGGATTCTTCATCTCAAGGAACAGAGATATCTTCTCACTTCTCCGCTGCACACAGAAGGCTTTTCATCTCTCTGTTCAAGCTCTCATAAAATCAATTTCACTTAGTCTATCACATATACCTTTGCTCAAAAATCCACACATAACTTAAAACAATCACCTCCGCAAATGCACATTTTTCCATGGTTTAAAGGAATAGTTTAGTCAAGTCTCCGTAGTTACCAGAAATGTCCAGCCAAATTAGGCCACATCATTTGCTCAGCACCAGAGCTTTCCCTTATTTGTCCCCACCTGTCATCTCTGCCTGCAGTGTTCTTCTCCACCTGGAACCTGGGGACATTTTCTCAGTCCTGTCCCTGGCTGGGACCCATTAAAACTTCTAGAAAGTTCAGTGTTTCAATCTCACTTTGAGTTCTTGAGAAGTTTTTTGGGCACACTCTCAGGGACTGAGCCTAATGTAAACAGCACCAAAACCCCAAGAGATTAATTAAAGTCCTTGTGCTGTGTCTGTGCTGATGAGTTGCATCAGTATCCTGGTAATCAGGAAGAGCTACAAAAGGACATTTCTCCTGAGGAGCAGCTCCTCTTCCAGCCCAGCAGGGCTGAGGGCACTGCCTGCAGGCACCTGAGAGGAGTCAAGCAGACAAAGTCTTAAAGAAACTGCAAGGACAATTCTAATATTATTCATGGAGAAATCTTCACAACTTTTGACAATTTGAGCTTCTTCCTGGAGAAATCTGCACCACTTCTGACACAGTCACTCTGTGGCTGCAGGGATCTCCTAAAGCTGACCCAGGACAGGACTGAGGTGACTGTAAGGATGGCTCTGCTGCCCTTTCTGCTTTGGGGGAGGATGTGCTCCAGAGCGGGGCTGCCCTGGGCACCGTCAGAGGGACAGGGCAGGACAGCTCCTGCTGCAGGGACGGCTGCAGGGGCTGAAGCTGGGGCTGCAGCCAGGGGTGCCCAGGGCTGTCCTGCAGAGCAGCTCCTGCAGCCCTGAGGGCTCTTGGCCAGGTAAGGGGATCTGCCACCTGCCAGGGGCAGCTCTCAGCCTGCCTGGGAGCTCCCATGGATGGTGGAGGGGAGCTGTGGGTGCAAGGAGTGACTCCTGCCAGGGCAGGTCCTGCTGCTGCTGTGGAGAAGGTGCTGTGTGGGCCAGGGCAGCTCAGAGCTCCAGCTCATGCCCAGGTCATTTCTGAGGGGACTTTTCATGAGCACATTCAGAGCAGGGGTTTCCTTCTTGGGTCTCTGTTTTCCTGAATCTGTGCTCCCACTTTGCCCTGGCTCAGCTTGGTGGCAATGGAAACTCAGCTGTGCAGGGCAGAGCAGGGGCTGAGGCTCTTAAACCATCCCACTGAGTTTTCCTGGGAACCTCAGCAAGTGCCCCCACCTTCCCCAGGCTCCAGATCCATGCAGCATCACCTTTCCATGGTGCCCAGGCCTGGGGGAGCTGTTCTTTCATCCCTGCAGCCCTGAGCAGCTGCAGGGCAGAGCTGGCCCAGGGGCTGGGCTGGGCTCTGGCAGCTGTGGCAGGGAAGGAGCCCGGGCCCACAGGAACAGCTCAGGCTGGGACAGCTCCAGCAGCAGAGCCGTGGGCAGGGAGGGAGGGAGGCAGTGCTGAGGGCAGCCCTGCTGCTGCAGGGGAGATGTGGCACCAGCCAGCCCTGCCCTGCAGGGCAGACCCTGCCCTGAGCAGCACAGCTCCTGTGTCCCCTGGCAGCCAGCATAGCCCTCAGCCCGGGGGCTCGGGGCCCTCAGTCCCCTCCTGGGCCGGCAGAGCAGCTCCAGAGATGAAGGGCATCTCTGCTGCCATGTGCCCATTCCCTGCTGCCCAGGGCCTGAGGGCCACTGTCCTGCACTGCTGCTGCCTGGCAGGGGCTGTGCAGGGCTGGGCAGGGAAAGGCTTTTCCTCAGGGCCCAGCTCTCTCTCTCCTTGCCTTGCCCAGGTGCTGCTGGCATTGCTGAGGGGCTCTCTGGGAATGGCAGTTCCAGCTGCAGGCTCAGGCCCAGCCCTTGGGCTCCTCCTGTGCAGGCTGAGCACAGCAATGGGGTGTCCCAGCTCCCTCTGCACGGGGAGCTCTGGGCAGGGCAGGCTGGCAGGCTGGGAATGAGCTGACTCTCCCTGACTTTGGGAAAGGCAGGATCCGCTTTATGTGCCAGGGATCCCTCTGCTCTCAGCAGTGTCTCCTGGCTTTCCAGGGTAACACGGGAGTGGAGCTCAGAAAGGTGCAAGTCCAGGGCAGCTGGGAACAGGAGAGAGGGACAGAGCATCTCCCCTCAGTCTGCACTAAGGCTCAGACAAATCTCCTGCCTCACTGGACTCTCTGTTCTCCCCAGGTGCAGCAGAATCTCTCGTTCTGCCTCCTGCAATCCCCATCCCTTTGCCCTGGCAGTTTCTGTGCCTTAGGAGCAGATTCTTTGTCCAAGGTGAAACACCAGGACAGGCCCCTGCCCTCACTGTTCCTCTGCACTGACTGGGGGTCAAGGCTGACTCCCAGGTGTCCTGCAGGTCAAGGTCTGGCTCCTCACACAGCACTGGCCAGCAGCAATCAGGGCTCCAGCAACCAAGGTAAAGGAAAATCTCCAAGACAGAGACAGGGGGGACGTTCTTAGTGTCAGGAGAGTGTCTGTGAGAAAGGGCTTTGACTCTTCTGTGAGAAATCTTCCCTCAAATGTCACTGTCTTGCTTCCTTCTGCAGGTTGGAATGTCCACAGACAGCAAATGTCCAACAGCAGCTCCATCAGCCACCTCCTCCTGCTGGCATTGGCAGACAGGCAGCAGCTGCAGCTCCTGCACTTCTGCCTCCTCCTGGGCATCTCCCTGGCTGCCCTCCTGGGCAACGGCCTCATCATCAGCGCCGTAGCCTGCGGCCACCACCTGCACAGCCCCATGTTCTTCTTCCTGCTCAACCTGGCCCTCACCGACCTGGGCTCCATCCTCACCACTGTCCCCAAAGCCATGCACAATTCCCTCTGGGACACTAGGAACATCTCCTACACAGGATGTGCTGCACAGGTGTTTCTAGTTTTCTTCTTCCTCACAGCAGAGTATTTCCTGCTGACCATCATGTGCTACGACCGCTACGTGTCCATCTGCAAACCCCTGCACTACGGGACCCTCCTGGGCAGCAGAGCTTGTGCCCACATGGCAGCAGCTGCCTGGGCCAGTGCCTTTCTCTATTCACTGTTGCACACAGCCAATACATTTTCCCTGCCCTTGTGCCATGGCAATGCCCTGGGTCAGTTCTTCTGTGAAGTTTCCCAGATCCTCAAGCTCTCCTTCTCCAAATCCTACCTCAGGGAACTTGGGCTTCTTGCTTTTTCTGCCTGTTTAGCTTTTGGCTGTTTTGTGTTCATTATTTTCTCCTATGTGCAGATCCTCAGGGCCGTGCTGAGGATCCCCTCTGAGCAGGGATGGCACAAAGCCTTTTCCACCTGCCTCCCTCACCTGGCTGTGGTCTCCCTGTTCATCAGCACTGTCATGTTTGCCTACCTGAAGCCCCCCTCCATCTCCTCCCCATCCTTGGATCTGTCCCTGTCAGTTCTGTACTCGGTGGTGCCTCCAGCCCTGAACCCCCTCATCTACAGCCTGAGGAACCAGGAGCTCAAGGCTGCAGTGTGGAGACTGATGACTCAGATTTCAGAAATATTAAATTGGTTTTTAATTTCTGCAAATCACTTGTAATAAAAGTAATTTTTGATAGCACTTGTTGGTTTGGTTGTCGGGTTTTATTTCTTTGTTTTGGTTTTCAATAATGTTCACAAAGCAAGGCCATTGTTTGTGTCCTTTCTTGTTTTGTTTCTCTCCGTGTTTTCTGGGGCCCTAGACTGTTAATGAGGGGCTGCACTCTTGGTGGCTTTAAAGGAACTCAAGAATCTCCCAGCCAAGTTTTCTGCAGAGATGCCCCTTTGGTTCCCTTCTCTGCAGCTGCAGCAGCAATGTCTGTGTGCAGAGCTGGGGGCAGATCAGTGCTGGCACAGCAGCTGTGCCCAGCAGCAGCAGCACTTGGTGCTGCCAGTGCTGCTGCCGTGGCCCTGCCCCGCTGCCCTCCTGGCCCTGGTGTTGCTGTAGGGCCTGAGTGCTCTTGGGGCCGGGCACAGGGCTGGGGGGTGGCAGTGCCGGGGCTGCAGCAGGGACAGCCCATGGGCACTGCTGGGACAGCAGCGCTGAGGCCTCAGCCCAGGGCCTGGGGGCTCCAGGCTCCTTGCCCAGGCTTTCTCCAGAACACATTGCCCAGGCCAATGCTCAGCAGAGAAAAGCCCCGGCAGCAGCCCCAGGCTGGCCATGGGCAGGCTGGGGGCAAACAGCACGGCTGGGGCTCTGCAAGGGCCCTGGGGCACACGGGAAGGAGCAGCAGAGCAGGGCCTGATCCATCCCCACTGCACTGGACACCCCAGGGCAGGGTCCCACAGCCTCCTCATGCACCTGCCAACAACATCCCCCCTCTGCAGCCCTGGCCTCTCCCCCAGCTCACACAGCTGCCGCAGCCTTGCAGGCACAGACACGGCAGCACTGCCTCAGGAGCCCCTGTTTGCCCTGCCCAGAGCAGGCCTGAGCACCCCCATGGTGTTGGTGTGGGGAGATGAACCTGAGGGAGCACAAATGCCAGCAGCCCCTGGGGCCAGGAAGGGCTGGGGGACAGCAGGGAAACCACTCAGGTTTGTGGTGGCCTCTGAAGTCAGCCAGAAAGTTTGGTCCCATGAGCTGTGAGTTTCCTGTGCCACTGCAGACGTTGTTGCTCAGAGCCAGGGCTGCCTGGCAGCCACACCAAAACTGCCCTGACCATTTTGTTTGAACCATCTTTGCTTTCCTTACCTTTTGTGATACAAATTTCTTCCTGTTGCCCACCCTTGTTCCCTCCCTTGCAAACAGCCCATCCCTGGTTGCCCTTTCCTCTCTGGCCCCACTCCCCAGTTCAGTTCCTGACTTGGCACCATGGGAATGTCCCTTGGGGAGTAGGATCATCCTCCAAGTGCTTCAGGAATTGTCTGCAGGCTCCTGCAGTGCCTGGTGCTGCTCCCTTGCCAGAGGCACCCCAGGCCAGGGGGGCACATCTGGGCTGCTGTGTCTGGCTGTGGGGCTCCCTGTTGTGGGCAATGAGGAGGAGCTGCAGAGGCTCTGCAGGACTGAGAGGATGGGCTTTGGGCCTGTGAGGAGAAGCTGAGGCACCTGGGCTTCTGGACCTTCTGAAGAGGAGGCCCAGGGCTCCTCCTGCAACTGCTGCAAGGGTGGTTTCAGAGAATCCCAGAATCAGCAAGGTTGGAAAAGACCTCGGACATCATCAAGTCCAACCTGTGCCCTGACACCGCCTTGTCTCCCCTGAGCCTCCTCTTCTCCAGGATAAACAACCCCAGCTCCCTCAGCTGCTCCTCACAGGACTTGTGCTCCAGACCCCTCACCAGCCTTGTTGCCCTTCTCTGGACACACTCCAGCCCCTCTATGTCCTTCCTAAATTGGGGGCCCAGAACTGGACACAGCACACGAGGTGCTGCCCAACCAGTGCTGAGCATAGGGGAAGAATCCCTGCCCTGCTCCTGCTGGCCACACTATTCCTGATCCACGCTAGGTGCCATTGGCCTTGTTGACCACCTGGACACACTACTGGCTCATGTCCAGCCTGCTGTCCATCAGTCCCTGCAGGTCCCTTTGTGCCTGGCTGCTGTCCAGCCACTCTGTCCCCAGCCTGTAGCACTGCAGGGGTTGTTGTGGCCAAAGTGCAGGACCCAGCCCTTGGACTTGTTAAACCTGACATTGTTGGACTTGTCCCCTGGATCCAGCCTGTCCAGGGCCTTGTGCAGAGCCCTCCTGCCCTTTAGCAGATCCACACTCCCAGCCAACTTGGTGTCACCACGGTTCCAAGAGGCCCTTCACAATGGTCTCCATGATTCTATGAAGCCTCCCACAGTCACAATGTCCCTTTGGTTCCATGCGACCTCTTGGTGTCACAAAGTCCCTTGGATACTCAGGCCCTGCAGTGTCACAAAGTCCCTTGGATCCTTGGGCCCTGCAGTGTCACAATGGATCCTTGGTTCCAGGAGGTCTGGCAGTGCAGCAATGGTCTCCTTGGTTCCACAATGTCACAATGGCCTCTTGCTCCCAAGGGGCACCACGGTGTCAAACCTGTTTCCTTCATTCCAGAAGTCCCTGAGGAGCAACCCTGGCCCCTTGGTTCCATGGGGCCCTGCAGTGTCACAATGGCCCCATCGTGATACGAGGTCCTGCTCTGTCCCAATGCTCTGCATGGTTCCACAAGGCCCTGCAGTGTCACAGTGGCCTCTTGGTTCCATGAGGCCTCAGAGGGCCACCATGAATTCCTTGGTGCTGCAGTGTCACAGAGGAGCCCTGGTCACACAAGATCCTGCAGTGTCCCCAGGGACCCTTGGTTCCATGGGGCACCACAGGGTCACAGTTGTTCCCTCAGTTCCAAGAGTCCCTGCAATGGAACAATGGCCCCTTGATTCCATGGGGCCCCAGGCTCTCCCAAGGCTCTCCTTGGTTCCGCAGTGGCACAATGGCCCCTTGGTTCAACAAGGCCCCTCAGTGTCACAGTGGCCTCTCTGCTTCCACCAGGACCCAGACTGCCACCATGGACTCCTTGCTTCCATTCAGCCCCAGAGTGTCACAGTGGCCCCTGGGCTCTGTGGTGCCATGTCGTACACAGTGTCACTCTGGTCCTCTGAGTGTCACCAGGCCCCGCAGTGTCACCATGGCCCCTTGCTTCCTCAGGGCCCTGCAGTGTCCCCATCATCAGAGAATCCAGCAGGCTGCCAAAGACCTTGGAGAGCATCAAGTCCAACCTGTGACCCAACACCACCTTGTCACCCAGACCATGGCACTCAGTGCCACATCCAGTCTGTCCTTAAACACTTCCAGGGATGATGGCTCACACACATTCCTGGGCAGCCCATTCCAGTGCCCAATCTCACATTTTGTGAAGAATATTTCCTCATGTCCAGCCTAAATGTCCCCTGGTGCAGCTTAAGGCTGTGTCCTCTTGTCTTGTCACTGTTCCCTGGGAAAAAAGCCTGACCCCCACCTGGCTCACCAGCTCCTGTCAGGGAGTTGTAGAGAGTGATGAGGTCTCTCCTGAGCCTCCTCTTCTCCAGGAGAAACAACCTCAGCTCCCTCAGCTGCTCCTCACAGGACTTGTGTTCCCAACCCCTCACCAGCCTTGTTGCCCTTCTCTGGACACACTCCAGCCCCTCCATGTCCTTCCTAAATTGGGGGGCCCAGAACTGGACACAGCACTCGAGGTGCTGCCCAACCAGTGCTGAGCACAGGGGAAGAATCACTGCCTTGCTCCTGCTGGTCACACTGTTCCTGATCCATAGGAGTGCCAGGGGCTGGATGAGGGAAAGTTGGGGATTGGGTGGGGACAAAGTCTGACTGATTGTCAGCCATACAGGGTCATGATTTTCATGTTTATTCAGACTGCATTAGAAGATGCTGGGGGTCAATATCAATTGGACATTGCTGATAACAATCTATAAAGAGGAAAATAAAACAGGACAAAACTGTTCTCTCTGCATTGTCTTCAATATAGTATATTCATTTCGAATTCACTTCTGAAATTTGTCTAATTGACCGTAGAAGAATTGAATATATTAATATATTAAAATATTCCCAGGGACTTTTCTTGTTCGGGAGTTCTGAACAAGTGTTCTGAGCTTTTCTCCCTGAATTCCTGAACTGAAGAGTTCAAGAAAGAAGAGGCCTCTGGAAAAGTCAAATTCATCAGCAACCTCCAAGGTTCCCCCCCGCAATGCTCCTGTCCTGCCCTGGGCCTGCACAGGCCCTGTGGCACCATGGCTGGGCCAGCGCGGCACAAAGGGGCCACGCAGCCGCTGACAGCCGGGGCTGACAGCAAGGCCAGGCACACACAAGGGATTGCTGCCATTGCCTGGCCTGGGCAGGGCTGCCTGTGCCAAAGGCACAGCTCAGCTGCCCTTGGGGGCTGCAGGAAAAGTGCAGAGCCCAAAGAGCCTCCCTGGCTGTGCTGGAGACCAAGGCTGGAGGAGGGAAAGGCAGGGCTGCTGCGGGATGGGAAGGGGATTGAATTCCAGCACACACCTCAGTTCTCTGATGATCCCAGCACAATGCTGATCCCTGTTCCACACTGGAGCAGAGCAGACGTTGATGGGACAGGAGCTCTGCGGGGCTGTCAGGGACCTGCAGCTTGCAAGGTGCTCTGCTCTCCCTCAGCTCCTCTCTGAGAGATGCCAATCCCAGCTGGGCACCTCAGGGTACAAGTGGCACTGCCTGTTCATGGGCACACAGCTGATGTCTGCCTGGAACGGGGCACAGGTTTTAATAACTCTAATTTTGGAATATGCAAGCAAATTTTTATTATCTGGGTCATTTGAGTACTTTTAAGAAGTGGCAAAGTTTTTCCACAGGAACAGGAATTTCCTGGATCTACTGGATTCTTCTACTGATGGCAGGAGAAGAAATATTGATCTTCCCTTCTACTTCTGTCCCCAACGTTCAGTCTAATATTTCATGACCCTCGTCCTTCAGGTGTTTCCAGCTGTGCTGTTTAAATGGCCATGTCTAAGGACATCTCTTCATGTGGAGCAGCTGGATCTACGTCCTTCCTGTTGCTCCCAGATTTCCTCTTCCAGCTGTTCTCTGCTCATTCTGATGTGTATTCCTTGACTGGCCTGTTGCTTTGAGCTTCAAGGAGTTGCCAAAGCTTTCAGAAGTTTCAATAACAGCTTAGTCAGCATCTTAGCTGTATTTTTAGCTTTTATGTTACCTCTTCTTATGTCTTGGTCTAAAATTCTTCCTGTATCACAATGTCTTGTGCATGGTGGACGTGTCAGATGTTGCTGGGATGTCACAAGGAGCTCAGGGAAGTGTTTGGATGTTTATTAAATTTTATCATGTTCACTTTTTTTTTTTTTTTTTTTTTTGTTGTACATGAAGAGAAACCTTTCTGTGCCTCTGAGTCTCACGAGTTCCTGGTCCCTCAAAGGACACAAACCTGATGAGTTGTGGTTCCCATTCCAGTGGCTGCACTCAGACCTCCCTCCATAGCCAAAGCAGAGCTCCCTTGTCCCAGAGAGCCCCTGGCAGTGGAGGGATGAAGGAAACAGGACAGGCTGTGGGGATCAGGTGCAGGGCAGAGCCAGGGAGAAGAATGACTTTTGCATTTGATGGAGCTGTGCCTTCCCTTGGGTTTGCTGGCTGACAATGAGTGAACATCCCTCTGTGTCTCGGGCAGCTCCTTCTCCAAGGAAAGCAGGTGGGAGTTGGAGCCAAGGAGCTAAACGTTGCAGGTCCAGCCTGGGGTGGAGGAAGCTCAGATTTGCACAAGGCTGCTCTGAGTGCCAGGGCTTGTATGGGGAAAATGGTGGGGTGGGGATAGGGACAGAGTCTGGTTGATTGTCAGACATGAAAGGTCTTTATTTTCATATTGATTCAGACTGCCTTAGGAGGTCCTTGGATTCAGTGTCAATTACAGATTGCACATATCAAAGAATTATCAGGAAAAAGATCCTAAACAGGATGTAAAAAATGTTTTCTCACTGTCCTTTTAAATTAGTTCACTTTGAATGAATTTAAATTCATTCACTTTAATATGCTACTGAAAACTAGCTAACCACAAAGGATTTGGAAACTTAAATCAAATTATTCCCAGGGGCTTGGCCTGTTAAGTTCTTCTGAATGTTAATGAGCCCTGGGGAGTGAATTCCTGAACTGAAGAGCTGAAGGCTGAACAAGCCTCTGGAGAAGTCAAATCCAGCAGCAGCCTGAAGCCAGGGAACCCCTTATTACATGGGAAGCTGGACAGAGCAATGCAAAATACGACCAATATTGTTAAATCATGCGTTCTCCCTTTATTATCTCAAAATGACAGATTAAATACAGTTCCAAATAGTTTACAGTTACAAGTGTTTTCTAATTGGCATTCAGTGTGAAGAAAAATGCAAACAATTTCACCCTTAAGGAAGTCACCGTGATCACACTATAACTAACCTATCTAGTGCCTAAGCACACCTTAATTTAAATTTTTCCTGTGCCACAGGCTTATCCACTTCCACACAGGCCTGAATCTGAGGCCCAGCCTGGGATAGCTCAGATCTCATTCCAGAACACATCATGCCCACGTTCCCTAAGAAATTCTGCTACAGTTCCCCCTTTATCTTTTTGGGATATCCAAACTGACTCAAAGACATGGCTGGTTATTTTTCGCAACAAACAAGGCACAAAAACCAAAATAACTACAATAACAACCAAAATCACAACACCAAAACGGATCAGATCTTTGATCCACCCAGTGAAACCCCATGAACTGAGCCATTTGTGAAACCGAATGTTAACAACTACAAGTTTTCCCATGTTGCTCTTCAGCTGTAAAAGCTGTTTGTAAATCGATTGAGGATGGTCTGACAAATTGATGCAGCACATGCCCTCAAGCTCCTCACATCTGTGCCCTGGAGCGAGAAGGAGGAAGTCGATTGCAGCTCTGTTTTGAAAAACTGCATGACGGACGTTAACATCTGCAGCAAGCTCGCTCAACATTTTAGATGTTATGTTAATCTGTTTTCCTGTCCAGCAGGCCAAAGTTTTCATTTGTGTGAGAGCTTGTGCTGAAGCAACTCCTGGGGAAAAAATTGATGCCGATATTATAGATGCACGATTCCATAATATTACCTGATCTTTACAATCAGGGCTTAGTTGAAGTGCTCTGCGTTTGGCTCATCGGGTCTTCTGAGACAACTTAAAGACCTGATGAATGCTGGGAGCAAACAGTGTCAATTTGCCAAAGTAACATGGACCTCCTACAGCTCCTGGAGGAACTGCAGACTAGGCTCTATCTGCACAAATGAGAAAGATCCCTGGTGGCAATTTCCTTGCAGCACCTTTTAACGGTGTCACAGATTTAGTCCAATTGTTACAGTATTCGGAATAATTGTAATACAATGGGGATTTTGGAAACAGCCAAGTGTTGCCATTTTTTGGCTGCTTTTCTTTCACAGACAACAAACCTGAATTTATAGCAAAGTGTCCAAAAACTAAGCAATAGTTGCCTGGCACAGAACCCAAAAGGTTGAGTTCTTGAGGCTCAGTACCAGTGACTCTAAGATTTTGTGCAATGGCAACATCTTGTGCTCCCAAAACACTCTCCGGGTTAATTTTTGCTTGAGTCCAAGCTTTGAACTCTGCCATGGAATTGACGGGGACTCCAATCAAACAGGTGCGAAAAGGGTTACATGGTGTAGTTAAAGACAAACAAAATCAATCTTGCCCAGTTCAATTGGCCCAGGTGACCCACATATTTTGCCTTTGGTCAATGTCAAGCATTCCTGATACCTTTCTCACCAAAACACCAATTAAAACAAACATTCCAACTCCCAACATTTTGCTCATCTTTTTGATTGTCTCTTTTAGTTTTACTGCACTAAAAACAACAACCCACTATCACCTAACTCTAAATGCTAAAACAACTTATCACTAAACTTAATCTTATAACTGAATAACTATTTTCTATGTTATACAAAATCAGTTCTCAGTAGTTTCAGAGTTGTCACAGGGTGCTCCAGGTATGTTGTTGTTACCGTTGTTATCACTGTTAGCTGTTATCTCTGACTGGGAACATACACGGGTAAATCAACTCAGCACCAAACAGGTTCTGCTTCTCCTGCAAAAACACACATACAACTACAAACATTAAACAACACAAAACTCAGTCCTTGTCATTCACCCATTCTCATGTTCTTGTGATAAACATAAAGTCCTTGAATCGCCTGTGGTCTTCCCTTCTTCACTGCATGGTAATGTATCACAACTGCAGGTTCTTTTCTTCTTTCATCCCTTGTGCATCATTCAAGGGAGTCCAAAGTTGTTGGTGCAGGCCCTAGCATGACATGGCCTGTTTCATCACACTGAAAACCAGGAATGTCAGATGATGGATTTTCGTTGTTGCTGGGATAATTAATGTTGCCTCCTGACAGAGCAGCTGCAATGATGTGTGCTTGTTTCTGCATCGCATTTTTTATGGCAGCTGTAAATGCTGCTGTCTGGTCACTCTGTTCAGCTCTGGTTGCTCGTACCAGCATCTCGTCAATGGCACAGCCTTGGGGTAAGGTAGCAAGGATGGCTCTGGTACGTGAGCTGGCATTTTCAAAGGCGAGGGAACGAAACAGGTGATCTTGCACCTCTGTGGTTAGGTCTTGTGCATCTTTTAAAACAGCTGACAGTCTATCAATAAATTGTCCCTATGGTTCTGTGGCCCCTTGCCTGATGGTAGCATATGGTGCAGGTTTCTTTTTGTCAGGAACCAGAAGCAAGGCTCTGTGGGCCAATGTCTGAGCCATCTGATGAATCTCAATGGGGAAGGTGAGTTGGACATTGGTTGTAGCATATGGTCCTTGTCCTGTCAGCATATCGGGTTGAAGACCATAAAAAGGATCCCCTATTTCTTGATGTTTATTTGCTTCTTCAATTGCCAAACACCTCCACTCTCTTTCAAAAATGAGGAGCTGTGAGGGTGTTAGCAGCAGCGAAGCGATGTTAGCGCAGTCTGCGGGGCAAAGTACATCTGCTGTGAAGATGTACTGAATTATGTTTCTGGCTGCTTCTGACCTTATTCCATATGTAGTAACTGTGTGCTTTGCTGAACTCAACACCTTCCATTCATGGGGCTCCCACTGAACCTGGGCATTTTCTATAAGAACTGGACAAGCAATTGAGTAAGGTACGTGTAAATCTCCTTCAAGGACCGCCTGTTTCACGACGCCAGCCCAGCACCTTTGTATCGGGTTCTGTTGGGCGACTGGCAGTGCCATCTGCTGTGCAGGAGGTGGAAACGACAGAGCAGGCTGTGCAGATTGCAAAGCTGTGACATTCTGCCTGTTTTGTGGGGGAAACTGGGAAACCGCAGCTGTCTGCTGTTCTAATTGAGTTTGGCGGTTTGATAATTCAGCAAGCTTGGCTATTATTTGCTGCAGTTCATTTGCACGCTGTGATTGGTTCTGCTGTCGCGGCGTGCCGTGAAAATTCGGATTGGGATTTTCGCCATCTGAATCGGAGTCAGAGGGCAGGAGGCATTGCGCCGCGGTAGCCTGCTGGTAATAAGCTTCTGGCTGCACCATGGCTGGCTGTGGAGCCGCTGTTGTGGGAGTCGCAGCGGCCCCCGACCCCGCGGTTACCGCAGCGGAAGTGGCCATGGAGGACGCCATGTTTGTTTTGATGGTTCGGGCTGGCCGCGCGTGCGCCGCTGCTTTGTTTTCCGGTGGGAGGGGGAAGCCGCGCCGCCTCGCTCTCCTCACCACCCCGATCTCCCCCCCTCTCTTTCGTCTCTTGTGCCAGCCCCTCTCTGCCCTTGGCCCCGCCTGGGATCTCATCTTCCACCACGCCCCCTGGGTCTGGGGAGTGCAGCACTTCCTGTTCTATCTCAGTCTGCCTGGCTGTCGCGGAAGGCACTTCCGGTGGCTGAGTCGCGCACTCCGAGACGGCGTTCACTACCTCTTGCAATGTGGAGCAAATTGGAGCTGCATTTCCCCTCACTGGACGCGTGTTACTGATACCAAAAAACCCTGCAACCTTAGAAGATCTCTGGATTTCTTTTGTTTCATCCACCACCCTCTCGAGAGCTTGGATTGCAGCCTGGGCGGCTTTCTGCTCAGCCGAGAATGTCTGCAAGGTATTCATAACCTTTTTCCAAGCGGCTCCTAACTTCTGAGCCAGCTTTCCTTCTTTCCTGCCGCTGATGGTGAGATCCCATAGCAACTCGCTTATTTCTTTCCACTCTCTTTCACTAAACACAAGCGATGGTTTGCTCAATTTCCCCCTCTTCCTGGCCTGTTGCCTGTGACAACAGAAAGCAGAGGCAGAGGCTGGTCAGGGTAAGTTTGAAGTGGATTTATTTTAGGCCTGCAAGGCCTGCCCCGGCAGCCACCACAGTGGCTGCCTAGGGCGCTCCAAGCCACCAGCTAAGGAGGCCGACCCGTCGAACTCCCCCCCTTTTCTAAGTTCCAGTCTGTTTGCCTATGCCCCGTTCGTTATCCAATTGATGACTCCAAATGACGATGACGGTGTTCCATCCTTCCACGTCGTTTATCTTCGGGGCCTGGAGCTCAGGGAGAGTGTCCTTGGAGACATGAATCCAAACTACCCTGCCCCAAATCCCTCTGTAACAAAAAGCAGCCTGCCCATTAAAACAAGGCAGTGAGACCCCATAACCTGAGGCATCAGTTCCCCCCTTTAGAGGCTTGACAAGGCCTCTACCTTGTCTAGTCTCTACCTAATACAATAACAACAACATTTAGTGATAGATAAATGCCTACTAACAACCATACTGAATATTGGATGAACATTTGATAGCCCAGTTACACTTGGTAAAACTTGGCAAAGATAACTTGTTCTCTTTATATCTGCTTATATCAACTTGAACTATACTTGGATGAATCCTAATAGTATCTGTTGACATGGTTAAGGTCAGCAAAAACACTGGGCTTCCCTGAAAAATGATTGATGGCCCTCATGACATTGGTAGTCCTCTGTAATAAAAGGCAAGGGACAGACAAAAATGGGAGTAGCAGAGGTCCGGTATGGCTCTTACTTCCACCCACCATGCCTTCTGGGGTTGCTACCCATAGCAGGTGTGTATGATCTTCTTGGTGGCAAGTACAGAGGCCAACCCGGTCTTGCCCTCTATCCTTTTGTCACTTCTCCCAGTTTTTGCCACCTTCCAATTTTAGTTACCTTTAGAACATTTTCATTATGGTCTTTTCCTGGGCTCCTAAGCTTTTCCCATTCAACAGACACTAGCAGTTTCCATCCGCAGATAGAACCACAATAATACATGTTGCATACTAACGTCAATATGTTACACCCTTCCCCTTTTCACCAGTACAATCCTGGTCTTTCTGCCGGGAGCTGAAGTGTCTCTCCCTGGTGTGAAATCAAGGTCTCTCAGAGTCCATACAAACTTGGCTCTCCTTCTCCATTGTTTGTGATCCTTGAAATACTCTCCAGATTATTCAGATCATCTCAGTTCATTACCTCTTCATCCCTGTTTAAGAGTCAGTTTGGTATTACTTGATTCAGATCTTATAGTCCGCTCCTCAGGTTCTTCCTTTGACTGGGCCAGTGTGAGTCCAGCCTTGTTCAGCAGTTCTGACAGCTTTATCGGTTGCTATTAGTACTTAAAAGGGACCTCCCCATTGTGGTGTCAATGGCTGTTCATTCTAGGATTTAATTAACACCCAATCCCCAGGTTTTATGTGATGTATCTTGAAGTCTAGAAAGGTAGTTTGGGGAATCATTCTTTGTTTCCTTAAGTCCTCTAAATTTTGGGCTATTGATTTTAACATATTTCATGACATTTACTTCCCTCTCCTCACAGGTCGCAAGTTCATGGGTTGAAGCTAGAAAAGGTAACTTAAACATCATCTCATAAGGGGGGATATAGCTAGGTAGGACCAAGGTTGTGTTCTGACCCGTAGTAATGCTAGGGGTAACATCTTATCCAAGACATTTGAGTCTCAATCATTAACTTAGTCAAGGTTCTTTTAAGGGCCGGTTTAATCCTCTCAGCCCATCCGGATCTTTGAGGGTGCCATGGTGTATTTAAATCCCATTTTATTCCCAGTGCTTGCATTATCTGTTGAAAGTGCATTATATCTTGGAAGTGAAATGTGTCTCCCTCTCTGTCTGAATCAATCCTGTTCACCATCCCATACTGGGGAATAATTTGTTCTAACAACATCTTGGGAACAGTATTGGCCGTGGCCCTTACAGCAGGTAAAGCCTCGACCCAGTGAATCAAACGATCTACTATCACCAGTAGGTATTTCCACCGCTGGATCTGGGGAAGTTTGGTCAAGCCTGCTTGTAACTTTGAAAGGGTAATAGCTAAAATGGGGGTATTAACCTCGGATTCGCATGACACCAACAAACCGTGTTGTAGGAAATTTTCAATAATAGGGGCTAATCCCTTACGACTCTCCAATTTTAAGGGATATTGTTCTTGTCTCACCGGTGTGGCTCCTGGTCTGAGTGCAACCCTCACCGGTTCTGCTTGTTTAGATCTTCCTGGGACGTCATCGGCCCCTGCTATTGGATTTACTGCATCTTGAACTTCAACGGGGATTTCATCGTGTTTTTCCTGCACAAAGAGTGCTGCAACTTGGACAAATTTAGATTCAGGGATTACGATTTGTACCCCCTTCCCCCTCCTAAACTTAATTTCTACCCCCAATCTTTCTAATAAGTCCCTGCCCAGCAGTGGTTTGGGGAAGCTGGGCATATAAAGGAATTGGTGAGTCATCCAATGTTCCCTTCTTATATCGTTCGAAGCTTGGCCCATAAACAGCGAAACTAAATGTGCTTTTCCATCACCTGACTCAGGATCTAAATCCGTGTATTTGATGGCGGTCTCCCTTAGTCGGTTCAAAAAATCAGTAGGCAATTCATCATAATTTTGCCTGACTTCGTAGAGTTTTGACCAGTTTCTAGCCTTGGGGACACTATGCTTCAATCCATACATCATGAGGATTTGATATCGTTTTAATCGTGCCAACTGATCGGGGGTATTGGGATCCCACTCTGGGTTTTCTAGGGGGAAGATCTGAGTGACAGTACCCTGAAGCACTCCACTGGCTATGCCCCCTTCCGCAAAAGTGGTGATAGCTTTATTAATCATTCGTCTTTCCGTGGGATCGAGTAATGCATTGAGTATGGAATTTAAGTCAACCCAATCAGGATTTTGGGAATTGATAGCCCTTTCCACTAATTGGGCCACCTTGTCTGGATTCTCTTTGTACCTCCTTACTGTAGATGTCCACTGTTCTAATTCTATGAGGGAGTAAGGAACTTTCACGTACACTCGCCCCTGATTGCCAACTGCTTGTCTTAATGGAGCTTGAAAAACCAGCTCCCTTTCCCTCCTCCCTTTCCTAGTACGGCGGGCAATTGGGCTTTGCTCTCTGATAGCTCTCTTTGCTATTCTCTCTCTTTTACGCCTGTTTGTAATTTCGTCTGTTTCCTCTTCGCCTTCCTCGTCCTCAGAGCTGTCTGAGCTGGAGCTATCAGATTCTGTGGTAACTAGCAGCGTGGCTTTACTTCCAATCCAGGCAAGGCTACGAGTGCGGCGGTGGGTCCCGCCTGCTGTCCGTTTGCCTCTAACTACATTATCTCCCAAGACAGCTCCTTGGCCTTCAGGATTGCTATGGCCACGGGCAGGCCCGGGAGCGGGGGAGGGATCCCTCCCCCTACAGCTCGCACATTCCACACTATCCCTGCGAGATTCCTTACCTTTGGCCCCCCCTTTTCGGGATGGGGCCAGAAGCTGCTGCCCCTGGCCTTCCCTCCCCCCTTTTCCCGCCCTTCGGGGGGGTGAGATGGATAAGGACGGAGACAGTTGCTGCCGCAACTCCTCCTCCTTTTTCACTGTCCGGGGCCCGGCCCGGCCCCTTGACTGCGAATAGGACGGTGGCGGCGGGGGAGGGGGGGCTGCAGCCCGGCCGGACCCAGCCCTCAAGGCAGGGGCTAGCAAATCCTCTGGTTGGTCTTTATTACACATACTGCGGAGAAACGGCTTCTCCTTTTTATTCCGCACAACCATAATATTTTCCCTTTTGCTATTCTGAGCCCGTTCACAAGCCAAGACCATAAACAGATGTGCGTATTTCAATTCCTCAAAGCACCTATCTTCACGCAAGCATGACATCAAACTAGATATTAACCCTTTATCTAAACTCCCAAATTGAGGCCATGCCTCCCCATTATCTAATGTATATGTCGGCCATAATGTCTCAGAAAGCCTAATCAGTTTAGACTTTAGAAGCGGGGAATCTTCCCCGACCCATTTCGTCCAGTTTCTTAAGACTAAACCCAAAGGACTACCTCTAGGAATTGGGTTATTAGCACTTTCAGCAGAGTGCACACACCCCATTCTGATATCTCAACCAAAAACAATCACACCTGAGCACGACCTTCAGAGCTATAGCCTGAACAGTTATCCCGTGCGCCGCACCTCGGCTTCAGGATAACAGCAGCCTGATAGGGAGGTAACCCTTCCCCCAGGCTGGATCCCAACCAAAAGCAGTCACCCAAGCTAGGGTTAGAACTCACAACCTTCAGAGCTATAGCCCAAACAAATATCCCCTACGCCACAACTTGGCTTCAGGATACCAGCAGCCTAATAGGGAGGTAACCCTTCCCCCACGCCAGGCTAGGGACTTCAAAAGCTCTGCCTAGGTCCGCAGCAAAAAACAGATCTTACAAAGATCCCAGCGAGCAACCCAGCCGCTGAACAAGCCACCCTTTCACCCAATCACTCACGCGACCCTGCCTCCAGGGTTCTTGTGCCGGCGCCTTGGGACCTCTGCCAAAAAACGCTTTGGTCTCTAGGGTTCCCAGCAGCTCCAATCCTCCGTCCCGGCGGAGTCGCCAAAACTGTTGCCTGTGACAACAGAAAGCAGAGGCAGAGGCTGGTCAGGGTAAGTTTGAAGTGGATTTATTTTAGGCCTGCAAGGCCTGCCCCGGCAGCCACCACAGTGGCTGCCTAGGGCGCTCCAAGCCACCAGCTAAGGAGGCCGACCCGTCGAACTCCCCCCCTTTTCTAAGTTCCAGTCTGTTTGCCTATGCCCCGTTCGTTATCCAATTGATGACTCCAAATGACGATGACGGTGTTCCATCCTTCCACGTCGTTTATCTTCGGGGCCTGGAGCTCAGGGAGAGTGTCCTTGGAGACATGAATCCAAACTACCCTGCCCCCAATCCCTCTGTAACAAAAAGCAGCCTGCCCATTAAAACAAGGCAGTGAGACCCCATAACCTGAGGCATCAGGCCCATAGGGCCAACTGATCTAATTCACTTTCTTTAGTCTTATTTCCTCTCTTTGAGATAATATTTGCTAGAAGTTGAGTCCCTGCCTGCAATTCTTTATCCATCTTACTTTCGATTCCTTTGTTTCCAGACTGCGGCTTACCTCTCTCTCCACTGCGTGTCGCTGTTTCTCTTCAAATGAAACTCCACGATCATGCTTCCAGCTTCCCAGCTCCTTCGCTTGTTTCGGCACGCAGTTCGGGGGAAACTCGGTTCCCACTCTGCTCTGGTCCGGAAACAAGCACGCAGACTTCTTCCACGTTTAGGCGAACTTCAAAACCGCATTGAAGCGCAAAAATCCAAACCGCATTAAAGTGCAAAAAATGATATCAAAATCATATCAAAGCCGCATTTAAGCAAAATTATTAATCAAAACTCTGCACTTAAGCAATCCAAACTGCATTCAAGCGAACTCAGTCCCTGTTCGGGCGCCAGATGAAACCAGGGAACTCCTAATTAAAGTGGGAAGCTGGACCGAGCAATGCACGTATGACCAATTTGGTTAGATCATGCGTTCTTCGTTTATTCTTCCAGAAAGGAGGGTTTAATACAATTTCAAATAGTTTACAGTTACAGGTGTTTTCTAATTGGCATTCAGTGTAAGAAAGAATGTAAACAATTTCACCCTTAAGGAAGTCACCATAACCACACTATAACTTTACTATCTAATGCTTAAACACATCTTAAAGTAAATTACTAACTGTGCCACAGGTCTGTCTACTTCTAGGCAGGCCTGAAACTGAGGCCCAGTTTGGGGTAGTTCAAATCTCATTCCAAAATACCTCATGCCCACGTTCCCTAAGAAATTCTGTTACACTCATGTGCCCCTGAAACACTGGGGCTCTGTGCTTTCCTTCCTATGGGAAAGAATTGGCCTTCTCATGCAGGTGCTCATGGCTGAAATTGAGATTCTCACCCCAAAATTCCATATATCTGAGATACAGAATCCAAGATGTTTATTCCATTGCTCCCAGATGAAAGCTGCCAGGACAGACAGCTCTGGCTAGCCTTGGCCTCTGGTGGCTGCCGTTCATCAGTCCCTAAAACACTGGGGCTCTGTGCTTTCCTTCCTGTGGAGACCATGGTGACACTGCGGAGCCCCAGAGAACCAAAGACCCATTGTGACACTACAGGGCCTCATGGAACCAAGGGGAGATGGAACAGATCTGGCTGGTTTGGCCTCCCAGGGGCCACCTGAAAGGTCCAGGTGATCTTGGAATGCTGAGGGCTGCCTCTCATCAGCCCCTGGAGCACTGGGGCTCTGTGCTTTCCTTCCTATGGAAAAGAACCATCTGTCTTTCCAGGTGCCCACAGCCAAAATTGATACTCCCCCTGAAAAATTCCATATATGCAAGAGTGCTCCCAGAAAAAAGCTGCCAGGACAGAGAGCTCTGGCTGGCCTTGGCCTCTGCTGGTCACCTCACATTTTAGAGGAAGCCCTGAGAAAACTACTTGAACAGGTTTGTCCACTGGAACATCAATGAGTCTCTCATCCTCTGAAAAATTCAGATGCTCTTCTGATCGTATGTGTCTTTTGTTTCTCATTCTGTATTATGCAGAAAATATTATTTTGAGCTTAAAAATATTATTATTCTTCCAGTGTTATCTGACACAAAACACCTCCTCTGTATATGGATCCAGGTATCCTGGATAAGCAAACAAAAAAAGAGAATTCAGCAGGAATTCTTTGTCTCTGCTCCCATCTGTCCCACCTCCTCTGGAGATGGAGGTGCAGCCCCAGATCTTGGGAGGGCTCAAGGGGTCACAAGCTCAGCTCCCACACAGAGAACTTGTGGACCCTGCACGCTCACACAGGGCACCAAGACTTGGCTGCTCTTTGTCCCCTCCTGGCATCACTGCCTGCAGTTCTCTGCTCTGCCTGGAGCCTGGGGACGCTTTCTCTGTCCTGTCCCTCACTGGGACCCATTAAAACTTCAGAAACTTTGGAGTTGGATTCTGACTTGGAGTTCTTGAGAGGTTTCTTCATCTCTCTCTCAGGGACTGATGTTCAGGGCCTCAGCACAAGCCCCAAGAGGGTCATTAAAGTCCTTGTGCTGTGTCTGTGCTGCTGAGCTGGGCTGGGCTTCTGGCACAGAGGCAGCTCCTGGCAACCAAGAAGAGCTTAAAAACACATTTCTCCTGATGAACAGCTCTTCTCCCAGCCCAGCAGGGCTGGGGCACTGCCTGCAGCCACCCCAGGCACAGCACAGAGGCACAGAGAGCTTCAATCACTCAGGGCTGGGAAGGGGCTGAGAAGAGACTGGGGGAGAATCACTGCCAGCCCTTGGCACAGGAACCTCTGGCTGCAGGACAATGCAGCTGCAGCTCCTGCAGGGATCTCCTGAAGCTGGAACATCCCAATGCCTACAGACTCTGTGAGTACAACTCTCTGAGTATTTCTGGTGCAGGGGAGGTGAAATGCTCATGAAGCTCTGACACACTGAGAGCTTCTGCCCACTCCCAAAATATTTCCAAGACAAGGATTTTTTTTTATTTTAAATGAAGACATTTCCTGATACTTTGTTTTCATTTCCTAATATTAGATAATGGGGTAGAGGGAGAGCAAATGATAAAAGTGTCATTAATTTTGACAAGTCCCTGGGACATCTGAACTCTCAGTGATCAGCAGGTGTGCAGGAGATCCCTGATGTGCTTTCAGCCACTCCTCTGCCCATGGACAGCACCAGCATCACCTTGGCTAGGCCCATCAGGCTTAGTCTGAGCTGTCCTTTCTCCAGGCTGCCAACAGAACCTGCCCCCAGCCAGTGCTGTGCAAACAGGCAGGGTTCTGTAGGGCCAAGGAGAGTGCCCAGAGATTTGGGGTCTGGGAGTGCTGGCAGGCAGAGCTCAGGCACAGGGAAACGCCTGCAAGAGGAAAATCTGCAGGAAGCAGAGAGAAGATGAGGCAATGAGAGAAAACAAACCCCAGCAATGTTGTGGCAGGGAGAGTTGAGAGATCTCCACAGGAGCCCCTCCAGTGCAGCCCCTCCCTCTGAACAAGCCCCCTCCCTCCTGTCCCCCAGCCCAGCCTCTGCCCTCAGGGCCGGGGCTCCAAGGCCTGAAGCCCCTCCTGTGCAGGCAGAGCTGCAGCAGAGCCCTGGGGCAGCTCTGCAGTCCCAGGTCCAGTTCCCTCTGCAGAGCACAGGGCTGGGAGCAGCTGCCCGGCCCTGGGGGGCTCTGAAAGGGGGCACAGCTGGCTCAGGGTGACGCTGTCCCCAGTGCCCGGCTCTGGGCAATGCTGTCAGTGCAGCCAGGGAAGGAGCTGCATCTCCCTCAGTCCAATGCCAGCACAAGGACACTTGGAAGTCTCCCAGAGATTTCAGTCCAAGCTGGGAGCTTCAATCCAGGATGCAAACCTGTCCTGCAGCATCTTTGTGTCATCTGGATGACCCAGGGGGAAAGGCAGAGGTGTTCTGACACTGAAAATGCTGTTGGGTTGGTGAAATGAGCAAGGTGAGTCCTTGGATACAAAAGTGGGGCTGGGCTGTGGTGGATCCATCTGCTCTCAGCAGTACCTGGGGAAACATGGGAAGTACCTTTAGGTACCAGTAGGTACCAGGAAGTACCAGTACCTTTAGGGGAAACATGGGAAGGTGATCACCCTCCACCAGAGAAAGGCTGCAGCCCAGAGAAACTCTGAGCAGGTCAGAATGACAGACCATGTCCCCTCCCTCTCCACTCATCACTTTGCCTCACAGAATTTGCTCTGTTCTCCCTGGGGGTAGCAGAAATGCTGAGAGTTTGATATCCAAGAATACCAGGAGAGACATGGGGGGAGCTTTAAAAGAAAACTGCAGAACTCTTAAACACAAAAGGATGCCTGTGTTTTCCAGGGGAGGGTGTATGGGAAATGGCTTTGATTTTGGTTCCAGCTATCTCCTCTAACTCTTCACTGTCCTTTTCTACATGAACAGGTCCCCATGCCCAGCCAGAGCAAATGTCCAACAGCAGCTCCATCAGCCACTTCCTCCTGCTGGCATTGGCAGACAGGCGGCAGCTGCAGCTCCTGCACTTCTGCCTCTTCCTGGGCATCTCCCTGGCTGCCCTCCTGGGCAACGGCCTCATCATCAGCGCCGTAGCCTGCGGCCACCACCTGCACAGCCCCATGTTCTTCTTCCTGCTCAACCTGGCCCTCACCGACCTGGGCTCCATCTGCACCACTGTCCCCAAAGCCATGCACAATTCCCTCTGGGACACCAGGACCATCTCCTATGCAGGATGTGCTGCACAGCTCTTTCTACTTATATTCTTCCTTGGAGCAGAGCTTGCCCTCCTGACCATCACGTGCTACGACCACTACGTGTCCATCTGCAAACCCCTGCACTATGGGACCCTCCTGGGCAGCAGAGCTTGTGCCCACATGGCAGCAGCTGCCTGGGCCAGTGCCTTTCTCAATGCTCTCATGCACACAGCCAATACATTTTCCCTGCCCCTGTGCCATGGCAATGCCCTGGGCCAGTTCTTCTGTGAAATCCCACACATCCTCAAGCTCTCCTGCTCCAACTCCTACCTCAGAGAAATCGTTATATTTTCCATCTGTTTAGCAGTTGGCTGTTTTGTGTTCATTGTTTTCTCCTATGTACAGATCTTCAGGGCTGTTCTGAGGATCCCGTCTGAGCAGGGATGGCACAAAGCCTTTTCCACCTGCCTCCCTCACCTGGCCGTGCTCTCCCTGTTCATTAGCACTATCATGTTTGCCTACCTGAAGCCCCTCTCCATGTCCTCCCCATCCCTGGATCTGGCCCTGTCAGTTCTGTACTCGGTGGTGCCTCCAGCCCTGAACCCCGTCATCTACAGCCTGAGGAACCAGGAGCTCAAGGCTGCAGTATGGAGACTGATCACTGGACGATTTCAGAAATATTAAATTGGTTTTTAATTTCTGCAAATCACTTGTAATAAAAGTAATATTTGATACTTCCTGTTGGTTTGCTTTTGGTTTTTTATCCCTGTTTTTAGCTTTTTTCATATAGTCCATAAAGAAATTTCTTTCCTTGTGCCATTTCTCATTTTGTTTCTCTCCACCTTCCCTGTGCCCACAGACTGTCAATGAGGGTCAGTGCTCTTGGTGGCTTTAAAGGAACTCAGGGATCTCCCAGCCAAGTTTTCTGCAGAGATGCCCCTTTGGTTCCCTTCTCTGCAGCTGCAGCAGCAATGTCTGTGTGCAGAGCTGGGGGCAGATCAGTGCTGGCACAGCAGCTGTGCCCAGCAGCAGCAGCACTTGGTGCTGCCAGTGCTGCTGCCGTGGCCCTGCCCCGCTGCCCTCCTGGCCCTGGTGTTTCCGTAGGGCCTGAGTGCTCTCGGGGCCGGGCACAGGACTGGGGGTGGCAGTGCTGGGGCTGCAGCAGGGACAGCCCATGGGCACTGCTGGGACAGCAGCGCTGAGGCCTCAGCCCAGGGCCTGGGGGCTCCAGGCTCCTTGCCCAGGCTCTCTCCAGAACACATTGCCCAGGCCAATGCTCAGCAGAGAAAAGCCCCGGGAGCAGCCCCAGGCTGGCCGTGGGCAGGCTGGGGGCAAACAGCACGGCTGGGGCTCTGCAAGGGCCCTGGGGCACACGGCAAGGAGCAGCAGAGCAGGGCCTGATCCATCCCCACTGCACTGGACACCCCAGGGCAGGGTCCCACAGCCTCCTCAGGCACCTGCCAACAACATTCCCCCTTCTCAGCCCTGGCCTCTCCCCCAGCTCACACAGCTGCCGCAGCCTTGCAGGCACAGACACGGCAGCACTGCCTCAGGAGCCCCTGTTTGCACTGCCCAGAGCAGGCCTGAGCACCCCCATGCTGTTGGTGTGGGGAGATGAACCTGAGGGAGCACAAATGCCAGCAGCCCCTGGGGCCAGGAAGGGCTGGGGGACAGCAGGGAAACCACTCAGGTTGGTGGTGGCCTCTGAAGTCAGCCAGAAAGTTTGTTCCCATGAGCTGGGAGTTTGCTGTGCCACTGCAGACATTCTTGCTCAGAGCCAGGGCTGCCTGGCAGCCACCCCCAAACTGCGCTGACCTATTTCTTCCTTCACTTTGGCTTTCTTAACTCTTCCTGGTACAAATTTCTTCCTATTGCCCATCCCTGTTCCCTCCCTGTAAACAGCCCATCCCTGGTTGCCCTTTCCTCTCTGGCTCCACTCCCCATTTCAGTTCCTGAGCTGGCACCATGGGAATGTCCCTTGGGGAGCAGGATCATCCTCCAAGTGCTTCAGGAATTGTCTGCAGGCTCCTGCAGTGCCTGGTGCTGCTCCCTTGCCAGAGGCACCCCAGGCCAGGGGGTCCATCTGGGCTGCTGTGTCTGGCTGTGGGGCTCCCTGTTGTGGGCCATGAGGAGGGGCAGCAGAGGCTCTGCAGGACTGAGAGGATGGGCTTTGGGCCTGTGAGGAGAAGCTGAGGCACCTGGGCTGCTGCACCTTGTGAAGAGGAGGCCCAGGGCTCCTCCTGCAACTGCTGCAAGGGTGGTTTCAGAGAATCCCAGAATCAGCAAGGTTGAGAAAGACCTTGGACATCATCAAGTCCAACCTGTGCCCTGACACCGCCTTGTCTCCTCTGAGCCTCCTCTTCTGCAGGATAAACAAACCCAGCTCCCTCAGCCACTCCTCACAGGACTTGTGCTCCAGACCCCTCACCAGCCTTGTTGCCCTTCTCTGGACACACTCCAGCCCCTCCATGTCCTTCCTAAATTGGGGGTCCCAGAACTGGACACAGCACTCGAGGTGCTGCCCAACCAGTGCTGAGCACAGGGGAAGAATCACTGCCCTGCTCCTGCTGGCCACACCATTCCAGATCCAGGCCAGGGGCCATTGGCCTTCTTGGCCACCTGGACACACTGCTGGCTCATGTCCAGCCTGCTGTCCATCAGTCCCTGCAGGTCTCTTTCTGCCTGGCTGCTGTCCAGCCACTCTGTCCCCAGCTTGTAGCACTGCAGGGGTTGTTGTGGCCAAAGTGCAGGACCCGGCCCTTGGTCTTGTTCAACCTGACATTGTTGGATTTGGGCCCTGGGTCCAGCCTGTCCAGGGCCCTGTGCAGAGCCCTCCTGCCCTTTAGCAGATCCACACTCCCAGCCAGCTTGCTGTCACCATGGTTCCATGAGGCCCTAGAGTGTCATCATGGTCTCCATGATTCCATAAGCCTCCCAGTGTCACCATGTCCCTTGGGTTCCATGGGACCCCTTGGTGTCACAGAGTCCCTTGGATCCTTGGGCCCCGCAGTGTCACAATGGATCCTTGGTTCCAAGAGCTCTGGCAGTGCAGCAATGGTCTCCTTGGTTCCACAGGGTCACAATGGCCTCTTGCTCCCAAGGGGCACCACGGTGTCAAACCTGTTTCCTTCATTCCAGGAGTCCCTGAGGAGCAACCCTGGCCCCTTGGTTCCATGGGGCCCTGCAGTGTCACAATGGCCCCATCATGATACGAGGTCCTGCTCTGTCCCAATGCTCTGCATGGTTCCACAAGGCCCTGCAGTGTCACAGTGGCCTCTTGGTTCCATGAGGCCTCAGAGGGCCACCATGAATTCCTTGGTGCTGCAGTGCCACAGAGGAGCCCTGGTCACACAAGATCCTGCAGTGTCCCCAGGGACCCTTGGTTCCATGGGGCACCACAGGGTCACAGTTGTTCCCTCAGTTCCAAGAGTCCCTGCAATGGAACAATGGCCCCTTGATTCCATGGGGCCCCAGGCTCTCCCAAGGCTCTCCTTGGTTCCGCAGTGGCACAATGGCCCCTTGGTTCAACAAGGCCCCTCAGTGTCACAGTGGCCTCTCTGCTTCCACCAGGACCCAGACTGCCACCATGGACTCTGTGCTTCCATTCAGCCCCAGAGTGTCACAGTGGCCCCTGGGCTCTGTGGTGCCATGTCGTACACAGTGTCACTCTGGTCCTCTGAGTGTCACCAGGCCCCGCAGTGTCACCATGGCCCCTTGCTTCCTCAGGGCCCTGCAGTGTCCCCATCATCAGAGAATCCAGCAGGCTGCCAAAGACCTTGGAGAGCATCAAGTCCAACCTGTGACCCAACACCACCTTGTTACCCAGACTGTGGCACTCAGTGCCACATCCAGTCTGTCCTTAAACACTTCCAGGGATGGTGACTCACCCACTTCCCTGAGCAGCCCATTCCAGTGCCCAGTCACCCTTTCTGGGATGATTTCCTCATGTCCAGCCTAAATGTCCCCTGGTGCAGCTTAAGGCTGTGTCCTCTTGTCTTGTTACTGTTCCCTGGGAAAAGAGCCTGACCCCCACCTGGCTCACCAGCTCCTGTCAGGGAGTTGTAGAGAGTGATGAGGTCTTCCCTGAGCCTCCTTTTCTCCAGGATAAACAGCCCCAGCTCCCTCAGCTGCTCCTCACAGGACTTGTGTCCCAGACCCCTCAACAGCCTTTTTGCCCTTCTCTGGACACACTTCAGCCCCTCCATGTCCTTCCTAAATTGGGGGCCCAGAACTGGACACAGCATTCGAGATGCTGCCCAACCAGTGCTGAGCACAGGGGAAGAATCCCTGCCCTGCTCCTGCTGGTCACACTGTTCCTGATCCATAGGAGTGCCAGGGGCTGGATGAGGGAAATGGTGGAAAGGGGCTAGGGACAAAGTCTGATTGATTGTCAGCCATGAAGGGTGTTGATTTTCATATCCATTCAGAGTGCTTCAGAGTGTGCTGGGGGTCAATATCAATTGGACATTGCTGATATAAGTCTATGAACAGGAAAAGAAAACAGGACAAAACTGTTCTCTCTGAATTGTTTTCAATATAGTATATTGCCTTTAAATACACTTCTGAAATCTGTCTAATTAACTACAGAAGAATTGAAAACTTGAATTATTCCCAGGAGCTTTTCCTGTTCAGGTATTTTGAAGAAATATTTATAAGCTTTTCTCACTGAATTCCTGAACTGAAAAGCTCAACAAAGAAGAGGCCTCTGGAGTAGTAAAATTCATCAGCAGCCTCCAAGGGGCTGAGGATCAATCCCCACCAGAGCAGGAATGAACAGAGATGGGCACAGCTTTCTGGCTGCCCCAGCTTTGGGATGGGCCCTGGGCCTGCAGCAGGAGCAGCTCCTGAGGGCCCCAAGGCCGGGGCTGTTGTGCTGACCTGGGCAGATGGGATGGCAGCAGGGGCTGCAGAGCTCTCAGGAGCTCAGGGAGAGGGGAGCAGGGCACCCAGGGAGCCTGGTTTTCCCTTGTGCCAGCACCTTGCCCATGGCTGGGGCTGAGCCCTGTGGGAGCTGCAGCTGCTGCTGTGCCCTTGCCAGGGGCTGAGGCCGTGGGGCCCCTGCCCAGAGCAGCCTGCCCTGAGCAGAGCTGTGGGGCCAGAGCCGGCTGGGCTGTGCTGGGGAGAGGCCCTTGGTGCTGCAGAGAGCTCAGGGCAGCTGGCAGAGCTTGCAGGGAGCTGGGCTGGGCTGAGAGAGCCTGGCAGAGACACCATCAGTGTCCATCTCAGCCTGGGTGAGCGTGCAGGGGCAGGACTCAGCCCAGGGCTGGTGGGGCAGGGCCAGCACCTGTGGAAGGCATTGAAAACAGGCGAGAGAGGAGGCTGCTGTGTGCCCGTGGTGGCATGGACAGAGCAGGGAGGGGGCCCAGGACATTTGTCAGCCCTGCCAGCCTCTGTCCCCAGCCGTTGGCAGCCCTGGCTGCTCAGCCCAGGTTTTTGGGGCACTTTGGCTGTGGCCCAGCTCCATTCTCCTGCGGGGCTCAGGGCCTGTTCCCGGCCATGGCCAGCCCTGCCCGGCCTCTCTGCTGGCCCAGAGCCCGGCAGAGCCCAGGGCAGGGCTGTCTGTGCAGGCCCACAGGTGCCAGGGGCTGTGCAGGAGCTGGCAGAGGCTGCCCAGCAGGGAGGCCATGGGGCACAGAGCCCCAAGGCTGCTGTGGGCCCCACGGCAGAGGGGCCGTTCCCCCCGCAATGCTCCTGTCCTGCCCTGGGCCTGCACAGGCCCTGTGGCACCATGGCTGGGCCAGCGCGGCACAAAGGGGCCACGCAGCTGCTGCCAGGGCTGACAGCAAGGCCAGCCACACACAAGGAATTGCTGCCATTGCCAGGCCTGGGCAGGGCTGCCTGTGCCAAAGGCACAGCTCAGCTGCCCTTGGGGGCTGCAGGAAAAGTGCAGAGCCCCAAGAGCCTCCCTGGCTGTGCTGGAGACCAAGGCTGGAGGAGGGAAAGGCAGGGCTGCTGTGGGATGGGGAGGGGATTGAATTCCAGCACACACCTCAGTTCTCAGATGATCCCATCACCATGCTGCTCCCTGTTCCAGACTGGAGTAGAGCAGATGTTGATGGGACAGGAGCCCTGCGGGGCTGTCAGGGACCTGCAGCTTGCAACGTGCTCTGCTCTCCGTCAGCTCCTCTCTGAGAGATTCCAATCCCAGCTCGGCACCTCAGGGCACAAGTGGCACTGCCTGTTCATGGGTACACAACTGATGTCTGCCTGGAAAGGGGCAGAGATTTTAATTCCTGTTACTTTCACAATATGCAAGGAAAATTTTATTATCTGGGTCACTTAGGTAGTTTTAAGAAGTGGCAAAGTTTTTTCACCAGGAACAGGAATTTCCTGGATCTACTGGATTCTTGTGCTGATGGCAGGAGAATACTGATCTTCCCCTGACCTTTGCACTAATGTACAGTCTAATATTTCATGACCCTCTTCCTTCAGGTGTTTCCAGCTCTCCTGTTTCATTGGCCATGTCTACAGACAACTTTTCAGTAGTGCATGTGCATATGCAACCTGTAAGGTTATCCAGAGGACAACGAGGAAGACTGTGAGCCTTCATCCAAAAGACCACCAAAAGAAGACACAAGACCCCCTAGCAACAAGTGAAGCATGCACCATGAAGTACAGTGAGGTAGATTTTTAGAATCAGGAATAGGAGTAAACTTACAGGAAACATTGATGAATATGTATTAGCAGATAGTATATAAGTGTAGTTTGAATTGCTCTGGTTTGTACATGAGGTGGGGTGAGAAGCCCTCCCTGTACCCCAGTCAGTTTTGCTTATGCCTTATCAGAATCTTAACCAGATTTAATTAATCATTGCCAAATGTTTGTATATGTTTAATTTTATATTAAATTGCTATTAAAATTGTTGCTAAATTTAAATTTTTTCTTTATTTTATTTGTATTTATAACAGGTGCCTGCCTTGTTCCAGGGCTGCCACATGGCCTTGGGGCTGCTCTGCATCCTCCTGGGGAAGTTCCCTGAGGGTCAGAGCAGTCAGTGCCCAGACTCCTTTCCTGTGCCTGCTGTGTCCCCTGGCGCTGCAGAGCTTTCCTGGCTCACAGCAGACATTCAGTCCTTGACCTCAGGGTGACCCCACCCTGGCCAGGCCTGTGCCCAGGGAGCTCCACTCCCTGCTGGTCCCTGGCACACACTGTCCCTGCAGGTGCCCTGTGCTCTCCTGACAGCTCCCAAGGCCCTCCAGACAAACATTCCCCTGCCATCAGCCCTGGCACAAGCTGCAGAGCCCCAGGAAGGTTCAGCACAGACCCTTCACCATCTGATGGGCTCTGGCCACCAACAAGCAGAGCCTGACCCAGACCTGAGTCTTCTGAAGGCCACACTGGGACCCTGATTTCATCCCACGGAGCCCTGGGAGAACAAGGAACACAAGGAGCCTCTTCAGAGTCTGTTCCTTGGGCCTGTTCCTGAGAGGGACTCTGCAGGGAGAGCAAAGCCTTCCTGGGCTGCCCTCAGGAGATGCCCTTGGCTGCTGGAGCTGCTGTGCTGAAGCCCAGCTGTGTCCCAGCAATGCCCATGGCCTGGCCCTGCCTGTGCTCACAGCACGGACATGCAGCAGGACAGTGACCAAGCTGCCACAGCACTGCGGCCTTACAGCCACAGAAGGGCTGGGAAGGAGAGGCTGGAGCTGGGAAGAGCAGCTGTGGGAAGAGGCAGGGCCATGTCCCTGGCTGTGCTGCTGTGCTGGGAGTCTCTGCCCTCCACCTCTGCTCACAGGCACTGCCCCTGCAGAGACAGAGAGGGGCTGAGGGAACATCTTGGGCACTCAGGGCAGAGCAGGACACTTTATTTGACATCAATGCACAGTGATCAGGGTTCCTTACTTTCTGTGCTTAGCACAGGCACGGTGGATACTGATGTAGCAATACTGTGACTAATGACATCCCTTTATGGAAAATAGAAATGAAATGAAATGAAATGAAATGAAATGAAATGAAATGAAATGAAATGAAATTGTGGTAGGGTGACTTTATGCTGCTTGTATCCCCAATCGTCTGTTCTGTTTGTGCTGTATATTCAGTTCTGTACCTTTAAAACTTGTTCTGGGAGCGAAGGGGGAGAAAGAACAGCGCGCAGTTTGTTTTGAGAAAACTGCCTGACTCCCCCATATTGCTTCTCTCCGGCGTTCGTCTGAGGCACGGACAGCGGTGGGACAGAGATCTCCTGTGCTTTTAGTTAGTTTTAGCTAGTTAGCTAGGGCAGAGAAGACTCCCTGGACTGTCTTTTTTTTCCTTTTTCTTGGGACTGTTTAGATCTGCTCAGGACTGAAAAACCCAGAGGAGCAGCGAGGGCTGGCACCTGCGGCCGCTGGGCCTGGACCTTCAGAGAGACTGAGTGAGCTGAGCTACACCCACAGCAAGGACTGTCTCTGTTTGCCATCTCTCTTCAGAGTGGGCAGAGGTTTTATTGTTTCATATTATTAATTCTTTGCATTTGTGGGCATTTTGTTTGTTAAATAAATAGTTTTTTTCCACTTTTCTCCGAGGAAGTTCTTTTCCTGGACTGGCTGGGGGGAGGGGCCGTTTGGGTTTGCTCTTCAAGAGGAACCCCTTCAGAGGTTTTCCCCCAAATTTGCCCTAAACCAGGAAAGAAATGAAATGAAATGAAATGAAATGAAATGAAATGAAATGAAATGAAATGAAATGAAATGAAAAAGGAAAGGAAAGGGAAAGGGAAAGGGAAAGGGAAAGGAAAGAATTAAAACACCAAATAGAATACCAAACAAGAGACATGGCACAAAGCAGTATTGGCCTGGAATGAGTTCCATTCTGAATGCTGTGCAGAAACAAAGAGGCACCTGACTGTTAATGAAAAGCACAGAGTGGTCATATTCCTCAGGGCATCCTCCAGCTCCTGGTTCCTCAGGCTGTAGATGAGGGGGTTCAGTGTTGGAGGCAGCACCAAGCACAGAAGTGACAGTGCCAGACCCAGGGATGGGCACCAGGCTGGCACAGGTGACCTTGAGGCTCTGCAGGGCCCAGACACAGTGGCTGTGCCAGAGTCAGGGCTGAGCTCACACTCTGTGGGCTGGGGCAGAGCCCAGGCAGAAATGAGCCCTGAGCCAGCAGCTCTGCAGTGGTGGCCACCAGGCCGGGTGGCCAAGGGAGGCTTCTGGCCATGCCCTGGAAGCAGCTGCTGCTGCCCAGGGGCCTTTGGTGCCTCAGGCTCTCCCTGGCACAGCTCCCAGCACGGCACTCTGCACTTGTGCCTGAGCCCTTCACTCTGCTGGGGCTGGCCTGGGGCTTTTCCTGCAGTGGGATCTGCCCTGGTCCTGGCACAGGAAAGGCAGTTCCTGCTGGAGCAGGAGGCTCTGCCTGCAATGGGCTCAAACAACTCCAACAAGGCCCTGTTTGCAAAGCCCCCAGTGGGAAATGAAGAAGGGGATCATGCTGCTTTGGGGGTGAAGAATGCTGAAAGCAGCCTGACTCCTCCATCCCAAAGTTCCACATGCTGAGAGGGAGCTGAAGCTGTGGCAGAGCTGCTAAAATCCCCAGAGAAAGCAACAACCCAGTGACACCACTGAGAGCTTCTGCAGAGCTGTTGAGCTGGCACAGCCTGGGTACATCTGACTGACAGGGCAGCACTTCAGACTAGAAAAGCCCCGTCCCAAATTTTAACTGCAGCATCTCCTGACATTTCCCTTCTTTGGGGCGGGGGGTGTGGAGATTCCTCCCTGGAGTGGGGAAACCCCTCAAGGTCGCTGCCTGAGGCTGAGCTAAAGAGATTTGACCACGGTTGTTGGTCTGGGAGAGTGACACCCATTCCTGGTTAATAACTGCTTTTGCTTTGATACAATTGCTTCAAAATTGGTTCCTGGAGCACTATCTTGAAATAGATGTTACAGCCCCTGTACTGTGAAGTAAATAATTCTGATTCAGACCTTTTTGTCTAATCATGATCATAATCAGTCATATCTATATGGACATAAATACTTCTGGTTTGCCATCCTTAATGTTGTGGGACAAAGTTGTACAAAGGTTCAATTCCACCTGTATAATCCTTTAGGAATAAATCCTTGAGAAAGTCCGGGGCTGGGATTGGATCCAGGCACTCCCAGGATCCTCTCACAGAAGGAGTTTAGAAAGCCTGGGGGTCCTGGTGTGGGTCCTTTGTGAACCACTTCATTGGGAGCTTCTCTAATAAACTTTGCCTGAAGCTGCCACTCTGCCCATGACAGAAGCCCCTGTGAGTGTCTGTGACATCCCAGCTCTTTGGCAGCCTGGACACTCCTGGGATGTCCCCATGGAGCCCCTGTGAGTGCCTGTGACATCCCAGCTCTTTGGCAGCCTGGACACTCCTGGGATGTCCCCATGGAGCCCCTGGGAGTGTCTGGGACATCCCAGCTCTTTGGCAGCCTGGACACTCCTGGGATGTCCCCATGGAGCCCCTGGGAGTGTCACTGACCTCGCTGTTCTTTAGGAGTACAGGGATGTCACCACTGGACTCCTGCCACTGCCTGGGACAAATTGGCTCCTTGGCAGGGTACAGAAACCTCTGGTGTCACTGTGCAGCCCTGGGACTGTCTGTCACCTCATGACCCTTCGGAAGATTAAGGAGCCCTGGGATGTCACCACAGAGCCCCTGTGACTGAGGGTGACCAAACAGATCTGCAGGAGCCCAGAGACCTCTCAGATGCCACCATGGAGTCCCCGTGCCTGTATGTGAGCTCACAGCTCTTGAGCAGCTGGAAATCCCTGGAATCTTTTCAATCTGCTCTGCTGAGGATGGATCCTCAGCAACTTGGAGGTTCCCTGATGAATTTTAGCTCTCCCGAGGCTTGTTCAGTCTTCAGCTCTTCAGTTCAGGAATTCAGTG
Organism: Phylloscopus whistleri; assembly: GCA_017589585.1. NCBI lineage: Eukaryota > Metazoa > Chordata > Aves > Passeriformes > Phylloscopidae > Phylloscopus > Phylloscopus whistleri. Next base: position 96,701 of record JADMLD010000740.1, read on the forward strand.
CCAAAGGCTCATTAACATTCCAAAGCACTCTAACAAGAAAGGCCCCTGGGAATAATTTCATTTCAAGTGTTCAATTCTTCTGTGGTTAATTGTACAGATTTCAGAGGTGCATTCAAGGAGTATATACTATATTTTTTTTAAATGCAGGGGGGTTTTTGTCCTCTTTAGTTTTCTTTTCCTTTTTATAGATCTATATCAGCAATCTCCAGTTGAAAATTGATCCCCAGCACCTCCTAAGGTGCTCTGAATTGATATGAACATCAAGACCCTTCATGACTGACAATAAATCACACTTTGTCCCTATCCCCACCCACCATTTCTCTCATCCAGTCCCTGGCACTCAGAGCAGCCTTGTGCAAATCTGAGCTTCCTCCCCTCCAGGCTGCACCTGCAGCTTTCAGCTCCTTGGCACCAACTCCCACCTGCTTTCCTTGCAGAAGGAGCTGCCCGAGACAACAGAGGGATGTTCATTTCTTGTCAGCCAACAAAGCCAAGGGAAGGCACAGCTGCATGAAAAACACAAGTCCAGCCAATAACACAAAGAGAGGGCAAGATCAGGATTTCTTCTCCTGCCATTGTACACTTCCAGGAAATTCCTGGTCTCTCCTGCTGGTGGGAAAACTTGGACATTTCTTAAAAGTGCTCCAATGACCCAGCTAATGAAGATGTGCTCATGCACCTCGCAAGCTGCCGGTCCCCTACTGCCCTGCAGGGCTCCTGTCCCATCTGCTCAGCTCCAGTCTAAAACAGGGACCAGCATTGTCCCAGCAGCATTAGAGAGCTGAATTGGAAAGGAGCTCAGCAAGTCAGCAGCCCAAGCTGTCAGCAACTGGGTCAGACCAAGTGGTTCAAGGCTTGATTTGGTCTGGATTGGAAAATCCCAAAGGACAGGGATTAGGGGGGCAGCATCTCAGCACCCGGCTGAGCCCATGGGAACAAAGGTTTCCTCCTGTCCTGGCTGAGCCTCCCCTCTTTCACCCTCTGCTCATTGTCTTTTTCTCCCAGCAGGCTCCAGTGAAGAGCCTGGCTCTGTGTTCTCCATCACCTCCTCGGGGGCACTGCCAGGCTGGGATGAGGAGCCCCTCAGCCTTCCCTGCTCGGGGACAGACAAGCCCAGCTCCCTCAGCCTCTCCTGACAGCCCAAGGGCTGCAGCCCCACCTTGGAGCCCTTCCCTGACCCTGCTGCAGCTGCCAGACATCTTTCCTGCCCTGGGCAACCCAACCCAGGCCACAGTGACCTGGAGAATCCACATCCTTGATGTCCTGGTCACACAGCCCAGCCCCTTGTCCCCGTGTCAGGGTCTGGGGTCAATCCTGTGGAACATCCTTTGGTGGAGGCTGTGGCTCCCAGGTGCACTGGGGGGATCCCGGGGGACAGAGGACCCTTCTGTGCATGAACAGCATTGGACTTCTTGGGGGAAACTGTGAGGGGGAGCTGGGGCAGAGTGACCAACCCAGTGACCTCACAGAGCCCTCCTGTGATGTCACACAGTCTCCCATGATGTCACACAGCTGGTCTCTGATGTCACAACCCACTCTGTGATGTCACACAGCCACCCTGTAATGTCAAAGCAAACTCTGTGATGTCATAGCCTGCTCTATGGTGTCAGACCTCTCCCTGTGATGTCACAGCTGGCTCTGTGATGTCACAGACATGGTCCATGATGCTATAGCTCCTCAATGACCTCACATATCCCACTCTGAGATGTCATAGCCCACTCTGTCACCTCATGTTTCCAGATGATCCATGGTCTGCACCTGGTGAGTTAACACAATGCTCCTTCTCCAATACCAATGTCATCCAGGAGAAAGCAGCTGCTGACCTGCTGAGACACTCAGATGCTCACAGGTGTCTCTGGGACCAGATGGGATCCATCCTAGGGGCATGAGGGAGCTGGGGGATGACCTCCCCAAGCTGCTCTCCATCATTTCTCATCAGTCCTGGCTCACCAGGGAGGTCCCAGAGGACTGGAGGTGCCAATGTGAGCCCATCCCCAAGAAAGGTTGGAAGGAGGATCTGGGGAACTCCAGGCCTGTCAGCCTGACCTCGGTGCCTGGCCAGGTGATGGAACAGATCACCTTGAGTGCCACCACAGGGCACCCACAGGATGGCCCAGGGATCAGATCCATCCAGGGTGGATTTCAATGTCTGCATTGATGATCTGGATGAGGAGATTGAGTCCAGTATCAGCAAATTTTATTCACCTGTTGCAGCGTGTGGTGCAACAGTGACCATCTTGTCCAGGGAGGCTCAGATGCCAGCAGGGAAAACAGACGAGACAAGTCTTTTCTTTATGCTCAAGAATCCATTTTATTTCTGCCACCCAGGCTGGGGAGGGGGTGAACACGAAGAGAGGGGGCATGTGGTTTTTCTCAGCTATATAGTGTCCCACTTTCATGGGCGGCGCAGGGGGCAGGGCAGAGGGCAAACTGACCACAGGGAAGACAGAAACCGGACACCAGGCCCCCACAGCCAATGGGGGGCGACAGACCCGGGAACCTAGGGAGACCATACAATGTCTGCAGGGAACCATGGGGGAGAAAGCTTCTTCCACACTTGGGGGAGGGTACGAGATACTCCACAGACACCAAACTGGGTGTGAGTGTGAATCTGCTGCAGGGTAGGAGGGCTCTGCACAGGGCCCTGGACAGGCTGGATCCAGGGCCCAAATCCAACAATGTCAGGTTGAACAAGACCAAGGGACAGAGTGGCTGGACAGTGTCCAGGCAGAAAGGGACCTGCAGGGACTGATGGACAGCAGGCTGGACATGAGCCAGTAGTGTGCCCAGGGGGCCAAGAAGGCCAATGGCTCCTGACCTGGATCTGGAATGGTGTGGCCAGCAGGAGCAGGGCAGTGATTCTTCCCCTATGCTCAGCACTGGTTGGGCAGCACCTCGAGTGCTGTGTCCAGTTCTGGGACCCCCAATTTAGGAAGGACATAGAGGGGCTGGAGTGTGTCCAGAGAAGGGCAACAAGGCTGGTGAGGGGTCTGGAGCACAAGTCCTGTGAGGAGTGGCTGAGGGAGATAGGGTTGTTTATCCTGGGGAAGAGGAGGCCCAGGGGAGACAAGGAGGTGTCAGGGCACAGGTTGGACTTGATGATGTCCAAGGTCTTTTCCAACCTTGCTGATTCTGGGATTCTCTGGAACCACCCTTGCAGCAGTTGCAGGAGGAGCCCTGGGCCTCCTCTTCACAAGGTGCAGCAGCCCAGGTGCCTCAGCTTCTCCTCACAGGCCCAAAGCCCATCCTCTCAGTCCTGCAGAGCCTCTGCAGCTCCTCCTCATTGCCCACAACAGGGAGCCCCACAGCCAGACACAGCAGCCCAGATATGCCCCACTGGCCTGGGGTGCCTCTGGCAAGGGAGCAGCACCAGGCACTGCAGGAGCCTGCAGACAATTCCTGAAGCACTTGGAGGATGATCCTGCTCCCCAAGGGACATTCCCATGGTGCCAAGTGAGGAACTGAAATGGGGAGTGGGGCCAGAGAGGAAAGGGCAACCAGGGATGGGCTGTTTGCAGGGAAGGGAACAAGGGTGGACAATGTTATGAATTAATGGGCCAGGAGACCAGCTCCTTTGAAAAGGCCTTTATTAGAAATCAGCTCTGGGTAGGGGGCTCGGGGGCTGCGCCTGCCGCCGCTGCTCCCTGGAGACACCGTGGAGGAGGAGGTGCTGACGATTCTGCTGCTGGTGCTGCAGAGTCGGGATTCTTGCCCTCGCAGGAGCTTCCAAAGAATCTTCCTTTACTCATGTGCTCTCGGGGGGGTCACCTCTCTCCAGTTCTCTTCAGGTCATGGCGAGAAGGTAACCAAAAATACCTGCTACCTGCAGGTAGCTGGACTTGTGCATTGCACAGTATTATCCTCCTTAGGTCCAGTTTTTGTGTTGACTCGTTGTTTTAGGGGGTTTTCTGGGGTTCAGCTTGCTGAATCAGTGCATCTTGGGAGCAGGGTGTCCTAATCTCCATATTGGGCGGGGTCAGCAGCCCCCACTGGGAAGCAGGTACAGGATTCTCCCCCGACGGGGTGGGGACAGCCCGGTGACTCAGGGAAAAAGGGTGGAATCCCCCCCGGGTGGGGGCACCCCGAGACCCAGGGGAGAAAGGGTATAAAACTCAGGGTACAACAAGTAAAAATTTTAGGGATACATTCAATTTGAACAGCTTAAATAGGTAAGTAACATTGCATCTTCCATTTTACAGCAAAACATTCTTTCTGGCTGCCGACAGCCTTCGCAGACAGCCCCTGGGGGCAGGGCTCGCCTCTCGGCCTTTTCTCTTTAGGCCGGGCGAGTTAATAGGCTGTTTTAACATTACAATCAAACTATTTAACATTACAACTTGGGAGTATACAGCTTGGGTTTTTGTATTTCTTTCAATCCCCCCTCTAATTCTTTGATCGGGCTTTTGTCCGCATCAATTGGCTATTTCTGATTTAAGGGAATAACTTTGTTTTAATTCTTGGTATTGGTTATAAATTCTTTTTGCTGTACTTAGTTGTTCTTCTTGGGGTTTTAATTTAATTGTATTCGTGGGTTTCTGCATACAGTGGAAGAGTAGGAGACTGGCAAAGGCACTAATTGCAATGAACACTACTTTTTTCCACCATGAGTTGTCCCACCAGTCTATATTAATTAGGGGCTTCCATTCTTGGGTACTTGCAATTTTTTTTATTTCCTTGGAAATATTTCTTATTGCTTTACTCTCATAATTGACTGCTAGTTTAAGTTGATTAACTACTGCTCTTGTTTGTGTCAATTGGTTATTGATATGTTCAAGGGCAAGGGCTGTTGTGTTTGATATTCTTATTAATACTGTTTGTAATTTGATAATTCTATTCAACATGTAAATTGGAGTTTGGTACCCCCATGTTTTATCTTGTGCCCAAGTTGCTGGTTTATATATCTTTTCTATTTCTTTTGGTGTCCATATTTTATTCTCCCATGTTTGGGTGTTGCTTATACTAATTACAGTTCTTTTTCTTTGGCTATTTCTCTTTAAATTGCTATATAAGGGTTCCCAATATTTTGAAGTCTCTCTGATTCTCCAAAAAGGATTGCCTTTTTTATTAATGCAGTTATGTGGATCATAACTTTTATTATAGACACACTTTGATTTTCTTTTCTCAATAGACCAATATTTCTCCGGTTCATCTATTTCACTCTTTTTTACTACCAGTGGTTTTTCTTTTATTAGATTTGTGACTCTTTTTGGATTTTCCAACTCTTTAAAACAGAACCATTCTCTGATAGGGCACTCTCCAGTCAGGCACTGCTTAAACATAGCAGCTTTTCCAATCCAGTATTGTTTTTGACAGGTGGATAATTGGGTCATGTTAAAGCATGTGGGATTCACATGGGTGTGAACTCTTATAAGGGATTGTAGATTCTCCCCATGGCATTTGGAGCAAGCTCCATCTGCAAATTTGCTTATTACCAGGACTACTATCAGTCCCTCCAAGAGTCCAGTATGAACCATTTTATTTGTGGGCCCTCTGGTCTCACCTGGGCTTGCCTCTTGGGTCGGAGAGTTTTTTCTCTTCATCATATCAACAGGACTATTATCAGTCCCTCCAAGAGTCCAGTATGAACCGGCCCCGTCTCTTTGGTCTCACCTGGTCTTGCCTCTCGGGTTTGGGGATTTCTTAGGCTGGATTTGTGGAGTCCTCCCTTGTTTATTCCCACTTTTTTCTTAGTTTTATTTAGTTCCTTTTGGGTGTGCCCTATGAGAGATTTAATTTTTAGAATTACTGCTACTTATCATTTTTTTACATTAACACTCTGTGACTCATTACAATAACTTTGCATTTAACTATTACAATTACAACATTACAATTACAACATTACAATAACTTTGCATTGATTATTTTACACTTCTATATTAACACTTTTTTAACTTCTTATAACAATGTGGATTTTCAGCAATGGTAACAACAACTTGTAATAACTGTTATTGTCTCTTATTGTTTTTAACTGGCTTTCGGTTGTTTCTTGAGAGTTATTTTGAGGGTGTCTGGATCTCGAGTGACAGTCCACTCAGAGGGAACTCTTGTTGGGGTTGCAGGGTCAGAGGGATCTCTCGGGGGTGGTAATGGTCCTTTCACTCTGGTGATGTGAGTCCAACCCTTTTCTTGGGTTCGCACAGCAGTATGAGTAGTGAGTAGAACTTGGAACGGACCTTCAAATTTAGGGGTTAATGGGGTGGTATTCCAGGACTTAATTAAAACCCAGTCTCCTGGTTTTATTTGGTGCATGTCAGTGTCTAAGGGAGAGGTTTGAGGAAGATACCCTCTTCTTTTAAGATCTGCCAATGTCTTTCCAATTGTTTTTACATATTCTTGGGTAGCGGCCTCTCCTTCCAAATAATTCCCAGTGCTATAGGGGGTTAGTAAGAAGGGGAGTCCAAACATCATTTCATATGGTGAAGCCCCTATGTCGGATCTCGGTCGGACTCGGATTCGCAGAAGGGCCAGGGGCAAACACTTGAGCCAATTCATTCTTGTTTCGGTTATCAATTTGGTTAATACATTTTTGAGGGTTTTATTCATCCTCTCAACTCTCCCTGAACTTTGGGGATGCCAGGGTGTATGCAATTGCCACTTGATTCCTAAGGCTTTAATGACATCATGTAGGATTTTGGCTACAAAATGAGGACCTCGGTCTGAATCAATATTATTCACTAGCCCATACCGGGGGATGATGTGTTCTAATAATATTTTTATTACCACTTGTGCTGTTTCTCTTTTTGTAGGAAAGGCTTCCACCCAATGGGTTAGATGATCAACTATAACAAGTAGATATTTGTACCCTTGTACTGGAGGCATTTCAGTAAAATCTATTTGTATATTTTGAAAGGGTCTTAATGCTATTTGTCTTCCTCCTGGGGTATTCTTTCTCATTGCTTTTTGATTTACCTTTTGGCAGATAAGGCATCCTTCAGTAATTGCTTTGGCCAAATTATATACTCCGATACATAAATACTCTCTTAAAAAGTGATCACATAACCCTTGGGTGCCCCAGTGGGTCAGACTGTGTATTTCTGTTAGCATTTTTCGAGCTAGGGCTTTATTTAAAAACTTTCGTCCATCTGGTGTTAACCATTCCCCTTGTTTCCCCTGGTGCAGCTTTAACTTTTTTATTTCCTCTGATTCATAATCATCATATATTGGTTCTTTATTAGCTGGCAAATCAGTCAAAGTCAAAATTTTTATTGGCTCCCCCAGGTTTTGGGTTGCTAACTTGGCGGCTTGGTCAGCTGCTTGATTGCCTTTTCCTTCAAAGGTATTCCCTTTTTGATGTCCCTTGATATGCACTATTGCAATTTCCCTGGGTTTCATAAGGGATTTTAATACCAACTTAATTAGTTCTTTATGTATCAAATCTTTTCCCTTGGAATTTAGGTATCCTCTTTCTTCCCAAATTTTTTCAAATGTGTGCACAATTCCAAAGGCATACCGTGAGTCAGTGTAAATTGTACCTTGATCTTGTTCTAACAGGTCCAATCCTCTTTTTAGAGCATAGACCTCACAGCATTGAGCAGACCAGTTTGGGGGCAATTTTTCTTTCTCTATAACTTTCAAACTCTGTTTGTTGATACCTTCGACTATTGCATAACCTGATATTCTTTTTCCCTCTGCCATTTTAGATGATCCATTAATGAACAACACCCTCCCATATGGCAGGGGTACATCCTCAAGGTCCTCCCTTACTTTTGTTTGCAGGTCTATGACTTCTAAGCAATTATGTTCTAGGGCGGGTATGGGCTCCCCTGAGAGGAATTGTGCAGGGTTTAAACTTTTGGATGTGATTAATTCTAGATTTTCAGCATTTGTCAGAATTACTTCATATTTTAGGATCCTTGAGTCTGTTAACCATTGTTGGGCTTTTTGACTCAACACTGCTCTGAGATCGTGGGGGGTGTGTGCAATGATTTTTCCTTGTAGTGTTAGCTTTTGTGCTTCTTCTACAAGGACTGCTGTAGCTGCCACAGCTTGAAGACAAGCTGGCCATCCCCTTGCAACTGGGTCTAGGAGCTTAGAAAGGTATGCAACAGGCTTTTTGTGTCCTCCCCACTCTTGGGTTAACACCCCATAGGCTGTTCCCTCTTCTGCATTTATGAATAAGTCAAACCTCTTCTTAAGGTCAGGAAGACTAAGAACTGGGGCTGAGGATAACTTGGCTTTTAGATTTTCTAACTGTTCTTCATTCTCAGCTGTCCATGTTACAGGTTCAGGTTGGACTAGTTTTTCATATAGAAATTTGACACTTTGTGAGTATTTTTCTATCTATAGTTTACAATAGCCAAATAGTCCCAATAGTTTTCTTACATCTCTTTTCGTGGTTGGAGCTGAGATGGACAGTATACCTGAGATTCTCTCAGGGCTCAGTTTTTTATATCCTTCCCCAATGAGGTGTCCAAGATAGGTTACTTGTGATTCTACAAACTGCAATTTGTTTTTAGATACTTTAAGGCCTTTTTCCCCTAGGAAATTTAGGAGTTTAATGCTGGCTCCTCTTACTTTATCTTGCTCCTTCCCTGATAGTAGGAGGTCATCTACATACTGTAGGATTTGTACGTTATCTCCAGGAGTGAATTGCCCTAACAGCTCTTCTAGAGCTTGTCCAAATAGAGTTGGACTCTCAGTAAAACCTTGGGGAAGTCGGGTCCACCTTAGCTGCTGCTTTCTCTGACTTTCGGGGCCCTCCCACTCAAAGGCAAACCAATTTCGGCTCTCTTTAGCTAAGGGGCAGGCCCAAAAAGCATCCTTTAGGTCTATTACAGTGAACCAGCTGTGTTCTCTAGGGATTCTGCTTAAAAGGGTGTAGGGATTTGATACCACTGGGTATCTTGTAATTGTCCTTTTATTTACTTCTCTTAAGTCTTGCACAAGCCTAAATTTATTTTCTGTCTTTTTTACTGCCAAAATGGGGGTGTTATGGGGGGACATACAGGGTTCTAATATTCCTTCAGTTAACAGATGATTTATAATTGGTGTTAACCCCTTTTTACCTTCTATAGAAATAGGATATTGTTTCACTCTTATAGGGGGTATTTCTTCTTGCATCTTTATTCTTATAGGTGGGATGTTTAGGTATCCATACTTCCCCTCTTCAGCCCATACCTCTGGATTTATTTCATTCAAATCTTTAACAGTTATTTTCATCATCTGGACTACCATTTTACCCTCTTTAGGAAGAATCCCTACCCCTAACTGAACTTGCAAGTCTCTTCCGAGTAAATTACTGTCCAATTTAGGCAAGTATATGAGATCAGTGACACATTTTTTTGAATTTCCTTTGATCTCCACATTTTCTAAGACAGAAGCCCGGAAGGGTTTCCCTTCTGCTCCTAAGACATCACATGTCCGTTTCCCAACTGTAATTCCAATTGGAAGCTGATTAACACTAGATTTGTCTGCACCAGTATCTACTAAAAACTCAAATTCTTCATGATGGGGACCTACTTCAAATTTTACCATGGGCTCTTCTTGATGTTTCATTGGGTCCCCTAATATATAGAGCTCATGACACCCCTAATCTCCATTACCTTCTCCTTTTAAGAACTTCTCCAATGCCTCTTGCTCTTTTATAATAGCATTGTCCAAGGGTACCTTTTTGCAATATCTCCTTATGTGACCCACTTCGCCACAGTAGTGGCATATTCGGGTTTCTTTTGGTCTCAGAGGGGTGTTCCAAGGCAATAGCAGTTTTTCTTTGCCTCTCTCTGATGGAGGTTTTACATTTCTCCTTTCTTGTAAGTCTCTATTATCTCTGACACTTTCTTTGGCCACAGCTACCATAATTCTAGCTTTTGTCTTTGCTTTTTCATCTTCTCTCCTCAGATAAACTTTTAAAGCTTCTCTTAATAAGTCATTTATCCCCTTTTCCTGCCAGTCTTCCACCTTTTCTAGTTTCCTCCTTATATCTGGCCAGGATTTTGTAACAAACTGTAATTTTAAAAACACTTGTCCCTCGGGGCTATCTGGATCTAAGTTAGAATACTGCTGGAAGTTCTTTCTCAGTCTGTTTAACCAGGCTGCTGGGGTCTCATCTTTCTCCTGGGCTCCATCAAAGGCTAGTTTTGTGTTATTACTCCGGGGGACTGATTCCTTGATGCCTCTTATCATCAAGTTTCTGTAATCTTCCATATTTCGTATACCCTCCCCCATGTTTGGGTTCCACCTGGGGTCAACTAGTGGCAACTTCTGGTCTCCTGGGAGGCCCATCCTATTTTCCCTTTCCCAAACTCGTATGCCAGCTGTTCTAATCAGCCGAACTTCTTCTGGATTAAAAAGTATGTTTAATATCGAATTTAACTCACTCCACGTATAAATGCTCGGGCCTAAGAACTGATCTATTTGCTTAGCAATCCCCACAGGGTCTTCAACTAGATTCCCCAGCTCTTTCTTAAAACTTCTAACTTCTGAAGCTGTCAGAGGTGCATTTACAAACCCTACTCCTCCAGCTACTCCACCCATAGGGACTTCCCTTAGGGGGAAGAGTTTTGTTTTTGACCTGGTGCCACAGTAGGGTCCTTTTGGGGTTTCTAGAAAATTAGTCTCATTGGCTGGCAAGTCCAGCTCCCAGTTGTGTGGGGGTGCAGGGATGGTAGATGGTGAAGGGGAGTGGCCTAGGCTAGTGTTAGGAGAGGTTAAGGACAGGGCTGCAGGGTAGAAGGGATTAGTACTTGAGATAGTTGGGTTAGATTGAGGTGGTGGAGCTGTCGGGGGTAATCCTGTTGGGGTGCAAGCTGGAGAAGGAGTAGGGATTATGGTTTGGAGAGATGGGGAGGGGTTCACAGGTAAAGCTGGAGGGTTAGCAGAAATAGTTTGGGGTATCCCAGGGTAGACTGGAGGAGGGGGCAAATGATCGAGAGGGTCCCAATTATGACTGTTTTCTTCTCTTTTCTCTTTTTCATTTTTTTTCTTTTCCTCTTGTAGCTTACAAATCTTAGCTGTTTCACCTTCGGTTCTATGTGGCTGCCAGCAGGCAGCATAAAGGATCTGCTCAGAATCTGAATCCTTTCGAGATTTCAGATACTGGTTTAATTGGGAGCACATCCAAGGGTCTTTAGTTCCACACCATGGCCATTTTTCGGGTAAATTTAAAGTGGGCCAAACCTCTATACAATAATGAATCATTTTAACTTTATTCAAACTTTTAGTGGCTTCATCAGTACTCCATAGTTCTAACATTTGTCCTAGTGGACTATCTGGAGGAATGTTTTTTATCTTCTCCTTTTCTTTTTTCTCAGGCTGTTCTTGTCTACTTATGTATGCTCCCATTCTCACTGGTAATTTTCACTCACTCTATGAACACCTGTCAGTGGCCCCAGTAACAAAAGTAGCCCGGAAAACCCGCCCTTAGGGTCTCGGCCACTACTCAAGGTCTGGGCACCACCTCTGCCAGCGTTCTGGGTGCCCCGTGGTAGCCTGATAACCCGCCCTTAGGGTCTCAGCACTACTTCCAGCCAGCACCCCTCATTCACTCTATGAACACCCGTTAGTGGCTCCAGTCACCACTTCTGCCAGTGTTCTGAGTGCCCCGAAAAGTAGCCCGGAAAACCCGCCCTTAGGGTTTCGGCCACTACTCCCAGCCAGCACCCCTCTTTCTCTCCTGTACGTCAGACAAGTTTCCGTAAGCAGTCGGTAAACCTGGGCCCAAAGTTGCAGTCACTACCACAGCTAGACTTGGACATACAGTGTGCGACACACTCACTCTCCCTATTGTTAAGTCCCTCGCACTTTTGGGACTTCCCTAACTCTCATTCACCCTACACCCGGATAAGTTCACTTCTGGGCAACCCTTGGCTCAGAAGACCCCCGGCCCTGTAGGCTCACCGCACCTGGAACGCATACCTCTCACTTCTAGGTACCCCCAACCAGTGCGCCCAATCCTGTACCCCGGTAGCTATCCCAGCCAGTGTCTCAAGTCGGTCCTCGCTCCCCGCACCCCGATAAGCCACCCCAGCCAGTGTCTCCTCACCTGGACACCCCGGGCCGTGACCTCAGCCAATGCGGTGCATCATTACCTGGACACCCCGGGCCATAGCACGGCCAGTACCCTCTTTCACTCCCCGCACCCCGATAAGCTACCCCAGCCAGTGTGCAGAGCCCCCGAAAAGTAGCCCGGAAAACCCGCCCTTAGGGTTTCGGCCACTACCCCAGCCAGCACTCAGACACCCCGGGCCGTAACTTCAGCCAATGCGGTGCATGCTTCACACAGCTTCTAGGCTTTCCGCATGCTTGGATCAGCCCGAGCAGCCTGCCTCTGTGGATTTTAGAATGGAGGCGGGCCTATTTCCTCATTCACTCTATGACGTGCCACTCACTCTCTAAATTACCTCTGCACGCCCAGAGGGGGGCCCCCTATGCCCCTGGAGACGCTTCTCTCACTCAGTTCTCCTTTCGCTTCCCTCCGTTCCCAGCTGACTCCCTCGCGGAAGTTCAGAACCGTGGTACTAGGAGGTCCACACTCACTTCGGGGGTCCGAGCTGCCGGCCCCCGTCTCACTCACACACCATTCACTCGTCTCCACTCCCGCCACCGGCTATACTTTACCGATGCTCCTCCGCGCTGTCCAATCCCAGGCTGCTTTCCTTGGGTCCGGTGTGACCAGCTGTCAGAGAGCCAAAGAGCGGCCGGCCGTGCCGTCCTCCGTCTTCTCTGGGTGTGGTCAGCTCCCGGACGAGTCCCCAAATTGTTATGAATTAATGGGCCAGGAGACCAGCTCCTTTGAAAAGGCCTTTATTAGAAATCAGCTCTGGGTAGGGGGCTCGGGGGCTGCGCCTGCCGCCGCTGCTCCCTGGAGACACCGTGGAGGAGGAGGTGCTGACGATTCTGCTGCTGGTGCTGCAGAGTCGGGATTCTTGCCCTCGCAGGAGCTTCCAAAGAATCTTCCTTTACTCATGTGCTCTCGGGGGGGTCACCTCTCTCCAGTTCTCTTCAGGTCATGGCGAGAAGGTAACCAAAAATACCTGCTACCTGCAGGTAGCTGGACTTGTGCATTGCACAGTATTATCCTCCTTAGGTCCAGTTTTTGTGTTGACTCGTTGTTTTAGGGGGTTTTCTGGGGTTCAGCTTGCTGAATCAGTGCATCTTGGGAGCAGGGTGTCCTAATCTCCATATTGGGCGGGGTCAGCAGCCCCCACTGGGAAGCAGGTACAGGATTCTCCCCCGACGGGGTGGGGACAGCCCGGTGACTCAGGGAAAAAGGGTGGAATCCCCCCCGGGTGGGGGCACCCCGAGACCCAGGGGAGAAAGGGTATAAAACTCAGGGTACAACAAGTAAAAATTTTAGGGATACATTCAATTTGAACAGCTTAAATAGGTAAGTAACATTGCATCTTCCATTTTACAGCAAAACATTCTTTCTGGCTGCCGACAGCCTTCGCAGACAGCCCCTGGGGGCAGGGCTCGCCTCTCGGCCTTTTCTCTTTAGGCCGGGCGAGTTAATAGGCTGTTTTAACATTACAATCAAACTATTTAACATTACAACTTGGGAGTATACAGCTTGGGTTTTTGTATTTCTTTCAGACAATAGGGAGAAATATGGACCAGGGGAGAGTCAAGAAAGCCAAGGTGAAGTAAAGGAAATGGTCAGGGCAGTTTGGGGGTGGCTGCCAGGCAGCCCTGGCTCTGAGCAACCATGTCTGCAGTGGCACAGGAAACTCACAGCTCATGGGAACAAAGTTTCTGGCTGACTTCAGAGGCCACCACAAACCTGAGGGGTTTCCCTGCTGTCCCCCAGCCCTTCCTGGCCCCAGGGGCTGCTGGCATTTGTGCTCCCTCAGGTTCATCTCCCCACACCAACACCATGGGTGTGCTCAGGCCTGCTCTGGGCAGGGCAAACAGGGGCTCCTGAGGCAGTGCTGCCGTGTCTGTGCCTGCAAGGCTGCGGCAGCTGTGTGAGCTGGGGGAGAGGCCAGGGCTGCAGAGGGGGGATGTTGTTGGCAGGTGCATGAGGAGGCTGTGGGACCCTGCCCTGGGGTGTCCAGTGCAGTGGGGATGGATCAGGCCCTGCTCTGCTGCTCCTTGCCGTGTGCCCCAGGGCCCTTGCAGAGCCCCAGCCGTGCTGTTTGCCCCCAGCCTGCCCACGGCCAGCCTGGGGCTGCTGCCGGGGCTTTTCTCTGCTGAGCATTGGCCTGGGCAATGTGTTCTGGAGAGAGCCTGGGCAAGGAGCCTGGAGCCCCCAGGCCCTGGGCTGAGGCCTCAGCGCTGCTGTCCCAGCAGTGCCCATGGGCTGTCCCTGCTGCAGCCCTGGCACTGCCACCCCCAGCCCTGTGCCCGGCCCCGAGAGCACTCAGGCCCTACAGCAACCCCTACGGGGCCAGGAGGGCAGCGGGGCAGGGCCACGGCAGCAGCACTGGCAGCACCAAGTGCTGCTGCTGCTGGGCACAGCTGCTGTGCCAGCACTGATCTGCCCCCAGCTCTGCACACAGACATTGCTGCTGCAGCTGCAGAGAAGGGAACCAAAGGGGCATCTCTGCAGAAAACTTGGCTGGGAGATCCTTGATTTCCTTTAAAGCCACCAAGAACACAGACCCTCATTGACACAGTGTGTGGGCACAGGGAAGGTGGAGAGAAACAAAATGAGAAATGGCACAAACAATGACATATCTTTGTGGACTGTGTGAAAAAAAAAAAAAAAAACCACAGGAAATCTAATCATAACCAAACCAAGAAGAAGATTCAAAAGTTACTTCTATTACAAGTGATTTTCAGAAATTAGCCAGCAGTTTAATGTTTCTGAAACCATCCAGTGATCAGTCTCCACACTGCAGCCTTGAGCTCCTGGTTCCTCAGGCTGTAGATGAGGGGGTTCAGGACTGGGGGCACCATCGAGTACAGAACTGACAGGGCCAGATCCAGGGATGGGGAGGAAATGGAGGGGGGCTTCAGATTTGCAAACACTGCAGTGCTGACAAACAGGGAGAGCACAGCCAGGGGAGGGTGGCAGGTGGAAAGGGCTTTGTGCCGTCCCTGCTCAGAGGGGATCCTCAGCACAGCCCTGAAGATCTGCACATAGGAGAAAACAATGAACACAAAACAGCCAAAAGCTAAACAGGCACCAACCACAATAATCCCAAGTTCCCTTAGGTAGGATTTCAAGCAGGAGAGCTTGAGGATGTGTGGGATTTCACAGAAGAACTGGCCCAGGGCATTACCATGGCACAGGGGCAGGGAAAATGTATTGGCTGTGTGCATGAGAGCATTGAGAAAGGCACTGGCCCAGGCAGCTGCTGCCATGTGGGCACAAGCTCTGCTGCCCAGGAGGGTCCCGTAGTGCAGGGGTTTGCAGATGGACACATAGCGGTCGTAGCACATGATCGTCAGCAGGAAATACTCTGCTGACATGAAAAGGAAAACCAGAAATAGCTGTGCAGCACATCCTGCATAGGAGATGGTCCTGGTGTCCCAGAGGGAATTGTGCATGGCTTTGGGGACAGTGGTGCAGATGGAGCCCAGGTCGGTGAGGGCCAGGTTGAGCAGGAAGAAGAACATGGGGCTGTGCAGGTGGTGGCCGCAGGCTACGGCGCTGATGATGAGGCCGTTGCCCAGGAGGGCAGCCAGGGAGATGCCCAGGAAGAGGCAGAAGTGCAGGAGCTGCAGCTGCCGCCTGTCTGCCAATGCCAGCAGGAGGAAGTGGCTGATGGAGCTGCTGTTGGACATTTCCTGTGCCTGCACATGGAGACCTGTTCATGGATGAAGGACAGGGACAAGTCAGCAGAGGCTGCTTTTAACCAAACCAGGGCCATTCCCTGTAGACTCTCCTGCTGTGACTCACCCACCCTTGTTCCTCCTCTGGGAAAACCTTCACCCAGGTCCCTGCCTGAGCTCCAGTTGTGCTGTCTGAGTCTGCCAGGAGCAGCCAGGCCTGTGTGTGGGGGCTCTCGAGGAGCCATCCCTGCCCTGCTGCCCTGGGTTTGTGGCCATGTGGCAGAGGGACAAGGCTGGGTTATTCAGGATTTGTCAGAGGAATCACTCCGAATGCATCTGCACTCCCACTTCTAAAGGACATCGGGAGAAGGAAGGAATTTTAGCCATTAGTTTCCTGGCCACACATCATTGCTGGTTCTCCGAGGTCAGAAATCCCCAGCATTTCTGCTGCACTCCGAGTTTGCCACTGAGAGATGTGAGAGGCAAAGGATTCCCTGTGGCTTGGGCAAGGTGAGGGGCTGGATGGGATTGTTCCCAACTGCCCTGGGTTTGCAGCTTTGGCTGCAGTCAGAGCACAATCACACTCCCAGGTCACCCTGGGATAAACCAGACCCTGCCCAGAGCAGAGGGATCCCTGAATGTCTCCCCCTCTCCAAAGGGCTCTGGGCAAGGTCTCAGCACCCCCTTCTGCCAAGGACACTCACGGCTCCCTTGGCAAACCCAGCAGCATTTCCTCAGCTCTGCCATCTCTGCACTTCCCCGGGGCACATTCAGGGAACTCTGAGGGGCTCTGGCACAGATTTGCAGCCAGGAGGGCAGCTCAGAGCTTGCAAGGACACAGCAAGGAGATCCCCAGGTGTGCCCATGATGGGATCTCAGGGTGGGGGCTCAGCTCACTCCCCTTTCCCATGGACTGCTTTGCCCACAGCCCCACAGGTCCCAGGGAAGCTTGGACACCCCATGGCCATGGCCACAGCTGCCTGGCAGCAATCCCAAGGGCAGTGCCTGACTCAGCTGCTGCAAATGCCAGAGCCTCCCTGAGAGCACCAGATGCCAGGGACAATATCAGGGCAGTGCAGAACCAAGAGAAGATGTTGTGGGGCTGTGCCTGGGAGGGCAGGGCAGAGACAGCCGGGCACTCAGGACAGTGTTGCCGTGCCCAGCTGTGCACGGCACCTCCCACACACCAACAGTGCCCTCCTGCCCCCAGCACTGCTCTCTTCAGCCCCCTCTCCTACCCCGAGCATCTCCCTGGGCCTGGACATTTCCCTGCTGAGAGGAGCCTTGTCCCTGCCAGCACTGACAGAGCCCATCCCACCCTCTGTGCCCCGGGCCCGGCCCTACAGAAACCTGCCTGTCTGCAGGGCCCTGGTTGGGGCAGGTTCTGTCTGCAGGTGGGCAAGGGCAGCTCAGGAGAGCCCTGCTGGGCCCTGCAAAGGTGATGCTGCTGCTGCTGTCCAGGGCTGAGGAGGGGCTGAAGGCCCTTTAGGAGCCTCCCAGCAGAGAGACTGACCACCCAAAGTTACAGTTCTGGAGTCTCTGTAAATGGTCAGACATTCCTTTGATGATCCTGTGTGTCCCTTTCAACTCAGAATGTTCTGTTATTCTGTGATTACAATTCCTGTTCTGCTGCTCTCATCCTCCTGTTGCCTACAGTCAAAAGAGAAAAAAAAATGAGCACTTGAAGCAGCATGAGAACAGTAAAGTAAAAACCAGACCTTTATTGGAAACTTCTAGGTGTCCCAGTGGGGATGGGGCACACCCGGCCCCTGATTTCAACAATTTATTGAGGTTGATTAATTATGATATTTAACAGGAACATCCAATAGGAGATTCAGTGGCCCCAGTTACACATCCCTGGTTCAAACCCATTGGAGTAGGTCCAAGGGTTTCTTTGCCCCACATTTTTTTAATGATTGCTCACACTCTGGTTAAAAACCAAAATGTGCTTCTTGTAAACCCTCTTCCTGATTATAAGACTATACAGTAGTTCAGGAAGGTGTTTAGAAGATTATTGTTCTAAAATCTAAGAGAAAGGGCAGGAAACATACTGGAGTTAAGTAAGGATTATAATTTTCTAAGTATGTAATAATAGTTGAATAGAGTTAATTAAAGATTATAGTTTTATAATTATATAATAGCAGTTAACAGAGCTATGAATATATGAAAAATGTATACACAGCAAAAGTCTTTTTGTCATCACCCCACCTCCCCCACACTGTTCCAAGCAGGAAATTGAAAACACTCTCAGGAAAGCTCCTGATCTTTACAGCAATCCCAGGCTCACCTTCTTTTGCCAAGTGTCCTCCAGAGCTGTGCCCAGGCTGGTGTGGAGCTGGGAGCAGCCCTGCCCCACACAGCACCTCTCAGCAGTAGCACCTGCCCTGCTCAGGGTGGCTCCTTCCCCCCACAGCTTCCCCCCAGTGCTGGGAGCAGCTCCCTGGGCCAGCTGAGAGCTGTCCCTGGCAGGCAGCAGAGTCCCTGGGCCAGCACAGCGCCCTGGGCTGCAGGACCCTGCTCTGCAGGACAGCCCTGGGCACCCCTGGCTGCAGCCCCGGCTGCTCAGCCCTGCAGCAGAGCCTGGCACAGGGAGCTGCCCTGTGCTGTGCCTCAGCTGCTGCAGCAGGGAAACCCAGCCCTGCCCTAGGGCCACATCCCTGCCCTGCAGCAGCTCAGAGAGTCCTCCTGGAAGGGCCTCAGAGCTGTGGGATGTGCCAGCTTCAGGAGATCCCTGCAGGAACTGCAGCTTCTCTTTCCCCAGCCAGAGAGTGACTGTTGCCAACGCTGTGAGGATTTCTCCTCTAGTGAGCCCTGAGTGAGCTCTGCTCTGTGCTGCCAGCCCAGGCTGAGCTGAACCCCTCTGTGCCTGTGTGCTGTGCCCAGGGTGGCTGCAGGCAGTGCCCCAGCCCTGCTGGGCTGGGAGAAGAGCTGCTCAGCAGGAGAAATGTCTTTTTAAGCTCTTCTTGGTTGCCAGGAGATGCCTCTGTGCCAGGAGCTCAGCCCTGCTCAGCAGCACAGACACAGCACAAGGACTTTAATGACCCTCTTGGGGCTTGTGCTCAGGCCCTGGACATCAGTCCCTGAGAGGGAGATGAAGAAACCCTCAAGAACTCCAAGTCAGAATCCAACTCCAAAGTTTCTGGAAGTTTTAATGGGTCCCAGTGAGGGACACAACAGAGAAAGTGTCCCCAGGCCCCAAGCAGTGCAGAGAACTGGAGGCAGTGATGCCAGGAGGGGACAAAGAGAAGCCAAGGCTTGGTGCCCTGGGGCACAGCAGGGTCTGTGCCAGCAAGGGCTGTCAGGAGACACCTTGTCCTGAGGCCCTGGGGCCTTCTGGCACAGCCCCAGCAAGGCTGGGCACTGTCAGCCCCTTGTCCTGCCCTCAGCATCCCCCTGACAGCCCAGTGGCCTCAAGGATGTGCTGGAAGGAGTCCCTGGGGAGCCTTGGTCAGGAATGGCCCTGGGGGGCTCCTGAATGTTCCCAGGCACTGCAGGTTCTTCAAAGGACTTTGGGTTTGGCTTTTGCCTTGGAGTTTCTGAGAGGTTTGTGCAACCATGGCCTCCAATTATCTGCTTTAATTAGTCCCTTGAGAGGCTTTGTCAGTAACAACACTCAGTGGGGCTCATTAATGCTTCAAGGTACTTCAGTTATTTTAAGGTACTTGGTATTTACCTTTTAAATCTGATTCTGTGAGAAATACTGTGCAATCATGGCCCCAATTATCTACTTTAACAAGTCCCTTGGGATCCTTAGTCAGTAAAAACATTCAGTGGGGCTCATTAATACTTTAAGGTACTCAAAGTTTCTTAAAGAACTTTTTTTTGGCACTGAGTCTCTGAGAAATTTTTGTGTGATTCTGGCCTCCAATTATCTGCTTTAACGAGTCCCTTGAGAGCTTTGCACTGACACTCAGTGGGGCTCATTAATGCTTTGAGATACTCAAGGTATTTAAGGTACTTTGGATTTCCCTTCCCACGCTGAGTCTCTGAGAAGTCTTTATGCAATCCTGGCCTCCAATTCTCTCCTCCAAGGAGTCCATGAGGAGCTTGTGTTGGGGATGGACCTCAGTGCAACCCATGAATGCCTGGAGACACTTTGGGTTTTTCTTCTGACTTTGACTCCTGGACAGGTTTGTGCAATCTCCTCTCAGGTCCTGAGGGTTCAGCACCAAATACACCATGGGGCTCATTAAGATCAAGCAAGTCCTGACAAACCATGGCTGTGCCTTGATTTTCCTCTGGTATAGAGAAGCTCACTAGGAAGTCTTTTGTCCTAGAGTTATGGAGAAATATTTCAAAGGGATAGGTCCACATTCATATTTTCAAAGGTGAAGTTTTCTCTTTAGAGAAGGGGTGATTTTAGCGTTCAGTGATTGATCTTGATCCAGGGTCTCTCCTCAGGAGGTCTGGCCTGGTCAGAGAAGCTGTGCCTTAAGGTTGGACCCAGTGTGGACAACCTTGCTTCACATTCCACAACCCCATCCTGTCTCTCCTCACTTCCCTGGGACCTGCTTTGCTCAGAGAACTGGCTGCACTCAGCCAAAGAAGGATTTTCTTCTTTTTTTTTTTTTGACGCCATCTAAAACTTCTAATTTTCCCAACTGAAAACAGACACCCTCCTGAAGTCTATGCCAGGCCCAAGGTGCCACCAAGGCCACTCCAGCCCTTTCCTGGAGCAGGAGTGAGGGTGGATCACCATCCCAACCTGCCCTGGGCCATTGCAAGGGGCTGTGGCCATGGACACTGCACTGACCCCACTGCTGGGTTTGGGTGCCACAGCAACCCCCATCAGTTCAAGGTTCCTTGGAAAGCACCCCAAGGAGCCATTTCCGCAGCCAGGTTCCATGGCTGGGGGGATGTGAGGGGCTACAGGTGGTCAATGCCCCATCCTTGGAAACATTCAAGTCCAGCTGGGACAGGGCTCTGAACAACCTGATATGGTGAAAGATATCCCTGCTCATCCCAGGCCTGGACAAGAGGCCTGAACAACAGGCCCAGAGCCAAAGATGACCTCTGAAGGAACCTTCCAACCAAAGGTTATCTTTATATCTGCTCATTAGTGAAATATGCAGGGTCATTAGCACTGTGATAAATGTATCCACTCATTAGTGAAACACGGATTGACGATTCTATGTTTAGAATTTGGACAAGGCCATGAAATCTGACATCTGGCCTTGTTTGGGGCTGGATGGTCAAAGTAACCTCCCTTGGTTCCTCCTTGGGCCCTGGCCAGGCTTTGGGAGGGACCCAAGAGGAGAATGACACCAGATGTTCCTGCACTAGAAGTGCTGTCAGTTTGTTTATTCAGCACTATCAAAGCTGGGCCCTCTCCCAGCAAGGTTGGAGCCTCACCTGTGGCTGGAGGCACCTTCAGGAATTCCCAGTGTCCGGGAGTGGCTCTGCAGTCCTTGGCTGTGACAGCTTCTCCCAGCTGAGGTGTGGGTGTGGGTGATGGGAAAATCTGAGGGTCACTGGTGAAGGATCTTAACCACTGCAGGCAATCTTTGGTAATGATGATTGGGTGCATTGCTGAGCTGCTCCTTTTGTGCTCCTTTGTTGCTTTGAACTCCAGGAAATGACCCTGATTCCTTCAGGTGCTGTCTGTGTCTTTGGTGCTGACCCTGCCCACTGGTAAAACAAAATTGGCATAGTCTGGCCAGATCACAACCAAATGTTGCTTTTTAAATGTAAATGTAAGGAATCAGTCCCATCAGAAATTCCGGGATGGGAAGACCTTCTGTAGGCTTTGCTGCCTCTGGAGTGGTCTGAGGTCTGAGCACTGTGCAAGGCACGGGGGAGTCGGTTAAAAGAAGCTGAACCACTGGATGTTTTAAAATGCATCAAAAATTGCATATGGAAAAAGTAAAAGAACTTGTGGGTTTGGGAAGACAAAGCTGAATTTTGTTAAGAGCACATTGGAAACAGCACTAACAGAAGGAACAATTATTGTTGGAATGCTCCCACATGGAGCAATAGGAGAAGGTTTTAATCTTGAATACAGATGCATTTGTGCAAGTGAAATAATATTAATGTAATAAATAACTATACATATTTATAAGATAGACTCATTATAGATACATATTTAAATATATATATGTTTATGTCTATATCTATATCTATGTTTCTATATCAATATCCATAAATCTATATCTAAATGTAAAATAATAATAGTGTGAAATAGCAAGAATACTAATTTGGTAGCTTTGGCTGCTCAAGGATGTTACACTAAATATCCTACAGAAAAGCATTGGTAGGTACCAAATGTCAATGGTAAACTTTGTGAGATTGTATACAATGAAAAAGAAGGAAGGGATGAAATGGGGTATTTTTGTAGGGTTTGCTGATACTGGGATGCAGAATGCTTTGTCTGTTAATGTGAAAAATACAGTGACGAAGACTGCTGGGTTTTTCATAGCCCAGACAATCCCCAAGCTGCAGGATTGGTTGGAGGGATGAAAGGGTTGTTAAAAGAGCAGTTAAAAAAATGAGGAGATGGGAATCTGCCCTGATGGAAAACCCATCTCCCAGGTGTGCTCCAGACCCTTAACAGTGGGCCCAGTGTGGAAATGGAAACCTCTGGATGTGCACAGCTGCACCCAATTTGCAAATACAATCATGCCCAGGGAGACTCTGACTTCCTGGGAAATGAGTCTGGGTGTGATGGCCCCTGACAGGGCCACCCCAGAGGCTGCAGGGATGGACCTTCGTGCATTTGAATGAATTAGGATAAATCAGAAGCAAAGGAGAGTTAGCAATAGCAGAACAGGAACTCAGATTCCTCCAGGACACTTTGGTTTGATAACTGCTCACTCAAGCTTGGTCTTGCAAAGTGCTCATGTCATGGGAGGAGGAACTGATGCAGATTCTCAAGGAGAAATTGAAGTAATTCTTTTAAGCAATAGTGAACAAGATTTGATTATTCAAACCCATGACAGGGTAGCACAATTATTGATATTGTCAGTTTTAAAAACAATTGTGAAAGAAGGAGGTCCATCTCAAATCAGCACTAGTTGTGGAGAAAAAGGGTTTGGATGCACCAGTCCTAATAATGGAGCCAGAGTGTGGGTCCAGAGGCCAAATGGCCCTCCTGAACCAGCTGAAGGAACAGCTCTGGGGAAGGACAATTCTGTTTGAATCCTGAAACCTGGGCAGGAACGATGGGAAGATGTCCCTGCAGCCAAGTGTTCTGCGTGAGAACAAGTAGATGTTGCAGAATATTGTTTTACAGATCCCGCCAGAACAAATCTCCCTGTTTGCCCCAACGGTCCCTTTGGAAAATGCTCTGATCCACGGGGCTCCATGGGAAGGCTGATGTGACACTGAGGGATTTCCACACGAGTTCCAGCCAGGAGCCTGGGTGCCCGTCAGGGACTGGCACCTGGCACCTCTCCAGCCAAAGGGGAAAGGACCCCACCAAGCCTTGTTGCCCACAGACACCACAGTCAAGCTGAACAGCAAAGGACCCTGGGGGCATTATTCTGGAATTGAAAAGGCACCAGCTCCATGGACAACAGGGTTATTGTTTGTACCCGGAATGAGACTGAGGAAAAAGAATGGATAACCTTGTCACTCAAGTCCTGCTTCTGTCTGTAAATTGTGTCTTGATAGTCAGCCAGAATCTTTGTTCGCCAGAAATACCTCTAGAGTTTCACCAAGGGATTAGTCATCAAAATTGTTTTGAAAATTTAAAGTAGCCAAAATGCTCAGTGTAACTAATTGCTGGGTATGTTTTCAACTGAAGTTGGGAGGAAGGGGGTTCCCTTGGAGGGCCCACCCTAAGGATTGGCCAGAACTCTGTCAATGGGCTCTGACTCATCACGGAGTCAGTGATGGGACAGTTAAAGAAAACTGTGCTGTGGAACACAGGAATACAGTGATCAGTTTTACAGGATTCACTAAGATTTCCCTTCAGGAGAAACTGGACCCTGTCATAGTTACAGGCCACAGTGTGAAAGGATTTCTGTGCTTTTAACATCACTGACAATGTCAGTAGAACTCGGGGTGCTGGAGCTGGTCTGTGTCAGTGTGACACCACTCCTAGCTGGAGTGCTGGAATTTAGGATTTAGGATCCTTCAGCAACAAGCACAAGGAAGAGTTAGGGCCAGGAGAACATTTTCCCCCCAGAGAGTGCCTTGGGTTTCAGAAAGCAAAAGATTCTGGTTCATGCTGTGCCCCATGTGCACTGCCTCCTCCTGTGGAGTTTACATTAAGCAGCTAAATTGTTTATTAAAAGATACATGCAAATGATACTGTTAAAATAGCCAATAGCCCATCCTAGGAGCTCCAACAAATACGAATGGGGACTGCACAGAACTTCATTGCCTTGGATTATCTGCTGGCCAAGTAGGAACCTGGGCTACCATGGGACAGGAATGTTGCACTTCTGTCAGTGATGGGTTTGAAGGCAAACAGTCAGGAATCACCTTGATAGAAAGAGCAGTAGAAGAGTGGCAGAAAGAAGACAATTCCTCTTGGTGGGATTGGCCTCATGGCTATGAAACTGGAGGCTGCTGTGAAATGTATTTGTGGCAGTGACTGTAATTGTTGCAGTGTGAGCACTTGGTGTGTTATGATTCCACGTTAGAGTTGTTGTGGCACTCCATGCTGGGAAGTGGAGTATTTAGACTTGTCTTAAAAGAAACAAGAGTCTCAACAAAAAAAAGGGGATTTCATAACTAACAGTGAATAGCAACTAATTAGGCAAGTTTTTAAAGGAATGCGAATGATAGCTCTGAGTAATGAACTTGAGCAGCACTTAATTGAAGGACGAGAGGCAATGCCTTTATGCTGAACACCTAATTCTAAACTGTGTTATTGAAAGAATTGTTATGAAGGTTGTTGTTCATCCCTAGGGAAAAGGACTGATTGAAATAGCAAGGCCTGAACAAGAGGCCCTGATGGAGGCCTAAACAACAAGCCCTGAGCCAATGGTGACCTCTGGATGAACATTCCAACCAAATGTACTATTTGTATCTGCTCATTAATGAATCATTATTAGTAATTATCTCTGTATCTGTTCATTGGTGAAATGTGGATTTAACTTTCTGTATTTGAAAACCAGACAGGGCCCCATCTGGCCTTTTTTGGGGGTGAAGGCTCAAAGTCAAGTCCCTTGGTTCCTCCTGGAGCCCTGGCCAGGCTTTGGGAGGGACCCAAGAGGAGAATGACACCAGATGTTCCTGCACTAGAAGTGCTGTCAGTTTGTTTATTCAGCACTATCAAAGCTGGGCCCTCTCACAGCAAGGCTGGAGCCTCACCTGTGGCTGGAGGCATCTGCAGGAATTCCCAGTGTTGGGGAGTGGCTCTGCAGTCCTTGGCTGTGACACTTCCCCCAGCTGAGGTGTGGATCAGGATGATGGTCAACTCTGAAGGCAACTGGTGCTGGATCTTTCCAAACCAATATAGGCAACCTTTGGTAGAAATGACTGGGTGCATTGCTGAGCTCCTTTTGTAATTCTTTGCTAATGATTATGTGCTGTTCCGAGCTTATCCTTTTGTAATTCTTTGCTGCTTTGCATTCTATAAATGACACAATTCCTCAAGTTGGTGTCTGTGTCTTTGGTGCTGACCCTGCCCACTGGTAAAACAGGGCCCTGTCCTGCCTGAGTGTTACCTGGGAAGACAAAACCCCTCACTCCAAATGCCACCCCTTCCTCCTTGTTCTCCCCACTTTATACACCGTGCATGATGTCCTGTGGTCTGGGGTATCCCTGGGGTCAGTTGGGGTCACCTGTCCTGGCTGTGTCCCCTCCCAACCTCCCCCACACCCCCAGCACTGCCAGACAAGGGGCAGGAAAGGCCTTGGCTCTGTGTGAGCTCAGCAGGAACAAAATCATCTCTGTGTGATCAGCCCTGTGCTCAACACCCAACCCCAGCAGCGTCCCAGTGCCCGTGTCCGTGGCATCAGTCCCCACAAGGGTTTCCTTGGCAGTTGCCAGGACAGGTGACCCAGGTGTCACAGCCCAGTGAGGGTTGCCATGGAAGCAGTGCCCAGCACTGTCCCTCTCTGTCTGGCTGAGCTGCCTTTGGCCCTGGCAGTGGCGTTTGCTGCTGGTTCCACGGTGCCTGAGCAGCCAGCGCAGCACAGGGCAGGTGGCCGTGGCACAAGCCCCCAGCAAGGGATCCCCTCTGGCTCTGGGCAGTGACAGCAGCCCTGAGCAAGGGGCTGGGGCAGTGGGGTCAGTGCAGTGTCCATGGCCACAGCCCCTTGCAATGGCCCAGGGCAGGTTGGGATGATGATCCACCCTCACTCCTGGCCCAGGCCAGGGCTGCACTGCCCTTCCCCACAGCCTGTCTGCACTGAAGCACCTCCAGGGCTCTCTGCATTTCCCTTCCCCTCACTCTTGGCTCACTCACACACCTCCCAAAAACCCACTTGGAGCTTTGAGTTGCAAGGAGTTCAAAACATACCTGTCCTTCAGGAGTTGTGTTGCTTTGCGTAACTCTCTCTCTGGCCCTGCTTGGTCACTTGGGCCAACCCAGCTGCTCTGTTACGCCACAACAAAGCTGTTTTGTGAGCCTTGGCTCAGCAAGCAGGCTTGACTTACGCTGTAAAGGCTGTGGTTTGAAAGAGGGGACTCTCCGAGACACTCAAGATTCAGAGGGTTTATTCAGGGGGTCAGGGGTTCCCCAGCCTCTGTCCGGTGCCTCTAGAGAGACCCCGGGCAGGAGCTGCAGGGGGGTTTTATACATGAGGTTCAAAGGGGTGGATACAATATTTACAAGCCAATAAAACAACTCTAACATCACATTCCAACAAAGTTACCTAAACACTAACAAATCCAATAAGTTCGGGGGTTGTCTCCAGGGCTCTGCCAACCAGTGGTCAGACCCTCAAGACCTTGAAGATCTCCAAGCAGAGGTTCCAGTTGCCTTAGTAACCTTATCAACCCTGATAAAGTAGCTTCCAAGACAAGGGGCCTCTTTAGGGTAACTCTATTCTAACTTCACAATCAAAAAGCTATACTATATTCATAACTAAAACTTATCAAACATTTCTTTCACATCCACAGAGTTGCTTGAATTCTGCCTTCAGCCAACTCTGGATTTGTCTTTATTGTAGAACTGTGTGTCTAAAACATTCCTTGCATGGTTCTGCCTTGGGGAAGGGGAACCTCCTTGGAGGCAGCTTGGGCTTGGCACACACTTGAGGAATGTGTTTTCAATGGGGAAACTCAGGAGTTTTAGATTGCTTCAAGAAATAAAAGGAAAAACCCCTCTTTGCCTGCATACAGCCAGTTCTCTGAACAAAGCAGGTCCCAGGGGAGTGAGGGGAGACAGGATGGGGTTGGGGAATGTGGAGCAGGGTAGCCACTATGCACTAGTAGCTGAAGCAAGATTTTATGCCCAGATGAAAAAGTGAACTTGTTCTGCAACACCTGTGGTCAGCTGGACAGACCTTGGGGCTTGCTTCTGCTTTGGCTGTTAAAAAGGGCTGCTTGTGTCTGCTCTGCTTCTGTGTGCACAAGGGAGGGACAGTGGCATGCAGAGCGCCCGCAGGCACTTTGGCGTGTCCCCATGAACATTAGATCCAAGAGTCCATCACTGGTTCACTAAAGCTACAGAGCTGAAGGGTCCAGTATCAGTGTTCTCCTGCAGATCCCACACCACTGACATGGTTTCTTTCAGCACAGAGTAGCACAGAGACACTGATCAGCACTTGCCTCCTTGATGTTTTCAAAAAGCCATGTCTTCCACTCAGGACTGTACCCGGTCCATCTTTCCCTAGTAGGAAAGGGTTTTACTTTCTGCAGGGCTGGCACCACTGGTGAGACATGCTGCATTCCCCTCCAGGGAGGTAAAGGGCTTCTGGTAACCTGTGCAAGCAGGAGGCTCCACGTGGGCCTCCTACAGCCTTTTCCTAAGTATGTTCTTTTCTCCCAGCCAGGAACATCTGACTCTGCCGAGATGTGGATGCATAAGTTGCCAGCTCCTCTCACTGGAAGATAATAGGTAGCTCACTGAAGAAAGAAAATCCAATTTGGGACCAAACAAAGCAAACAGTCTTACTCTTTTTTTGCCGTTGGTGCAGTTCATCGGACTTTTCACTGATTTATACCTTGGATGCAAGAAGAGTTTCCAACTCCAGGTTATTCTCCTCTCAGGTGTAGGCATGTCCTTGCTGTAACACAGAATGAAAGGGTTTATGAGCTGTGGATGTTCAAAGGGAGAGAGACATGGAGCTCCTGGAGTAGGTCCAGTGCAAGGCAGTGAAGATGATGAAGGGATGAGGACAGGCTGAGGGAGCTGTTCATCCTCAAGAAGAGACAACCGAGAGGGGAAGTGTCTCGGTTTGGAAAGACAGGTATCTGCCAGGGAAAGCTGGAATTTCCCTTAGAATGGAGAATGTAAACCCCTCACCCCCCTCCAAATTATGATTTTGCAATTGTGATGGTTTAATCACGTTCTATATTTCATTTGACTGGAAGAATATAAAGCAAACCAGGCTCATCTTTAAATTACAAAGATAGTTTATTAATACACACAAAAACAACAAGAAAAGGGAAAAAAAAAACCAACAACAACAACAAATGAAACTTCTAAAACATCTTTCTTTCTCTTTCTAAGTTTTTTACCTTTCTTCACTCAACATAAAAAGACATGACTTGCAACCTCAGCCAGTTTTACCATTTTAAAAATAACCTTTTATCAGTTCTTTTAGGAAAGGAGTCTCTCTGGGTTCTATATAGACATCCCATGCTCTACATCTGCGAGGATTTTAAAGGAACTCCTGCAAACTGCGAAATCCTACCCATTAGCAGTTCTCTCAACACTGCACATAGGCCATATTTGCTTATTGGGGTACTGTTTAAGGATGCCTCCTCTAGTATGACACAAAGATTCTCTTCTTCTATTTCTAAAATCATCTCAAGACCCAAAAACAAATCTCCTCTTTCTTTAGGAGCAAAAAGCTTCATATCACCTTTAACTAGAACTTTACATCCCCCCAAAAGCATTTATATGTTACAGGAAAAGCTAGTTGTCTCTACAGTTTACCAGAAATGTCCAGCCAAAATTAGGCCACTCCTTTGTCCTTTTGCCTTAAAGTCCTTTTCACTCTTCCTTTACCGACTGTAGCTCCATGCTGTGTCTTTCTATTCGCTATATTTGTTCTTCTTCCGGAGAAAGATGATGTTTAGGAAAGTCCATCTGCTCACAACAAAAGGTTAAACTTTTCGGGCTGCCGGGCTGCCCACGTGGCTCTGCAGCGGGAAACTGAGTCGTTTAGAAGCCGTGCGCTGGTTTCTTCGGCTTGAAAAGAATAGCAAGGGCGAAGGGGCACTCCGTCCGAGCTCTCTCTCTCTCCATGCTGTCCGCCTCTCCGCGAGACAGCGGCTCCTAAAGCTCCGACCCGGCCTGCCCCGGCTCCAGGAGCATCGGGGCCCGGCCCGGCCCGCCTGGCCCGCCGCAGCCGCCCCGGGGGTGGGGGGGGGCACCGAGGCCGGCCGGCCCCAGCGGCTCTCTGTCCCCCCCGCCTGCCACACCGGGAGACAAAAAGAGCGCTCCTCCCCCCATCCAGCCTTTTTAAGCATTTTGCCAAAAGTCGCAGCTTGTCTTCTACTGGATAAATTGCTTGTCAATCAAAAAAGCTGACCCCGATTGGAACAAAATCAGGCTTTTCCTAGCCTATGACAGCAATTCAGGGCTTTCAGGCAAAGATTTAGGAATAGGAATAACAGTTCTTTACTAGGAATGTTAACAATACAAATGTAGTAGAAAACAAAACCACCCAACCAAACAAGCAAACAAACAACAATCCTAGAAAACCCTGACAGAGTCAGAGCTACAACCTGACACCCTGTTGGTCAGGGTGTTGGAAGCAGTCCCAAAGTAAGTCCTCCTGCAGTGGCAGATGTGGTTCTGTTGGAGCAGAGATGATCCTGAGAGAAAAGGGTCCGGTGCTGGTGAGAAGGGTCCAGTCTTCCTCTGGGAATTGGGTGAAGCCAGATACTTGTGTTCCTATGTCTCACTTTTTATCCAGGTAGGAATGGTTGGCTCCCCCCACTGGGTGGAGCATCTCACAATGGGACACCTTGTGACAAGCTTGGGGATAACTGCTTGGGGACAAGTGCGTGGGGACAAGTGCGTGGGGACAAAAGCTTGA
Source organism: Phylloscopus whistleri (assembly GCA_017589585.1). Taxonomy (NCBI): domain Eukaryota; kingdom Metazoa; phylum Chordata; class Aves; order Passeriformes; family Phylloscopidae; genus Phylloscopus; species Phylloscopus whistleri. The sequence continues at coordinate 126,460 of JADMLD010000740.1, forward strand.
GGAGTCTTAATGGCCCATCAGCAGAAAATGTCCCCTTGGAGGGAGGACGGGTAGTGAAAGAGATAAGAAACACTGCCTCACCTGGTTTGAACAGCTGGCCCATTATCAGAAGGCATCTGCCACCCTCCCCCCAGAATAATAAGAGATAAAGAGAAAAAAAACAAAAACAAAATCAAAACAAACATCTCCCCAACTGCTTTCAGCAGATGAAATAGAATACACATTTTTGGTTCCATAACCCAAGACACACCCCCTACTGCCTACCCTCAAGGAGGGTAAAAAATGTTTTTACTTTGAACTGTCTTTGAGGAAGCATACTCTGAAATCAGAATCGTTGCTAGAGTCAAGCAAAGTCACATTTTGACACATGGAGTGAAATGCAATCCTCAATGAGACTGGCACAAATGATCATTTGTCAAGGCTATCATCTTATCCCTATGGTGGATTTAGAAGGACTGGTCTGCAGGATTGCTCTAGGGATTGCAGACCTGTCCCTGTGCCAAGCTGTGTTGGAAGCTGGGCATCTGGCTGCCTCCCACCAATAACATGTTCCTGGCAGCCTGTGAGGGCAAGGCAGCCCTTTCTTGCTTGGGTTGCCCAGAAGCAAAACCAACTTGCCCGTGGGCAGGACCCCTGTGGGCAACCACAGCCATGGTCATGGGGCTGAGGGACTGGGCTGGTTGCTGGAACTTTGCTGCCTTGTGGAATCCAGTTGTTTGTCTACCCTCAGATCAAAATAATTTTGGTTATTAAAGTGAGTGAGTCAGAGAGAGAGGCAGCACTGATCCAGTTGGGGTGGAAAGTGGATTTTCTCATGTCATTGTAGGTTTCCTTGTCATCAGTGATTGCCCTGCAGTGCTTTGGTGTACAAGATCCTATATTACATTCACCCTTCTTAAATTACTTCATGGCCCTTGCTCTGATCCTCAGGGTAGCCCTGGAGAGAGTACAGAGCTGACAACCCCTGTCCAGTGAACCCTGGGTTTCTCACTCCCTGAGGTGTCTTCTCCTGCCAAAAATTCCTGGCAAACCATAGCTAATCATGTGAAAACACCTATGTTCTCTCTCCAGGTGTTTCATATACCAAGCCAGCTCAATTTGAGCTGAATTTAGGCTGTTAGCTTTTATTTTTGGAAGTTAACAGATGCAAACTTCTTACTTCCCAAAATGGAAAGTCGGTGGGTGTTTCAAAGGTCTTGCACCCTGCTTCAGAGGTGACCCCCATGGGAGGAGATGGAACAGGAATGTGGCCTTTGCAGCTTCCCTGGGATGTGTAGTAAAGGGGCAGGAAGTTTCTCTCCCTCTCACCACCAAGCAATGAATATTTTCAATAGCAGCTTTAATTCAAAAGTGTTGGGCCTTACAGTAAAGGTCTCCCAGCCCCTGCTGCCACTGTCCAGCAGGGATGAGGAAGATCAAGCCCCAGAGCCTCCAAATGTTTGACTTACTAAAATCTGCCCCTCTTCCTCAGTGCTCCCCTGCCCCTTACCCATGACATATTTCTGCTAAAAACCATCCAATCCTGTCCCAAAATAGGTATGGTGTTGAGTCCACTCAGACAACCTCAGCTGCACCAGGAGCATGAGTGGACAGGCTCTCTGCTTGAACACACGGGATGTTTCAGACTCCTGTAAATCCACTTCAGCTCAGTTTAAACACTTCTGCTTTCCAAAAATGTTGGGTCCAAAGGGCAGAATATTAGATAAGAAAAATCCTAAAGGAGATTTAATACTTCAAATGAAAATGCTAAGATGCTAAAGCAATTCCAAAGATGTATTTAATATCTAAATAATTAAGTACCTCATCCCAGTCTCAAAGCACTGAAGGATGAAGGATGTGGATGTGATGACGAGAGTGACTTGACCTCAATTCCCAGACACAGGACTCAAAAGATTGTGAAAGTCATCCCCACCCATTCTTAAACACTCAACATGTTGCTAGTTACCTAAAAAGCAACAATTGTAATAACTGAATTGTTGTAAGAAATTATCTTCCTCATGTAAAGCATGAGCTGAAAAGATCCTTATTTCAGCATTGGATGAATTTCCACACCTCTTCATCTCTTCAGGCTGGACAGGGCCCTGAGCACCGTGATCTCGTGGGTGGCAGCAGAACCAGGTGATGGTGGAGGTGTCTCCATGGCGTTCTGGAGCTCCATGGGTTCCAGAAGTGGACACCTGTGAGCTGGGCATGGAATGTTGCCTCCGGTTGCCAGGGGCCCTCCTGCCCCCAAGGTTCTGTTGGCACGGAGTCTGTTGAGCCAGCTGAGGGATTCTCTGCTGCGCAGCAGACGCGGAGCATCCGTCTTCTCCATCCCAGGTGGGCATAGAGAGCGATTTGCTGACACTTGCCAGCCAAACTCCGGACTGACAGTGCAGGTGAGTGCAGACTCTTCTTGGAAAGGCTCCTGATGCTGATTTATTAAAAGTATGAATATTGACCTAATACCAATATCCAACTGAGATGGACAAAAACTCTCTAACAGTTAGAAAGTGTATGTTTATTGCAGTGCCGGGCAGCATGCAGGATAGCTCCCAAAACCACACTGCAATTTATAGAAAATCACAGAGTCCTTTTATTTACAAAACTGTTGAATACCCAAAATACAAATGCACATTCATAACCCTGGTACATCCCATTCCCCGCTTCATATGATAATTAGCAAAAAGGCAATTAAGCATGAGCAGTTTGTTTTTTGAAGTGGGTCAGTGGTCCCATTCAAGAGGAGTGGGCTTAAAATGAGGAAGTAAAATGACTCTTCATCACTCGGAACTTTCTACCTTTTCAATGCAAATGTGGCAAATGAGCCTTGGTAGGACTCCCATTTCCTCAGGTTTATGACTTTCAATGGGTTTCAGAGTATGGGAGTCTCTGTAATTGTCCTGTGTTCCTAAATCTAGTTATCAGGTTCTCTATTTCTTGTAGCAAGCACAGCTAAGCAAACACAAAGTTGACAAGCAATCAGTTATTTGGAAAAAGTTAACTCAAGTCTGGTTTTTCTTAACTAGCTACAAAGCTTTTTAATTAACTCCAACAACAGCAAGGCCTACCTCTAACTAAAATCTTAGTTTTCCTAATATCCTGTATTCTTTAAAGTTTATGTTTCAATGCTGAGGGGCTGGGCTGCAGGATGGGCTCAAGTGCCAAAGGCATGGACTTCTCCTCTAGCTTTTGGCAGGAACTGGAGACCCGGGAAGGGAGCCTTAGGGATGGGGGTGTTCAAAAAAACTGGCATCCCAAAGAGATCATCTCCCCTCTGCTTTTCTGATAGGTTTGGAAGAGCAGTTTTCTGTCACTCCGAAAAATCTGCAGTGGGCTGCCAAAAGGAACCTGAGGGATTGATCACATCCCTGACATTCCTTTTTTGGTGTTTGTCCCACTTACTTGGTTGGTGGGTTTTGATCACAAAACACCATGAGCTCAGTAAGTACTTTCCTACTCAATACGAATCTGATTCTTGAAACGTTTTCCAGGATACTTCTAGAAAGGATTTCAAGAGTTTGTAGCAAATGCATAGGAACAGAAGCCTTTGAAAACTTCATGTAACTTGATGTTCTGGAATACTGAAGGTTTTGAATCTCTGTGGGTATTATCAGAAGTTCAGAAATGCCTACAGTGTGAGCAGCAACCTGATAGATTTGGGACTGGTCTCCTCATTTTCAAGCCATTGGGACAGGCTCTTTTTGGGGAGGCGGCTTGTCGGAGATCAGGGGTGATGTCTTTTCCCTGCAGTGATGTGCTCAGGTGGGAAGGGCCCATAGCACCGTTTGATGCATATTCCAGCCTTTGCAGGAGTGTTTCCTGTACCCTTGCGTGCTGCCATTGGTGTTGCAAAACACGAGGGCTGTGTTAATATCACTGCCCCAGGAAATGCCAAGGCTTTGCTCTCTCTCAGCGAAAGCGCCCTGGAGGAGCAGCTGATTCCAGACCAGCTCAGAAACGGAGCAGGCTGCTGCCCTCCAGTGCAGGTGGAACTTCACAGACAGAGCCAACAGACCTTGAACAAAGTGGTGCACCTGCTACTGAGCCTGGTAAGAACAGAAACTGCTTCTGGAGGGGGAGGACCTGCTGGCCATGTGCTTTTGCCAACTTCTAGGCCCTTTAGTGGGGAGGAAGGGAAACCTTGGGCTTGGGGGAGAACCCGGTGTGGCATCCCTAAGCAACAAACCTTCTGACAACTGTTTGGGTTTGTTACTGAGCTCGATACATTGGCTGCTAGTGGGAGATGAGCTGTGTAGCAAAGGTCCTCAAGTGCTGCTCAAACACCTGAATGTGTGTTCTGATGAGCTGGCAGCCACTGCAGCTACCACAGGGAAGGGTGGCAAGCTGAGTTTGGGATCTTCCAAGCTGGACAAAGATAAGGAAAATTTGTTAGTAACTGTGGCCCATCCCTCAGGAGAACATGTGCAGCATGGTGCTATAAAAATGGGATCTCCTCTAGTGTTTGTTGTTTTGTTTTCTCCTGTGTGCTAAACATTCCCCTGTATGAGATGAATAGTCTGTTGATGTGAACCTCCCCTAAGCTGTTGTCATCCAACAGAACTTGTGAGGAGCTCAGCTGCTTTTCCTCTTGTGCTGCCCCTTCAGAGGACAGGGCTGTGGACTGCTGAGGGCAAAGCTTGAGGAAAATGTTGGACACGTTCCTAAACCTGAGGGCACAGTGAATCCAACCACAGCCTGTTCCACACTGGCAGCCCATTTCATTCCTCTGCAAGGTCTGATCTTGACTCTGATGTTCTCTTTTTCAACTGGTGAAGAAGTCATTGATCTCAGAGGTGAAGACACCATAGATCTCACAGGTGAAGACATCAGAGATCTCACAGGTGAATCTTCTGAGCCTGAAGTCATCATTATCAGTGATGATGAGTCTGCTGTGGTAAGTAGTGACTGGCACACTCCTCTCCATCTTGCAGTCAAATTAGTTTCTCTTGAGCTCCCAGGCCTGTCTTCTGGCATCTATCTCTCTGAGTATCACTTGAAGAGAGTGGAAGAGTAATCTAGAGGAGCTTGTTGCTTCAGTGATTTAAGAAAAAAGCAAGGGAGAGGACAGGAAGTGTTTGACTTCCCAAGTATGAAGTGTTTTTGCTGCAACATCGAGGTTCTCCTGTCACTGAGGTGCCAAGTGCAACTGCAGCTGACTGGGGTGCAAACTAGTTGTATTTTTATGACTCCAAGAAGTCTTTGAAAAAGTCAATTCTTTTTCTTTGCATTTCCCCTGCAATTTGAAAGAATAGTCCTCAATCCAGCCCAAAGTGTAGTTCATCCCATCAGTTTTAGGATGTCACTGCTGCCATGCAAAGCAGAATCTGCAGTAGGCATAGCATAAAGGTACCTCCTGACAGCATTATTCTTGAGCCTTTGCAAAGGAAAGGCCTCGAACTTTACAACAGAACCTGCATGACCCAGATCCTGTTCCATCAAAAGCAAGAGCGGGTTTGGGGTTGGTTCTTTCTTTAGTCACCGTTAATCCAATACAAAATATTTCTGGATATCACAGTGAATTTGCCAGTTTGGGGAGAAAGAGGAAAAGAAACAGCTCCAGACCCAAATGCAACTAGGAAACTGAAATGGGGGGAGCGAGGAGTAGAGTGTTCAGGTGGTTCCTAAGAGCCTCCATTTCTACCCCGTTTCAGGACAGGGAGCAGAGCCAGCAGCAGCCACATCTTTTCAGAGCATCAGAGACTTCAGCTGATCCACTGGCAAGGGATGATGAAGAAGAACCAAGAGACATTGATGAGTATGTGACAGATCAATTGACTCTCTAAAATCTAATTTCTGATGAATAGCAGAAAGAGTTTTTTGCCAAGCTTTTGGGTTCTGCTTGATTCTGTGCCAAAACTTCAGAACTAGAATAGAGTGGCCTGACAAAAAGAGAAGTAATTAAAAAAAAAAAAAGAAAAACAACAAAACAAAGCAAACCAAGCAAATAAAATCCAGTAGAAACCATTCTTCTCTGTGCATGAAGCCATTACTGAATGATTCTTCAGTATGGCTTGAAATGTTTGCAGTATGTAGAAGCTCTGGGAATGATTGTGTTGCTGGGCTGAGATATTCCTAAATTAAAATAGGGGGTGTTTTAAGTGCCAACAATTTTTTGTTGGTAACCCTTGGTGCCCAGTGAAATAAATGGCTGCATGTTTAAATGGGTGCATGTTCTTCTTGTTCTGTTCTCTCTAGTGATGGGCTGACATTTGATTTCGATCTTCCATATTGGTCAGATGAGGATTCAGAGGTGAGGATCCACATGTTCTTCTCCTCTCTGCTCTGGGGGAGGGGAGGGGACGGGGGGAGATGCACAACTCAGTTGTCTTAAGTGGGTGCTCTGGGCAGCTGGCTGGAAGCACAGCCCTTGCTGGGAAGCTCCAACTTGCACATTCCTCCAAGTCTCTCCTTGGTAGTGTCTATAGAGGGAGAAGCCCTTGCCAGGATGGCACTGGCACATCTGTGTCTTGCTTGTAGATCCAGCACTGAGGGACAGACTGCACATCTTCCAAGTTCTGTTTGCCTGGTGCCAACAGAGCAGCAAACTGGAGTTCTTTCCTCCCAATACCTGTTGTGGTTTCCTTTCTTCAGCAGCAGTTCATCTTCTACTGAGTGTTCATGGATATCACATTTGAACTTTCCCTTTTGAGGAAGAAAGAGAGAAATAAACAGCTCCAGGCCCAAATCCAGTTAGGGACCTGAAACGGGGGAGGAAGGTGTTCAGGTGGTTCCTGATCTGTCTCCATTTCTACCCCATTGCAGGATAGGGAGCAGAACCAGCAGCACCCACATGTTTCCAGTGCAGCAGAGAATTCAGCTGATCTACTGGCAAGGGATGATGAAGAGGGACCAAGAGATGTTGATGGGTATGCAAGAGAGAAAGTGTCTCTCTGAACTCTAGTTTCTGATAGATGGTAAAAACAATTTTTTTGCTAAGCTTTTGGGTTCTTCTTGATTCTGTGTAAAACACTTCAGACCTGGAATAAAGTGGCCTGTCTGGAAAAGTAGAAATAAAAAAAAATAATTAAAAAAATTAAAATAAAACCCAACCCAACCTGCGAAATCCAGCAGAAAACTTTCTCCTTTGTTCATAAAGCCATTTAGCAGAATGGCTTCACACACACTGAAATCCTTGCAGTACATGAAAGTTCTTGGAATGATTGTGTTGCTGGGATGCAACACAATCATTGCAAAATCAGAACAAGGAGTGTTTTAATGACTGACATGTTGTGTACTGGTAACTCTTGGTTCACAGCGGAATTAATGGCTGCATGTTCTTTCTGGTTCTGTTCTCTCTAGTCCTTGGCCAGCAGGTCCTGCCAGTACTCCCAGCAGGGAGGATGAGGACTCAGAGGTGAGGATCCACATGTTGATTTGTTCATCCAGCATGAAGTGTTTTGGGCTGTAACAGCAGAATTTGCTCTTTTGGGGGAGAAAGAGGGAAAGAAACTGCTCCAGGCCAAACTGAATCAGGAAACAAAAACATGGGGTGGAGGGAGGAGGATGTTCAGGTGGTTCCTAAGCTGCCTCTGTTTCTACCCTGTTGCAGCAATGAGAGCAGAATCACCACTTTTTTGTTTTCAGGGCAGCAGCTCTTTGTCCTACTGATTTTAATATTCTTAACTAAACTTGGAGAGTGATACCTACCCTTCCTCACCTCCTCTGCTTTAACTGCTTTCTGAGCTGAAGTTAGCATGCAGAACAGGGGGGCTCACCAAATCTAACTGCATCTTCTTTTCTCTCCCTTCCCATGTGCATCAATGGAAGCTTCTTGAAGGTGAGCTGATGTTTTACAGTTGGTAATGGAATTGTCCTAAATGTAATTGTGTAGTGTTGTTTTTTGGGGTTTTGGTGGGGTATTTTTGTTTGTTTGGTTTTTGTTTGTTTTTTTCCATTTTCAAGAAACTCAGGCAGCAGGGATTGAAACTGCCTTTAGCAAAAGGCAAAGGACAGTGCTTTAACAGAGCAATAGAGCAAATGTTTTGTGTTGATCTGTAGCAGAGTAGTCACAATGTCTGGAAGGGTTCAGCCTTACTGTTTGGGAAGTAGTTTGTTTAAGATTGTTTTTAACTCAGCTGAATAGGCTCCATTTAAAATAGGAACCATTGCTGACTATTTATAGAACTAATTTCAAGGGTAGCTCCAGGGAGAGAGAGAATCAGTAGATCTAACTTCTGAAAATGAAATTGCAGTGTATGGACAAGAAAGAAGAAATGTTACACTGAACAGCCAGGAGCAGGTGGATGGCTCTGGCAATGGAACAGGAGCTAATGATGCACCTGTGGCTGACTCAGCCCCTGCAGAACAGGGATCAGAGGAGGAGGACACTGAAAGTTCAGGGTACGTATGGCTGGTGCCCTACCAAACACTGAATTTTGTGCCTTTCTTTTCTTTTCTGTGTAGGACTAAGTTATACAGCTATGCCTGCTTTATCTTTGAAGCCTTCCCATTATTCCCATTCTACTTATTTCCCTCCTTCTCCCGTGTTGCATCATGATCAAATGACACCATTTGCATTTGGGAGAAAAAGGCAGTCCAAGGCAGATGTACAGCTTTGCACAGAACCTTAGAGACAAGTGTGGGGATGTGGCAAGGAAGGGGGATTGGTCACAGCTCATAGCTCAGTGTTGCATTGGCTTTTTCTGACAAGCTCCAGTATTGATGTTAGCTATGGAAATACTTCCATTGTTATCAACAGGACTGGGCATCATGGGGCCAGCAGGCTGCAGCCAGGCAGATTCCAGCAGGAATTCCCTGCTGGGATGGTGCCAGCTGGCTGCTGTTCTCCTGGGAGCTGGAGCCCTTCTTCCCAAGGGAGTCTTGCACACAGGCAGTTGTGGAGGTCATGCTTTTATGGCCAGTGCTGGGTGTCACAAGCCCTGATTTGTTTGCTCCTGTGATGGAGATCTTGCAGTTCAAGTTGGGTTCCTGCACAGTCAAATCCCCATTCTGCAGAGAAACAGGAAAGTCCTTCTGTAGGAGCACTCCATCAGGATAAGAAAGATGCAATACATCTGATTAAATTAAACCAGGTGTCAGTGTCACTAGGGAAGACAAAGAATATGAGAATTATGGTAAAAGGTTTTCTAAAGTGTTTTTTTGGGGTGGGGGGAAACACAGTTTTTAATCAAGCTGGTGTGCTTTGAGCCTTTTGAAAAGGCAATGGAGGAGAGAATTTGAGCGTGGAACTTTGAGGCGTCAGGTCTTCAATATGCCACCTCAAGGGCTTTTACTATTCTAAACCATAGTGCATTTTGCCAATGAATTTGTAGATGTTTAAGTTTTGGTTGTTAAGTCTGTAGGTGAACAAATCCCACCACTAGGTTCATATGAAAAAGGAATACTTTGTTCCTTCAGTCTCAAGCTTCTCAGTTACTGCTCTGTTTAGGTAAGGCTGAAAGAGCTCAGTGCTGCAGCATTTCACATTGACCAAAGGCTCCTACCCAGGGCTGGATCTTGCCACAGCTACGTTTCTCTGCACTTTGGAACTGGGTCCTGGAGTGAATATTCTGGGGTGAATAGTCCACAGAGGACAGCTGGATGCTGTAGTTACAAAGCTGTTCCTGATGACTTGCTGGAAGTCAAAGCTGCCACACACCAACTGGCCAGTGCTAGAGACTGCTGTTATTCCAAACCCCAGAGCAGGGTGACTGACTGCACCTTTCTCCCAGTGAAAACCAGGACACTCTTCCCCTCAGGGCAGGGAGACCCCAGCTCCTCAGTACATGCAGCAAACAGAGACTTCAAGACAGCAGGCTTCTTCAAAGGAAATGTGTCATGGCTAGTCAGTGCAGTTGCATGATGAGGTGAGATTTTATGTATCAATAACCACTGAAGTGTGGTGATATTAACAGCTGCACCTTCCTTCTGGTTCTGTTCCCTCCAGTGCACAGGCAGGAGTTGTTATCAGGTGTCCGATTTGCATGGATGATTACTCCGAGGTAAGGATCCACCTGCTGTCATCCTTTCTGCTTTGTGGGAGGAGGGGGAAGCCAGAATGGGAGCTGCACCAGTCAGCTGGCTGATGGGGGATGCTGTGGGCAGCTGGCTGGAAGCACAGCCCTTGCTGGGAAGCTCCACAAGTCACTTCTTGGTGGTGAAGGTAGAGGGAGAAGCTCTTGCCAAGATGGCACTGGCAGATCTGTGGGTCCCTCATGATTCTGACTCCAGATGCTCTAAAGTCTCATTTGCCTGGTTCCAATGGAACAGCAAACTCAAATTCATTCCTCCTGATACATGTTGTGGTTTTCTTTCTTCCAGATTATGCAAGGTGGACGACAGCTCATGTCAACCCTGTGTGGCCATGTCTTCTGCAGTAGGTGCCTCCCTATTGCCCTTGAGACTGCTCACATGTGCCCAGCCTGCAGAGTGATCCTCAGTCCAGAACTACACCATCCCATCTATTTATGAGTGCTTCTCAGGACAGACTCAGATGGATCTTGGACAACAGGCAGTGTAGAGATTTGTTTCTTTATGTATATAGTTCTTTATGTATATAGTTCTTCCTGTCTATAGTTTCATTTTTGCTGAATTCAATTATAAATAAAGTTTTGATTGATTTAAATCTAGTCTGTCTGCTCTTCTGTGCTGGACTCTGCTTGACAGAGATGTTGTTTAACAGGTGGAAATAAAGTTCTTGTTTTGAGCAGTCAGAAGCTTGTTCTTTCCATCACACTGTAGTCATTGATTTGGGGGAAATGTGCTAAAGACACAAGCTTTGTAGCTCTTGTGGCCAACGTGTGTTGTACAGGGAAAAAGAAATAGGCCCTGCTTGGGGGGGCAAGACCTTGTATTTCTCAAGCCAGACTTTGGTGGATGTTTTGGTGAAAATGTCCTGCATGATTTCAGTGCTCTGAAGATTGAAAGAACAGCAGGTTGTGCACAGATGCAAAGAAAACAGTTTTCTTTGAGAATAACTTGTAGGTATCCAGACAGCTTGTTTATGATCCAAGCTGCTCCATCAGGTTGTGGTTAAAGCATTCCATTGATGACTGCCAGCTGATGACAGGAGGACTGCCAGCTTCTCTGAAGCTCTTCACCCTTCTAAAGAGCCTGTAGGCTTAAGGGCAATCACAAGAATAGAGATGTGTAGACTGCTGTGTTCAACACAGCCTGCAAAACAGAGGACAGAAGTAAGTAGTCAGGTAAAGAAATAAAGTAACTACCATGATGTCTTGGGTTATAGAAGCAAAAATGTGTATTCTATTTCATCTGCTGAAAGCAGTTGGGGAATTGTTCTTCTTTATCTCTTGTAACTCTGGGGGGAGGGGGGGCAGGTACCTTCTGATAATGGGCCAACTGTTCAAACCAGGTAGGGCAGTGTTTCTTATCTCTTGCACCGCCCGTCCTCCCTCCAGGGGGACATTTTCTGCTGATGAGCCATTAAGGCTCACTTAAGGGCACAGCATATTCTATCATCCCCATTGTGAGATGCTCCACCCAGTGGGGGGAGCCAACCATTCCTACCTACATAAAAACTGAGACATAGGAACAGAAGGTATCCGGCTTCACTCAATTCCTGGAGGAAGACTGAACCCTTCTCACCATCACTGGACCCTTCTCACCATCACTGGACCCTTTTCTCTCAGGATCATCTCTGCTCCAACACAACCACATCTGCCACTGCAGGAGGACTTACTTTGGGACTGCTTCCAACACCCTGACCAACAGGGTGTCAGGTTGTAGCTCTGACTCTGTCAGGGTTTTCTAGGATTGTTGTTTGTTTGCTTGTTTGGTTGGTTGGTTTTGTTTTCTACTACATTTGTATTGTTAATATTCCTAGTAAAGAATGGTTATTCCTATTCCCAAATCTTTACCTGAAAGCCCTTAATTGCAAATTTACGATTTAGAGGGCATGAGGGGTTTACATTCTCCATTCCAAGGGAAACTCCAGCTTTCCCTGGCAGATACCTGTCTTTCTAAACTGAGGAAGTCACACCAGGTGGAGGAGACGCAGTTGCAGGGTACTCGAGCTGAGAGGCACAGAAACCCTGAAACCCGGGTGCTGAAGCTGTCCGTGTAGCAGGAGGAGCAATTTGAAAGACTGTAGGTGAAGAGGAAGAGAATGGAGGCTGCAAAGCTGTACTGTGTGGACTTGGTGAGGGGAGAGGTAGGGGAGAGGCTGCAGAAGCACCCAGATTGATTGTGGAGGGTTGTAAAGAACCAACAGAGACAGAGGGCTGTGTTGAGGAACATAAAAAAGGATTTCCTGATGCAGGGGTATTTACACAATTAATTTGAGACCTTGAAGTTAGGGAGAGACCCGATAGAGGGACTGAACACGCTATTTGGTATGCAGGGAGTACGGGAGAAATGCTTTGCAGGGTTGGGGGGGTCGAGGACACGCGAGGGGAAGAAAGGGGATTTAAAAACCCACTCTGAATCACAGAATTGCTGGGAGATACAGCGGGAGATGCAGACTCATCCTGACGTTCGGAAGGAGGCATAGGCTTGTCCTGTTTACTGCAGATTTGGTATTGGACCCAGGTGGGGTCGCGGTTTCTGTCTGTTTAAAAGCTTCCAGCAAGGCTGGGCATACAGGAAATAACTTAGTTACAGCCTCATCTCTGTTAACAGAAAGAGCATTATACAATTTCCTATTAACTCTATCCCAGAAATCATAAGCGAAGACACACTTGGAGTCTATAGCTTGAAAGTTTGCAGTCACCCAGGTCAGCAAGTTTTTCAGTTCATCTTTCTGGACATTTATATGAGATTTATCCTTTAAAAGAGTATCAAGCTGGTTAAAAACATCCCATTCCTGTGTGGATAACTGTTGCCCCATTTTAAAGTCCCCCAGATATCCTTGTCAAGTTACTCGGTCTGAAGTCCATGGTGAGAAGCAGCAGTTCTTGAACTTCAAGAGAGAATCCTAATTTATTTATGCTGTGGCTTCCAACGCTGATGATCCACAGTCCATGAGAGAGTCTGAGCTCGCTCTTCACACCAGGGGCACCAGTTTGTGATGGAGGAGGCAGGAATGGGACAGGACTGCTGTGGTAGCTATACTCTTTAATGAAGCATCAGTCTCATCATAGAAGTAAAGGCAAAGCAGCAGCTCACAGCACCCATGCAGCAGCCAGCAGCAACCGCAAATTTCTCTGTTACAGAGCATCTTAAGAACTTTTCAGCCAATAGTAGATTACTAAAACTTACAGTTGTTTTAACCAATCAATACATACACATACACCTGTTTCAAACAATAGTCGTTTGTATGCTTTTCTATTAACAATACACCATACCCTTATTAAGCTTAAGACCTTCTACTATCTTGTCAGGCATATATTTTCTGCAGTGTTATGATTTATTCAAGCCAAACCTAAAAATTCAGCCTTTGTTTTCCATGTCTTTGCTATACTACTACATACTACTACATACTACTACATACTACTACATACTACTACATACTACTACATACTACTATATACTACTATATACTACTATATACTACTATATACTACTATGTACTACTGTATCTTTTCTAGATCCAAACTCTTCTCAGTTGCTGCAGATTCTGAGATCTCAACTTTTTCTGTTTGAGGCCTGCTTTTTCAGCTCCTAAAGACCCTTTTTGCTGATCGGGCCTCTGCTAATGGAGATTCCAGTGATCTTCAGTTCTTCTCATGCCTTCCTTGTTCCTCTTCTTCACTGCAATGATGTCACTTGGGGATTTGGGCAGCTCTGCTTGCAACTCTGCCTCGATATTCTGTAGACACAAACGCAGAGCAAGTGACTGGGAGCTGCCATCAGTCTCAGCTTTTCCTCTTTCAGCCTCCAAATCATATTCATTCAGCCACTTCTTTCTGCTTCCCCGCTCACCTCTGCTTCCACTGTAACCCTGCTGTCCCAGTGCTGATCTCTGCAGATTGCAAGACTCGGTGCTTTCAGTGCTTGTGGCACTCCGGGCCTCCTCAGTCCCAAGAGCTCCACTTTATGGAGCCCCTCTTCCTTCCCCCTCTGTCCCAGAGGGGATCCTCAGCACGGTCCTGAAGATCTGCACAGAGGAGAAAACAATGAACACAAAACAACCAAATACCAAACAGCACTGACTGCAATGAGCCCAAATTCCCTGAGATAGGATTTGAAGTAGGAGAGCTTGAGGATGTGTGGGATTTCACAGAAGAACTGGCCCAGGGCATTGCCATGGCACAGGGGCAGGGAAAATGTATTGGCCGTGTCCATGAGAGCATTGAGAAAGGCACTGGCCCAGGCAGCTGCTACCATGTGGACACAAGCTCTGCTGCCCAGAAGGGTCTTGTAGAGCAGGGGTTTGCAGATGGACACATAGCGGTCACAGCACATGATGGTCAGCAGGAAATACTCTAGGGACATCAGAAAAAAGAGGAGGGAAACTTGAGCAGCCCTTTGTGCATTGCAGATGTGCGTGGTGTCCCAGAGGGAATTGTGCATGGCTTTGGGGACAGTGGTGCAGATGGAGCCCAGGTCAATGAGGGCCAGGTTGAGCAGGAAGAGGAACATGGGGCTGTGCAGGTGATGGCCACAGGCTACGGCGCTGATAATGAGGCCGTTGCCCAGGAGGGCAGCCAGGGAGATGCCCAGGAAGATGCAGAAGTGCAGGAGCTGCAGCTGCTGCCTGTCTGCCAATGCCAGCAGGAGGAAGTGGCTGATGGAGCTGTTGTTGGACATTTGCTGGGGCTGCACATGGGGACTTGCTCATGGATAAAGGACAGGGACAAGTTAGGACAGGCTGCTTTTAACCAAACCCATGCCATTCCTTCTAGACTGTCCTGCTGGTGTTGGTGTCTTTGGTGCTGACCCTGGCTGATGACAAAACAGCAACACATTCACTTCAGAGTTGGACTAGGTCGATGGACAAGATGGTGGCCAGGGCTGAGGCAGCCACACATAAGATGGCGACCAGGGCTGAGGCTGTGCCTCCAGCGCCATCTGCAATCCCTGCCAGCCCAGCCCCAGCCCCAGAGCGGTGTGGGGCAGGCAGAGCCCCCCTCTTCAGCCATCAGTTCAAATGGACATTGGCAGACACCCGGGAAACTGACAGGGAGTGGCACCTTTGCTCTGTGCACTCAAACATAGACCAGCCAGTTTGGAATGTTGGCTGGCAGTATTTTGATGTCAAGGCAATTCAAACAGGTGAAAACAGGAAGAAACTCCAGGGATTGAATGTCTTAAAATAAAAACTTTTTTTTTTTTCTTTTTTTTCCAGAAGAGGGCCAAAAGCATTTCCTGTGCAGATGGACTTTGTTTAGCATCAAGAAGCATCCCAACTGGTTTTGTCCAGGCAGGAGTCATAGTGACTGTGAGGTGATGAAAAC
The DNA here is from genome assembly GCA_017589585.1 of Phylloscopus whistleri. Taxonomy (NCBI): domain Eukaryota; kingdom Metazoa; phylum Chordata; class Aves; order Passeriformes; family Phylloscopidae; genus Phylloscopus; species Phylloscopus whistleri. The sequence goes on from JADMLD010000740.1 coordinate 141,735, forward strand.
AGAGATGGATGGGATTGTTACAAAGTTGCAAAATAATGACGAGGCTGTAACTCCAAAGATGGTAGAAAGGAAAAAACCCAATTATTTATTGATACAAAACAGCTACAGGAGCAAGAGGCCTAAGCTAGTCTCAGCCCCTCACGGCAAGCCAGAACAATCAAGTACGTATGTATGGGCCACCCCTCAGAACGGTCTGTTCCGTCAGAGCGAACCCCCACTGAGGGCGGTCAGTCCCTTCTTATAGCTTCGGTCCCTTCAGTGATTGGTTCATTTTGGATCCTGCGTATGATTGGTGCATTTTCTCAGCTCTCATTGGTCTTTATCGGAGTGCTTTCTACACCAATCATTCCCTCCCGCCATGACTTGATTGGTTGGTTGTATCCACCAATCAAGGCTCTGGGTCCTGGTCTTTGGGTTACCTGGAGCAGAGTAGAAGATTCACACCCCCCCCCAGTATTATCCCTTTAACAACCCCATTGCTACAGTAACCACATTGGGAATGCAACCCTACAAAATCTCTATAAACATTCCAAACTATACATTGTAACACTATCCAACAAGCATTTGAACAACATTACAACTGCAAGTATTTGCAACCACCCAGAACCACCAGAACCACTCGAAAAATAGGCACAGTTGCAAACAGAAATTGAAACACACAGTCAATATACTGGTACAACTATTAAAAAGTTTCAGCTCCTTTTTGTATCCGTAACAGGATCTGCTTGAGGCAGAGGGTGCAGTGGCTGCTCACCTGCGATGTGTATCCCTCAGGACACCTATTTCTTTAGAACACTATGAAGACTACAGAGAACTGAAATACCAACCAAAACTGCAGCAGGAAGCCCAGTGCACTTTAGGTTGTTGTTCATGAGATTCTTCAAGTTGAGCACAGACATTGTGTTCAGCAGACGCACAGGCAGGGACTTCTTGGAGCTCTGATCTGGCACCCATTCTTTGGAGTAGGGGATGGCAGGAAATAAAGAAGAGAAGCCCATCAAATACTGCAGAGGAACAGGCACTGACAGGAACCAGTGTGGTAAGAACTGTGAGGGGAAAAAAGGCAGAAAACAGGAGGTGACAAGTGTGAGAAATAGGAATGAAAGAAGGAGAGAAGAGAGAGGGAACAAAAGGGTAGGAAAGCTGTGGGGGAAAGGGTGAGAAAAGTGAGGGGGAAATGGTGAAAAACAGGAGTGAAAGTAGGAGAGGAAGGGGAGAGGAGAAAAAGGCAGGAAATATGATGGGAAAATTCTAAGAAACATGAGCAGAAAAGGATGAGATACATAGGGGGTAAAATGGAGGGAAAGGTGAGGGGAAGAGAGTGAGAAACTTTACTGGCAAAGAGAGAGAAACAGGCAGCAAATGTGAGGGGAACATTGTGAGAATCCTGAGGGGAAAGGAGTGAGAAACCAGAGGGCAGAAAAAAGCAGAAAACATGAGGGGGGAAAGGGTGGGAAGTTTGATGGGAAAAATGGCAGAAAACAGGAATGAAAAAAGGGCACACAATGCAGGAGGAAAAGTGTAAGGAACATGAAGGGGAAAGAATGATAAACATGAGGGGAAAAGTGTGAGAAATGTGAGAGGGAAAGGGTGAGAAACAGGAGGGCAAAAGTGAGAAATGTGAGGTGAAAACTTGGAGAAAAATGACTGAGAAAAGGAGAGAAACATCAGGGGAGAAAAGGGCAGGGTAAGTGAGGGAAAAATTGTGAGAAACATGAGAGAAGAAAAAACCAGGAAACAGTGGGAAGGTGGGGAAATGTGAGAGGTAAAGTGTGGGGAGAGTGAGCTGAAAAGGGTGGGATAAATGAGTTAAAATTGGGAGGGAGACATGAGAGCAAAACTGTGAGACTTGAGAGGTAGAAGGGTTGTAAGGAAATGTGAAGAGAGAAAAGGAGAGAAGGAAGTATTGGCATAACAGCTGAAATAATTCCTAACACATTCCCCCCTCTGTTTGCCCATTTACTGGACAAGCCCAGGGCTCCTCTGTATGTCCGTCTCCACCTCTGCCCTGGTTCCTGTTTGGAAGCAGTAGAAGGGGCAGGATGTGCCCAGCAGCAGAAGGAGCTGCTCCAAGCTGGGAAGGAGACAGGTGGTGCTGATTTCCAGAGGCTTCTGTCTCCCGGGTGAAGCCAAGGCAGGAGTGGGTTGAAAGGTGCTGCTGCTGCTGCTCTGTGCCAGAGAACCCTGGCTGGGCAGGGCACGGCGCCCACTGCACTGCGGGCTCTTCCTCCTGCCAGAGCTGGGCACACCTGGCAACAAATCATGATGACTTGGGGGAAACCCAAGGGGTTTGTGGAGGCTGCATTGCTCTGCACACACCCGGGCCACCTGCAGCACAGAGCTTTGGCCCCTAAAGAGGTCAACCAGAGGGAAACAGCTGGAAATGGTTTCATTTTCACCTTTCCATGGAAGTGACTAAAATGGAAGTTACCAAGCAGGGCCCGATCCCCTGTGCCAGCTCAGTGTGAGGAAGGAGGCATGACTTTATTTCAGTGCTGGGTGCCTGGGCAATCACTTTCCTAACACGTGCTCACTCAGAAATCTCACCTACTAATTTGTAACCATGGAGGTAAGACCTACTCATTCCTTTGCTGAAACTCACAGGCAAAACATTCCCTCAAATTATTTGCCATATTCAAATGCCTTCTCAGAAGTTACTGACAGCAGAGTAGGGGGTCTCTTGAGGGTCTCTGGTGGTCATTTGGGGAACATCCCACTCTTCAAATTCTCCTCTGATGCTCAAGAGCCTCCTACAACCACTTTCTTCCCCTTGAATGCATTCCAGCGACCTTGGTTAGGAGGACTACTCTATTCTCAAGGCTGAGATTGCCACTTGCACACATCGATCACTGCACCGGGGGAACAGAGGGCTCAACACTCTCTGTTCATGCTAACGGAATTCATGATTTGTTAAAGTTCAACATTTTCTCAACACCTTCCTTCTCTGGGAATTGCTCACAAGCATTTCCTCAATGTACCTTGAAAATGGTTCTGCTGACTGAAGTGACACTGTGTCTTTCCTTCAGCAATGAAGAAAGAAAACACAAATCACCTACCGAAACCCTTCTGCTCCCTTCCAAATCAGTCACTGCTCAAGCACAAGCCACAGGCTCATCCCCAATTCCCTTGGTGGGATATGAGGTAATATTTGGCTGCATCCGAAAGATTATTAGAAAAAAGAATGAAAGTTGTTGGTTTTAGGTATTGTTATTTAGGGATTGGATTTGTTCTAAGTAATTTGTTGGGTGTTGCTGTGAGCTGGGAGAGGGGCCAAGTTGAAGACCAGACCAAAAGGGAAGTAGGATAAGAGGGGAAGCGACAGACAAGTAGACTGTGAGGAGAGAATGTAAGTTCCCTAGTGTTATAGATTAAAAAAAAAAAAAATTTTGAAACTTTTTAATAGTTCTGTCTGTGTGTTTCAATTTCTGTTCGCAATGGTGTTTATTTTTTTGTTTATTTTTCAACTAGTTCTGAGTTGTTACAAATACTTACTGTTGTAATGCTGTTGGGGTAGTTGTTAGATAGTGTTGCAGTGTTTAGTTACCAATGTTTGTGGAAGTTTTGTGCGGCTGCATCCCCGAATGCAGTTAAAGGGAGAATACTAGGGGAAGGGGGGGGGGATCTTCTACTCTCCCCAGATAACCCAGAGACTGAGAGCACCACCCAGCACTTTGATTGGAGAACACGACCACCCAATCAAAACACGGCGGGAAAGAATGATTGGTGTAGAAAACACCCTGCTAAGAACCAATGAGAGCCCAAAGAATGCACCAATCATGGAAAGGATCCAAAACGGACCAATCCCTGAGGGGACTGAGACCATAAAAGGGACTGACCACGCTCTGTGGGGCCTTCGCTCTCACTGCTCACTTTTGCCAGGAGTTCCAGGGCAGCCGGCACAAGAGCAGGAATGCTCAGCCAGGCCTCCAGCCCTCAGCTGTCCTTTGCCTTTCTCTCCTGCTGTGCAGACTCCACATGGCCAATGCCACCAGGCTGTGCTGTGCCCAGCATGGCTGCACTTCCCCTCGGCAGCGGCAGCTGCCAGCTGGGCTCTGAGAGCCGAGGATTCACCCGCGGCCACCAAGAGGCACCCAGGGCCGGGCTGCTGCCTCTTGCAGCTCCAAGGACCTCATTGCAGCCTGCCTCTGCCCAGGCTCAGGCTGCTCCCACCTCTGCCAGGGCTCTGTTGGGGCTCCGGCCTGGGCAACGCGGGGCCTGCTCTCACCTCGCCCTCGCTGACAGCTCTGCACCAGCTCTGCAGCTTTCCCTGCAGCCTCCCTGATCTCTCTGCTTCCTCACTTGAGCAAAACTCTCCTCCAGCCAAAGAGATTGCACTTAGGGATACAAATCCAGGGGGCACGAAGCCAAATGCTCTCCAGTCATAGCTCAAGGCCTGCATCTGCACAGGATATTTGGGCTGCCCCACTCCTCCTTTGCAGGTTCTGCCTGCAAGTGCCACTGCCCTTTCTGCCTCAAACACAAGTGCCAGAGCTGGGGAAAACCCAGCCAGTGGGCCATATTCCAAAGACACTGTGGTCTGGAGAGGATGAATGAAGAAGAGCATTCCCCCCTTTCAAACTATATCAAAGAAACCATAAGTGTCAGTTTCCACCTCTAAGATAAAACTGACAGTTCAGAAGGAAATACTGAGCTTTCTCACAGGTCAGAAGGAGAGGAATGTTCAAAATGAGCTGAGTGTTTGAAAAACTTTATTTACAATCCTATGCTACAATCCTATACTACAATACTATTCTACAATCCTATTCTACAATCCTTTCTATAATCGTACTCTAAAATCCTCCTCGGAGCTGGTCATGGAGAAAACAGTTCAAAGGTGATTTTCAAATTCTTGTCTGCTCTTTCCACTTCTTCACTGAACTGATTAGTGGCACCAGGCTGGACGCCTGGCTGATATTAAAAATGGATGCTGCACAAAGGAAAGAAAAACAACAATGAACCATTACTTTTCAAGCTAAGAGCCTCAAAGGCAGGATAATATTTTTGAAATGAAAAGGGGATTGAGTCAGAGTAGGTCTAAGGAGTGTGGGGAAACAATGGCACAGCTTGCTGCAAGAGCCCCAGCCCTGGAAACATTTCAGGCCTGAGCATCCTGATCTCTTTCAAGATTTCCTTGCTCATTGCAGGGCACTTGGACCAGATGACCTTTTACAGGTCCCTGCCAGCCCAGCCCAGTGTAGGATTCCTGACTGTTTCCATGTGAAAAGCACCAGGAGTGGAGGGGAGGAGGAGGGGGGCTCATCTGATGCCTTGCACTTCAGTGGAGGAGGATCTCATCCCTGGGACACTGTTCCACCTGCAGCCCCTGGGGATTTCACCTGCAGGAGCTCCTGGGCAGACCAGCGCTGCGCCTCGTCTGCCTGCAGGCAGCAGCTCAGGAAGTGACGCAGCAAAGGCGAGAGGAGCTCGGGCTTTCGCAGCTGTGGGGTCCCTTTGGTGGCTATCAGGTGTTTAGCCTGGAGAAAAAGGAAACACGAGTCTCTCACCTGCTTCTTTCACTGTGTCTGTAACTGCTCTCCCAGATCCCATTGTTTAAGGTCCACTCTGCAGTGGCAGTTTGTTTCTGCCGTGACAGAGAGGCAGAGATGCCTTTCCTGTACCAACAAAGAACCCAAACCCTGATCCAGCCACAGCTTTTCCAACATCCAGCAGATCCTGCCTTGGCAGCTGATTTCATTGACTGACCTTGTTAGTGGAAACTACATCAGCAAAGGCACCTTTGCTTCTCTGAGGATTCCCTTGACCAGCCTGACAGGCTATTTGGAAGAGGGACTTTGCTATACTACCTTACTGTACTATTTCTAAGGATTATTACATGAAAAGCATCTCTGCAGTGCTTGTTGGTCCTTTAAGCACAGCTGCCATCAAACAAAAGTCATCAAGCTTTTTGCTTTGGTCTTGAAAACAATGGTAATTGAAAGGAAAGAAAGGAAATCCCTCAGTTATTCCTCAGGTAAGGAAACAAACATTTGGAATCTCATTTTCAACACAGACACATGAAGATGCCTGCAGAAATGTATTTGGATGAAAATGCCTGTTTTGGCACACAGGAAACACCTGCAGCTCTGTCTCTCATCAGGCTGCAAATTTCAGCTTCCCTTGTACAGCCAAAGGAAAATTGTTGTGGTCAAATCAGAAGAAGGGGAAATGCCATCCCTGTGGTAGCCCTCTGCTTGTTTGGACACTCAAGTCAATGGATTCATGGTGTGCCCATCCTAGAAAGTGCCCAGAAACAAAGGGGTGGTTTTGGCAGGCTCTGCACATCACCAGGCTTCAGCTTGGTGACATGGAGAAAGTGGCTTGGCTTAGGAAAGAAATATGGTCATGGAGTGTTTCAGCAGCACTGCACAAGAAGCACAAGAGCCTCTGTGACCTTCACCCCCTCATGTCCAGGTTTCAGGCAAGTTTCCCTGTGAGAAGAATGGGGGTGCACTTCTTCTCTCCAAACTACTCTTTTAGAAACTTGGTTGGGTTTGGGTTTCTTTCCTTCATTTCAGGAAAGATAACACCAGTTCTCAGATGCTTATTTCCTGTTCTTAGGGCCATCCACACAGCCAAAAGAGCTGGAACGACTTCTAAGCCAAAACAAAACGTTGCCTGAGTATGGAGATTGTGTGGGGTAAGGCTTGAGTTCCCCCACTGATGCAACCAAAACTGCAGCAGATGCTGATGTGCTGCAGGGGCATTTTTAGAAAGCGATTGTGGTGGAAGTAGTTCCAGCAGATGGCAATGGGATTTTGTCCAATGGCACACAGAAAGAACGTGGGCTAGGTGAGAACGACAGCGGGATCAGAGAGTATTTACACCTTACCGAGAGAGAACTTTCATTCCTGTAAGGAACTTCTCCTTCCACCATTTCAATGCCCACAATTCCAAAAGACCATATGTCCACTTTGGGGCGATAGGGTTGACCTTTCACCACTTCAGGCGCCATCCACCAAGCAGTCCCGATCACTGAGCTGCGTCTACTCTGCTCAGGGGTGGGTTGAGCAGAGAGGCCAAAATCAGCTGGGGGGAGAGCAAAAGACTGGTCTGAGTTGAATACTGTGCAAGTAGGAAAGCAAGCAAAAGAGTTGCCCAGGAGACGTTGGAGAATGTGCTGTTGAATCACCTGGACAACTGTCCCTGCTCTGTTTGCTCAGGACTTCATCCAAAGCAATATGGCATTGGCTACTGAAAAAATCCCCCCATTTTTTACACTGCCTCCAGCAGTGGCTTTTGTTCCCCTGAAGCTTTGGACTTGGAGCTCCCTCCCTTGGGAAGGGACACACACAGAGCACAGCCACCCTGGACTGCTTGTTCCTTGTGCTAGGTCTGTGCACGCTGCAACCGTGTGGTCAGCTCACAGCAAGGGTCCTGCACTGCCACCAGCACCATTTTTGGGGGGCTGGCAGTCACTCCAAAGCAGCCCCACACCCCACATGTCTCTGGAACGCTGCACCTGACCCAGAATATACTGACCCAGCTTGACAGAGCCATCGGTTCTGAGGAGGATGTTGAGGCTCTTCACATCTCGGTGCATCACATGGTTGGAGTGGAGAAAATGCAGTCCTTGCAGGCACTGAGAGAGAAAACAGAAAGAGGAGGGCAAAAATCCCTGATGTGATTTCATCACACAAGGAAGGAAACAGCTCTCAAAGATTCTCTCTCCAGGGGAATGGGGAGTAATGGCAGAACACAGTGCCATGGAGAGCAAGAGCTTGCTGCTCCTACACTGGCAGAGCAGCACCTTTCTAAAGAAAGGCATGTCAGCTTTGCAAAGAGCAACAGCAACTGCTCTTGTAGACTCTCCTGTGCAAACCAGCCACAGTGACTGCTGCTGCAGTGGATGTGCTCAGAAGTAAAGAGCATTTTGACTGCACTGCTGACCTTTCCAGCTGAGCACTGAGAGAAGTGAGTCTCTCTTTTGTCTTTGCTGTTCATTTCCAATCCTGCCACCACCACCTTTGCTTTTACAGGCAAGGAACGCAGTGCAGACAGGCAAAAGTTTAGAGAGGCAAGATGGAGAAGAGCAAATCCAAGAGGCAGAGTGAGAATGCAACAGCAGCAGATAAGAGGACAAGGACAGAGTCCAGTGAGTGCAGTTCACTTGAGATGCTCTTGCTTGCCCAGAGCATAGCAGCAACACAGAAACAGAGCCTGGCACATGGAATTGCTCCGTTCTGAGCCCTTTTCCCAGACAATCCTGCCCAGGCCCTGGGAAGCACAGGTGGGATCCCTCACCTCCCGGCTGATCACTGCAATCTCAGGTTCACACAGGTCAGCCTCGTTGATGACATCAAACAGACTGCCTCCATCCATGTACTCCATCACCAGCCAGAGTTCTTCATGCACAAGGTAGCTGAAAGAAGGAAACACAGCCATGCAGATGAATAGGCATGGCTATGCTGGATTTTTGCTTGATTCTTGTTTCCGGGTCCCATTGTGACAAGGACAGAATTAAAGGAATAGACATTCCCTCTAGGCTGTGCATTGGTTGCAGTCTGTGCAGTCTCAAGGAGAAGGGCACATCTGTGAAAAAGGAGATGTCTTAGATGGCCAGCAAGCAAGAAGTGCAGTTTAGTAACAGTCAAGATGAAAATCCTGTCACACATGGTATTTCTGGAAATAAGCACCTAGTGTTCCTGGCATAGACAGCCGTGGAAAAGAGGGGCAACAATCCAAGGGAAATGCTCTCTAGGATGCTTCATCAGCATTGAAGAAACTTTAAAAAAGCAATTCTGAAACAACTTGGAGGCATTGAACTTACAGGGTATTGACTTACTATGGTAGGGTTGATCCAGGCTTTTGAACAATTTTCAAACTATGTGTTTGAAAGCCAGGGAAGACTCATGCAGACAAAATGCATTCTCTTCCCATCCATTAATAATAATTAACCAATAAAGAACAACACTATTTTCTGCCAGTGTATAAAGTGGCTTTTTACCCTTTTAGTATGTCAACAACCATTCATGGGATAAGACCGTGACCACTCACCTGTCTAAATAATTCACAACACGGGCACTCCTATTCCTCTTCATGACCGTGATTTCATTAATGGTTACTTGCTTCCTAATCAGTCCTTGAAGCTTTATTTTCTTGATGGCCACCTAGAATGACAGAGAAAATCAGTCACTTGAGAAGTTGGTGGCCCAAGACCACAACACACATGGAGCAAGTGATTTTGCAATGACACAGGCGAGCCATGCCAAAGTGCCTTGTGCTCAGACAAAGGAGTAATAAGGAACTGACATTCCAACAGCCCATTTCTCTGCTCCTCTGGCGGCCAGTTACAGGACATGTGGCCACTGATCTTTTGCCTTGTCCACTTGTTAACAGTGGTGTCTCAGCTATCACCCACAAAGCTCAGAGCACACTCTCTGTTTCTCTGTCTGTAGTTCAGAAGAAGTAATCCCTGCCTTGGTACTCTGTGGATACATCTTGGGCTTTAAGCAGGGCTTAGGGCTGTGAGGGACACCTTCCACATCCCTTCCTATGTGCAGTTCCCAAGTGCAGCACTGCAGGTGGCTAAGGAACTGCCAGGAACCTTCAGATGTATTTGCTGGCAGCCAGAAATGAGAATTCGGGACTCTGAAGCCGTAGCCCTAGAGAGCAGTGAGATGCTCTAAGGCACCACCTTTGTTGGAGCAATTGAGAGACAGGGAGAGCATCCTTCTCTGCAAGGAACCGCTGCCCTCCTTGTCTTCCTTTTGGCAGCTGAGAAGGACAAAGACTGTCACAAATGCAATTGGCAGGCTGGCAGCAGTCTGTGCTTCTTGTGCCTTTGCAGCATAGCTCTAGCCAAAGCTCCAGCCACAGCTGACACAAGAGAGGAAAGCCCTGGAGAGCAGCAGAATCTGCAGGGGCTGTTGACATTTACCTCTGCTCCTGTGGCAGTGTCAATGGCTCTACAAACATCTCCAAAACTCTAGAAACAGAACAGCAGCAAAGAAAGGAGAAGACATTTAGATCTTGGAGGGAAAGCCAGCCCAGACAGCAGATGTCTGCTGTAAATGCCTCAAACCTGCAGGAAGCAGGAGGGGTCTGCCTGAAGGCAGATGATGCATTTTCCTCTCAAGTCCATGGGCACTAGGCCTGTTCCTGAAGCACTGGGGTTTACTGCCTCAGCTCAAAAGGCCACTTGATTCTTTCATCTTGGATTTCAGTTTCTAAACTGGGCAGTTTTTATCCTGATTACAGACTCTTTCCTTCAGCAAACTCTTGGGAAGAAATGTTCCTGAGAACTGTTATCTCACTGCTAGGATAGGGGGTAGGTTGGTATTTCTAGCAATGAAATAGAAGTGTCTTTGACAATGCCTTCTGACCACACTTAGAAACTCCAGCCAGTACTGAGAGATGGGGTAGACTAACCCCAGTGTCTGAGGATGTTTGCAGCTTGCCTGATTTCACACTCCATAGATATTCCACCAGCAAATCACCTGCCCCATGATTGTGTAGGAGTAACTGTGATTGGACTCACCCACTGCCAAGATTTTCCAGTTCAATGTATTTCATCCGGGGATTTTCCATGCTTGCCATTTGCCCTGAGGGAAACAAAATGCAAGATGCTCACTTGAAAGCAGAGATCCCAGCATCCAAGAGATACAAAAGGCAGCCCCACTGTCTGGGGCTCTGAGTCCTTTGTGGTCAGCTGGGTAACAACAACAACAACCACAACAACATAGGCAGCTCTGCAGTACAAATGGCCAGCACAGAGACTGATTTTCTACAGTCCTTTGGAGAGATCTCTTGACAGAAAACAAAGCACAGAGAGATGCTGTCATAGGCTAGGAAAAGCCTGATTTTGTTCCAATCGGGGTCAGTTTTTTTGATTGACAAGCAATTTATCCAGTAGAAGACAAGCTGCGACTTTTGGCGGAATGCTTAAAAAGGCTGGGTGGGGGGAGGAGCGACCTCTTTGTCTTCCAGGGTGGCAGACTGAGGACAGGGAGCCGCCGGGGCCGGGCCGGCCTCGGTGCCCCCCCACCCCGGGCGGCTGCGGCGGGCCGGGCCGGGCCCCGATGCCGCTGGAGCCGGGGCGGGCCGGGCCGGAGCTTTAGGAGCCGCTGTCTCGCAGAGAAGCAAGCAGCATGGAGAAGAGAGAGAGCTCGGACGGAGTGCCCCTTCGCCCTTGCTCTTCTTTTTCAAGCCGAAGAAACCAGCGCATGGCTTCTAAACGACTCAGTTTCCCACCGCAGAGCCACGTGGGCAGCCCGGCAGCCCGAAAAGTTTAACCCTTTGTTGCTAGCAGATGGACTTTCCTAAACATCATCTTTCTCCGGAAGAAGAACAGCTATAGCGAATGAACCATGGAAGGACATGGCATGAAGCTACAGTCGGTGAAGGGAGAGTGAAAAGGACTTTAAGGCAAAGGACAAAGGAGTGGCCTAATTTTGGCTGGACATTTCTGGTAAACTATAGAGACTGAACTAGTTTTTTTCCTGTAACATATAAATGCTTTTGGGGGGATGTAAGGTTCTAGTTAAAAGTGATATGAAGCTTTTTTTGCTCCTAAAGAAAGAGGAGATTTGTTTTTGGGTCTTGTGATGATTTTGGAAATAGAAGAAAAGAATCTTTGTGTCATACTAGAGGAGGCATCCTTAAACAGTACCCCAATAAGCAAATATGGCCTATATGCAGTGTTAAGAGAGCTGCTAATGGGTAGGATTTCGCAGTTTGCAGGAGTTCTTTTAAAATCCTCGCAGATGTAGAGCATGGGATGTCTATATAGAACCCAGAGAGACTCCTTTCCTAAAAGAACTGATAAAAGGTTATTTTTAAAATGGTAAAACTGGCTGAGGTTGCAGGTCATGTCTTTTTATGTTGAGTGAAGAAAGGTAAAAAACTTAGAAAGAGAAAGAAAGATGTTTTAGAAGTTTCATTTGTTGTTGTTGTTGTTTTTTCCCTTTTTTTTGTTGTTTTTGTGTGTATTAATAAACTATCTTTGTAATTTAAAGATAAGCCTGTTTGCTTTTATATTCTTCCAGTCAAATGAGATATAGAATGTGATAAAACCATCACAGATGCATTCCCAGCAGAGGAGGGCATCTTCTCCACCTTGCAGCAGTTTGCCAAAAGAATGCCTTTTCATTTGTAAACCAAAGCAGCTCATGCTATAACCAGTCACAAGGGGGCCTTCAGCATCAGGACCTTCACCCTTGATGAGCAGGCTGAGCTCAAAGACGCCCTTGCCCGTGCCCCATGTGAAGAACCACACAGCCTCTCTGCCCCCTGACAGCAGGGATCAGTCCCTGCCATTGCACTCACCCTCTCAGCACCACACACGTGCCCATCTTCCCAGCTGGGCACAGCGGGCAAGGGCAGCAAGGGCAGCAGTGCTGCTCAGGTGTGACACGGACAGCTGCCCAGAGGAGATGCTGACCCTCTCGTGAGCCCAGCCCATGCCAGGCAGAAAGTGGCCCAGACCAGGGCTATGTTGGAGGTTAGTGCACAAATGGGACGGGACCACTGTGAGACCTTCCTCGAGCCTTTATTGCCACATCAGCCTCAGAACAGGTTGAGACAATTGAAAGATGGCAACAGCTCACATCTGCCAGCAGCAGCCAAAGATTTCTTTGTTACAGGGCATTTAAAAAACTTTCTAGCCAATAGCATCTTGCTACAGCTTACAGACAATTGTTCTAGCCAATCACTAAAAGCACATGTACACCTGCTTCAAACAATGCTTGCTTGTATGCTTTCTATTAACAGGACACAATATTCCATTATTAAGCTTAAAACCTTCTACTATCTAGCTAAGCATATTTTTCTGCAGTCTTAAGGTCTATCCTAGCCAAACCGAAAAACTCAAAACTATTGTTTCATGTCCTTGCTTGCTGTACTCTTGTAACTTTTCCTACTTTCAAGCTTTGCAGTTGCAGCTAATTCCAAGTTCTTCTGCTCTTTCTCTTTCTGGGGCCTGCTTTCACAGCCTTCTGAAAGCCTTCTTACCTTTACTATTTCCCACACAGGGGCTGCTGCCTCGGGGCAGCTCCGTGCTGCAGCGGCCGGGTGGCAGCAGGACTTTCCCAGCTAAGGAAGGCTCCAGCCTCTGCAGTCACACCAGCCCTCAGGGGCAGGGCAGCTACCACAGCAAAGCTGGCAAAGGCCAAGCATGAGCACTGATGAGCAATGGGAAGAAGGCACAGCCAGAGCCAGCCCCTTCCAAGCTGGTGCCCCCATTCAGGTCACAACAGGATTGGCTTTGAGATCAGACACACCCAGGTGCAAATCAATGCCCTTTTTGTGCCAACAGGGGATGGCAGACAGAGAGTCAACTGGGCTCTGTTCTCAGTCCCACCAGGTCTTGTCTGAGAGCACAGGACCGGCAGCTGTTCTGGGCAAGGAGCAGATTCAATGACTTGTGCTGCAGAATCACCCAGGGCTTGATGTGTGTTCCTGGAGACTGATCTGAGCAGGGCTTGGGCCAATGGGTAGGATTGTAACACTCATGGGAATGAGTGGGAATCAGGGATGAAAAAGTACCATGGATCTGAGGAATATACAGCAGAGGGGCTGGAGGCTCGCTCCTGAGAAATGCCTACAGTGCAGTTTTATCTGATCAGGCCACAGCAATGTGTCTCTTGGACACATCTTTATAAGAACAGAACTAGGATATTAAATACAAATTGTTATAAAAATATCTGTTTTTCCATTGGGGGCACAATGCAAACACCTCTTGCTCTCTGTTTCTGCTGTCACCTGATGTTCTTTCAAAAGAGTTCTCACTGACAAAAATATAATCTTCTCATAGAAAAACCTGTAGATGTAGTAGTGGTATAAGAACAGTCATAAAAATGACACCAGTAAGACACATGGGGAAGAAGAGCTCCTTCAAGATGGAGAAACATACTCTACCAAAAAAAAAATCCAGAAAAAAACCCAAATTAAAACCACAACCACAACCAAAAGACAAAACACCAAAACCAATCAATTTCTGTGAAGTCTTTTTGCTCTGATGATGGGTGAGAAGTCAGGAGTCTAAGGAGAATTTAGGAAGCTAACCATTCTCTCCAGTTTGGCCACTAGCACACAGGACTTGCCCAGATCATTTGCTAGGTCACAGCCTTGTGCTGATGCCAGAACAATCCCTGCTTCTGCCTGGAGCAGATTGGGAAGCTCAGGCAAACCCTAGCACGTCCAAGCTGCCCTCAGAGGCAGCAGGAACAGCCAGAGCACTCTCTTGCTGCCTTGGAGCACAGCATTTCCTGTGGGGACTCCTCAATGTCCCTGTGACACCAAACTGAGGAGGATCATTGGGTGCAGCTCTGCTGACACGTGCACACCATGCACTGTCCCTCAGAGAAGAAAGACACCAGACGTACTCAGGAGCTCCAGGCACTTATCCTCCTTCTGCTGTTGCTGAGCAGCAGCTCTGTCAGTGCTGGAGATGAACAAACTGCCCCGGGTCCACTTCCCACGCTGGGCAGCAAAGGCTCCTTTAGGTGACACTGCTGCAGCTGCTGCAGCAGCAGGTTCAAGAGAAGAGCCTGTGTAGAGCTGAGACAAGAAAGGAGTTTGTGTCAGAAAAGTGGCTGGCAGAGATTAGCCCAAGATCCCATTGCAAATGCAAGCCCTTAGGGAGATGCTGTCAGCCACGTGCAGGGATGTGCCATGGGTTTTTCCAGATGTCCACTTCTCAAATTGGGTGGGTCAAACCCAAAGGCTGGTTTTACTCCAGTTCATGGCCAGATTCATTTCCCACTTTCTCCAAAATCCATTGTCATGGATTTTCTGAAGGGTGGCTGCCAAAATGACCATTCTACTTTCTGCCAAGGATTCTTTTCCCCTTCCAAGGGCTGCAGACACACTTGCAGGTGCTTGTTCAAATGTTCTACCTCCTCCCACGGAGTCCTCTCATCCTCCAGCATCTTCAGAATGGGGTCAACTGGCAGCATTTCTGCTTGGGACGGTTCTTGTGCCTCACAGGAATCTCCAGGCTCCTCGTTGCCTGTCACTTGCTGGAAATCTTTGTAGTCTGCCAGGTAAGATGTCAACACACCCACCTCAAATCAAAGAGAACAAAGCAGTCAGAGAGTACAGCTTGTCCCTGCCAGCCAAGAGTCATCGACTGTGAGGAAAGGGAGAGGACCAGATTCACAATGGATACAGACAGCTTGTTTCAAGATCCCTCTGGGTCACCATGTTCATCTGCAAGAACACCTCCAGAAACAAGGAGAGTGGGAACAGGCCAGCTGGAGTGCATTCAGATGACTGCTGGCCAAAAGGCCAAAGCAGTAGTGCCACTGTCCAGGGCAGCAGCTGAGATTCAGCAGACCTGGAAGTGTCCTTCAGACTGGCTAGGATAGACACTAGAGCAGGATGGCACTCAGAGGCATCACCCCAGCCCCTGCTGCTCTGCAGGGGAAAGGCAAGAAGGGCAGAAAGCACCAGTTTGGTGACTGCAGTGGCTATGGTTCTTTCACTCACTTGCTTTTCTAGAGTCTCTCGCTCCTCAAGGAGGAGATGAATTGTCACTTGTCTTTGTCTTAGAATTTTCATTTCTTCCTCCAGCCTCTTCTCTATTGCCTTGATCCTAGCCTGAGTTTCCTGCAGTTCTCCCTGCAGCTTTTCACCAGGGCTCTGTAAAGAAGAAGAGAGAGAAGGATTCATGAGTGGAGTGGCTGCCACTCCTCCACTCAGCTGGTTTTGTTGGTCACCCCTCTGCTGCTGGAGGTTCTAGGGATCTGGAGTTCTCCTCATGTCTTCCTTGTTCTCCTCTTCACTGCCATGATGTAACTTGGAGCTTTGGGCAGCTCTGCTTCTGCCTCTGCCTCGATGTTCTGGACACAGAAATGCACAGCAAGTGACTGGGAGCTGCCATCAGGCTCAGCTTTTCCTCTTTCAGCCTCCAAATCACATTCATTCAGCCACTTCTTTCTGCTTCCCTGCCCACCTCTGCTTCCATTGGAGCCCTCCTGTTCCAGTGCTGATCTCTGCAGATTACAAGGCTCTGTGCTTTCAGTGCCTGTGTCACTCCTGGCCTCCTCAGTCCCAAGAGCTCCATTTTATGCCCCTCTTCCTGCCCTTCCTTCTGTCACCTGGCCAGCCATGCTTACCTGGCCATTCTCTTCTAGCTGTTTATGCTAGTCTCTCTGCACTAGCTCAGTAGTTTGACCCAGTGCTGTCTCATGATTTTGAAGTATTTTTCAGAGTTGCAAGAAACGATATCTGTGCTTTGTTAAAAGCCTCCTTTGAAGTGATGATATTGTGACCTTTCGGTCTTGTTACAGAAGCACTGTAGCAGTTTAAACAGCTGTAAACAGCTGTGTTTAAAGCATCCCTATCCTGAGGGAATTTTGGAGGGCACCAGTTATTGGATGGGTCAATTAGTCTTTCACCCTAAGATTCTTAAGAGCCTTGCTTTGAAATATGTCTATGGAATTCTCTTCCAGTTAGAGCTCAGGCAGTGGCCAGGCCTTAGCTCTATGTGGATGGGAAATTTGCCAACAGACCCAGGTGTTTTCTGCATTTAAACAATATTCAAGTCGCCTTGACTTGGCAGTTTGACCCCATGAATGTGACAGCTGGAGCTATCTTTGACAAGAGCTTGGAGAAGCATTATCTGGAGAATGATTGTCCAAATCTTCACTGATTTGGGGTTGATCAGCTGTCTGCAGGCTCTGGGATGATGTCCTAGCTTACAATGTAAAATTGTGCCTAAGGTATGTATCCTATCCCCATGAGCCGTTGGAGCCAAGGTGGGGCAGTGTTTTCCTTAGCTTCTGTTGATGAGCCCAACAATACCTTGCCACATGAGTCATAGATAACTCCCTCTGGGAGTTATCTCTGTTTAATGGGCCATCAAAGACCCACTGCATGACTCATCATCCCATTGTGAGATGCTCCGCCCAGGGGGAGGAGCCAAACATTTCCACCTGGATAAATCCAGGGTTTGGGACAGCACAGATAGCTTCTATCCACTGGACTCCCAGAGGAGACAAGAGCTACCAGATGCTTCTACAGGATCACTGCTTTGACAAGACCATCTCATCTGGACTGCCACTACCACCCTAACAGGGTGTCAGGTTGTATTCTGACTCTGTCAGTGGTTTTTTTTGTACTATTACTTTTATTTTATGTTACTTTTCTTTTATTTCTCTTCTTTTCCTCTTATTAAATTGTGTTTCTGACTTGGAGTCTTCCACTAGTTTTGCTTTCAAACCAGCACAGATGATGGTACAGTATTTCAGAGATTGCTAACTACCTATTTTCACATGTGTTAATGATTATGTGTATTATCTGAAATATTCCTGATGGTTGTACCTGACTTATTCCTGATTGCTGTCAGTTTCTTGTTTCACTACATATATAGTTTTGTTTTGTTATTCCTTCATGTTCTTAGCAAGAGTCATGCATGCTGTTTTTAAAACAACAATAACAACAAAAAGAAAAAAGGGGGAATTTAGTGCCTTGAGAAGGTTGAATAATGCAGAATGTACATTTGTGTTCAAATCTACCAAGTTTTGGTTGTAATCTACGTGCAATTAGAAGACAAGTAAGTGAAAAAACACTTTGTACCCTAGCTGCATGAAGTTTCTCAAAAGAGTTTCCAAGCTTTTAAGGGAAAATCCACTTTATCAAGATAGGAAATCTTTTCAAACTATTTTTTTCAATTGATTCATTAATTTAAAGAGAAGAGATGCATGTGTTTTTATCATTAACAGGTTACAATAATCATCTATTCATTTGATCAGACATCAGTTGCCTCTGAGAAAATGAGGTTCAGTGAGAGGAAAAATTACTTAATCACCACTCAGTCTTCGTAATCAGAAGCAAAAGTAGGACTGCCAGAAGATGGCTGTGTCTAGGTGTTGGGGAGGATGAAGCAGGAAGGCCCTGCAGAGATGATTTATTGGTGAAAGATTCTAAGAGTGTAAAACCTGCAGAAGAAATAGAGTTAAAAGCAAGATTTGAGCTATAGAATGCTAAGCGGGAAGATGGTGATTAAATTAGCTGAATCAATTGCCAGGGCTCTGGTAATTGAGCAATACTCCTCCCCAGACAAAGGGGGTTGGACCCTGCCAGGTAGCAGACAAAAGGTGGTTTTCCAGGTTTTTAGTATGTAGATTAGTATGGTTATGTAGTAGTTCTCATAGGCTGTATGTAAATTCTGTAGGTTTTGTATCCTGTGCTGGTTGGTTATTGCTAACCAGAATATTCAGCGTAGAAAGGGATAAAATGGAATGTAACAGAAAATTCGCGCTCTTGGACCTTCCCTTCTGCTGCTCCCTTCCCTTCCCTTTGCTTCCTCTGGACCACGCTTCAGCCGGTGCTGGTTAGGTTGCCTTTCCCCACGACCAATAAACCATGTGTCCTAAGAGCATCCCGGTCTCCAGATATCTCTCATCGAACCCCGCTGCAGCCCGTTTCTAATATCTAGGGACTTACAGAGGAAACTTATCAACTAAATCCTTCTGTCATTATCATGGTATAGTGTTCCTACTAACCTAGCTGTTCCAGGTCCCCAAAAAGACATTTAGTGATGTCAAGAATCAACATATTCAGCTAATGGACTTTCTCCTGAGTCTCAACTCTTTGGACTTTGGAGTAGTGGTCATTTATCTCAATTTCCCCTAGAGACATAGGATATTATTTTTATTTTTCTCATGCTGTGAGGTCCTGTGTGAGTGACATGACTGGCTTTAGTAAGTTTTGTCGATTTTGGTTGGTTTTTTATGTATCTTGTCCTGCATTTAGTGGGTAGCTGGTATTGGCCTTAATAACATGCAAGTTCTTTTTGCAGCAGAACATACGAGCAATATCCTAATCCCACATCCCAAAAATAACAGTGTCATTCTTAACCCAAATTTTCCATGGTATCAGAACGTGACTAAATATTGCCACAATTGGACTTATTCTGGAAGTGCTGGTGAAAATGCAACTGTAAGAATGTTTCCACCAGGGGTTCTTTTTAATCTGTGGAGACAGGGCACGGCCACAATCTCGAGTGATGCATTTGATGGACCGTGTACCTTAGGGAAAATAACTATGTTTGATCCTAGCAAGAGTGAGTTGCTAAATGAGACAATCTGGAGAGCAGGACGTAGCGAAAGAGCTAAAAGGGCACTCACAAGCCTGTGGCCAAATTGTAAGGATAACTTAGAGTTTTGGGGCACTCCAGCAAGGATGATGTCATTGATCCTCGCACCAGGTGTTGCTGCAACTCACGCCTTGACTCTGATAATTTGGGTCATTGAACAGCTAAGAAATTAAATATCACTTCAGCTATTATAAATCAGATGCTGACTGACTGAACCTCTCTCACCATTCTGCATCCATTCACAGGAGACTTAAACAACTACAAGATAAGATGAAGAAGTTGACTCTTGATGACTGGGGTTTGGATGGATGGTTTGAGGAATGGGAAATGACTGGTTGGTTGAGAGATATCACACAGAGTGCTTTGTTGGTATTGGCTTTCATTATAATTTTGCTTTGTATTATTCCACGCATTGTGGAATTGGTGACTCGCTTGGCAGAAAATGCAATGAAGAAAGTTTGGATGGTCCAAGAAAATGAAGGGGGAATTGTAGCAGTGTATCTGTACAACTTAGGCCGTTCTGTGTACCAACCAAACTGTTTGTAGATAACAAGCCACCTGCAGTCTTGTTTTCAGGCTTCTCAGGAATTCATCAAGGTTACTGAGACAACAACAGGACTGAAAAACAGCACGGAGAGCCTGGGAACCTGCTTACAAAGAATGCAAACCCTGGATAGAAGACACAGGCCGTGATGATGGACGCTTGACCAATTCGGTGTCCTGAAGGATGTGTGCCTGCCTCGTGGACAAGTGGCTTTGCCACTCGAGAGACACCTGTGGGCGTGGACAGCAGTGCTAGCAACTGTAACTGGAGTTTAATGTAAACGAGAAATCAGCTTCTGTTGAAATCATATTGATTGGGTTATTCAGTTGCCCATTTTTCCCCGCCGCAGTGATGGAAATAAGAAATGTCCCTGGGCGGGGACAGAAGCCTGGGAGTCAAATGCTTGGAAAAAGAGACCTGGCCAAGCCAGCCCAAGGTGCAGGCAGGCATTTGGCTCAAGGCAAGAGGGAGATTGTACTACCAGCACGAGAAGGGACTCCAGGCAAAGGAGCTGGCCAGTGGCAGGAGCAGCTCCTGCTGTCACTGCCAGGGAAGGACTGGCAGTAGGCAGGAGCAGCGGGCACATTGCTGATGGACAGCTGCCAAGTTTGGGCTGGCCAGCTGAGGAACAAGAGAGGCTGCTGGTTGTTGTGAAAGTAGATTATGACACGGCTAGATCAGTCTCACGAAGGTCAGAGTGTTACAGTCCATGCCATGATGCAAAATGCCTTCTAGCACAGAGTCCCCATGTCCCAAGCAGAAGCAGCAGCAGGAGCACCCTCAATACAATGCATTCTATTCATTAATCATCCAACCAGTTACAAACATGATGCTATTCCTGTCTTTTTGCACCTATCCTGGTCTAACACAGTTCTGTGATAACGCTGGTCATTTCTTACACAAGGCCTATGCCTATAGCCTGTCTATTCTGTCTAGCAATGTTAGCAATGCTATGTCATGTTTATATTATGTCTAGGACTTAGTTTACTTTGTAAAAGGTAACGCTACTGCACTTTAAACTGAACTTTAGGGCTTTTCTATCAACTAATATACTCTCTCATTTGCTTAAGGCACTTAAGGCATATTTTTACTCACCTAAAACTAAAACTTACATTCTCACTTCATGTCTGTGTGACTTTATGTATCTCAGTTTCTTCGAAGGTTTCAAACCACCCCTGCATCCTTTTCTGCCTCCAAGCCTGTGTGCACGGGGTCCTGGGAGATTTCTATCTGTTTTCCAACAGGGCTGGGACACCACTCCATGGTGTAACAAATGAAAAGCTAGACTTGCCAATTCATCAAGCGATATAGCAAATTTATTAGGGTGAGCAATGACAGCGCTGGGTGTGTGGGAGTCTCCGCCCCAAGCAACGCACAAATCTGCTCTCTGTCTTCTTATACCATTCTAGGCACTTCACTTCCCCAAGTTTTCAGTTATTTTCTACTTGCTTTTATTCATAATCAGCAGTTGTGGTTTTTGAAGATTTGTCGGGGAGATGTCAGATGGTCTTCTGATGTTTCTCCAGTCTCTCATTCTTCTTTTAAAATATCTTTTTCCACTAGCATTATTTTTGGTTATACAGTTTGCATAAACAAGCATATATATTCTGTTAGCATACATTTTGCAAGCATTTTCATGGTTATTACACAATTTAAGCTAGTATGCCCCAACACCTGTCTGCATGGGAGGCTCTTCCACCTGCTGCCTGAGCTGCTTCTGCCATTCTTCAGCTGGAAACAGCTCTCCCTGAATCTGGCATGGCTGGCATGGCATCTCTGAGAAAGCCATCTGCTCATGCTCTTTCTCTAGAGGGACCTGCACAGGAAGCAAGAGAAGATGGGTTTTGACTTCCCCTACAACATTTGTGGGCCAAGATTCAAAGACTGCTGGGCTCACACAAGATTCCCAAAGCACTGTTCTGCTGCTCTCCTGGGTCATTCTCTGCCCGTGGGGAGGCACGGATTCCAAAGGGACACTGGCAGTACAATCAGGCTCCATCTGGGGCCGAAGCTCCAACAGCCTCTTAGGAAGCTGACAAGGGAATGTGTCTTTTGCCACACAAGAGAAGAGTGGCCCCCCACGCATTCATGGACAACACAATCATTTCTTAGCAGCTTATTACAAGCCCAAAAACAGGTGGACTCTGAGCGTCTGTCAGCTCTGCTGCTGACTGCTCTGCCTGAGGAGGCAAAAGAACAACCTGGCAACAAAGGCACCAAAATCCCTGACTTCAAAGCAGCAACTCCACATCCCCAGTGTGTCTCTGAAATGCTGCCAGGTAAGCACACCCAAGAAGCTGGCAGGGACAAACCACCCCAAAGAGCCTGTGTTGACAGATCAATATTTTTTGTGCCTGTAGCTGCTTGGCAAGTCTGTGGAGGGGGACAGGTGTCTCCAGACCACCATGTCCCCTCTGTATCCAAAAGGCTGAGCGCAGGGTCTTTGACATGCTCCCTCCTCTGCTGACAGGGAGCCTTCCTGCTTCAGGCTGGCCCCTCTCAGAATCCCAGCCAGCTGGGGCCTGAACATGACAGGTCAAAGCCCATTTGCCAGGTGTCACTGGCTGAGGGGAATGGCTAGGTCCTGGCAGGACTGCAGCACTCAGCATCCTCAGCCCGCAGCAGCAAGAGCAGGCTGCTCAGAAACTTGCAGCTCTGCCTTGCCCTAAAGACAGCACCCTCCAGAAGTGGCACTTACTGTCCTGGAAAGTTCTGGCTGTGGTGTGACCGCAGCTGGAGGATTGTGGTCATTTGGCTCCTCTTTGGCCTCTTCTGCAGGAGCAGAGGGAGCCAGAGGAGAGTCTGCTCTTGATTCTGTGCTCTGTGGACAGACAGAGTGTGAGGCACAGGCTGTTACCTATCATTTATAACCTTATTTCTATTCAGCTCTACAGCCAGCTGTACTAAGCACAAATCATCAGCTTTGATAGCAATGGGATTCTGAGTCACTCAGAGTCAATTCAAATGGGCTGATTCAAGTGTATTGCAAATTGCTCTGAAGTAGATATTCCCCCCTGGCTACTATCAGGAAGCAACGTTGTCTCTGCAGAACTGGGCTATTAGTTCTTTTCAAGCTCTGAAATGCAAAATTAGGAAATAGCCAGTGATGTCTTTGCTCTTGCTGCTGCAGTCATGGAAATGGATTTTCTTTCAGCCTACTCAGCTGGCACTCTACATTCTACTGCCACAGGCCAAGCTCACAGCCCTTAATGCCACAATTCTCAAACAGCAGAAACATCAAATGTTCCTTTCTCACTCACCTCAGGATTGGCACCTCTGAACACATGGGGCAGGTCACCTGCAGTGAGCAAGGGAAAATGAACCAGCTTCTTGGAGAAAACTGGAGACAACCACAGCATTTTTAGAAAGTCTTCCAAGAAGGTCTCCCAGTCTACATTTTCCAAGTCATCCTGCTTGACCCAGCAAAGGGAGGAAATGACAGACTCTGCTGCCACAGACTCTCCCATGGAGGGAACGCAACCCCTGCAGGTTCCCTTGCAAATGCTGCCCACAGAGCCCTGGCTACAGACACCCCCTTTTTAGCTGAACCTGTTGCCAGGAGATTTACCCAAGTCTCATCCAAATGGTCTTCCTTTTTCTAAAGCAACTCAGTCACTAAGAGCAGGAAGACATACAAAAGCCAGGTGAGGTTCCAGCCAGGGAAAAGCTCTACTTACGTGTCAGGTGTGTCAGGAAATAGGTGAAGTAAGCAACGCCATAAACAGTGCAAACTGCAGCAGCGAGTGGCCCAATCATTGTGGCAACTGCTGTGCAAGTTTGCAGACTGTGCTCTTAACAGCAGATACACACTATGGTCTATCACTATGCTCTAACACTAGGCTCTAACTCTATGCTCTAACACTATGATCTAACACTACACTCTCAGAAAAAAGCAAGGTTGCTGTCAGCGTGCAGCTGCCCACTGACAAAAACCTCAAGCAGGAGGGTGAGCTCCTGCCCTGAGCAAACTCGAGAGCTGCTCTGCCACCACTGAGGCCGGGCGTGCAGCAAGGCAACCTTGTGATGTCAGCACGAGGATGTGGCAACCGTGCCCTGACATCACAAAGGAAACGCTCTGCCCTGCTCTGTGAACTCATGCAGATAGATAGATTGATGTTTGTGTAGGCCTAGGCTGCATTTTGACCTCTTTCCCCCCCCTCAGCTGCCTTTTTCACCTCTTCTTTTTCTCCCCGTGCCCCTGTGTCCCTGTCCCTGTGCTGGGTCCAAGCTGGCGGCCGGGCTGGGCAGAGCAGCAGTTCCAGCCCCGGGTGTCCCTGGAGCGCTGGGAGCTGCCGGTGGCCCCAGGCCCTGTCCCCTGAGGAGCTGCTGAAGGACGGTGGGACAGAGGGGGCTGGGGGGTCTGAGCAGGCGGTGACGCTGCAGGGACAGTGACCTTGAGGTGCTGGGGGCACTGAGGGCTGTGGGGGAGCAGAGGGCGAGGGTGGCACGGAGGTGACAGGGCAGTGGCACGGGCTGAGGGGGTGGTGGGTCTAAGGGGATGGGATGGGTCAGAAGGTATTGAGTGGGGTGAGAGGACTGTGAGGGGCTGAAGGAACTGAAGGGGGCTGGGGCTTTGCTGAGGGGACACTGGGGCTGAGGGGATGGAGGGGCCCAGCAGGGAGCACAGAGGGCTCTGGGACTGCAGCTCTGCCAGGCCTTGGAAGCAATTCGAGAGCCTCCAATTCTGCCACAGCTGCCCTGCAGACCCTGAGGGCAGGTGGAGACTGACAGGAGGCAGCAGGGAGAAGCTGAAGGCCACCAGCTCCAGCAGTGACCAGGGAGCTGCTGCTGCTGCTGCCAGCCCAGATCCTGGGTGAGGCCGCAGGGCCGGTGAGGCAGGCTGGGGGTGAGGGTGGCCTGGGCTTTGGCCGTGGGCAGTGCCTGGCTGGGCAGGAGCAGGTTCTTGGTTTGAAGTTCCCTGGAGGAACTCCCAGGGGAGTTGCTGACAGGATCAACAGCAGCAGAAGCCAGCAGGATCTGCTCCTTTTCCTGGCTCTGTGTGCAGCTCCCAGGCTGTGATGGCCCCTGCTCCCACAGAGTCCTTGCCCTTGGAGACTGCAGGGTAAAAGCAATCCCATTGCCAAGAGAGGCTTGGCAGCTGAAGTCCACTGCCCTTGTGTTTTGGGCTTGAATGGCTCTCATGCCAAAGCACAGCAGGTAACCAGGGCTTTGGGAGGCAGAGCCTTTTGAGGGAAAGAGAGATCAGGCACTCACATGCCTGAGACTCCTTCAGCTCTCTGCTTTTGTAGAATGAGAAAGAAGCAAGCTGGGGAGACAGAGGCACATGCAGTCCTTG
Source organism: Phylloscopus whistleri (assembly GCA_017589585.1). NCBI lineage: Eukaryota > Metazoa > Chordata > Aves > Passeriformes > Phylloscopidae > Phylloscopus > Phylloscopus whistleri. The sequence continues at coordinate 166,614 of JADMLD010000740.1, forward strand.
GAAAAAAACATGGTACCCTACAAAGTGCTGTGAGAGAAGAAAAATAGGGAGCAACCTTGCCTTGTTTCCATAGCCTGTGTCTTCTGCAGAGGAGACAATGGGATGGACAGGAGGGGAGGGATAACTGTGGTAACCCAGTCTGCCTGGCTGTGTACTGACAGACTCAGTAGCAGTCAGCATTGTAGGTAAGGCCAGATTGTTATTTAGCATCATGACACGCTGCTGCTTCATTGCAAAACTGCCTCAGCCTGGAGAAAGTCAGCTGAATTTATTGTCAGTTGAAGTAGATGTGGTGAGAAACAGTGACACGGATTAAAACAGGATTTCTAACCTCATCACCTAGAGGGAATTTTGTGTTGCGTTTTCTTCATTGTATGCACAACCTTTTTGAGTTGTTCTGTATCCTTCAGGGAGGTATCCACTAGTGACCAAAAAATAAAAGGGGGGTCATGGCATTCATTCTCTTTTAACACATATTTGCACTAAGCTATGGCTTAAACTCAGTAAGGCAAAGGATAGATTTTCTTTAGTCATGCAGTGTGGAATAAATGGTGTAGGAACAGCCACAATCTAAGCTGTAAGAACAGCGTGTTCTTGGTCCTAACAGGACATGGTGTACAAGAAAGCACCACAATCCCAAAGATTCACCTCTTCAGTAACAGCAGAATGGTTTCTGGTGTAAAACCAGCAGGTGATGGAAATAACAAATGTCCCTGGGCTGGGGCAGAAGCATGGGAGTCCAAGGCTTGGCAAAAGAGAGCTGGCAAAGGCAGGCAAGGTGCAGGCAGACATTTGGCTGGAGGCAAGAGGGAGCTGGTGCTGCCAGCACGGGAAGGGACTGCAGGCAGAGGAGCTGGCCGGCAGCAGGGAGTTTCCACTCACTCCCAGTTGCTCTCAGTAACTTCCAACATGATTCCCTGCTTAGAGCCACTCCAGTTGTCACACAGACACAAAGAAATGACACCCACACGCTGAGATCTCCAGGGCAGAAAAGAGGCAGTTTATTTACGAACTTCAACATTTCTAGAATTCCAGCAGTGACTGTGGATTGGAGGAAGAAAATCTCCCTCTTCAGCCACACTGGGTAACCCAACAGTCCACCAACACTTGAGCAGGCCATGCAGGCTGCCAGCGTGCTGGCTGGCATCAGGTGGGGGGGTCGCTTCCACAGCTGTGGCTCCTGACAGGCAGTGAGCCCCATCTTCTCCCCGACCGCTCACCTGATCAGCGGGAGTTTTTCTTCATCAATTCTAGTAGACTGCAGCTGCTTCACATCGCCGGCCTTTCTGCCGTGCCTCTTCCCCCCCTGCGTCTCCTCGGTGAGGCTTCCTACCGGGGCAGCAGGGATGTTTTCAGTCGGCTTTTCTGCTCTTCCTCGATTCCTCTTTCCACTGTCCTGCAGCATTCGAGGAATCCAAGGGTCTGGTCCCTATCTCGGGGGCCACTTGCAGAAGAATCAAGAATGGGCCATCACTCCATGATCAATATGATCAAAGTGAGCCATTTATTGCGATGTGACAGTGCCTTTTATACAGTTTTCAGCCTTAATCACGCGTTACGTGCTGCTTTGCAATTGGATATACCCTAAAAGCACGTGTTAGCCTTTTAGCCCAGACTGGTTGATGGCTTTTGCACATACAGCAGGTTTATGCAGTCCTTCATTTTGGCTTTTATCCAATTCTCACATTCTGAAGCTGTTAGCATCCTTTGTTCTTCTTGGGATGTGACTTCTGTCACCTTTTGTTCCTTCTTGTACGTGGCTTTGCTGCCCTTGAATGGTTACAGGCCTTATTTATCCAGAGAAGCTGGATTGCTCACATGTCCCCATTTCTGGAGGAACCCATCCTCCACACCTCCCCACCGCCCCCCATAAACGGGAGTGGGGCAAACTGGGAAGCTTTACTGGGAACACTGGGAGCAGCCAGGCGGGGACAGAGTGCCAGCGGGGCTGGGGGACACACGACCCCCCAAAATCAGCGCAGGGACAGAGCGGGGGGTCCCAGCTGGGCCCGAGGCCACAGGGAGGGGCTGCGGCTGCTGCTGGCTCAGGAGCTCTGAGGGCAGAGAAAAGGGGGTGACACCGGGCTGGGGGGCCCCGGAGGAAGAACACATGGTCAGGGGAGGGGGTACACGACCCCCGGGACCCCCCCTCACCTTCCTGCACAGGTAGAAGCCGAGCCCCAGTGCCAGGAAGATGAAGCCCAACACGAAGCCCCTGATCCCCGTCAGCATCTTGCTGTGGGCAGTGTCCAGTGGCATCTCTGGGGGGTCCACAGGGGTCAGGACCCGACAAAACCTCTCACAGACTCCCCAAGCCCCTCCAAGCTCCCTCTCAGTCTCCCCCAGCCCACCCAGGACCCCCTGAAAGCTCCTCCCAATCCCTTCCCAGCCTCCCCAGGACCCACCGAAGTCCCTCCTGTCCCTCTCAGAGTCCCACAACCCCGTCCCAGTTGCCCCCCAGTGCTCCAGGACCCCCAAACCCTCTCCCAGTCACTTCCCAGCGCCTCCGAGACCCACCCAGACCCCTCCCAGTTGCCTCCCAGCACAACCAACCTCATCTCAGGTCCCGCTTTCCAATTTTTGATCTCCTTCCCGCCCCTCCAGGCTCACTCAAATCCCTCCCAGTTCCTCCCAGCACATCCCAATTCCCTTCCCAGTCCCCCCAGTGCCTCTCCCATGCCCCAGTGCCGGCTCAGGGGCTGCTCCAGGCTGACGTGCCCCACCTGGAGCTGGAGGTGACCCGGTGTTCGGGGGGGTTTCCAGCAGCACCAGGAGCTGGTGGGTCCAGTCCCCGCTGGGGACCACGGTGGTGGCCACCACGTGCCCCGAGAGCTCCTGCTGGCCCTGGAACCACCTCAGCTGGATCTGGGCAGGGTAGAAATCCATCCCAGAGCAGAGCAGGCGGCCGGGGCCGGGGTGGGAGCTCGAGGGCAACAGCGAGATGGAAACGCTGGGGGGCACTTGGAGAGAGTGGGCCACACTGCGATGAGCTGGGGGGAACTGGGAGAGACAGGAGAGGGGTGGTGTGGCATTCAGAGTTCTGCTGGTGGGTTTTTAATAAGTTTTGATAAGTTATTAAGTTATTGTCAGGTTATTATCCCAATGGTTTGTTCCTATTACACCCCGGATGGGTTGGTTCTGTCTCAAGGTGTCCCCTCCCATGCCAGGCTGTCCTTCACCCCCAGACACACCGGCTGCTTTCTTCACCTGATGTCAATCCTCCCAAGCCGCTGCCCTCATTTCCAGAGGTTTCTCTGTCAATCCTAAGCTCCGCCTGGGTTTTCCCCTTTTCCACGCCACCCCGTTGGTGCAGGTGACCCTTTCCTCGCCTTCCCGAGTGGCTGTCAGACCATGGGAACCCCCTCACTGCCCTCCCCGTTGTGTCCCCGATTGGTTGGAAAATGCGACCTCCCCTTGACCCTCCCCCTATTAAAAGAGAATGGAAAGGTGAGCATTTTCGGGTTTTGGCCATGGCACCCCTTGGGGAGTGAACTTGTGGGGAGTGCGTGGGAAATCCCTCTCTGTGTCCTCAGCTCCAATCCCAGAGGCAGCACAGCGAGAGTCCTGCAGAGCCGGCGGTTCTGCTCAGCACCGCGCTCCAAGCTCAGGAGCAGCGAGCACGGAGGCGGCCGCTGCAGGCGCCAGGGGCCGGGGAGTGCGAGCCGGGCGAGCAGATCCGGCCCGGAGCGTCAGCTGTGCCCGACGTGAGGGCTTTGGGAGAGCCCCGCGGTCCGGGCTCTTTGTTCCGCCTTCTTGGCACCTCTGGGAATTGGTAGCTTGTGGCTGCCAGAGCTCCGGTTCGAGCCGTCGCATTTTGGTCAGCGGAGCCGAGCGGAGAGGAAAAGGCAGCTTCCCAGCAGCGGGAGGTGTTTTCCAGGATCGGGGAGCTGCTTGTGGGTTTTCTTTGCTTCCGAGGCGGCAGGAGCTGGTGAGCAGGCGATGCCCGGCAGGCGGGCTCGGGCGGTTTGGGTCGGAGGAGGCGCTGGCGGCAGCGGGACTCGTTCCGGGCCGTGCCGGCCTCGGCGAGTGCGGGCGGGGCTCGGCATGAGCTGCTGACCCTGGCGGGTGGGCTCGGGCGGGTCCGGGCTGTCAAATCCCTTCCCAGTAAATTGCAATCTCATTTAGGAGCAAATAAAAATTCATGCGTTCCAAACCCATCCACCACATCTGCTAAGGGTGGTTCAATAAAACACACTCGCTCATCTTTCCCACTTACCCCTGAATAATCAAAGACATTTTTGGCATTTTTTGCCCAAGGGCTCCAGTGCGGTGGGTCCCTGGTGTAATGGGAGCTCTGCCACCCCTCCCAATCCATGTCTCTGCAGGGGTGGACTTGCTCCTGGTGAGGGTGCTGCTGTCTGTGCTTGCAGTGTCCTTGTGCCCTGCAGATGGAAGCCTGATTCCTTCCCAGGGGCTGTTTGGGTCGGCTCTCCCCTGCCCAGGAGGGCAATGCCTCTGCCAGGTCCTTGTGGCCGAGCCAGTGCCCTGGGTGCTGGGGCCCCCTTGGGCCTTGGGGTTGATCCCTCAGGGGCTGTAGAAACTCTGCCATGGCCTTTGCCTTCCCCTTGGCCTTTTCCTCCTCCCTTCTTGCCTTCACCTGCTGTGCCTTTGTGACCAAGTGCTCCAGGGGCTTCTTCTGCCCCTCCTGCAGCCCCCCGGAGTGCCTGTGGGTGCTCATCCTCTGACAGCTGCTGAGCTTTCTGCAAAACCATTCATTTCTGCAGCGCCCCAAACAAAGTCATTCAAGGATCATCTCGATCCTTGCACGTGGAATCCCCATTTCCCAGCTGTTCCTTGCTGCTGGTCCTTGTGCTCCCCATGCCCTCCCCAGCCCGTATCCCAGAGGCGGTGCCTGTCCTGCCGCAGTGTCCAAAGGCGGCTCCCCCGGCGGGCAGGGCCGGCAGCTCCATGGGGCCGGGCAGCGGCCAGGGGCGTCCCGCAGCCTCCTGGGGGCCGGGGGCTACTGCCGGCCCTGCCCGGGGGGTGCTGGGCTCAGGCAGCGCCCGGCGCTGAGCCCCGGCTGCCCCACAGCCCCGGCCCGGCCCCGCAGCTCCCCACAGGCCCCCAGCCCGTGCTCCCGGTGCCGCAGCTCTGCGCCCGCTCCTGCCACTGCCAGTACAGAGAAACCCCCTGAAATCCTGACCTCCTTGTTTTCCTCTCCTGGAAACCGGGGATACAAGGCATCTGCATCAGCTGGCAAATTCTGACCATCACGCCCTGTTGAAGAACGTCCCAGTCCTCAGTATTTTTCTCTTCCTCCTCTTTTCCATCATCCATTTTCTTATCACAGTGATTCCTGCAGTTGCTTCTTGCCTTAACCATATTCCTGCACACTCCCCTTCACCCTTTCCCTTCCCAGCACAGCAACACCATCCATCCCCTGTTGTCTAAATCCCTTCTTGACTTTGCTAATTGCCCCCCTGGTCCTTAATCACCTCTGGGAGAATGTGTAAACTGCCTCAACATTCTCCCAAGGGACCCTTCAGAGATATTTTGGGATCATCATCCCTTTTGCTGGGATCCCTTCCTGGCTTTCCCTTTTCCATCCTGCATGGGTGCCCTGCCATAGTTACTCCCTGGAGATCCCAGTGTCCTCCCTGATGAGATTTTCAGTGCTCTCTTCCTGCCAACTCTTCACAGACCCCCCCTGATCTGTCACTCGTCTGTCTCCTGGACACTCTCGGGTCCCCAGTCAATCCTGGGGGCAGGAGGAGAAGGGAAGGAGAAGCAGGGTTGAAGAGCAAAATAGTCAAAGGATGCACGTGGGAGGAGAAGGTGGGGTTGTGCAGGAGAAGGAGGAATAGTAGGAGGAACAGGAGTGTGAGGAAGAGTAGGGACACAGGAGGAGGAGGAGGAGGAGGAAGAGGAGGCACCACAAGCTTCCACCCCTCCCTGTATCTGCAGTCTCCTCCAGCCCCAGGAGCGTTGTCCCCCCCCCACATGCAGCAGGTGACTGGGGAGGGGGATCCAGGATTTTCGTGGGAGTGAATCTTGGTGTTTCTGAGCTTTACTGGACTAAATGCTGGTCCTTTGGTTTTTTGCAAGGGGCTGAACCTTTATATTTTAGAAGAGGTTTTGTCTGAGTCTTGATGTTTGGGGAGTTTTTGTTCTGTGTCTTGATGTTTGGAGGACTTTTGGGTTGCATCTTTGTATTTTGGAGGTTCTTACAGGCACAAGGTGCCCAATGATTTCCTGAGATGAGCTTGGGCAAGGAGGAACCCCCAGCCTAAGGCTCTCTCCTCTTGTTTTCTCCCCAAACCAGGATTTGTCATTCCCAAGGAGTGTCCGGATGGAGGAGGAGGAAAAGCCCCAGAGATCCCGCAGGAGGAGGGGCTGCAAACCCAGCCCAGGGAGCTGCGAGAAGGAAAGACCCCCCCTGTGCCAGGAGGGCAGCCAGAGATCCAGCCAGAGCTCAGAGCTGGAGGAGAAGCCTCATGGAGGGGAGAAGCCCCACAAGTGTGGGGAATGTGGGAAGGGTTTCAGCTACAGGTGGCAACTGATCCGGCACCAGGTGACCCACACTGGGGAACGGCCCCACGAGTGTGGAGAATGTGGGATGAGCTTCAGCCAGAGGGGCCACCTTACACAACACCAGAGGATCCACACTGGGGAACGGCCCTACAAGTGTGGGGAATGTGAGAAGAGCTTCAGAGTAAGCTCAGCCCTGATTCAGCACCAGGTGATCCACACTGGGGAAGGGCCCTACACCTGCTTGGAATGTGGGAAGGGCTTTGGATGGAGATCCCACCTGAAATACCACCAGCGCATCCACACCAGGGAGAGGCCCTACGAGTGTCCCCAGTGTGGGAAGAGCTTCACCCAGAGCTCTCACTTGACCAGACACCAACGGAGGCACCGGTGAGGGAAGGCCTGCAAGTGCCCCAACTGTGGGAAGAGCTTCATGTGCATCTCCAACCTCATCCCCCATCAGAGGACCCACATTGAGAAGAGCCCTGGTGACCCACATTTCCTGCGATCCACGCTGGGAAGACACCCGTCCCTCTCCCTGCCCCTTGCAATGATGTGAGGTGGGATTGAAGAACGTGAGGGTCTGGCCATGGCCCTGTCATTGTATTTGATGCCATCTCAGGTCATTGCCAGAGACAGGAAAGGGACTCTCTCTCTCCCCAAGGAGAAGGGTGTCCTTTCCAGGCAGGAGGAAATACATGGCCAGGAGTCAGTTGATGTTGTTGTAGTTTTCCCTGTATATCTTTTGTCTTATCCCTTCTGTTATCAATATTGTTTCTGTTCCTATTTGTTGCTCATCTTGTTGCTGTTCCCAGTAAATTGTTCTTATCCCAGCCTGGGATCTTCGCCTTTTGTGCTTTCCATGGGAGGCTGGAGGGCAGCGAGCGGCGTCACGGTTTTAGCGGGAGCAGGAAATTGGGGAATCCCATTCCTAAAGTCCAGCCCATGGAAACTGAGCCTCACAGCTGGTGCCAGCCCTGGCTGCCCTGGCAACAGCCTTGGGAGCGGGACCCTGGCTGGGGCTGTGGGAACCTCCTCATTCTGGAGCCCAGGGACAGGACTGGAGGGAAGGGCTGGAGCTGAGTGGGGCAGGTTCAGGTTGGATCTCAGGAAAAGGTGTCGCAGTCATTGGCATGTGTGGCAGTCGACGTGGACACTGTACTCGAGGTGCTTCATTGGAATCATCAGAAGGCTTCAGCTATCAGCATCTTGTTATCCAGTTTCCCATATCTTTCTTCTTTATATCTTCTAAGAGCAGCTCCATACAGCTCCGGCATTTTCTCTCTTCTTCAGTTCTGAGTCCGGCTCCATCCTGCCCCTAGCACGGCCACCTAACCCTGTCTGTTCTATGTAAAATGTCTTACCTTCTCTGGCCTTTACCACAACCTCCTGTCCCTGGGTCTTCACAGCACGGCGAGCAGACTCCAACCGACTCTAACCCAGCTTACTCACTTTTTATCATGCCCAAGGCTGTAAGGGCAAGGTGTTTCTACTCTAAGATAATTAACACAGGTGTAGCATATCAGAGCCTTCAGCAGCATCTCTCTTTGTATCACCACAAAAAGGTTTCTCCCCCAGAGGCTGCTGGGGCACTGAAGAGGCTCCCAGGGAAGGGTCCCAGCTCCAGGGCTCTCTGAGCTCCAGCAGCGTTTGGACACCACTGCCAGACCCAGGCTGGGATTGTTGGGGTGTCCCGTGCAGGGCCAGGAGTTGGACTGGAGGATCCTGATGGGTCCCTCCCAACTCAGCCAATTCTGTGGTTCTGGGATCCCATGGGAATGGGAATGGGAATGGTTGCCATGGCAACAGATGCTGGCTCCAGGCCTGAGCTGGTGTCCATGGCAACCACCCCTGGCATGGAGTCTGCATGGAGCTGCCAAGGGACTGACCATAGCAACAGGGGGCTGGTGATGGTTGCCATGGAAACTGACCATAGCAACAGGGGGCTGGTGATGGTTGCCATGGAAACTGACCAGAGAAACAGGGTCTGTTGATGTTTGCCTGCTAAGGAACCAAGCTGACACATGCCCACAGAGGGGTTCCATGGGGTCTTTCCAGGAGTCTTCAGACGATTCCAGAGCTGGAATGTCACAGGCACAGACAGGTGCTCCCTGGAGACCTCCCAGGGGTTTCTGGGGATGGTCAAGGGTCCTGTGGTCAGAGGCAATCACAGCCATTCCGTGGTGACATCCTAGGGCACCTGGGGCTGCAAAGGCACCCATCTGTCACCGGCACTCACGGGGGCTCCACGGTGACATCCCAGGAGTGCCCAGGCTGCCAAAGAGCCGGGATGTCCCAGACACCCACAGAGGTTCCTGTCATGGTCAGAGTGGGAGCTGCAGGTAAAAGTTTCATTTCTTCATTGGAGAAACTCCTGCTGAGTCATGAGGTGGAGAAATGACACCCAACTGCCACCATGGATATACTCAAATCTCTCCAGATGCCAAGACCTTTAAAATTCCATCTAAGACAGGGGACTGGGAGTGGCTGGATCTAATCCCAACCCCAGACTTTGTCAAAAGTTTATGTGCAAAAGATTGGAGAGGTGGCATTGAACCATAATGCAATTTGTCCCACAGATTAACGATGGAATATCAGATATATCTACATAAATACAGCTATGATTGATTCTGATAAGGATTAGACAGATTTTTTTACACCACAGAGTGAATTAAAACAAAGAGTTATTTACTCTTCAATATAGGAGCTATAAAAATTATTAGATTAGAGTGCTCAAGGAAACAATTTTAAAATAAACAGGGCCTTGTTTGGGTTGTTTGAGGCCATTCCAGGCAGAACCTCCTGCTCCAGCAGGAACTGCCTTTCCTGTGCCAGAACCAGGGCAGATACCACTGCAGGAAAAGCCCCAGGCTGGGCCCAAACAGTGGAGGCCAGAAATGTCTGCTTGGGGTGCTTTCCAAGGACACTTGAAATGATGGGGGTTGCCGTGGCACCCAAAGCCAGCAGTGGGGTCAGGGCAGTGTCCATGGCCACAGCCCCTTGCAATGGCCCAGGGCAGGTTGGGATGATGATCCACCCTCACTCCTGGCCCAGGCCAGGGCTGCAGTGCCCTTCCCCACAGCCTGTCTGCACTGAAGCACTTCCAGGGCTCTCTGCATTTCCCTTCCCCTCACTCTTGGCTCACTCACACACCTCCCAACAACCCACCTGGAGCTTTCAGCTGCAAGGAGTTCAAAGCTTGTCTGTCCTTCAGCAGTTGGTCCAATTCTGCCTTCAGCCAACTCTGGATTTGTGTTTATTGTAGAACTTCCTGTGTGTCTAAAACATTCCTTGCATGGTTCTGCCTTGGGAAAGGGGAACTTCCTTGGGGGCACCTTGGGTTTGGCACACACTTGAGGAGATTGTCTGAAAGTCAGCAGTTTCAGATTGCTAAAAAAGGAATTAAACCCCTCTTTGCCTGAGTGCAGCCAGGTCTTCAAGCAAAGCAGGTCCCAGGTGAGTGAGGAGAGACAGGATGGGGTTGGAGAATGTGGAGCAAGGTTGTCCACACTCGGTCAGAACTCAAGGCACAGCTCCTCTGACCAGGCCAGACCTCCTGAGGAGAGACCCTGGATCATGACCAATCACAGGATGCTGCCATCAGCTCTTCTCTAAAAAGAAAAATACACACTTGAAAATATGAATGTGGATTTCTTAGAAGCTCTCTGAAATATTTCTCCATAACTCTAAGAAAAATGACTTCCTAATGAACTGCACCAGACCAGAGGGAAATCAAGGCAGAGCCATGGTTTGTCAGGACTTGCTTGATCCTAATGAGCCCCGTGGTGCATTTGGTGCTGAGCCCTCAGGACCTGAGAGGAGATTGCACAAACCTTTCCAGGAGTCCAAGTCAGAAGAAAAACCCAAAGTGTCTCCAGGCATTCATGGGTTGCACTGAGGTCCATCCCCAACACAGGCTCCTCATGGAGTCCTTGGAGGAGAGAACTGGAGGCCAGAATTGCACAAAAACCTCTCAGAGACTCAGTGTGGGAAGGAAATTCCAAAGTACTTTAAACATCTTGAGTATCTCAAAGTAATAATGAGCCCCACTGAATGTCTATGCAAAGCTCTCAAGGGACTCATTAAACCAGATAATTGGAGGCCAGGATTGAACAAAAACTTCTCAGAGACTCAGTGTCAAAAAAAAAATCTTTAAGAAACTTTGAGTACCTTAAAGTATTATTGAGTCCCACTGAATGTTTGTACTGACTAAGAATCCCAAGGGACTTGTTAAAGTAGATAATTGGGGCCATGATTGCACAATCTTTCTTACAGAATCAGATTTAAAAGGGAACCACCAAGTACCTAAAAATAACTGAAGTACCTTGAAGCATTAATGAGCCCCACTGAGTGTTGTTACTGACAAAGCCCCTCAAGGGACTAATTACAGCAGATAATTGGAGGCCATGATGGCACAAACCTCTCAGAGACTCCCAGGCAAAAGCCAAACCCAAAGTCCTTTGAAAAACTTGCAGAGCTGGAGAGCTTTCAGGAACTTCCCAGGGCCATTCCTGACCAAGGCTCCCCAGGGACTCCTTCCAGCGCATCCTTGAGGCCACTGGGCTGTCAGGGGGATGCTGAGGGCAGGACAATGGGCTGACAGTGCCCAGCCTTGCTGGGGCTGTGCCAGGAGGCCACAGGGCCTCAGGACAAGGTGTCTCCTCACAGCCCTTGGTGGCACAGACCCTGCTGTGCCCCAGGGCACCAAGACTTGGCTTCTCTTTGTCCCCTCCTGGCATCACTGCCTGCTGTTCTGTGCTCTGCCTGGGGCCTGGGGACACTTTCTCTGTCGTGTCCCTCAGTGGGACCCATTAAAACTTCCAGAAACTTTGGAGTTAGATTGTAACTTGGAGTTCTTGAGAAGTTTCTTCATCTCCCTCTCAGGGACTGATGCTCAGGGCCTCAGCACAAGGCCCAAGAGGGTCATTAAAGTCTTTGTGCTGTGTCTGTGCTGCTGAGCTGGGCTGGGCTCCTGGCAACCAAGAAGAGCTTAAAACACATTTTTCTTGCTGAGCAGGTCTTCTCCCAGCCCAGCAGGGCTGGGGCACTGCCTGCAGCCACCCCAGGCACAGCACAGAGGCACAGAGAGCTTCAATCACTCAGGGCTGGGAAGGGGCTGAGAAGTGACTGGGGGAGAATCACTGCCAGCCCTTGGCACAGGAACCTCTGGCTGCAGGACAATGCAGCTGCAGCTCCTGCAGGGATCTCCTGAAGCTCGAACATCCCAATGCCTACAGACTCTGTGAGTACATTCTCTGATTCTCTCTTGTGTAGAGCAGCCAGGGGTGCCCAGGGCTGTCCTGCAGAGCAGGGTCCTGCAGCCCAGGGCGCTGTGCTGGGGCAGGGACTCTGCTGCCTGGCAGGCACAGCTCTCAGCCAGCCCTGGGACCTGCTCACAGCACTGGGGGACAAGATCTGGGTGCAAGCACACAGCTGGTAAGGCATGGAAGTATTCTCCTTGTGTGGTGAGGATGCTGCATTGTTCAGGGCTGCTCCCAGCAGGACATTGAATTGCAGAACATTTCCAAGTAGATTATACACGGAGCACAGCGAGGCAGTGGCTGCACAAAAGGGAAAATCCTGCTTTTTAATGTACTGTTCTGTGTTGCCTGGATGGGAAATTGCACATAGCTATTCATCTCTCAGTTCAGGTTGAGAAAAATAAATTTCTCTCAGATCTTAATAGACCAGGCAGTGACAGAAATCAGCAGAGGATCCCTTGCAGGCAGCACCAGTGTTGCTTTTCCAGCCTCCTCAGGGTTGCTCTGAGGTTGCCATCAGAGCCTGCAGAGGCAGAGCTGCCCCTGGGCAGTGCCTGAGTTGGGAGGGGTGTGCAGGGCAGAGCTGAGCCCCCGGGGCTGGGCTGGGCTCTGGCAGCACTGGCAGGGCCCAGCCCTGGGCACAGGGAAGCAGCTGCAGGCAGGGGCAGCTCCAGGCAGCAGAGCCCTGGGCAGGCAGTGGGGGGAAAGTGCCACCAAGCTGGGCTGGGATATTGAAAGTCCTCTCCAAACCAAACTATTCCAGGATTACTTTGTTTACAGATCCCCATGCCAGGACACCACAAGTGGGGTGTCCCAGCTCCCTCTGCCTGGGGAGCTCTGGGCAGGGCAGGCTGGCAGGCTGGGAATGAGCTGACTCTCCTCCAGCAGTGCCATGGACAGGATCCTTGGTGTGTCCTGGGGATGATATCCAAGCTGTGAGCTGCCTCCAGGGGACACTGGGGGACAGGTGTCTCCTTGGCCAGGGCTGGGGCTGAGACTGAGAAAGGCTGATCCAGTTTGCTCTGCTGTGGCTCCCTCTGCTCTCAGCTGTGTCAGGCTGATTTCCAGGGGAGCAAAGTGACTGCCCTGGATCTCAGAAAGGGCAGCTGGGGACAGATGGAGTGACAGAGCAGCTCCACTCAGCCTTCACTGAGTTACAGCCAATGCTCTTGCCTTGCACAGTTCTCTCTGATCTCCCTGGGCACAGCAGGAAACCCTCTCCAACTGCCTTTGGCCATCACTGTTCCTTAGCCCTGGCACAGGAGATGCTGCCAAGCTCCTCTGCCTCAGCAGCACTTTGGGCCTGATGAAGTCCAACCCCAGGACTGGCCCCTGTCCCCGTTCCCATGGCCCCACTGCTGCAGAGCAGAGCTGACCCCTCGGTGTCCATGGGCAGAGCCTCTGCTGGTCACAGCCACGGGGCCAGATCCCAGCAGAGCTCCAGGCACGGGGCTGAAGGAAGGGCTCTGAGAAAAGGAAAATTGAGTGGCACAGAGCAGCAGGGGCAGGGCTGGGAGAAAGGGCTTGGACATTGCTCAGCAAAGTCTCCCCTGACTTGTCAATGTGTCCTCCTCTACCAGGACTGCATGGGCAGAGTGAGGAAATGTCCAACAGCAGCTCCATCAGCCACTTCCTCCTGCTGGCATTGGCAGACAGGCAGCAGCTGCAGCTCCTGCACTTCTGCCTCTTCCTGGGCATCTCCCTGGCTGCCCTCCTGGGCAACGGCCTCATCATCAGTGCTGTAGCCTGCGGCCACCACCTGCACAGCCCCATGTTCTTCTTCCTGCTCAACCTGGCCCTCACCGACCTGGGCTGCATCTGCACCACTGTCCCCAAAGCCATGCACAATTCCCTCTGGGACACCAGGAACATCTCCTACACAGCATGTGCTGCACAGGTGTTTCTGATTTTCTTCTTTCTCGGAGCAGAGTACTATCTCCTGACCATCATGTGCTACGACCGCTACGTGTCCATCTGCAAACCCCTGCACTATGGACCCTCCTGGGCAGCAGAGCTTGTGCCCACATGGCAGCAGCTGCCTGGGCCAGTGCCTTTCTCACTGCTCTCATGCACACAGCCAATACATTTTCCCTGCCCCTGTGCCATGGCAATGCCCTGGGCCAGTTCTTCTGTGAAGTTCCCCAGATTCTCAAGCTCTCCTGCTCACAGTCAAACCTCAGGGAACTAGGGTTTCTTGCTGTTAGTGCCTGTTTGGTTTTTGGTTGTTTTGTGTTTATTGTTTTCTCCTATGTGCAGATCTTCAGGGCTGTACTGAGGATCCCCTCTGAGCAGGGACGGCACAAAGCCTTTTCCACCTGCCTCCCTCACCTGGCTGTGCTCTCCCTGTTCATCAGCACTGGCATATTTGCTCACCTGAAGCCCCCCTCCATCTCCTCCCCATCCCTGGATCTGGCCCTGTCAGTTCTGTACTCGGTGGTGCATCCAGCCCTGAATCCCCTCATCTACAGCCTGAGGAATCAGCAGCTCAAGGCTGCAGTGTGGACACTGATGACTGGATGGTTTCAGGAACATTAAACTGCTGGCCAATTTCTATAAATCTCTTGCAATAAAAGTCATCTTTCATACTTGGTTTGGTTGTTTGGTTAGTTTCCTTTTTTTTATTGTTTTAATATTATCCATGTAGAAATGTCACTATTTGTGCCATTTCTCATTTGTTTCTCTCCACCTTCCCTGTGGCCACAGACTGGGTCAATGAGGGGCAGAGCTCTTTGTTGCTTTAAATGAACTCAAGAATCTCCCAGCCAAGTTTTCTGCAGAGATGCCCCTTTGGTTCCCTTCTCTGCAGCTGCAGTAGCAATGTCTGTGTGCAGAGCTGGGGGCAGATCAGTGCTGGCACAGCAGCTGTGCCCAGCAGCAGCAGCACTTGGTGCTGCCAGTGCTGCTGCCGTGGCCCTGCCCCGCTGCCCTCCTGGCCCTGGTGTTGCTGTAGGGCCTGAGTGCTCTTGGGGCTGGGCACAGGGCTGGGGGTGGCAGTGCCGGGGCTGCAGCAGGGACAGCCCATGGGCACTGCTGGGACAGCAGCGCTGAGGCCTCAGCCCAGGGCCTGGGGGTTCCAGGCTCCTTGCCCAGGCTCTCTCCAGAACACATTGTCCAGGCCAATGCTCAGCAGAGAAAAGCCCCAGGAGCAGCCCCAGGCTGGCCGGGGCACTGCAAGGGCCCTGGGGCACACGGCAAGGAGCAGCAGAGCAGGGCCTGATCCATCCCCACTGCGCTGGATACCTCAGGGCAGCGTCCCACAGCCTCCTCAGGCACCTGCCAACAACATTCCCCCTCTGCAGCCCTGGCCTCTCCCCCAGCTCACACAGCTGCCGCAGCCTTGCAGGAACAGACACGGCAGCACTGCCTCAGGAGCCCCTGTTTGCACTGCCCTGAGCAGGCCTGAGCACCCCCATGCTGTTGGTGTGGGGAGATGAACCTGAGGGAGCACAAATGCCAGCAGCCCCCGGGGCCAGGAAGGACTGGGCCACAGCAGGGAAACCCCTCAGGTTGGTGGTGGCCTCTGAAGTCAGCCAGAAAGTTTGTTCCCATGAGCTGGGAGTTTGCTTTGCCACTGCGGACGTTGTTGCTCAGAGCCAGGGCTGCCTGGCAGCCACCCCCAAACTGTCCTGACCATTTCCTTTGCCTCACCTAGGCTTTCTTGACTCTTTTCTGGTACAAATTTCTTCCTGTTGCCCACCCCTGTTCCCTCCCCTTCAAACAGCCCATCCCTGTTTGCCCTTTCCTCTCTGGCCCCACTCCCCAGTTCAGTTCCTCACTTGGCACCATGGGAATGTCCCTTGGGGAGCAGGATCATCCTCCAAGTGCTTCAGGAATTGTCTGCAGGCTCCTGCAGTGCCTCCTGCTGCTCCGTTGCCAGAGGCACCCCAGGCCAGGGGGTCCATCTGGGCTGCTGTGTCTGGCTGTGGGGCTCCCTGTTGTGGGCAAGGAGGAGGAGCTGCAGAGGCTCTGCAGGACTGACAGGATGGGCTTTGGGGCTGTGAGGAGAAGCTGAGGCACCTGGGCTGCTGCACCTTGTGAAGAGGAGGCCCAGGGCTCCTCCTGTCACTGCTGCAAGGGTGGTTTCAGAGGATCACAAACTCAGCAAGGTGGGAAAGGCATTGGACATCATCAAGTTCAATTTTATCCCTGACACCACCTTCTCTCCTCTGAACCTCCTCCAGGATCAGCAACCCCAGCTCCCTCAGCCGCTCTTCACAGGACTTGTGTTCCAGACCCCTCACCAGGCTTGTTTCCCGTCTCTGGACATGCTCCAGCCCCTCCATGTCCTTCGTAAATTGGGGGGGCCCAGAACTGGACACAGCACTTGAAGTGCTGCCCAACCTGTGCCGAGCACAGAGGAAGAATCACTGCCCTGCTCCTGCTGGCCACACCATTCCTGGTCCAGGCCCTGCAGTGTCACAATGGATCCTTGGTTCCAGGAGGTCTGGAAGTGCAGCAATGGTCTCCTTGGTTGCACAGGGTCACAATGGCCTCTTGCTCCCAAGGGGCACCACGGTGTCAAACCTGTTTCCTTCATTCCAGAAGTCCCTGAGGAGCAACCCTGGCCCCTTGGTTCCATGGGGCCCTGCAGTGTCACAATGGCCCCATCATGACACAAGGTCCTGCTCTGTCCCAATGCTCTGCATGGTTCCACAAGGCCCTGCAGTGTCACAGTGGTGTCTTGGTTCCATGAGGCCTCAGAGGGCCACCATGAATTCCTTGGAGCTGCCGTGCCACAGAGGAGCCCTGGTCACACAAGATCCTGCAGTGTCCCCAGGGACCCTTGGTTCCATGGGGCACCACAGGGTCACAGTTGTTCCCTCAGTTCCAAGAGTCCCTGCAATGGAACAATGGCCCCTTGATTCCATGGGGCCCCAGGCTCTCCCAAGGCTCTCCTTGGTTCCGCAGTGGCACAATGGCCCCTTGGTTCAACAAGGCCCCTCAGTGTCACAGTGGCCTCTCTGCTTCCACCAGGACCCAGACTGTCACCATGGACTCCTTGCTTCCATTCAGCCCCACAGTGTCACAGTGGCCCCTGGGCTCTGTGGTGCTATGTCATACACAGTGTCACTCTGGTCCTCTGAGTGCCACTAGGCCCTGCAGTGTCACCATGGCCCCATGCTTCCCCAGGGCCCTGCAGTGTCACCATCATCAGAGAATCCAGCAGGCTGCAAAAGACCTTGGAGAGCATCAAGTCCAACCTGTGACCCAACACCACCTTGTCACCCAGACTGTGGCACTCAGTGCCACATCCAGTCTGTCCTTCAACACTTCCAGGGACGGTCACTTACCCACCTCCCTGGGCAGCCCATTCCAATGCCCAATCACCCTTTTTTTGAGAAATAGTTCCTAATGTCCAGCCTAAATATCCCCTGGTGCAGCTGAAGGCTGTGTCCTCTTGCCCTGTCACTGTTCCCTGGGAAAAGAGCCTGACCCCCACCTGGCTGCATCCTCCTGTCAGGGAGTTGTAGAGAGTGATGTGGTCTCCCCTGAGCCTCCTCTCCTCCATGATAAACAACCCCAGCTCCCTCAGCTGCTCCTCACAGGAGTTGTGCTCCAGACCCCTCACCAGCCTTGTTGCCCTTCTCTGGACACGCTCCAGCCCCTCCATGTCCTTCCTAAATTGGGGGCCCAGAACTGGACACAGCACTCGAGGTGCTGCCCAACCAGTGCTGAGCACAGGGGAAGAATCCCTGCCCTGCTCCTGCTGGCCACACTGTTCCTGATCCATAGGAGTGCCAGGGGTTGGATGAGGGAAATGGTGGGGAGGGGGTGGGGACAAAGTCTGATTGATTGTCAGGCATGAAGGGTCATGATTTTCATATCTATTCAGACTGCATTAGAAGGTGCTGGGGGTCAATATCAATTGGACATTGCTGATATTAATCTACCAACAGGAAAAGGAAACAGGACAAAAGATTTCTCTCTGCATTGTTTTCAATATAGTATATTCACTTTGAATACACTTCTGAAATCTAATTGACCAAAGAATTTAAAACTTAAATTATTCCCAGGGGGTTTTCTTGTTCGGGTGTTTTGAACAAGTGTTTATGATCTTCTCACTGAATTCCTGAACTGAAGAGCTCCAGAAAGAAGAGGCCTTTGGAAAAGTAAAAGTCACCAGCAGCCTCCAAGGGGCTGAGGATCCATCCCCATCAGAGCATCAAGGAACAGAGATGGGCACAGCTTTATGGCTGCCCCAGCTTTGGGATGGGCCCTGGGCCTGCAGCATGAGCAGCTCTGGAGGGCCCCAAGGCCAGGGCTGTTGTGCTGGCCTAGGCAGATGGGATGGCAGCAGGTGCTGCAGAACTCTCAGGAGCTCAGGGAGAGGGGAGCAGGGCACCCAGGGAGCCTGGTTTTCCCTTGGGCCAGCACCTTGCCCATGGCTGGGGCTGAGCCCTGTGGGAGCTGCAGCTGCTGCTGTGCCCTTGCCAGGGGCTGAGGCCGTGGGGCCCCTGCCCAGAGCAGCCTGTCCTGAGCAGAGCTGTGGGGCCAGAGCCGGCTGGGCTGTGCTGGGGAGAGGCCCTTGGTGCTGCAGAGAGCTCAGGGCAGCTGGCAGAGCTTGCAGGGAGCTGGGCTGGGCTGAGAGAGCCTGGCAGAGACACCATCAGTGTCCATCTCAGCCTGGGTGAGCGTGCAGGGGCAGGACGTGTGTATGGAGTTGGAGTGTGTGGAGGACAACTTTTTGTCACAGCTGGTGGGTGAGCCCACCAGAGGAGGGACTATGTTAGATCTGCTGTTTTCAAATAGAGTTGGGCTGGTAGGAGATGTAGTGGTTGGAGGCCACTTGGGGCAAAGTGATCATGAAATTACAGAGGTCTCAATATTTGGTGAAATGAGGAGAAACACCAATAAGACTCTTGCATTGGACTTCCAGAGGGCAGACTTTGGCCAGCTTAGGAGACTTATTCAGAGAGTTCTCTGGGAAGGAGCCCTTAAAAAGAAAGGAGTTCAGGAAAGGTGGGCATGCTTCAAAACAGAGATCTTGAGGGCACCGGAACAGGCTGTCCCTGTGTGCTGAAAGATAAGTTGAGGAGGTGAATGTCCAGCCTGGATGGGCAGGGAGGTTTTGGAGGAACTTAGGAATAAAAGGAGGATGTATCATCTTTGGAAGGTGGGTCAGGTCTCTCAGGAAATATTTAAGGAGACTGCTAGAGCATGTAGGAAAAAAATGAGGGAGGCCAAAGCTCAGTTTAAACTTAAAATGGTGACTTCTGTAAAGGATAATAAAAAGTGTTTTTACAAATATATTAATAGTAAAAGGAAAGGTAAGACCAACCTTTGTTCTTTACTGGATGAGAGAGGGAATTTAGTAATTGCAGATGAGGAGAAGGCAGAAGTGCTTAACGCCTTCTTGGCCTCAGTCTTTAGTGGGAAGACAACTTGTCCCCAGGACAGCTGCCCTCCTGGGCAGGTAGATGGTGTCAGGGAGCAGAATGGTGCCCCTGTTATCCAGGAGGAGGCAGTCAGAGAATTTCTGAGATGCCTGAATGTTCATAAATCTCTGGGCCCAGATGGGATCCACCCCAGGATGATAAGGGAGCTGCTGGCAGATGAGCTATCAAGGTCGCTCTCCATCATTTACCAACAGTCTTGGCTCACTGGTGAGGTTCCAGGTGACTGGAAGCTGTCCAGTGTCACACCCATTCACAAGAAGGGTGGGAAGGAGGATCCTGGTAATTATAGGCCAGTCAGCCTGACCTCAGTACCTGGTAAGGTCATGGAGCAGTTTCTATTGAGTGTCATCACACAGCACATACAGGATGGCCAGGGTATCAGAGCCAGCCAGCACGGGTTTAGGAGGGGTAGGTCGTGTCTGACCAACCTGGTCTCCTTTTATTACCAGGTGACCCGCCTGGTGGATGCAGGGAAGGCTGTGGATGTTGTCTATCTGGACTTCAGCAAGGCCTTTGACACTGTCTCCCACAGCACACTCCTGGAAAAGCTGGCAGCCCATGGCTTGGACAGGAGCACTCTCTGCTGGGTTCAGAACTGGCTGCGTGGCCAGGCCCAGAGGGTGGTGGGGAACGGTACTGCATCCAGCTGGGAGACAGTCACCAGTGATGTTCCTCAGGGGTCTGTGCTGGGGCCAGCTCTGTTCAATATTTTAATTGAGGACACGGATGAGGGTATTGAGTCCTTCATTAGTAAATTTGCAGAGGACACTAAGCTGGGAGCATGTGTCGATCTGTTGGAAGGTAGGAGGGCTCTGCAGAGAGACCTGGAATGGTTGGATGGGTGGGCAGAGTCCAGTAAGATGAAGTTTAATCAGTCCAAGTGCCCAGTCCTGCATTTTGGCCACAATAACCCCCTGCAGGGTTATAGGCTGGGGACGGTGTGGTTGGACAGTGCCCAGGCAGAAAGGGACCTGGGGCACTGATGGACAGCAGGCTGGACATGAGCCAGCAGTGTGCCCAGGTGGCCAAGAAGGCCAGTGGCACCTGGTCTGGATCAGGAACAGCGTGGCCAGCAGGAGCAGGGAGGTCATTCTGCCCCTGTATTCAGCACTGGTTGGGCAGCACCTCGAGTGCTGTGTCCAGCTCTGGGCCCCTCAGTTCAGGAAGGACATTGAGTGCTGTGTCCAGCTCTGGCCCCTCACTTTAGGAAGGACATTGAGTGCTGTGTCCAGGCCTGGCCCCTCAGTTCAGGAAGGACATTGAGTGCTGTGTCCAGCTCTGGCCCCTCAGTTTAGGAAGGGCGTTGAGACACTTGGGCGCATCCAGAGGAGGCAACGAGGCTGGTGAGGGGCTTGGAACACAACTCCTGTGAGGAACAACTGAGGGAGCTGGGGTTGTTTAGCCTGGAGAAAAGGAGACTCAAAGGTGACCTTATCACTTTCTGCAACTTCCCGAAAGGTGTTTGTAGTCAGGTGGGTGTTGGTCTCTTTCTCCAGGCAGCAACTGACAGAACAAGAGAACACAGTCTCAAGCTGCATCAAGGTAAATATAGGTTGGATATTAGGAAAAAATTTCATGGAAAGGGTGATAAAATACTGGAGTGGCCTGCCTGGGGAGGTGGTGACGTCACCATCCCTGGATGTGTTTAACAAAAGACTGGATGTGGCACTCGGTGCCATGGTTTAGTTGAGGTGTTAGGGCCTGGGTTGGTCTCAATGATCTTGAAGGTCTCTTCCAACCTGGTGATTCTGTGATTCTGGATCTCCCAGCAGCCCTTCTCTGTTTATGAACAGCAGCAGACAGAGCTTTCCTTGGCAGTGGGAGTGTTACCAAAAGTTCAGTAAAATCAAAAACTCCTTCACCCCAATGTAACATTCAGAAGGAGCATTCTTTATTCACCTGGATGCACAGGGGGACAGCTCCTCCAAAGCTGTGTGTGCTGAGCACAGAAAAGTTCCTGTTTATATTCTGTATTTTGGATACATGTTCATTCTTGTCCCAGACTAAACATACATATGATAATCATTTCCCTGAAATCATTAACACATTTCCCCTCCCCTTTTGCATGCCCTCTTCTGTCCTGGGGTTCTCTCTGGTGGTCCCTGGTGGTCACAGACCCCAATGTTCCAGTCAGCCTGGCTGAGCTGGCAGGACCCTGAGGCTGCTGAACTTGCAGTTCCCCTTCTTACCCAATGGGCATTGTGTGGTTTCCATGGGCCATGGTTTTGGAGAACGAGCATTATGTCAGCTCACCGGGTGCAGACCATTGATCATCTGGCAACATGAGGACACAGAGTGGGCTATGACATCTCAGAGTGGGTTATGTGAGGTCATGGAGGAGCTATAGCATCATGGGCCATGTGTGTGACATCACAGAGTGGGTTGTGACATCAGAGACCAGCTGTGTGACATCATGGGGGGTTATGTGACATCCCAGGAGGGCTGTGTGAGGTCACTGGGTTGGTCACTCTGCCCCAGCTCCCATCACAGTTTCCCCCAAGAAGTCCAAAGCTCTTCATGCCCAGAAGGGTCCCCTGTCCCTTGGGATCCCCCCAGTGCACCTGGAGCCATAGCCTCCACCAAAGGATGTTCCACAGGATCGACCCCAGAGCATGACACGGGGACAAGGGGCTGGGCTGTGTGACCAGGACAGCAAGGAGGTGGATTGTCCAGGTCCCTGTGGCCTGGGCTGGGTTGCCCAGGGCAGGAAAGATGTCTGGCAGCTGCAGCAGGGTCAGGGAAGGGCTCCAAGGTGGGGCTGCAGCCCTTGGGCTGTCAGGAGAGGCTGAGGGAGCTGGGCTTGTCCAGCCCCGAGCAGGGAAGGCTGAGGGGCTCCTCATCCCAGCCTGGCAGTGCCCCCGAGGAGGTGATGGAGAACACAGAGCCAGGCTCTTCACTGGGGCCTGCTGGGAGAAAAAGACAATGAGCAGAGGGTGAAAGAGGGGAGGCTCAGCCAGGACAGGAGGAAACCTTTGTTCCCATGGGCTCAGCCACCTGCTGAGATGCTGCCCCCTAATCCCTGTCCTTTGGGATTTTCCAATTCAGACCAAATCAAGCCTTGAACCACTTGGGCTGACACAGTTTCTGACAGCTTGGGCTGCTGACTTGCTGAGGTCCTTTCCAATTCAGTTCTCTAATGATGCTGGGACAATGCTGGTCCCTGTTTTAGACTGGAGCAGAGCAGATGGGACAGGAGCCCTGCAGGGCTGTAGGGGACCGGCAGCTTGCGAGTTGCACGGGCACATCTTCATTAGCTGGGTCATTGGAGCACTTTTAAGAAATGTCCAAGTTTTCCCACCAGCAGGAGAGACCAGGAATTTCCTGGAACTGTACAATGGCAGGAGAAGAAATCCTGATCTTGCCCTCACTTTGTGTCACTGTCTGGACTTGTGTTTTTCATGGAGCTGTGCCTTCCCTTGGCTTTGCTGGCTGACAATGAATGAACATCTCTCTGTGTCTCGGGCAGCTGCTTCTGCAAGGAAAGCAGGTGGGAGTTGGTGCCAAGGAGCTGAAAGCTGCATGTGCAGCCTGGAGGGGAGGAAGCTCAGATTTGCACAAGGCTGCTCTGAATGCCAGGGGCTGGATGAGGGAAATGGTCAGCCATGAAGGGTCTTGATGTTCATATCAATTCAGAGCACCTTAGGATGTGCTGGGGATCAATATCAACTGGAGATTGCTGATATCAATCTATAAACAGGAAAACAAAACTAAAGAGGACAAAAAAACCCAAACAACCAAACTGCATTAAAAAAAAATTATATATATATATTCTCCTTGAGTACAGTTCTGAAATGTGTACAATTCACCACAGAAGAATTGAAGACTTGGAATTAAATTATTCCCAGGGGCTTTTCTTTTTAGAGTGCTTTGGAATGTTAATGAGCCTTTGGCACTGAATTCCTGAACTGAAGAGCTGAAGATTGATCAAGCCTCTGAAGAGCTAAAATTCATCAGGGAACCTCCAAGTTGCTGAGGATCCATCCTCAGCAGAGCAGATTGAAGAGATTCCAGGGGTTTCCAGCTGCTCAAGAGCTGTGAGCTCACGTGCAGGCACAGGGGCTCCATGGTGGCATCTGAGAGGTCTCTGGGCTCCTGCAGATCTGTTTGGTCACCCTCAGTCACAGGGGCTCCGTGGTGACAACCCAGGGCTCCTTCATCTTCCTAAGGGTCATGAGGTGACAGACAGTCCCAGGGCTGCACAGTGACAACAGAGGTGTCTGTACTCTGCCAAGAAGCCAATTTGTCCCAGGCAGTGGCAGGAGTCCAGTGGTGACATCCCTGTGCTCCTAAAGAACAGTGAGGTCACCGAAACTCCCAGGGGCTCCATGGGGACATCCCAGGAGTGTCCAGGCTGCCAAAGAGCTGGGATGTCACAGACACTCACAGGGGTTCCTGTCATGGGCAGAGAGGCAGCTTCAGGCAAAGTTTCTTAGATAAGCTCCTATGGGGTCACGAGGTTCACAAAGGACCCAAACCAGGACCCCCAGGCTTTCTAAACTCCTTCTGGGAGAGGATCCTGGCAGTGCCTGGATCCAATCCCAGTCCCAGACTTTGCCAAGGATTTATGCTTAAAGGATTATACAGCTGGAATTGAACCTTTGTACAACTTTGTCCCACAACATTAAGGATGGCAAACCAGAAGTATTTATGTCCATATAGATATGACTGATTATGATCATGATTAGACAAAAGGTCTTAATCAGAATTATTTACTTCACAGTACAGGAGCTGTAACATCTATTTTAAGACAGTGCTCTAGGAAGCAATTTTGAAGCAATTGTATTAAAGCAAAACCAGTGATTAACCAGAGGTGGGTGTCACTGCTCCAGACCAACGACCGTGGGCAAATCTCTTGAGCTCAGCCTCAGGCAGTGACCTTGAAGGGTGTCCCCACTCCAGGGAGGAATCTCCACACCCTCCCAAGAAGGAAAATGTCAGGAGATGCTGCTGTTAAAATTTGGGGGGGGGCTTTTCTAGTCTGAAGTGCTGCCCTGTCAGTCAGATGTGCCCAGGCTGTGCCAGCTCAGCAGCTCTGAGAAGCTCTCAGTGGTGTCACTGGGTTGTTGCTTTCTCTGGGGATTTCAGCAGCTCTGCCACAGTTTCAGCTCCCTCTCAGCATGTGGAACTTTGGGATGGAGGAGTCAGGCTGCTTTCAGCATTCTTCACCCCCAAAGCAGCATGATCCCCTTCTTCATTTCCCACTGGGGGCTTTTCAAATGGAGCCTTGTTGGAGCTGTTTGAGCCCATTGCAGGCAGAGCCTCCTGCTCCAGCAGGAACTGCCTTTCCTGTGCCAGGACCAGGGCAGAACCCACTGCAGGAAAAGCCCCAGGCCAGCCCAGGCAGAGTGAAGGCCTCCGGCACAAGTGCAGAGTGCCATGCTGGGAGCTGTGCCAGGGAGAGCCTGAGGCACCAAAGGCCCCTGGGCAGCAGCAGCTGCTTCCAGGGCATGGCCAGAAGCCTCCCTTGGCAACCTGGCCTGGTGGCCACCACTGCAGAGCTGCTGGCTCAGGGCTCATTTCTGCCTGGGCTCTGCCCCAGCCCACAGAGTGTGAGCTCAGCCCTGACTCTGGCACAGCCGCTGTGCCTGAGCCCTGCAGAGCCTCAAGGTCACCTGTGCCAGCCTGGTGCCCATCCCTGGGTCTGGCCCTGTCACTTCTGTGCTTGGTGCTGCCTCCAACACTGAACCCCCTCATCTACAGCCTGAGGAACCAGGAGCTGGAGGATGCCCTGAGGAATATGACCACTCTGTGCTTTTCAGAAATGTGGACGTGAGAGAAACGCTTGTTAATCTTTAGTTATGAATATGCTTTTGTTTTAATTGAATATGCTTTTGTTTCAATTGCAAAGTAAGGATAGTGCTACCCTGAAGAAGCCTATTGTCTTAGAAGTTACTTTGTTAGGATCGATGCGGTTACTAGGACAATGGAACATCTGCTTGGAACCTGCCAAGGTCTCTGGGTCGGGCCACTAGGCCCCTAGAGACCTCTCCCAAACTTGCTGTGATTTGTTAGTGTTTAGGTAATTTTGCTGAAATGTATTAGATAGAGCTGTTTTATTGGTTTGTAGATTATGTACCCGCCCCTCGACCTGTCCTGTACAAAACTCCCCTGCAACCCCTGCCCGGGGCCTCTCCAGTGGCACTGGACAGAGGGCATGGAACCTCGTAACCCCTGAATAAACCCTCTAAATCTTAACGTGCCTGAGAGGTCCCTCTTTCAACACCACAGCCATTACAGCGTAGTTTTAGACTGTCTTCAGAGCCAAGTCCCACAAAACAGGTGTGTGGCACTGTGACAGAGCAGCTGGGTGGCCCAGGTATACCAGCCGGGCCAGGGAGAGAGTCATGCGAAGCTACAAGAAACAATCAAGTGCCTCTTTGTTTCTGCATAGCATTCAGAATGGAGCTCATTCCAGGCCCAGACTGCTTTGTGCCATGTTTCTTGTTTGTTATTCTATTTCGTGGTTTAATTCTTCCTTCCCTTCCCTTCCCTTCCCTTCCCTTCCCTTCCCTTCCCTTCCCTTCCCTTCCCTTCCCTTCCCTTCCCTTCCCTTCCCTTCCCTTCCCTTCCCTTCCCTTCCCTTCCCTTCCCTTCCCTTCCCTTCCCTTCCCTTCCCTTCCCTTCCCTTCCCTTCCCTTCCCTTCCCTTCCCTTCCCTTCCCTTCCCTTCCCTTCCCTTCCCTTCCCTTCCCTTCCCTTCCCTTCCCTTCCCTTCCCTTCCCTTCCCTTCCCTTCCCTTCCCTTCCCTTCCCTTCCCTTCCCTTCCCATTTTCCATAAAGGGATGCCATCAGTCACAGTATTGCTACATCAGTATCTACCATGCCTGTGTTAAGCACAGACAGTCAGGAGCCCTGATCACTGTGCATTGATGTCAAATAAAGTGTCCTGCTCTGCCCTGTGTGCCCAAGATGTTCCCTCAGCCCCTCTCTGTCTCTGCAGGGGCAGTGCCTGTGAGCAGAGGAGGAGGGCAGAGACTCCCAGCACAGCAGCACAGCCAGGGACAATGGCCCTGCCTCTTCCCACAGCTGCTCTTCCCAGCTCCAGCCTCTCCTTCCCAGCCCTTCTGTGGCTGTAAGGCCGCAGTGCTGTGGCAGCTTGGTCACTGTCCTGCTGCGTGTCCGTGCTGTGAGCACAGGCAGGGCCAGGCCATGGGCACTGCTGGGACACAGCTGGGCTCCAGCACAGCAGCTCCAGCAGCCAAGGGCATCTCCTGAGGGCAGCCCAGGAAGGCTTTGCTCTCCCTGCAGAGTCCCTCTCAGGAACAGGCCCAAGGAACAGACTCTGAAGAGGCTCCTTGTGTTCCTTGTTCTCCCAGGGCTCCGTGGGATGAGATCAGGGTCCCAGTGTGGCCTCCAGGGGACTCAGGTCTGGGTCAGGTTCTGCTTCTTGGTGGCCAGGGCCCATCAGATGGTGAAGGGTCTGTGCTGAACCTTCCTGGGGCTCTGCAGCTTGTGCCAGGGCTGATGGCAGTTTGTCTGGAGGGCCTTGGGAGCTGCCAGGAGAGCACAGGGCACCTGCAGGGACAGTGTGTGCCAGGGACCAGCAGGGAGTGGAGCTCCCTGGGCACAGGCCTGGCCAGGGTGGGGTCACCCTGAGGTCAAGGACTGAATGTCTGCTGTGAGCCAGGAAAGCTCTGCAGCCCCAGGGGACACAGCAGGCACAGGAAAGGAGTCTGGGCACTGGGTGCTCTGACCCCCAGAGAACTTCCCCAGGAGGATGCAGGGCAGCCCCAAGGCCATGTGGCAGCCCTGGAACAAGGCAGGCACCTGTTACAAATATAAATTAAAAAAAAAATTAAAATTTAGCAAGAAATTTTAATAGCAATTTAATATAAAATAGAACATATACAAACATTTGGCAATGATTAATTTAGTCTGGTTTAGGTTCTGATAAGGCATAAACAAAACTGAACAGGGTACAGGCAGGGCTTCTCACTCCACCTCATGTACAAAACAGAGCAATTCAGACTACACTTATATACTATCTGCTAATATATATTCATCAATGTTTACCCTAAGTTTCCTCCTATTTCCGATTCTAAAAATCTACGTCACTGTACTTCATGGTGCATGCTTCACTTGTTGTTAGGGGGTCTTTTGTCTTCTTTTGGTGGTCTTTTGGATGAAGGCTCACAGTCTTCCTCATTGTCCTCTGGATAACCTTGCAGGTTGTGCAGGCACCCCAAGCCTTGTGTTATGTTAGCCAGCATCATATTACAAAAATAAGCCTTAAATAAAAACACAACTTAAATTCTGTACCTGGAACCAGCCCAATTGTCCATCTCAAGGCCAATCTTCCAATTATCCCAAGACCTATTCAATTCTGGGGTTTTACTTATCTCAAATTATGTCCTGTATTCTATTTTTTTCATAAACATCTGCAAACATCTGTTTTCTGACACTAATCATATATAATTTGCCTTTTTCTAAAATATTGATACAGTTACAATTTAGTTAGCAGGAAATCACTCATTTATCACAGGGCTGAGGTGCAGCTGCCTTAGCAGTGCCTCCGAGCTGGCAGGGCCATGGTCACTCAGGGTCAGTGGCCAGGCAGTTCTGTTGACTGGACACGGGTCTAGACACTTCCCTTGGAGCGTCTCCAGGCATGGAATGTTGGGGCTGTCACTGTTGTGGTGTCACAGAGAGGGGAACGCTGGGGCTGCCCTGGTCCTGCCCCAGCCCAGCAGCTCTGCCAGCTCCTCCTGGGGACAGAAAGGCTGAGCCAAAGGGTGAGAATTGCAGAAGGGGCTGAGCTGGGAGGGACCCACCGGGATCATGGAGTCCAACCCCTGGCCCTGCACAGACACCCCAACAATCCCAGCCTAGGCATCCCTGGGAGTGGTGTCCAAAGGCTCCTGGAGCTCCAGCAGCCTCAGGGCTGTCACCATTCCCTGGAGAGCCTGGGCTGTGCCTGAGCCCCCTCTGGGGGAAGAAGCTTTTGCTGTTCTCCAGCCCAGCCCTGCCCTGGCCCAGCCCCAGCCGTTCCCTCGGGTGCTGTCCCTGCTCCCCCGGGGCAGAGGTGGGAGCTGCCCCAGCGCTGCCCCTCGGGAGGAGCCGCAGCCCCCGGGGAGCTCTGAGCTCCGTCTGCTGGGCTGCGGCCGAACCGAGCCAGCGCCCGCAGAGCTCCGGGGAAAGGTCCTGCCCCTGGCTCAGGGCTGGGCCGGGGCCACGGGGAGAAAATCAAGTTCCAACTTCTGCCCCACAGCAGGGAGGAGCAGCAATTCTTGGATAAGAGAGACTCTTTGCAAGGGCCTGCAGGGACAGGACAAGGGGGAATGGCTTCCCACTGCCTGAGGGCAGGGCTGGATGGGATGTTGGGAAGAAATTTTTCCCTCTGAGGGTGGTGAGGCCCTGGCACCGGTTGCCCAGAGAAGCTGTGGCTGCCCCATCTTTGGAAGTTTCCAAGGCCAGGCTGGACGGCGCTTCCTGCCCAGGAGAGGTGGGATGTGGTGGGGTGAGGATTGTGAGGGAGGGATGGGGTCTGGTCAGCTGAAAGCTGAGGATGATGAGGCTGAGACCCTGATCCTGAGTGGGTTCTGGGGTATCCCACATTCCTGAAGGAATTCCAGGGTATCTCCTGTTCCTGTACACACAAGATCATGGTGTGTAACAGCGTGTGGCAGCAATGATCATCGTGTCCAGGGAGGTTCAGCCGCTGGCAGAGAAGCAAATGAGACAAGTCTCTTTCTTGAGCTCAAGAATCCATTTTTATTCCCCCCACCCCAAACCAGGGAGGGGGTGAGGATGAAGAGGGTGATCATGTGGTTTTTCTCAGTTAAATAGTGTCTCAGGTTCGTGGGTGGTACAGGGGGAAGGGCAGGGGGCAATTGACAGAAACTGGACACCAGGCCCCCATAGCCAATGGGGAAATAGGGAAAGGGGATACCATGGGGGGGTGATGGGCTTGAGAAACCCAGGGAGAAGATTACACAATGTTTGCAGGGAACTGTGGAGGAGAAGCCTTTGCTACATCTGAGAGTGGTCACTTCTCCAGGGCAAGGCAGTTGGAAATTCCTTTAATGGTACAAGGGACTCCACAACTCCTCTGTTTTTAAATTGGTTATAACGAGGGGATTCTCGGGTATATGACTTAATGGTTTACAAAACTGAAATGAACATTATTAAGTTGAATTAACAAGCAAAAGAAAGGCATTTGAGACTTAATTACAGAGGATAAAGTAACAGAAAGGATAATACTGAATTAAATTAATACGTTTTCACTTAATAAGCTAATAGTTCAATGTCCTTGACTTTTGATCTTCTCAGCAGAAGGGGTGCAGTTCCTTGATCTCCTCTTCACAAGGGGCACAGTTCTTAGTGTTGGGTCTCGGCTTTGGTACTGGTGTTGCAGGTGTTCTCTGTTGGATTGATGACGATGACTGTGAAGCAAGGAACGGTGAAAGCGGCAGTGGTGGAGCTGGCAGTGGCACGGCAGGGCCTGGCTCTCCCTTGGGGCTGCCCAGCTCCACCATGGCACGTCTGCCATGTGGGCCCGGGATGGGGGCAGCTGCAGGCACAGCAGGGCTCAGCCCTCTCTTGGGGCAGCCCCACCTTGGCTCCACTGCCACACGGGCCTGGGGCGGGGGCAGCTGCAGCCCTGGCAGGAAGGTGGGAGGTAGGTGGTGAGAAAGGGCAGGCACGGGACTGGAAAAGAGGGACTGGCGGGAACGAGGGGATCTCAAAACCGTGTGGTCAGTGCCATTTTTTAGAAGGAGTGCCTGGGATGGCGCAGCCACTGCCTTCCCGGGCAGGGAATGGGGGATATGGAAAGACAGGGGGTTGAAGGAGGGCGCAGGATGGCGGGAGGACAGTAGCACACCCGCGTCACTTCTGGATGATTTCTGACCTTGTCCTGCCTTCAGGGAAAGGGGGATAGGGGTGGAGAGGGGCATGGGGTGATGGAGAGACAGTAGCAACTCCGTGCCATCCTGGCAGTTTTCACTCCTTGCCGCACTCTTAGGAACAAAGGGTAAGGAAAGATATAGGCAGCTTCACAGAAACTGAAACGTGAGGTTTCACAGAAGGGAGGACGACTGATCTAGGGCACCAACACTTTGCATGCAGTCATCCATAATCGTCCATAAGTAGCCACCAGGGCATTATTGTCCATAAGCTGCAGCAAATGTGCCAGGAGAGTCGGGAAAGAGTCCCAGCATGATCCTTTCTGCAGGCAGACTAGCCACTTGTAGCTCTTAAAAACTGCCTCCCATGAAGAATGAGAAGACTTGTGATGGTAGATGTTAGTCTCAACTCTCAGTCCCAGTAAGCCGGTCCCCTTACTGGGTATTTCCCTCCCTGTAAGCCTTTTATCCCCATGTTTATAAGGTCATTCTCAGCCTGGTCTCCAGCCATGGTACTCTTGAGTCTTCCTTTTTAAGATGGGGGTCCTGCAGGGGGTGACTTACGGGGTGTCGGTCCTGCTGTCCTCACTGGTTGCTCACAATTCTCCACCATTTGTAGCAGCGTGTGGCAGCCGTGATCATCGTGTCCAGGGAGGTTCAGCCACCGGCAGGAGAACAGATGGGACAAGTCTCTTTGTTAAGCTCGAGAATCCATTTTTATTCCCCCCACCCTGGACCGAGGAGGAGGTGAGGACGAACAGGGCCAGAGTAGGGGCAGGGTCATGGGTTTTATTGTGTATCCAGGGGAGGAGTCTTAGGGTTTGGGTCAAGGGAGGAGATAACACAAAGAGAGTAAGATCAGGTTTCAGCCTCCTCAAAATGGGAGGACTCCACACAAGACCTCCCTAGGAAATGGAGAATTCAAATCCCCTCCCTCCAAATTATTATAATTTAGAAAATTAAAGGGGCTTTCATGCAGATTTATGGGGATAGGAATAACAGTTCTTCACTAGTACGTATAACAAGACAAACAAAAAACAACAACTACGGCTTTAATAATACACAGAACCAGGAAAAAACCTTGAGGGGCTTTGTTTCACAAAGCTTGGGGCAGTCTGATCTCTTGAGAGCACCAGGCTGGAACAGTAAAAAAATCCCAGACTGGTGGGTGAGGTCAGAAGCTCTGCCAGTGGTAGCTGGAACGGTGGAGATGTCCTGACAGGGCAGTGCGGGGCTCCAGCGTAGCAAAAACAGCAGTGTTGAAGAAACAGTGGTGGCAGGACTGGGCCGGCCCAGCAGGGCAGGAAGAGGCAGCTCAGAGTTCTGGGGAACAAGAGCAGATGATGGTAGATTTCCCAGGACCAGACTTTCTGGTGACAGTGAACTCCTCCTGCAGCAAGCAGCAGCCTGGTTGTCCTCTCTCCAATGCCAAGAGCAAGAGAGAGAAACTGTCCCGAGCCCTGCCCTTTACCTGCCCCAAAACTCACTTTATCTCCCCCTCCCAACTTTTGGCCACCTCTTTGTTTTGGTCAAGCACCCATAAGCACCCAGTAGTTAATCTCCTAGCAACTTTATGGGGAAAAAATTCTCTAAGTAAAAAGGAATAAACCATAACCCCCAACACAGTTGCAGTCAATTTGTTCATTAACACTTCTGAGTCCACTATGTTCAAAATCCCCAATCCTGTCCCTAAGATCCCCATAAGGTCTCTTTTCTGCCTGAACAATCAGGTGTATGCTTCTGTAACCAAGTCGTCCAATCCATAAAGGAAGTTTTAAGGAATGGGGTACACTCTGATTGAATGGTAGTAGCATTTACCTGCATTTCCATCTCTACTCGTTTCAGGGACCATTCTGGATTCAGTAATAGTCTTTGAGTTCCTACCCTCTTAGCAGCATAAGGTCCAATTTTGGTGACTATAGACAGAATCACTATCCTTGGGGTAGTTTGAGTTTGAGTTTGGGTGTCTGTGGTCTCTTCCAGTCTTTGCATTGGTGGATTTATTCCAACCTCATCTTTCTGGGGATCAACACAATCCTGAGTAATATTATAATCCAGGAGATATGCCTTAACTGGACACCCCTCTATTTTAAGTCTAAATTCAGGACAGGTGGATAAGCAGGTGTCACAAAATCTGGAGTCAATTTGAATCAGCTCCATAGGTTTCTGATTGTACTCATGGAATCCAATCAGAACAAATGCATGTTCGCAGCCCCAAACATTTTTCCCCTCCCAGACAGTTGCATTTGTAACCTTCATCATCTGAGAGAGCATTTTACAGGAGTAAGCATCATAAGCTTTTCCTTGGCAAAAATATCTCCCAATCCTATGAGATACAGGTGGGATTGCATAAGCTTTGGTTATGACCATGGCTATAGTCACGAGAAATACAATTTTCCAGGCTAACATCTCTACCCAAAATCTACTCAACTTTCTCGAGTAAATTTCAATTTTAGTTCATTGTCACCCAGTGTCTCTGTCCAAGGAGCCTCTGGAGACTTCTTCACTTCTCGTATGATGAATACAAGCATTCTGTTCCTTAATCTTGATTGCAGTATTAGTGGTGAGAAGCACCTGGAATGGTCCTTCCCACTGAGAGTCCTAAGTCTTTTCTGTAAAAGGCTTAATATACACATAATCTCCAGGTTGTATGTCATGTACTGGGCCATCTAATTCTCTGCTTTGAGCCCCAGCCACATGCTTTTCAATTTCTCTGAGTTGCTTATTCAGGGCCACCATGTACCTGTGTAGGGTTTCTTCCCCCACTTGGGTCAGTGTTCCCTGTTGTACCCCATATGGTCTTCCATAGAGAATCTCAAAATGCCTCAATTTCTCTTTTGTCCTTGGTTTAGTCCAAATCCACAGCAATGCTAATGGAAGAGCCTGGGGCCAAGGTAATTGTGCTTCTTGTCCCAATCTCACAATTTGCTATTTAATCAAAGGATTAATTTTTTCCACTTGGCCGCTTGACTGAGGGTGATAGGGGGTGTGAAGTTCCCAATCTATACCCAACAGGCCGCTAATTTGCTGTACAACTTTTGAAATAAAATGTGGCCCTCTGTATGAGGAGATTGTGGTTGGGACTCCAAAGCGTGATATTATCTCTTGTAACAGTACTTTGGTGACGTCCTGTGCTTTGGCTGTTCTGGTAGGGAAGGCTTCTGGCCACCCCGAGAAGGTATCTGTTACTACTAACAAATATCGGTACCCTCCTTTTCTTGGAAGTTCCGAAAAATCAATTTGCCACTGCTGCCCAGGCCCATAGCCTCTTCCAATTTGCCCAAGTTTGG
Source organism: Phylloscopus whistleri (assembly GCA_017589585.1). Lineage (NCBI taxonomy): Eukaryota > Metazoa > Chordata > Aves > Passeriformes > Phylloscopidae > Phylloscopus > Phylloscopus whistleri. The sequence goes on from JADMLD010000740.1 coordinate 199,873, forward strand.
GATTGGGGATATTCTTGGGATTGGTTTGGAGGTAAAGACTACATTGTTGGGTCACTTGGATAACTGTGCTCTCTAAATTCCTGGCAACAATTCTGTCTCTCAGGTAATTATGCAGGGGATCTGTTCCCCAGTGGATTTTCTGATGTTCCTCTTTTACTAATGATCACAACAGATATGAGGGAACCACGAGCTTTCCCTTCCCTTCTTGAGTAACGGCCCATCCTTTTTTGTTATAACTTCCTTTTTCTGTTTTAATGAGCCTCTTCTCCTATTTGTTATAATTTGGCTTACCTTCTAGGGAAATCTGTCTATCTAGAATTAAAGCTGTTTCAATGGATACCTCACCTTTGGCTGCTTCTTTTGCCTCTCTGTTCGCCAGCTCATTTCCTTCTTCCAATTCAGAGCTCACCTTCTGGTGTGCCCTAATATGCATAAGAGCTACCTTTGCAGGCAGTTGAACAGCATCTAATAATCCTATTATTTCCTGTGCATGTTTCATGCTCTTTCCTTGTGAATTCAACAGTCCTCTTTCTTTCCAAATAGCTCTCCATGTGCATGCACAATCCCAAATGCATATCTTGAATCTGTAGAGATGTTAATTTCTTTTCCCTTTGCCAGTTCTAAGGCATGGGTTAGGGCAATTATTTCAGCCTTCTGTGCAGAGATGTTTGTTGGTAATGATCCAGACTCTATCACCTCCCTGCCAGTGGTAACTGCATACCCAGTATGCCTTTTTCCACTGATGACATAGCTGCTCCCATCAGTGAACCAGGTCACAGTGTCCTCGAGAGGGGTGTCCTTCAGGTCTGGGCCACCGGAGTAGGTGGCCTCAATAGTCTCCAGGAAATCATGGATCACTGGTTCTCCTGTGTTTCCACTGAGAAAAGAAGCTGGGTTCACAAGATTAGTGACCTCAATTTCAACATCATCTTGTTCTACCATTATAGCTTGGTACTTCAGGAATCTCTGTGGGGAGAACCAGTGTCCCCCTTTTACCTCCATTACTGCAGACACTGTGTGAGATACTAGCACAGTCATCTTCTGGCCTAGGGTGAATTTGTGTGCTTCCTGGGTGTTCAGCACCACTGCAGCCATGGCTCTGAGACACCCTGGCCATCCTTTAGCCGCTGCCTCTAATTGTTTGGAGAAGTAAGCAACTACACTCCGGTATGGGCCCAAGTCCTGTGCCAGTATTCCTAGGGCGATGCCCTGCTTCTCATGAGAAAACAGAAAGAATGGTTTACTCACATCTGGGAGCCCTAGGGCTGGGCCTGACATAAGGGCTTTCTTTAATTGGTCAAAGGCTCGGGTAGCGTCTTCTGTCCATTGAAGATCTCTGTTTCCTTCTGTGATCAGGGCATACAGGGGTTTAACCAACAGCCCATAATTATAAAAGTCTGCACCATCCTGTCATCCCCAAAAAGGTTCTCAGTTCCTTTACTGATTGGGGTCTTGGGGTCTGGCATATTACCTCTTTATGGCCTTGCCCTAGAGTCCTCTGTCCAGCACTGATCTCAGAACCCAGATAGATAACTGTTTGTTTCACCATTTGAGCTTTCTTCTGAGATACCCGGTACCCTTGCCATCCCCAAAAGTTCAGGAGGCTTACCATCCAGTCTATACATGTCTCTTTGGTTCGAGTAGCTATCAGGTGGTCACCTACACACTGCAGTAGTTGCCCTTCTTCTGATGGAGCTTCTCAGGATTCCAGGTCCCTTGCAAGTTGTTCTCTGAATATGGTGGGACTATTTTTGAAGCCCTGGAGCAGAACTGTCCATGTGAGCTGGGCCTTACAGCCTGTCTTTGGGTTCTCCCATTCAAGTGAAAAAAAATTCTGGCTGTTTCGGTGGAGAGGGAGGCAAAAGAAAGCATCCTTCAAATCTAAAACAGTGAACCAAGTTAGTTCAGGGGTCAAGCATGTGAGTAACGTGCATGGGTTTGCAACCACTGGGTATAAGTCCTCAGTTATTTTGTTAACAGTTCCCAAATCCTGTACTAATCTATACCATCCATTGGGCTTTTTAACTGATAAAATGGAAATGTTAAAGTCAGATTGACATTCTTTCAATAATCCTAGCTGCAAAAAGTTTTCAATTATTGGGCTGATTCCTTTCCTATCTTCCTTTTTCAGGGGATACTCTTTGACCCTAGCTGGTTGCTTTCCTTCCTTAAGCTTGACCTGCACGGGGGGTGCATTCTTTGCCCTTCCAGGTGTGCTAGAGGCCCATACTCCCAGAAATATCTGATCCATTATTTTCCTGCAAGTCTTTTCTTCGTCTTTAGTTTTATCCTCATTAATTGTCTCATTTCTTGTTAATATTAGGCTTAATATTTCTAGGTACTTGTCTTGGTTTGGAAAGACAGGTATCTGCCAGGGAAACTGGGGTTTCCCTTAGAATAGAGAATGCAAACTCCTCACCCCCCGCCAAATTATAATTTTGCAATTAAGGTTCTTAGGCAAAGATTTGGGAATAGGAATAACAGTTTTTTACTAGTAATATCAATAATACAAATGTGGTAGAAAAACAAAACCACTCCACTAAACTAGCAAACAAACAAACAACAATTTTGGAAAGCCCTGACAGAGTCAGGTACAACCTGATGCCCTGTTGGTCAGGGCGTTGGTAGCAGTCCAAAAGTCCTCCTGGGGTGGCAGATGTGGTTCTGTTGGAGTGGAGATGATCCTGAAGCCAAAAAGGGTCCAGAGGTGGTGAGAGGGAGTCCGGTGATGGTGAGAAGGGTCCTGTCTTCCTCCGGTAATCGGGTGAAGCAAGAGACATTCCTCTTCCAGAGTCCCAGTTTTATCCAGGTAGGAATGGTTGGCTCCCCCCACTGGGTGGAGCATCTCACAATAGAATGATGGAATGTGAATGTACTATCTTGGGGAGGGTAAGTTTTTTGGGATGTGTGCTTTTAGGGGTGCAATAGGATGATGGAATGTGAATGTACTACCTTGGGGAGGGTAAGTTTTGTGATGTGTGCTTTTAGGGGTGTTTAAATGGTCCATTAGCAGGAAAAAGATAAGAAACAATGCCCTACCTGGTTTTAACAGTTGGGCCATTATCAAAAGGCACCCGCCCCACTCCTTCCAGAGTAAACAAGAGATAAAACAAAACAGCTCCCCAACTGCTTTCAGCAGATGAAAATAGAATACACATCCTAGGTTCCACAACCCCAAGACAGTACTGTTGATCTTTCACTTCCAAAAGAATCTCTCTGTTCTTAAATATGATTTTTGCTTCTAACTGTTCCAATAAATCCCTACCCAAAAGTGCTTTAGAGGCATTGGCCATGTATAAAAATTTAAGGAAATCCCATTGCTTCCCCAGTTTGTATTTTAACCGTTTGCAAAAGTACGCTTTCTTGGTTTGGCCAGTTGCTCCTCTTGCCATAACATAATCATCTGTTATAGGCATGAAAGCCTTATTCAACACTGAATATGTTGCTCTTGTATCTATCAAAAAATCCAGTTTCTTTCCTTGATTCCCTAGCTCAATTATAACCAGGGGATCTGCCAGGGTAAGACCCTCTGGTCCTCCTCAATCTTCTCTGACATGAGCAACCACCCCCTCCCTTTTAGAGTTCCCTCTTCTTTGTTCATCACCTTCTCTCCAATCAGGACATTGTTTTTTCAAGTGACCAGATTTCCTGCCAAGTGCACTTTGGGCTTTCCCGAGCCAAGGTGGACCTTCTTTAGGTGGTCCTTGCCCACATCTCTCTGTTTCTTCGTCTTTTGCCACCAGCACTAGATTTCTCATCCCTTGTTTATATTTTTCTTCTCAATTGCTAAAAACTCTCCATGCTTCATCTAGTAAGGTCTCTAAGTTCTGACCCATTGGCCCCTTAATCTTCTGGAGTTTTGGCCTAATATCTCCTGTGGATTGTCCTAAAAATAAATTCACCAACTGCTGTATCCCTTCTTCAGATGCAGGATCTAGGGACGTATGACATCGCATTGCATCTCGTAATTGACCTAAAAATTCAGAAGAGCTTTCTGAAGGACCTTGCTTAACTGCATAAAGGGCTGAGGAATTTATGGTTTTAGGTATTGCCCTCTCCATTCCTTTTATTATAAATCCTTGATAATTCTCTAACATGTCTTTATGGAGTTGATTGTTCAGATCCCAATTTGGGTCCTGGAGGGAGAAAAATTCTTTAATATCTGGATTTGTTTCTCTAAAAGCATCCTCTGCTAAATCCCCTGCCATTTTAAAAATTAATTGTTTTTTATGTTTCAGTTAAAGCTCCCAGTATTAACAGGATGTCTGCCCAGTCTGAGTTATGATGTTTAATCATGAACCTAAGTTACTTGGCAGTACCTATTGGATCACCCCAATAGTTCTTAGCAACTTTCTCCCATGCCTCTAAATCAACTGTAGTAAAGGGCACTTTAACTAACATCCTCTTTTTCTCTGATCCCACTGCCTCTTGTAAGGGTGCTTTGTCGCAATATGACATGAGAAGAGATGAGATGTCTGCACACACTGAGATGTCCAAGGCAAAAAAGGGGCAATTTATTTACAGACCTCAACATTTACAGAATTCCAGCAGTGACACTGGATTGGAGGGAGAAAATTGTCCTCTCCGAACATACTGGTCAACCCAACAGTCCATCAATTTTCTCCTCCAGAAAGGAGTGCAAACCAATAATTATTTACATGACAAGTGTGTGAGAAACTTTATCTCAAAAGGTTAACACAGAAGGCTGAAATGAACTTTAGAAAAACTTTAGAAAAACAGAGAAGAACAGGGCAACAGTGCTTGTATTACCTCTTTTGTTTGGCTTCTAGTTCAGGTTGCTATGAGACTACTTTGGGGAGGTGGGCTATGGGGGAAAGACAACTCGTCATCACTATCACTACTACATGGGTATGGTGATTTGGCAGGTGAGGGAATAGGCTGCTCAGTCTTTTTCTTTCCTAGGGGAACTGAGGTGGGGGTTAAGTGTGATGATTCTCTTAAACCTGTTTCTTCCCTTAATCTACCCTGCCTTTTAGGAGATGGTCTGAACAGATCTGCTAACTCCTGTTCTTGCTTTTCTGCATGATAGACTTTATCAGGCTGTGTGCACCTCTGGTTTTTAGAGCAGGCATCACAGCATTGCCTGGGTTTCCCTCTTTTAGCCTTGTTTTTTTTCCAAAGCTAGTACAAAGGGTTAAGAGGGAGATCTAATCCCACAACTTCTCTGCCATTCCTGATGGTTTTGGAGAGAGAAGGACATATCAGCATAGGTCACCTCCTCCCATTTTCCCTCCCTTCTTAAAAATAACATCAGATGCAATAAGATATCATAATTCAAAGAGACAGCGGGTGGCCACTGACAGCCTTCTCCCAATTTATGAAGTGGCCGCCACTGTGTACAAAATTTCACAAGGTTTCTTTTACTCTCAATCCCCCCATATCCCACTAGTTCTCTCCAGTGTGCCAAAATACAGCCCAAAGGACTGGCTCTAGAAATGGCTGTGCTTTGGCCAGTACCCATTGTCTTTTTCTTCCCTGGCACTTCTTTATTTTATCTCAGCCCTTTGTCTTGACTGTGAAGAACGACGTTTCACTATTTTACATTAATTTATAAGTTTAATAAAAATAAAATAGAATAAAAATAGACAATTGTGAGACACGAAAAGATAGCTACTCAGCTGAGGGTGCAAAGAAACACACCATCTGTCTTCAGATCCTTTGTTTTAAGGACCCCTGTGTTACATATTTAAATAAGCTAATGCATGATTCAAATATTCATTTTGGTTTCAAGACCCCCCTAAATATACAATTTATCTGTAGGATTCCATGCAGTCTGGAGGGATGTTGTAAATCTGTCTTCCGAATATTCACACTCTTAAAGGCTCGATTGTCTTTCTAATTTCAGTAATGCCAGACATCCCTTCTGTCTTCTATCTAGCTGAAAGATTAAAAAAAAGTACAACCCTCATCTCTTACTTTGTTACAATTAGGAAATATACCTTCATTACATTTTTAAATTCCACAAGTAAAAGGAAATACAGTACAACCTTCTTACATTATATGTGTAACATTCATGTCAATATTTGCGAAAAACCAACTCCAAAATATGCATTTATAACATTGACCTAGCAATCACATGGTATGAAAATACACTAGGCACACTCAGTTCTGATTATCTCTAAATTTTCCCCTAGGCTATTTAAAAACTCCCCCTTCCCCACTAGATCAAGTGACCAGCCACTTCTCAAATATCAAAAGCTAAAATAAACCACAAGGGGGATCTTCTAATTCATTTTACCCAGCTGGCACCCTTCCCAGTCTTTTTCAAAGATATCCAAATCCTCGGGCTCTAAATTTTTCCCACAGACTAGACTCACTATCTCACACTGATCATGTGCTACTTCCCAATTATAGTATCTTGGGAGCTCTGGGATACACTTGGGGCATCTAAATCTTCTTCTGTAGGATATACAAGACCATCTCCTTTTGCACCCTCTACAGCAGAGAAGGACCCAACCTGGATGCCATCCTGGTTCCCAATGAAAAATTTTCAGCCCACACACAATGCAAGGGGTTACCCCTATTTGTCCCCAGTGCCGTGGATTTCTGAGATTATCCTCAACTGGGGGTAGTTCCCACTCAAAAGCCAAATGAGTATTCGTTCAACTCAAATACAATGCTCCTAAAAGCACTGTTGTTGTCCTTTGGTTCTTTCGCTCAACATTAACCCAGTCCCTTCCTAAATTCAAAAATACATTCAGTTCAAGTCCAAACCACCTAGAAAGTGCTTCCCTGGATGGCCGGGCTCTTGTGGCTCGAGCCTGAGCTTCGCTGGCCACCTTTATCAATTCACTAAGGACAAACAGTTCGTTTTAATACAAAAATTCCCAACTTGCTGCAATTATAACTTTTGACGCAAGATGCCAGTGTTACAGCATAAATGAACTAGAGAGCTATAAACCTGTTGCAATTGTAACTTTTAACACAAGATGGTAGTGTTGCCTCAAAAATACACAAAAATCGGCAAAACTTGTAGAAAGACCAAAGCCCACTTCACACACACACACATTCGAGATTCAGAAAAATGCGGCTCACCAAAACAGCAGCAATAAACAAGGATTTACCCAATTCACCCCCTGAACAGATGTCAACTCTTTATTGGTTAATTGGGACTTAAATAGCCTTGAATAGACACCATTTTAGCTCACTTTCTCAACTTGTTAGGGAGAGCTCACATCTCGTGAGTTTGTAAGAGATAAGGTTAATAAATTTCAGAGTGAGATTTCAAAAGCAATGTCTCCTAAGTTTAATTCCCCTGACCTCGGAGCAGGAAAGAGACAGGCAATCCCACTGTATCAGAGCCCAAGAATCCTCAGATCTGACACAGAGGCACGTGACTAACTGCATAAAGGTGGTATTTTGTTTGTTTTAGAACCTGAGTTAGGTGTTAGGCAATCTCTTCTAGTTTTGTTTGGTGTGGAAAGATCCCCATGGGTCCAAATGGAGCTGCTTTTATGTTCATTTGTCAGGCATTAGGAAGCAAGCCTCAGTTGTTACAAAGAGGGGCCTCATGGAACCCAGGACACCACTGTAACACCCTGGAATCCCACGGGAGCAAAGGCTCCACTTTCACCAAGTGGGGCCTCTTGGGACACAGGTACCCCTGGGACATGGCCAGGCCTGGTAGAAACAAGGCTCCATCATTGCACAGCACGGCCTCACGGGACCTGGGAGGAAACTGTGTCACAATGGATTCTGATGGAATGCACCCACTGCAATGACCACACCCATCCATTGACCACTCCATTGATCACACCTACCTCAGTGACCACATCCTCCTCGTTGACCACTCCCCCACTGACTACAACCACCCCATTGACCATACCCAATGGACCAGATCCATCAAAATGGCCACACCCACCCCTTTGACAACACCCTAAAATGGCCACACCTGCTGAATTGATTGGATCCCTCACATTGACCACTCCTATCCCAATGACCACACCCACCCTACAATGACCACACTCTAATGACCACACTGACCACACCCACCACACTGACCACTCCCCACTGACCACACTCCACTGACCACCCCACTGACCACACCCACTGACCAACCCAATGACCACTCCCCACTGATAACAACCACTGTCCACACCAGTGCCCACACCCCACTGACCACCTCACTGATCATACCCACTGACCACACCCACTGCCCACCACAAGGACTACCCAATGACCACACCCACTGAGCACACCCACTGGCTACCCTCATTGACCATCCCTCACTGACCATACCCAGTGAGCTCACCCAGTGGCCACTCCCACTGTGCACACCCACTGACAGTGACTCCCCACTGACCACCCCACTGACCACCCCACTGACCACTCTGCACTGTCTAACTCAATGAACAACCCCACTCACAACCCAAATGACTACACCTTCGTGACCACCTGTAAGAGACGGTCCCAAAGTCCATCATCTGCCTCTCGACCATCACCAAGGACGAAGACTGAAGCCCCCAAAAGGGACTGGGACAAAAACCAAAAACCTTCAAACCAGAGTTCTGGCCTGGCTGAGACGGGCTGTCTGCCAACCATTGTCTGCAGGTGCGCTCATTGGACTGATGCATCTCCATGGGAACCCGTGTGGAAACAATAGGCATGCAACGGTGGACTGGTTTTGGACTGGTTTGTCCTGTACTTGCCCTGTACCTGTTCCCTGAGTGGACATCTGCTCTACACATGGACAGGCGTCGGAGCTCTTGGTCCTGTCTCAATGCACCTGCTGTCAGCCTCTCCAGCTTCGGGCCAAATGTCTGTCGCTTTGGAAAGGACTATAAAGATACCACTCAAGATAACCCGAATTTGAGATCTCCCCAAGGAAGAAGACATGTCTGTCGGTCAATGTGCACCACGAGGACTTTGTCTCTCTGTCGGTAGCTATATCACCTCTTTTTTCTCTCTTTATCTCTCTCTCTCTCTCTCCTCCCTCTCCCTTTCCCTCTGTTGCATATAGTGCTGTGGGCACTTAATAAAGTGTATTGCTGTTGAGAGCAAGTTGTTGTTGACCCCTGCTGTGTCTTTTGGGCTCTGAGATCACTCGAACCATCACGGCACAGAGGGGACAGAGCAAGACCTCGTGTCATGATGGGGCCATTGTGACACTGCAGGGCCCCATGGAACCAAGGGACCTGGGTTGCTCCTCAGGGACTCTTGGAATGAATAAAAACATGAATGACACCATAGTGCCTCTTGGGAGCAAGAGGCCATTGTGACCCTGTGGAATCAAGGAGACCATTGCTGCACTGCCAGAACTTCTGGAACCAAGGATCCATTGTGACACTGCAGGGCCTGGATGAGGAATGGTGTGGCCAGCAGAAGCAGGGCAGGGATTCTTCCCCTGTGCTCGGCACTGGTTGGGCAGCACCTCAAGTGCTTTGTCCAGTTCTGGGCCACCCAATTGAGGAAAGACATGGAGGGGCTGGAGCGTGTCCAGAGAAGGGCAACAAGGCTGGGGAAGGGTCTGGAGCACAAGTCCTGTGAGGAGTGGCTGAGGTAGCTGAGGTTATTTATCCTGAAGAAGAAGAGGCTCAGGTGAGACAAGATGGTATCAGGGCACAGGTTGGACTTGATGATGTCCAAGGTCTTTTCCAACCTTGCTGATTCTGGGATTCTCTGAAACCACCCTTGCAGCAGTTGCAGGAGGAGCCCTGGGCCTCCTCTTCACAAGGTGCAGCAGCCCAGGTGCCTCAGCTTCTCCTCACAGCCCCAAAGCCCATCCTGTCAGTCCTGCAGAGCCTCTGCAGCTCTTCCTCATTGCCCATAACAGGGAGCCCCACAGCCAGACACAGCAGCCCAGATGGACCCCCTGGCCTGGGGTGCCTCTGGCAAGGGAGCAGCAGGAGGCACTGCAGGAGCCTGCAGACAATTCCTGAAGCACTTGGAGGATGATCCTGCTCCCCAAGGAACATTCCCATGGTGCCAAGTGAAGAACTGAAATGGGGAGTGGGGCCAGAGAGGAAAGGGCAAACAGGGATGGGCTGTTTGAAGGGGAGGGAACAGGGTTGGGCAAGAGGATTAAATTTGTAGAAGGACGAGTCAAGAAAACAAAGGTGAAGTGAAGGAAATGTTCAGGGCAGTTTGGGGGTGGCTGCCAGGCAGCCCTGGCGCTGAGCAACAACGTCTGCAGTGGCACAGCAAACTCACAGATCATGGGAACAAAGTTTCTGGCTGACTTCATAGGCCACCACCAACCTGAGGGGTTTCCCTGCTGTGGCCCAGTCCTTCCTGGCCCCAGGGGCTGCTGGCATTTGTGCTCCCTCAGGTTCATCTCCCCACACCAACACCATGGGGGTGCTCAGGCCTGCTCTGGGCAGTGCAAACAGGGGCTCCTGAGGCAGTGCTGCCGTGTCTGTTCTGCAAGGCTGTGGCAGCTGTGTGAGCTGGGGGAGAGGCCAGGGCTGCAGAGGGAGGATGTTGTTGGCAGGTGCCTGAGGAGGCTGTGGGATGCTGCCCTGAGGTATCCAGCGCAGTGGGGATGGATCAGGCCCTGCTCTGCTGCTCCTTGCCGTGTGCCCCAGGGCCCTTGCAGAGCCCCAGCCGTGCTGTTTGCCCCCAGCCTGCCCACGGCCAGCCTGGGGCTGCTGCCGGGGCTTTTCTCTGCTGAGCATTGGCCTGGGCAATGTGTTCTGGAGAGAGCCTGGGCAAGGAGCCTGGAGCCCCCAGGCCCTGGGCTGAGGCCTCAGCGCTGCTGTCCCAGCAGTGCCCATGGCCTGGCCCTGCTGCAGCCCCAGCACTGCCACCCCCAGGCCTGTGCCCGGCCCCGAGAGCACTCAGGCCCTATGGCAACACCAGGGCCAGGAGGGCAGTGGGGCAGGGCCACGGCAGCAGCACTGGCAGCACCAAGTGCTGCTGCTGCTGGGCACAGCTGCTGTGCCAGCACTGATCTGCCCCCAGCTCTGCACACAGATATTGCTGCTGCAGCTGCAGAGAAGGGAACCAAAGGGGCATCTCTGCAGAAAACTTGGCTGGGAGATCCTTGATTTCCTTTAAAGCTACCAAGAACACAGCCCCTCATTGACACAGTCTGTGGCCACAGGGAAGGTGGAGAGAAACAAAATGAGAAATGGCACAAACAATGGCTTTGATTCATGGACAATATTTAAAAACTAAAACAAAGAAGAAGGGCCTCCAAAATTAAAACAAAAAGATTTATAAAAGATTTCTTTTATTGCAAGTGAGTTACAGAAATTGGCCAGCAGTTTAATGTTCCTTAAAACATCCAGTCATCATTGTCCACACTGCAGCCTTGAGCTGCTGGTTCCTCAGGCTGTAGATGAGGGGGTTCAGGGCTGGAGGCACCACCGAGTACAGAACTGACAGGGCCACATCCAGGGATGGGGAGGAGATGGAGGGGGGCTTCAGGTGAGCAAATATGCCAGTGCTGAGGAACATGGAGACTACAGCCAGGTGAGGGAGGCAGGTGGAAAAGGCTTTGTGCCGTCCCTGCTCAGAGGGGATCATCAGCACAGCCCTGAAGATCTGCACATAGGAGAAAACAATGAACACAAAACAACCAAATACCAAACAGTCACTAACAGCAAGAAGCCAAAGTTCCCTGAGATAGAATTGGAGCAGGAGAGCTTGAGGATCTGTGGCACATCACAGAAGAACTGTCCCAGGGCATTGCCATGGCACAGGGGCAGGGAAAATGTGTTGGCTGTGTGCATGAGAGCACTGGGAAAGGCAGTGGCCCAGGCAGCTGCTGCCATGTGGGCACAAGCTCTGCTGCCCAGGAGGGTCCCGTAGTGCAGGGGTTTGCAGATGGACACGTAGTGGTCGTAGCACATGGTGGTCAGGATATAAAACTCTGCTGAGATGAAGAACAGAAAGAAAAACACCTGTGCAGCACATGCTGTGTAGGAGATGTTCCTGGTGTCCCAGAGGGAATTGTGCATGGCTTTGGGGACAGTGGTGCAGATGCAGCCCAGGTCGGTGAGGGCCAGGTTGAGCAGGAAGAAGAACATGGGGCTGTGCAGGTGGTGGCCGCAGGCTACGGCGCTGATGATGAGGCCGTTGCCCAGGAGGGCAGCCAGGGAGATGCCCAGGAAGAGGCAGAAGTGCAGGAGCTGCAGCTGCTGCCTGTCTGCCAATGCCAGCAGGAGGAAGTGGCTGATGGAGCTGCTGTTGGACATTCGTTCTGGCTGGGCATGGGGACCTGTTCATGGAGAAAAGGAGAGTGAAGAGTTAGAGGAGATAGCTGGAACCAAAATCAAAGCCATTTCCCATACACCCACCCCTGGAACACACAGAGATCCTTTTGTGTTTAAGAGTTCTGCAGTTTTATTTCCAAGCTCCCCTTATGTCTCTGCTGGTACTCGTGGCTATCAGAAACCTTCAGCATTTCTCCTGTCCTCAGGGAGAACAGAGCAAGTCCTGTGAGGCAAAGTGATGAGTGGAGAGTGAGGGGACATGGTCTGTCATTCTGACATATTCAGATTTTCTCTGGGCTTTAGCCTTTCTCAAGTGGAGACTGATCACCTTCCCATGTTTCCCCTAAAGAATCACCAGGTACTGCTGAGAGCAGATGGATCCACCACAGCCCAGCCCCACTTTTGTATCCAAGGACTCATGTTGCTCATTTCACCAACCCAACAGCATTGCCAGTGTCAGAACACCTCTGCCTTTCCCCAGGGTTCTGTCAGATAACACAAAGATGCTGCAGGACAGGTTTGCATCCTGGATTGAAGCTTCCAGCTTGCACTGAAATCTCTGGGAGACTTCCAAGTGTCCTTGTGCTCACATTGGACCGAGGGAGATGCAGCTCCTTTCCTGGCTGCACTGACAGCATTGCCCAGAGCCAGGCACTGGGGACAGCGTCACCCTGAGCCAGCTGTGCCCCCTCCCAGAGCCCCCCAGGGCCAGGCAGCTGCTCCCAGCCCTGTGCTCTGCAGAGGGAACTGGGCCTGTGTAGCCACAGCTTGTGCCTGCCATGTTTTGGCTGCGGGAAACTCTTTCCCGCAGCCAAAACATGGCAGGCACAAGCTGTGGCTACAGGCCTGGGGCTGCAGAGCTGCCCCAGGGCTCTGCTGCAGCTCTGCCTGCACAGGAGGGGCTTCAGGCCTTGGAGCCCCGGCCCTGAGGGCAGAGGCTGGGCTGGGGGACAGGAGGGAGGGGCTTGTTCAGAGGGAGGGACTGCACTGGAGGGGCTCCTGTGGAGATCTCTCAACTCTCCCTGCTACAACATTGCTGGGGTTTGTTTTCTCTCATTGCCTCATCTTCTCTCTGCTTCCTGGAGATTCTCCTCCTGCAGGGGTTTCCCTGTGCCTGAGCTCTGCCTGCCAGCACTCCCAGACCCCAAATCTCTGGGCACTCTCCTTGGCCCTACAGAACCCTGCCTGTTTGCACAGCACTGGCTGGGGGCAGGTTCTGTTGGCAGCCTGGAGAAAGGACAGGTCAGACTAAGCCTGATGGGCCCAGCCAAGGTGATGCTGATGCTGTCCATGGGCAGAGGAGTGGCTGAAAGCACATCAGGGATCTCCTGCACACCTGCTGATCACTGAGAGTTCAGATGTCCCAGGGACTTTTCAAAATTAATGACACCTTTATCATTTGTTCTCCCTCTCTATTATCTAATGTTAGAGAATGAAAACAAAGTCTCAGGAAATGTCCTGATTTTAAAATAAATCCTTGTCTTGGAAATATTTTGGGAGTGGGCAGAAGCTCTCAGTGTGTCAGAGCTTCACGAGCATTTCACCTCCCCTGCCCCAGAAATACTCAGAGAGTTGTACTCACAGTCTGTAGGCATTGGGATGTTCGAGCTTCAGGAGATCCCTGCAGGAGCTGCAGCTGCATTGTCCTGCAGCCAGAGGTTCCTGTGCCAAGGGCTGGCAGTGATTCTCCCCCAGTCACTTCTCAGCCCCTTCCCAGCCCTGAGTGATTGAAGCTCTCTGTGCCTGTGTGCTGTGCCTGGGGTGGTTGCAGGCAGTGCCCCAGCCCTGCTGGGCTGGGAGAAGAGCTGTTCATCAGGAGAAATGTGTTTTTAAGCTCTTCTTGGTTGCCAGGAGATGCCTCTGTGCCAGGAGCCCGGCCATGCTCAGCAGCACAGACACAGCACAAGGACTTTAATGACCCTCTTGGGGCTTGTGCTGAGGCCCTGAACATCAGTCCCTGAGAGGGAGATGATGAAACCTCTCAAGAACTCAAAGTCAGAATCCAACTCCAAAGTTTCTGGAAGTTTTAATGGGTCCCACTGAGGGACACGACAGAGAAAGTGTCCCCAGGCCCCAGGCAGAGCAGAGAACTGGAGGCAGTGCTGCCAGGAGGGGAGAAAGAGAAGCCAAGGCTTGGTGCCCTGGGGCACAGCAGGGTCTGTGCCACCAAGGGCTGTGAGGAGACACCTTGTCCTGAGGCCCTGGGGCCTCCTGGCACAGCCCCAACAAGGCTGGGCACTGTCAGCCCCTTGTCCTGCCCTCAGCATCCCCCTGACAGCCCAGTGGCCTCAAGGATGTGCTGGAAGGAGTCCCTGGGGAGCCTTGGTCAGGAATGGCCCTGGGAAGTTCCTGAAAGCTCTCCAGCTCTGCAAGTTTTTCAAAGGACTTTGGGTTTGGCTTTTGCCTGGGAGTCTCTGAGAGGTTTGTGCAATCATGGCCTCCAATTATCTGCTGTAATTAGTCCCTTGAGGGGCTTTGTCAGTAACAACACTCAGTGGGGCTCATTAATGCTTCAAGGTACTTCAGTTATTTTTAGGTACTTGGTGGTTCCCTTTTAAATCTGATTCTGTAAGAAAGATTGTGCAATCGTGGCCCCAATTATCTACTTGAACAAGTCCCTTGGGATTCTTAGTCAGTAAAAACACTCAGTGGGGCTCATTAATACTTCAGGGTACTCAAAGTTTCTTAAAGAACTTTTTTTTGGCACTGAGTCTCTGAGAAATTTTTATGTGATCCCGGCCTCCAATTATCTGGTTTAATGAGTCCCTTGAGAGCTTTGCACTGACACTCAGTGGGGCTCATTATTACTTTGAGATACTCAAGTTGTTTAAGGTACTTTGGATTTTCTTTCCCACACTGAGTCTGTGAGAGGTTTTTGTGCAATCCTGGCTTCCAATTCTCTCCTGCAAGGAGTCCATGAGGGGCCTGTGTTGTGGATGGACCTCAGTGCAACCCATGAATGCCTGGAGATACTTTGGGTTTTTCTTCTGACTTTGACTCCTGGACAGGTTTGTGCAATCTCCTCTCAGGTCCTGAGGGCTCAGCACCAAATGCACCACGGGGCTCATTAGGATCAAGCAAGTCCTGACAAACCATGGCTCTGCCTTGATTTCCCTCTGGTCTGGTGCCATTCATTAGGACGTCTTTTTTCCTAGAGTTATGGAGAAACATTTCAGAGAGCTTCTAAGAAATCCACATTCCTATTTTCAAGTGTGTATTTTTCTTTATAGAGAAGAGCTGATTGCAGCATTCAGTGACTGATATTGATCCAGGGACTCTCCTCAGGAGGTCTGGCCTGCTCAGAGGAGCTGTGCCTCGAGCTCTGATCCAGTGTGGACAACCTTGCTCCACATTCCCCAACCCCCTCCTGTCTCTCCTCACTCACGCGGGACCTGCTTTGCCCAGAGAACTGGCTGCACTCAGCTAAAGAGGAGTTTAATTCTTATTTTTAGCAATCTAAACTCCTGAGTTTCATACAATCTCCTCAAGTGTGTGCCAAGCCCAAGGTGCCTCAAAGGAGGTTCCCCTTCCCCAAGGCTGAACCATGCAAGGGATGTTTTAGACACACAGGAAGTTCTACAAGAAACACAAGCCAGAGTTGACTGAAGGCAGAATTAGACCAACTGCTGAAGGACAGACAAGCTTTGAACTCCTTGCAGCTGAAAGCTCCAGGTGGGTTGCTGGGAGGTGTGTGAGTGAGCCAAGAGTGAGGGGAAGGGAAATGCAGAGAGGCCTGGAAGTACTTCAGTGCATACAGGCTGTGGGGAAGGGCACTGCAGCCCTGGCCTGGGCCAGGAGTGTGGGTGGATCATCATCCCAACCTGCCCTGGGCCATTGCAAGGGGCTGTGGCCATGGACACTGCCCTGACCCCACTGCTGGCTTTGGGTGCCACGGCAACCCCCATCAGTTCAGGTGTCCTTGGAAAGCAGCCCAAGGAGCCATTTCTGCAGCCAGGTTCTGTGGCCACTTGCATGCAGAGCTGTTGCTGTCCTGGGCTGCCGTGGCACCCCTCAGGACACAGCGGTGCCAGGGCCGTTCCAGGTACAATTGCACTGACACTCATTGGTGCCCTCAGGTGCCACAGCAGCAGCCACTGGGACCTGTTCCTTGGCAACCAAGGCCTGGAGCTCTTGTGATGGTTGGTTGCCATGGAAAGCTGCCCTGGGCCCCTTGCTCAGGGCTAGTGTCACTGCCCAGAGCCAGAGGGGATCCCTTGCTGGGGGTTTGTGCCACGGCCACCTGCCCTGTGCCGCGCTGGCTGCTCAGGCGCTGCAGAACCAGCAGCAAACGCCACTGCCAGGGCCAAAGGCAGCTCAGCCAGACAGAAAGGGGCAGTGCTGGCCACTGTGTCCATGGCTACCCTCACTGGGACACCACACCTGGGTCACCTGTCCTGGCAATTGCCATGGAAACCCGGCTCATTGGAAATGCAGTGGTGGACAAAGGTTTTAGTGGGGCCTGTCACAATAGGACAGAGGATGGTGGTGTTAAACTAAAGGAAGGGAGGTTTAGATAAGGAGAGATAAGGAGGAAATTTTTGATGGTGAGATTGGTGATCCACCAGGACAGGTTCCCAGGGAGGTGGTCAATGTCCCATCCCTGGAAACATTCCAGTCCAGCTGGGACAGGGCTCTGAACAACCTGATCTGGTGAAAGATGTCCCTGCTCATGGTAGGGCATTGGATGAGATGAGCACTGCAGAGCTCTTCCCATCCAAAGCATTCCAGGACTGCATGGGGAGAAGGGGCAGCTCACTGGATTCCATCCACTCCCTTGAGTGCTCCTTGTCTCTGCTGGAGCCCACATCCAGCAGCCAAACCCAGCCCCTTCTCTCGCCTTTCCCCCCCTGCCCCAGGGGCTGACAGAGCCAGGCTGCCACAGGTGACCTTGAGGCTCTGCAGGGCTCAGGCACAGTGGCTGTGCCAGAGTCAGGGCTGAGCTCACACTCTGTGGGCTGGGGCAGAGCCCAGGCAGAAATGAGCCCTGAGCCAGCACTTCTGCAGTGGTGGCCACCAGGCCAGGTGGCCAAGGGAGGCTTCTGGCCATGCCCTGGAAGCAGCTGCTGCTGCCCAGGGGCCTTTGGTGCCTCAGGCTCTCCCTGGCACAGCTCCCAGCAGGGCACTCTGCACTTGTGCCCGAGGCCTTCACTCTGCCTGGGCTGGCCTGGGGCTTTTCCTGCAGCAGGATCTGCCCTGGTCCTGGCACAGGAAAGGCAGTTCCTGCTGGAGCAGGAGGCTCTCCCTGCAATGGGCTCAAACAACCCCAACAAGGCCCTGTTTACTTCAAAATCACTTCCTAGAGCACGATATTCTAATAATTGTTATAGCTCCTATACTGTGGAGTAAATAACTCTTTTTTTATATTTACTCTGTGGTGTAAAGAAATCTTTCTGTCTAATCCTGATGAGAATCAATCATAGCTGTGTTTATAGAAATATATCTGGTATTCCATTGTTAATCCTGTGGGACGAATTACATTTCAGTTCAATTCCACCTCTCCAATCTATTCCACATAAACTTTTGACAAAGTCTGGGACTAGGATTGCATTCAGCTGCTCCCAGTCTCCTCTCTTAGATGGAGTTTTGAATGTCTAGCTGTCCTGGAGGGGTTTGAGGATCCATGGTGGCTGTTGGGTGTCATTTCTCTACCTCATGACTCAGCAGGAGTTTCTCCAATGAAGAAATGAAGCTTTTGCCTGCAGCTCCCACTCTGACCATGACAGGAAGCCCTGTGAGTGTCTGGGACATCCCAGCTCTTTGGCAGCCTGGGGACTCCTGGGATGTCACCGTGGAGCCCCCGTGAATGCCGGTGACAGATGGATGCCTTTGCACCCTCAGGTGCCCTAGGATGTCACCATGGAATGGCTGTGACAGCCTCTGACCATAGGGCTCTTGACCATCCCCAGAAACCCCTGGGAGGTCTCCATGGAGCCCCTGTCTGTGCCTGTGACATTCCAGCTGTGGAACAGCCTGGAGATTCTTGGAAAGTCCCCATGGAATCCCTCTGAGGGGCTGTGACAACGTGGTTCCTTAGCAGGCAAACATCACCAGCCCCCTGTTGCTGTGGTCAGTCCCTTGGCAGCTCCATGCAGACCCCATGCCAGGGGTGGTTGCCAAGGACACCAGGGCTGGCACCAGCTGGGATGCTCGGTTTCCATGGGCTGGGCTTTAGGAATGGGATTCCCCAATTTCCTGCTCCTGCTAAAACCATGCCACCGCTCACTGCCCTCCAGCCTCCCATGAAAAGTACAAAAGGCAAAGATCCCCGGCTGGGACAAGGACAATTTACTGGGAACAGCAACAAGATAAGAAACAACTAGGAACAGAAAAAATATTGATAACAGAAGGGATAAGACAAACAACATACGGGGAAAACTACAACACTGATTGGCTCTTCCCGGCCACGTATTTCCTCCTGCCTGGAAAGGACATCCTTCACCTTGGGTGGTCACTGGGGTGGGCAGTGGGTGTGGTCAATGGGTGCAGTCACGGGGGTGGTCAGTGGGGTGGGCAGTGGAGCGTGGTCAGTGGGAGTGGTCAGTGGGGTGGGTGTGGTCAGTGTGATCATTGTTGTGTGGTCATTGGAGGGTGGGTGTGGTCCTTGGGATAGGAGTGGTCAATGTGAGGGATCCAATCAATTCAGCAGGTGTGGCCATTTTAGGATGCTGTCAAGGGGGTGGGTGTGGCCATTTTGATGGGTCTGATCCATTGGGTATGATCATGGGGTGGGTGTGGTCAGTGGGGGAGTGGTCAATCAGGAGGATGAGGTCACTGAGGTAGGTGTGATCAATGGAGTGGTCAATGGATGGGTGTGGTCATTGCAGTGGGTGCATTCCATCAGAATCCATTGTGACACAGTTTCCTCCCAGGTCCCATCAGGCCGTGCTGTGCAATGATTGAGCCTTGTTTCTACCAGGCCTGGCCATGTCCCAGGGGCACCTGTGTCCCAAGAGGCCCCACTTGGTGAAAGTGGAGCCTTGCTCCCATGGGATTCCAGAGTGTTACAGTGGTGTCCTGGGTTCCATGAGGCCCCTCTTTGTAACAACTGAGGCTTGCTTCCTGATGCCTGACAAATGAATGTAAAAGCAGCTCCGTTTGGACCCATGAGGATCTTTCCACAGCAAACAAAACTAGAAGAGATCTCTTAACGCCTAACTCAGGTTCTAAAACAGACAAAATACCACCTTTATTCGGTTAGTCACGTGCCTCTGTGTCAGATCCGAGGATTTTTGGGCTCTGATACAGTGGGATTGCCTGTCTCTTTCCTGCTCCAAGATCAGGGAGACTAAAACACAGGAGACATTGTTTTTGAAGTCTCACTCTGAAATTTATTATCCTCATCTCTTACAAACTCACGAGATGTGAGCTCTCTCTAACAAGTTGAGAAAGTGAGCTAAAATGGTGTCTATTCAAGGCTATTTAAGTCCCAGTTATCCAATAAACTGTTGACATCTATATTATTTGTGCTTCTAATCCGATAATGATCACCGGAAACCCGCAATGCGGACTTCTTACACCCAGTTACAGAAAACCACCCAGATTCCTGAAGAAGAAGGAAGAAGAAGGTGAAGAAGAAGGACAAGGACAACACCCCAAATCCTCCATCTTGACTCATAGGCATTACTGTACACTAAACCCCCAAATTCTAAATTTCTGGGACTCCAACATGATCCCATCTGGACCACATCTGGTGCCCCCCTGGGAGTGCTGGCCAGAGTGGGGGGGCTGGAGCTGGGTGTCTCTCTGGTGCAGTGGGTTTTCCAGATGCCTTGCCTGTCCCAGCAGAGTTGCCAAAAACTGATGCCTTGAGAGGCTACCTAGAAAAGAGGCTAGACAGGGTAAAGAAACAAAGTCGGTATTTATTAAAAAGGCCTTCAAAGGATACACCTTGGGCAGCACAAGAGCCTGGCTGCACCTGCACCCAAGACGGACGACAGGTCACGAGTTTTCACACTTTTATATGTTTGGTACATTTATATATTGGGGTTAATCGTCCAATTACAGCTTCAGGTAATGAAGTCTCATCCTCCCAGTTTGCTCTCTTCAACTCACTGTTGTTTGTACTTTCTTGGGTCTGAAGCCATGATGCTGACCTTGGTTTTCGGGCTGCAAAAGGATTGTTTTGTCTAGCTAAACTGTGAAGAGATCTTGTTAACAGTCTATATGAAGTTCAGAGTTATATACTTATCCACTACAGAATCTGGAAAATATAAAAGCTAAAACTTAGGGCATCTTTCCATGAGATTCTGTTGCATCACAATGGTCGCCTGGCTTCCATGAGGCCCTGCTGTGTTTACAATGGACACTTGGTTCCCCAAGATTCCATGGTGTCACTGTGCTCGCCTGTCATTCATGAGGCTGTGCTGTGTCACAATGGACACTTGCTTCCTCCAAGGCTGGACATGTCCCAGTGGCACTGGGTTTCCACGAGGCCATGCTTTGTCACAATGGGGCCTTGATTCCATGAGATTCCATTGTGTTCACAATAGTGTCCTGAGTTTCATGACAGCCTGATGTGTTAACAACTGACCCTTGGTTCCTTGAGATTCCATTGCATCACAGTGGTCTCCTTGGTTCCATGAGGGCCTGCTGTTTCACAGTGGACTCTTGCTTCCATGAGCTTCCATTGCATCAGAATGGTCTCCTGGATTCCACAGGGCCCTGCTTTCTTGACAATTGACACGTAGTTCTATGGGGCTCTGTAGCGTCACATTTGTCTCCTTGGTTCAATGGTGCCACACAGAGCAACAACTGTCCTTTGGCCCAACAGGGCCTCATAGCGTCACAATGGACTCCTTGGTTCCATGGGGATGCAAAGTCCCACAATGGCCCTTTAGTTTCACAAGGCCTCCAAGTGTCAAAATGGCCTCTGTGGTTTCATGTGGCCATGCTGTGTCACAATGGACCTGTGGTTCCATGATGGCCCCATAGTGTCACAATGGTCTCCTTGGTTCTGCACTGTAAGATTCCCCCCTTGGTCCCTTGGAGCCCCAGAGTGTCACTATTGTGCCCTTGATTCCATGAGGTCCTGCAGTGCCACAATGGCCCTTTGGTTCCATGAGGCCCCGTGTGTCATAATGGTCTCCATGGTTACATGAGGCCCCGCTGTGTCACAAAGGTCTCCTTGGTTCCATGGGGTCAGTGTGGCTCCTTTGTCCCATGGAGCCCCACAGTGTCACTATGATCCCCTGGAATCCATGAGGCTCTGCAGTGTCACCATGGCCTCTTGGTTCCAGTGGTACTGTAGGGTCACAACAGCCTCCAGTGTTCCATGAGGCCCCACAATATCCCAACGGACTCTTGGTTCCAAGGGGGCCCGCAGTGTCACAAGGCTGCCTTAGTTTGATGAGGCTCTGCAATGTAGTAGTAGCCCCTTGGTTCCATGAGGTAAAGCAGAATCAGAGTGGCCCCTTTGTTCCATGGAGTTCCACAGTGTCACTGTGGTCCCCTTGGTTCCACAGGGCCCCACAGTGTCACAATGGACCTTTGGTTCCATGAAGTTCCTCAGTGTCTCAATGGCCCCTTGGCTCCATGTGGCCCTGCTGTGTCACAGTGGCAAGTGGTTCCATGAGGCCCCACAATGTCCAAATGATCTCCTTGGTTCTGTGAAGCCCTACAGAGCCACAGTGGACCCTTGGTTCCATGAGGCCTTGCTGTGTCACAATGGACTTCTGGCTCCATGAGCTTTTGCACTGTCAACAATGGTCTGAGTTCTGCGATGTCACCATGGATCCTTTGTTCCATGAGGTTCCATAGCATAACACGATCATCTTGATTCCAGAAGGTTCTGCAGTGTCACAATGGACCATTGGTTCCATGCAGCCTCACACCTTCACAATGATCCCGTGAGCTTCCCTACTGCCAGCAATGGTCTCCTTGGTTCCACAAGGCCCTGCTCTGATGCAATGGACCTTTGGTTCCACGGGGTTCCACTGCATCACAATGGACCCTTTGTTCCATGAGGTTCCAAGGTGTCATAACTGACTCCTTGGTTCTGTGAGGCCCTGCAGTCACCAAATCTCTGAATTATCAGAATAAGACTCCTTAAAACTAATCTGCTGATTAAGAGGGCATTGTTTATTCAGGCTTCAGGACCACCATGGGATAACTCCTAACCTTACGTGGACTGGTAATTCTACAAGTGTATTGCTTATATACAGTCTCTGAATGCGTACTACAATTTCCCCTTTTTCATAAAACCCACCTGAACCTCCCAGATTCACTCCTTGTTTTCTCTATCACTGCACCCTTGAGCCAGATGTCTTCTCCTCTTCCGACCTATCCCTGCTGGGAAATCAGGCCCTGCATGACTTGTTCCTGTGCCAGAAATTTACAGGGACAGTAAAAATGGAATGAACCCTTTTGGTCTCAAGGCCAAGGCTCTGTGTGCCCAGGCAGAGGCAGGCAGGATGCAGAGCTGTCAGCAAAGGAAGGGCCCAGCCAGGTGGGGCAGCCGGGGGTGACGACAGCCTGCAGGGACAGAGGCACAGGGCATGGACACCGTAGGACAGCCTGGGCTGCAGAGGGCACAGGGATGGGCAGCAGCTGCAAGGCCCTGACAGAGCCAACTTTGGCCTGCAGCACTTTGGCCATGGCTGCTGGCCCTGGGCCTGAGCCAGGAGGAGGGGACAAGTGACCCTTACAGGCCTGGGGCCTCATGGCCTTCTTGTCCCTGCTCAGCAGCCTGGCAGGGGCTGCCCCATGGTGCTGCCCTTGGCATTGCACATCCCCACATCCCAGTGGCCCGGGAAGAGCCCTGAGCAAGGAAGGAGGGACAGGATGTGCCTTGGCAGGGGCTGGGGCTCAGGCCTTGGTCCTTTGCATTCCTGAAACACATCCAGGTTTGCTCAGCACCAGAGACACCTTTCCCTTGTTTATACTCACCTGTCCTCACTGCCTGCAGTGTTCTGCTCTACCTTTAACCTGGGGACACTTTCTCAGTCCTGTCCCTCACTGGGATCCATTAAAAGTTCCAGAACCTTTGGACTTTGAATCTGACTTGAAGTTCTTGAGAAGCTTTTTCAGCACAATCTGAGGGACTGAATCTGATGTAAACAGCACCAAAGCCCCAAGAGGGTCATTAAAGTCCTTGTGCTGTGACTGTGCTGCTGAGTTGCACCAGTATCCTGGCAAACAAGAAGAGCTTCAAAAAGACATTTCTCTTCATGAGCAGCTCCTTTCATAGCCCAGCAGGGCGGAAGGCACTGCCTGCAGGTACCTGAGAGCAGTGAAGCAGACAGAGGCTTAAAGAAACTGGAAGGACAATTCTGAGACTATTCATGGAGAAATCTTCACAGTTTTTGAAAATTCT
The DNA here is from genome assembly GCA_017589585.1 of Phylloscopus whistleri. Classification (NCBI taxonomy): domain Eukaryota; kingdom Metazoa; phylum Chordata; class Aves; order Passeriformes; family Phylloscopidae; genus Phylloscopus; species Phylloscopus whistleri. The sequence continues at coordinate 223,360 of JADMLD010000740.1, forward strand.
GAGCTTCTTCCTGGACACATCTTCACCACTTCTGACACAGTCAGTCTGTGGCTGCTGGGATCTCCTAAAGCTGACCCAGGACAGGACTGAGGTGACTGTAAGGATGGCTCTGCTGCCATTTCTGCTTTGGGGGAGGATGTGCTCCAGGGCGGGGCTGCCCTGGGCACCGTCAGAGGGACAGGGCAGGACGGCTCCTGCTGCCAGGGACGGCTGCAGGGGCTGAAGCTGGGGCTGCAGCCAGGGGTGCCCAGGGCTGTCCTGCAGAGCAGCTCCTGCAGCCCTGAGGGCTCTTGGCCAGGTAAGGGGATCTGCCACCTGCCAGGGGCAGCTCTCAGCCTGCCTAGGAGCTCCCATGGATGGTGGAGGGGAGCTGTGGGTGCGAGGAGTGACTCCTGCCAGGGCAGATCCTGCTGCTGCTGTGGAGAAGGTGCTGTGTGGGCCAGGGCAGCTCAGAGCTCCAGCTCATGCCCAGGTCATTTCTGAGGGGACTTCATGAGCTCATTCAGAGCAAGGGTTTCCTGTTTGGGTCTCTGCTTTCCTGAATCTGTGCTCCCACTTTGCCCTGGCTCAGCTTGGTGGCAATGGAAACTCAGCTGTGCAGGGCAGAGCAAGGGCTGAGGCTCTTAAACCATCCCACTGAGTTTTCCTGGGAACCTCAGCAAGTGCCTCCACCTCCCCAGGCTCCAGATCCATGCAGCATCACCTTTCCATGGTGCCCAGGCCTGGAGGAGCTGTTCTTTCATCCCTGCAGCCCTGAGCAGCTGCAGGGCAGAGCTGGCCCAGGGGCTGGGTTGGGCTCTGGCAGCTCTGGCAGGGAAGGAGCCCGGGCCCACAGGAACAGCTTGGGCTGGGACAGCTGCAGCAGCAGAGCCGTGGGCAGGGAGGGAGGGAGGCAGTGCTGAGGGCAGCCCTGCTGCTGCAGGGGAGATGTGGCACCAGCCAGCCCTGCCCTGCAGGGCAGACCCTGCCCTGAGCAGCACAGCTCCTGTGTCCCCTGGCAGCCAGCATAGCCCTCAGCCCGGGGGCTCGGGGCCCTCAGTCCCCTCCTGGGCCGGCAGAGCAGCCCCAGAGATGAAGGGCATCTCTGCTGCCATGTGCCCATTCCCTGCTGCCCAGGGCCTGAGGGCCACTGTCCTGCACTGCTGCTGCCTGGCAGGGGCTGTGCAGGGCTGGGCAGGGAAAGGCTTTTCCTCAGGGCCCGGCTCTCTCTCTCCTTGCCTTGCCCAGGTGCTGCTGGCATTGCTGAGGGGCTCTCTGGGAATGGCAGTTCCAGCTGCACGCTCAGGCCCAGCCCTTGGGCTCCTCCTGTGCAGGCTGAGCACAGCAATGGGGTGTCCCAGCTCCCTCTGCCCAGGGAGCTTTGGGCATGGCAGGCTGGCAGGCTGGGAATGAGCTGACTCTGCCTGACTTTGGGAAAGGCAGGAGCCACTCTGTGTGCCAAGGATCCCTCTGCTCTCAGCAGTGTCTCCTGGCTTTCCAGGGTAACACGGGAGTGGAACTCAGAAAGGTGCAAGTCCAGGGCAGCTGGGAACAGGAGAGAGGGACAGAGCATCTCCCCTCAGTCTGCACTAAGGCTCAGACAAATCTCCTGCCTCACTGGACTCTCTGTTCTCCCCAGGTGCAGCAGAATCTCTCATTCTGCCTCCTGCAATCCCCATCCCTTTGCCCTGGCAGCTCCCATGCCTTAGGAGCAGATTCTTTGTCCAAGGTGAAACACCAGGACAGGCCCCTGCCCTCACTGTTCCTCTGCACTGACTGGGGGTCAGGGCTGACTCCCAGGTGTCCTGCAGGTCAAGGTCTGGCTCCTCACACAACAGTGGCCACCAGCAATCAGGGCTCCAGCAACCCAGGTGAAGGGAGGTCTCCTATATACAGACAAGGGGAAGGAGTTTAGTATCAGGGAATAGTCTACGAGAAAGGGCTTTGACAATTCTATGAGAAATCTTTCCTCAAATGTCACTGTATTTCCTCCTTCTGCAGGTTGGAATGTCCAGAGGCAGCAAATGTCCAACAGCAGCTCCATCAGCCACTTCCTCCTGCTGGCATTGGCAGACAGGCAGCAGCTGCAGCTCCTGCACTTCTGCCTCTTCCTGGGCATCTCCCTGGCTGCCCTCCTGGGCAACGGCCTCATCATCAGCGCCGTAGCCTGCGGCCACCACCTGCACAGCCCCATGTTCTTCTTCCTGCTCAACCTGGCCCTCACCGACCTGGGCTGCATCTGCACCACTGTCCCCAAAGCCATGCACAATTCCCTCTGGGACACCAGGAACATCTCCTACACAGCATGTGCTGCACAGGTGTTTCTAGTTTTCTTCTTCCTCACAGCAGAGTATTGCCTGCTGACGATCATGTGCTACGACCGCTATGTGTCCATCTGCAAACCCCTGCACTACGGGACCCTCCTGGGCAGCAGAGCTTGTGCCCACATGGCAGCAGCTGCCTGGGCCAGTGCCTTTCTCAATGCTCTCATGCACACAGCCAATACATTTTCCCTACCCCTGTGCCACGGCAATGTCCTGGGCCAGTTCTTCTGTGAAATCCCACACATCCTCAAGCTCTCCTGCTCACACTCAAGCCTCAGGGAAGTTGGGCTCCTTGTGTTTTCCATCTCTTTATCATGTGATTGTTTTGTGTTCATTGTTTTCTTTTATGTGCAGATCTTCAGGGCCGTGCTGAGGATCCCCTCTGAGCAGGGACGGCACAAAGCCTTTTCCACCTGCATCCCTCACCTGGCTGTGCTCTCCCTGTTCCTCAGCACTGCCATGTTCGCCTACCTGAAGCCCCCCTCCATGTCCTCCCCATCCCTGGATCTGGCGCTGTCAGTTCTGTACTCGGTGGTGCCTCCAGCCCTGAACCCCCTCATCTACAGCCTGAGGAATGAGGAGTTCCAGGCTGCAGTGTGGACACTGTTCACTGGACGATTTCAGAAACACTAAACTGCTGGCCAGTTTCTGCAAATCCTTTGTAATAAAAGTCATCTTTGATACTTCCTGTTGGTTTGGGAGTGGGTTTTTTGGGTTTTTTTTTTGGTTTATTTTGTGTGTTTTACTTATTCAATATTGGCCACAAAGAAAGGCCATTGTTTGTGCCATTTCTCATTTTGATTCTCTCCACCTTCGCTGTGGCTCGACTGTGTCAAAGGGGAGCTGTGCTCTCAGTGTCTCTAAATGAACTAAAGGATCTCCCAGCAAGCTTTTCACCTTTCGTTGAACAAAAGTTGCCCCTTTTATTCCCTTCTCTGGAGCTGCAGCAGCAATGTCTTTGTGCAGAGCTGGGGGCAGGGCAGGGGTGGCACAGCAGCTCTGCTCCTGCTGGCCACACCATTCCTGATCCAGGCCAGGAGCCATTGGCCTTCTTGGCCACCTGGGCACACTGCTGCCTCATGTCCAGCTTGCTGTCCATCAGTGCCCCAGGTCCCTTTCTGCCTGGCCGCTGTCCAGCCTCTCTGTCCCCAGCCTGTAGCACTGCAGGGGTTGTTGTGGCCAAAGTGCAGGACCCGGCCCTTGGTCTTGTTAAACCTGACATTGTTGGATTTGGCTCTGGATCCAGCCTGTCCAGGGCCCCGTGAAGAGCCCTCCTGCCCTCCAGCAGATCCACACTCACACCTGCAGGAGAGATGGCCAAGGGCTGGGCAGGGCTGGCAGGGCCACAGGCACCCAGCCCTTTGTCCCCTGGGCTCTGCCAGCGCCTCTGGAGGCCCCACAGAAGGAACTTTCCTTGCAGGGGCTGCACTTTGCTTCTGCCTCGTCCTTCCCTGAGCAGGCTGGCAGGGCTTGCAGCTTTAGGATGTTTGTCCTTGCTGCCCCTGCCATCCCCCTGCCCCACAAACAGCCCCCAGCCACCCGGGAGGGACAGGCCCTGCTGTCCCAGGCCTGGGCTCAGGGCTTGGCCTTTCTGCTCCCTCCAGCCAGCCCAGGCCTTGCTCTGCATTGCAGTTCCCTGCTCACAGCCTTGGGCTCCCTGCAATCCTGGCCTCAAGGAGCTGCTCTCACCAGGCCCTGGGCAGCCTTTGGCACTCCCTGCCCTCACTGGGTCCCAGGGATGCTCCAAGGTACTTGGAGTTTTGCTTCTGACTCCTTCAGCAGCTTCTTCAACCTTCTCTCAGTGCCTGGGGGTCCTGGACTCAGCCCCAAATCCAGTGTAGGGCTGATGAAAATACAGAAAGCCCTGAGGAGATATCTGTCTTCCTTCAATTGTCTTTGAGTCTCCAGGGCTTGTGCAGCTGACTGGAGTCAGTTTGGAGTCCTGTGAAGGAGGGAGATTTCAAAGTGCACCTCATGACTTCGAGCTTTTTTTCTTTTTCCAGATCAGTGAAGAGTGGATAGAAACATTCCCCAGGTGATCTTGATGCTCAATGTCTCCTTAGGACGTCTGGGAATGGAGAAGAGCGAGCCCCTTGCAGGCTGACTCTGACAACCTGCTCCTCACCCCAACCTCACCATGTCTGACATTGCCCACCTGGGACTGACATCCCTGTGCCCTGCATCAGAACCTTGTCCCCTGAGCTCTGCAGCTGGCTGTCCCAGCCCATTGCACCATGTCCCACCTGCTCTCCTCAGGCCTCTGCCTGCACACAGGCTCAGGAGAAGTTTTCCTGTTGGCGAGGAAAGAATGGAAAAGCCTGAGCAGGTTTCCTAAACAACAAAGCCCACTCAGGAACCACATGCTCAGGACAGGCTGCCTGGAATGATGTCACCTTTCTACAAGGGACAGTGTCACCAGAAATGAGCTCTGGAAGCAGAATTCTCTGAGTCTCTCAGCTGAATTCTCTGTCCCGGTCCTGGATTTCTGTTGCAGATGGAAGCTGCTGGTGCCATCCTCAGCTTGAACCCTTCTTTGGAATGCAGACAGAGGTTCCCAGGTGTGTAAAGTAAGCGTTGCTTAATGCTGATGTAGAGCTTTTGTGTTCCTCCTGGAACCAAGGAGACTCTTGAGACACTGCAAGGCCTTGTTTAACCAAGGGTCCATTGTGACACAGCGGGGGCTCATGGAATCAAGGAGACAATTGTGACAGTAGAGAACCTCATAGAAACAAGTCTCTGTTGTGGCAGTCATGGAATCAAAGAGACATTTGTGACACAGCCAGGCCATGTGGAACCAATGGTCCATTGTTACCCTGCAGATTCAAGAAGAACATGGTGACACCACAGAACTTCACAGAACCAAGGGTTCTTTGTGGCACAGCAGAGCCTTGTTGGAACCCAGGGGACCATTGTGACAAGGCAGGGCCTAATGGAACCATGGAGACCATTGAGACACTAAGGAAACTCATGGAACCGCGGTGACCATTGGGATGCTATGGAACCTCACAGAACCGAGGGTCCATTGTGACATTGTGGTGCCTCTTGGAATCAAACAGTGTGAAACTTGGAGGCCTAATGGAACAAGGGTTTCTATTGTGACACTGCAGATCCTCATGGAATCAAGGCAACCATGTTACACTACAGAGGCTCATGGATGCAGGGGTCCATTGTGACGCTGTAGGGCCTCATGGAACAGAGGGTCCATTGTGACACAGCAGGGCCTCGTGGAACCAAGGCTACACTGAGGCAGAGCCAGGCTTTGCTGGAACCAAGGAAACCACTGCTAAAAGCAGGGTAACTCATAGAACCAAGGAGTCCATTGGTACAGCATAAGACCTATGGAACCAAGAGGCCATTGGGACAAAACGAGGCCTCATGGAACTAAGGGGACATTCTGACCAATTGGGACTGCATGGAAGGAATTGTCCGTGATGACAATGCCGATCCAAGGAGACCATGGAGACACTATGGAACCTCATGGATCCAAGGGGCTGTGCTGGTTTGAAAGCAAAACCAGTAAGACTTCAAGTCAGAAATACAATTTAATAGGAGAAAAGGAAAAAAAAAAGTAAAATAAAGTAAAATAAAAGTAAAATAAAATAAATTGCAAAAATACATCCTGACACCCTGTTGGTTACGGTGGTGGTAGCAGTCCAGGTGAAGTGGTCTTGTTCAAGCAGTGATCCCGTAGAAAGTTCTGGTAGCTCTTGTCCTCTGGGAATCCAGTGGGTAAAAGCTACTGTGCTGTTCCAAATCCCAGATTATATCCAGGTGGGAATGCTTGGCTCCTCCCCCTGGGGAGGAACCAAGCACAATGGGCTGATATCATTCCAGCAGTCATGCAGTGGGTCCTTGATTGCCCATTAAACAGAGATAGCTCCTGGAGGGAGTTATCTATGAGTCATGCAGCAAGGCATTGATGGCCCATTAATAGGAGATAGTCCGGAGGGAGGGGACAAGGGAAACACTGCCCCACCTGGTTTCAACAGCTCATGAGGATGGTGATAGAATACATACTTTGGGCACATCTTACACGGAAACCTAGGACAGGGGCCATTGTGATACCGAAGAACTTCATGGAACCCAGGGTCCATTGTGACACAGCAGGGCCTCACTGGAACAAAGGAATCATTGTTGACAGTACAGAAACTCATGGAACCAAGGGGCTGTGGTGACACAGCAGGGACACATGGAAACAAGGAGACCAGTGACATTTAGGAACCTCATGGAACCAAGGGTTCATTACGACACTGCAGAAACAAGGAGACCATTGCTGACACTATGGAAGCTCAGGGAACCAAGAGGCCATTGTTACACTCCAAAGTGTCCTTGAACCAAAGAGACCATTGTCCAACTACAGAACCTCATGGCACTAAGGCTTCACTGTGACACAGCAGGGTTCCATGAAACCAATTGTCCATTGTGACAAGGCAGAGCCAAGGAGATCATGGTGACACTACAGAAGCTCATGGAACCAAGCGGCCATTGTGACACAGCAAGGTCTCGTGGAACGAAGGAGACCATTGTAACATAATGGAATCTCAAGGAACCAAGGGTCCATTGTTACAGTGCAGAACCAAGGAGACCATTTTGACAGTAGAGAACCTCATGGAATCAAGGGTCCGTTGTGAAACAGTTGGGCTTCATGGAACCAAGAAGGTATTGTGACACAGCAGGGCCACAAGGAACCAATGGTCCATAGTGATACTGTGGATTCAAGGAGGCCATGCTGATACTATAGAACTTCATGGAACCAGGGGTCCATTGTGACACAGTTGGGCCCCAAAGAAAAAAATTGCCCATTGTGACAATGCAGATCCAAGGAGATCATGGTGACACTACACAACCTCATGGATCCCAGGAGCCATTGTGACACTGTGGGGCCTCCTTGGAACAAAGGGCACTGTTGATAGTATGGAAGATGCTCATGGAAACTGTGGGACATTGTGGCACTGCAGAGCCCCATGGAACAAAGGAGACCACTGCAACACGGAGGAATTTTATGGAACCAAGCAGCCATTTGCACACGACAGAATCAAGGAGACCATTGTTGGCGGTACAAAACCTCATGGAACTGAGGGGCCATTGTTATACAGGAAGGCCTCGTGGAACCAAGGGGCCAGTGTGATACCGTGGGGCCCCATGGAATCAAATATTCCTTGTGACACAGTGGGGCTGCTTGGAACCAATTGTCCATTGTGATACTGCAGATCCCAGAGACCGTGGTGACACTATGGCAGTACATGGAACCAACGGGCTGTTGTGACACACCAAGGCCTTGTGGAACCAAGGAGCGCATTGTGGCAGTGCAGAACCAAGGACGCCATTTTGACAGGATGGACCCTAATTGAATCAAGGGTTCAGAGGAATCCAAAGAATTAAGAGTTTAGCTAAAGGGATAGCAGCAAGAAGCAATGTATATTAATGAAGAGTTTAGAGCAGAAGCAATGTAGAATAGTTGATCATTGCCAGATGAAGCTAGTTTGAGAAGGCAATATATCATTTGCCTGACTTTGCTGCGTTTGTAGAAGTTCTGAGGGGAGGATGGAGTGTTGTAAAAAAGAAGAAACTGTAGGTGCACCTGGGCCCCAAAACCAGTCATAACCAGGCAGGAGAGCTTGAACTATGCCCAAGGGGTCAGAGAGCCTGCCAACAAGACCAAGGTGAAAAGTTTACCTTGAGGAAGACGTTTCTGACTTCATCCGAAGGCACCACTGACCCATCTCAAAACCCACCAACCCAATTTGAGTGAAGGACTGAGCAAGCGTGAAAGGACTTAGAGCTCATTTTGTGATGAAGAGGAGAGAAGATGGGGTTGAGTAATAAGTATGTATGGGCGTGTTGAATGATTACATGAATATGTAAGGTTTTGTAGATGAATAGAGACCCAGAGCTCTGTGATTTTGCACACATCTTTGGGAGGTTACTCCCTGTGTTGCCTGGCACTGAATTAAACATACCACTTTCTAACTTTAATTAGTTGGAGAGTCCTTGTCCGTGCTTTATTTACTTGATCATGGAACCAAGGGTCCATTGTTATACTGCAGGGCCTCATGGAACCAGGGGGCCATTGTGACACTGTGGGGCATAATGGAGTCAAGGACACCATTGATGCTGAAATCCACTGCACAGAAACTTCTGAACACAGTTTTGTGTATTTGAGAGCAGGTATTCTTTATTACAGCATGCTGGTCCCTTGGGCAATCCTTCCTCCATTTGAGTGCACTGAGCATCAAATGAACAGAGTTTTGATCACACACACTGGTCGTGCATTCGTTAGCTATCCCCACTTCCTTTGAATTCATTTGACATAGTTGCACCCCTTGTCACAAGTTCTTATCTGGTTCTTTGGGGTCTGTCTTCAACATCCAGTGTCCTTTCTAGGTGGCTGTTCCTTGACCCCCACTTTTGAGTATGGGCAATATTATCATTTTGCAAACCTTCTGATTTGTCAGCCTTGTAGAGCTGAGCTGACATTTTTCTTGCCTTTTGAATGACTTCTGTTTGCTGGAGTTACATCCTTGATCCATTTCTGCAAGGCTGTGCTGTTCTGTTCTCCTCTCCTTGAGAAGAGTAAATGTTGTTCTGTTCTCCTGTCCTTGTCACAGCGCTTGCCCTGCCTGAGGTGTGTCTGCAACCCCCCCCAACCTATGGGCTTGGGGAGAGCAAGTGTTCCTGAGGGAACAGGGATGGGACAGCTGGGCTGGACTGACCCAAGGGATGTTCCATTGCATGTCACATCATGATCAGCAAGGAACTGCAGGAAGCATGGGGGGCAAGGGGGGTAGGGGATTAATTTCTTTTTAGAAACTTTTTCTTTCAAAACATCACCAACACATAAAAAATCCTCTTCTGCTACAAGATGGTTAAATATTTTCTGCTGATAGGAGATTTCCTGTAAATTTACTTTTCTACTCTTTGTGGCCTTTGCTTTTTGTTGTTGGTTTGCTTGTGAGGGTTTTGTATTGTTCTGGATGGGTCTTGCTTTATGTTTTTTTTTTTTTTGTTGTTGTTGTTTTGGTGGTTTTTTTGCTTGTTTGTTTGCTGTTGTTTGTTGTTGTTGTTGGGTTTGGGTTTTTCCCTTTTGAACTGCTTTTTTTCTGATGCATGAGTTTTTTCTCACTTTTCTCGTGGCTTCATTAGCACCTGATGGCAAGACAAATTTACTCAGCTCAGTCATCTTGCCCATAGGAAAGAAAAGCACAATTATGCCCAATTATGTTTTGCAGTCACCATCAACTGGAGGAGTTTGATCATAAGCTCTCTACATTTTGGCAGTATCCACAAAGAAATTGAAAGTTCATTTCATGCCATTGTAGAGATAACAGAAATGTTGCCCAGTGGTGGTCAAGGGCTGGTCATTGAGGGATGTCACCAGGGAGTGGCTGCCAAGAGGACTCTGTACCATGGGTGATATTTGACACTCATTGTTCAGCCAAATTCCCACCCACCCCAGGTTCCATTTCTTCAGCCCAGCTCTCTCCAGTCTGGCTCTGAGGAGACCACAGCAGACCGTGTCACAGGCCTGGCTAAAGTCTGGGCACACAACATCCCCTTCCTCTCCCTCCCACAGGGGTTCTGCAGTCCCTGCCTTGTCCTGCCAGTGCCTGGAATGGCTGCAGGAGGATTTGCCACATTCCCTTCCCTACTGAGCCTGACCAGTCTGGGACTCTCCCAGATCCTCTCCCTGCCCTGTTTGCAGACTGGCTCCATGTCTGCCTTTCCCAGGTTCCCAGGACCGTCTGGGATGGCTCTGCCCTTTCCAAGGGGTTTGAGAGAGCTCTCACAGTGACACTGCCCAGCCTTCTCAACATCCCTGACACCAAAGGCCTTTTCCACATCCCTCAGTTCCAGGTCAGTGCCCAGAACACAGCACAGCCCTGTCCAGGTCCTGGGGGTGGTTCAGAAGGGACTCAGCTGTGATTTCTCCCCACACACCCCCACCCCAATGGTCTCTCTGGGCAGTCCTTGGCTGTGCTGAGCAGTTTCCCTGGAGCCTCCCTGCCCTGGATGTTTCTTTCTGCAGTCCTAAGCACAGCCCAGAAATGAATTCAGGTGGTTTCTCAGAGGATTTCACTCTCAGAGTGAAGTGGCCTCAAGGCCCTGTTTGTGCCTCTGGAATTGTGCCAGCCCCGAGTGCTGCTGATGGTGTTTGTGCTCACTCTGGTTCATCTCCCCACACACACACGAAGCACTGCTGAAATCTCCTCAGGACAGAGCAAACAGGCATTGCTGGCCTGGTCACTTGGTGTCCCTCCATGCGGGGACAAACAACCTCCTGCAGGTGTGGGGAGAGGCCTGTGCTGGCCATGGTGGCTGCAGGGGCTGGTGTGGGACAATTGGCCTAGGGCACCTTCCCAGGCTGTCCCCAGAAGAGAGACACAGCCCAGGCCCTGCTCTGCTGCTCCCTCAGGTCCATGCCAGGAGCTCTGGCTGTGCCAGGACACTGCTGGGTGCCCCCCTGCACACTCCCCCTCTGCCCCAGGCACTGGGCTTTGCTTTGCCAGGGCATTCCTGGAGCACATTGCTGACAGCAGCTCTGCAGGGAGAGCAAAGCCTTCCTGGGCTGCCCTCAGGAGATGCCCTTGGCTGCTGGAGCTGCTGTGCTGGAGCCCAGCTGTGTCCCAGCAGTGCCCATGGCCTGGCCCTGCCTGTGCTCACAGCACGGACACGCAGCAGGACAGTGACCAAGCTGCCACAGCACTGTGGCCTTCCAGCCACAGAAGGGCTGGGAAGGAGAGTCTGGAGCTGGGAAGAGCAGCTGTAGGAAGAGCCAGGGCCATTGTCCCTGGCTGTGCTGCTGTGCTGGGAGTCTCTGCCCTCCTCCTCTGCTCACAGGCACTGCCCCTGCAGAGACAGAGAGGGGCTGAGGGAACATCTTGGGCACACAGGGCAGAGCAGGACACTTCATTTTACATAACTGCACAGCGATCAGGGCTCCTTACTGTCTGTGCTTAACACAGGCATGGTAGATACTGATGTAGCAATACTGTGACTAATGACATCCCTTTATGGAAAATATTATGCAAAATAACAAAAAAAAAAAAAAAAGAGGAAAAATAGAACTCACCAAATAGAATAAGAAACAAGATACACAGCACAAAGCAGTCTGGGCCTGGAATGAGTTCTATTCTGAATGCTGTGCAGAAACAAAGAGGCACTTGATTGTTTTTGAAAAGCACAAAGTGGTCACATTCCTCAGGGCATCCTCCAGCTCCTGGTTCCTCAGGCTGTAGATGAGGGGGTTCAGTGTTGGAGGCAGCAGTAAGCACAGAAGTGACAGTGCCACACCCAGGGATGGGCACCAGGCTGGCACAGGTGACCTTGAGGTTCTGCAGGGCTCAGGTACAGGGGCTGTGCCAGAGTCAGGGCTGAGCTCACACTCTGTGGGCTGTGGCAGAGCCCAGGCAGAAATGAGCCCTGAGCCAGCAGCTCTGCAGTGGTGGCCACCAGGCTGGGTAGCCAAGGGAGGCTTCTGGCCATGCCCTGGGAGCAGCTGCTGCTGCCCAGGGGCCTTTGGTGCCTCAGGCTCTCCCTGGCACAGCTCCCAGCAGGGCACTCTGCACTTGTGCCCGAGGCCTTCACTCTGCCTGGGCTGGCCTGGGGCTTTTCCTGCAGCAGGATCTGCCCTGGTCCTGGCACAGGAAAGGCAGTTCCTGCTGGAGCAGGAGGCTCTGCCTGCAATGGGCTCAAACAGCTCCAACAAGGCCCTGTTTGCAAAGCCCCCAGTGGGAAATGAAGAAGGGGATCATGCTGCTTTGGGGTGAACAATGATGAAAGCAGCCTGACTCCTCCATCCCAAAGTTCCACATCCTGAGAGGAAACTGAAGCTGTGGCAGAGCTGCTAAAATCCCCAGAGAAAGCAACAACCCAGTGACACCACTGAGAGCTTCTCAGAGCTGCTGAGCTGGCACAGCCTGGGCACATCTGACTGACAGGGCAGCACTTCAAACTAGAAAAGCCCCGTCCCAAATTTTAACTGAAGCATCTCCTGACATTTCCCTCCTTGGGGGGGAGGGTGTAGAGATTCCTCCCTGGAGTGGGGACACCCCTCAAGGTCACTGCCTGAGGCTGAGCTAAAGAGATTTGCCCACGGTCATTGCTCTGAGGGAGTGACACCCACCTCTGGTTAATAACTGCTTTTGCTTTACTACAATTGCTTCAAAATTGCTTCCTAGAGCACTATCTTAAAATAGATGTTACAGCTCCTATACTGTGGAGTAAATCATTCTGATTCAGACCTTTTTGTCTAATCATGATCATAATCAGTCATATCTATATGTACATAAATACTTCTGGTTTGCCATCCTTAGTGTTGTGGGACAAAGCTGTACAAAGGTTCGATTCCACCTGTATAATCCTTTAGGCATAAATCCTTGAGAAAGTCTGGGGCTGGGATTGGATCCAGGCACTGCCAGGATCCTCTCCCAGAAGGAGTTTAGAAAGCCTGGGGGTCCTGGTTTGGGTCCTTTGTGAACCTCGTGACACAACAGGAGCTTCTCTACTAAACTTTGCCTGAAGCTGCCACCCTGCCCATGACAGGAACCCCTGTGAGTGTCTGTGACATCCCAGCTCTTTGGCAGCCTGGACACTCCTGGGATGTCCCCATGGAGCCCCTGTGGGTGTTGATGACCTCGCTGTTCTTTAGGAGCACAGGGATGTCACCACTGGACTCCTGTTACTGCCTGGGACAAATTGGCTTCTTGGCAGGGTACAGACACCTCTGGTGTCACTGTGCAGCCCTGGGACTGTCTGTCACCTCATGACCCTGAGGAAGATTAAGGACCCCTGGGATGTCACCACAGAGCCCCTGTTGACTGAGTGTGACCAAAGAGATCTTCAGGAGCCCAGAGACCTCTCAGATGCCAGCACGGAGCCCTCTGCCTGCACGTGAGCTCACAGCTCTTGAGCAGCTGGAAACCCCTGGAATCTCTTCAATCTGCTCTGCTGAGGATGCATCCTCAGCAACTTGGAGGTTCCTTGGTGAATTTCAGCTCTTCAGAGGCTTCTTCAGTCTTCAGCTCTTCAGTTCAGGAATTCAGTGTCAAAGGCTCATTAACATTCCAAAGCACTCTAACAAGAAAAGCCCCTGGGAATAATTAATTTTTAATTCTTCAATTCTTCTGGGCTTAATTGTACAGATTTCAGAAGTGGATTCAAAGAGAGTATATATGATATTTTTTTTAAAATGCAGTTGTTCGTTTTTTTGTCCTCTTTAGGTTTATTTTCCTGTTTATATATTGGTATCAGCAATCTCCAGTTAATATTGATCCCCAGCACCTACTAAGACGCTCTGAATAGATATGAACATCCAGACCCAAGAAGTCCAATGCTGTTCATGCCCAGAAGGGTCCCCTGTCCCCCGGTACCCCCCGGTGCACCTGGAGCCACAGCCTCCAGCAAAGGATGTTCCACAGGATCGACCCCAGAGCCTGACACAGGGACAAGGGGCTGGGCTGTGTGACCAGGACATCAAGGACAGGGATTCTCCAGGTCACTGTGGCCTGGGTTGGGTTGCCCAGGGCAGGAAAGATGTCTGGCAGCTGCAGCAGGGTCAGGGAAGGGCTCCAAGGTGGGGCTGCAGCCCTTGGGCTGTCAGGAGAGGCTGAGGGAGCTGGGCTTGTCCAGCCCAGAGCAGGGAAGGCTGAGGGGCTCCTCATCCCAGCCTGGCAGCGCCCCCGAGGAGGTGATGGAGAACACAGAGCCAGGCTCTTCACTGGGAGACTGCTGGGAGACAAAAGACAAGGAGTAGAGGGTGAAAGAGGGGAGGCTCAGCCAGGACAGGAGGAAACCTTTGTTCCCATGGGCTCAGCCACCTGCTGAGATGCTGCCCCCTAATCCCTGTCCTTTGGGATTTTCCCATCCAGACCAAATCAAGCCTCGAACCACTTGGGCTGACCCGGTTGCTGACAGCTTGGGCTGCTGACTTGCTGAGGTCCTTTCCATTTCAGCTCTCTAATGATGTTGGGACAATGCTGGTCCCTGTTTTAGACTGGAGCAGAGCAGATGGGACAGGAGCCCTGCAGGGCTGTAGGGGACTGGCAGCTTGCGAGGTGCACGAGCACATCTTCATTAGCTGGGTCATTGGAGCACTTCTAAGAAATGTCCAAGTTATCTCACCAGCAGGAGAGACCAGGAATTTCCTGGAAGTGTACAATGGCAGGAGAAGAAATCCTGATCTTGCCCTCTCTTTGTGTCACTGGCTGGACTTGTGTTTTTCATGGAGCTGTGCCTTCCCTTGGCTTTGTTGGCTGACAAGAAATGAACATCCCTCTGGGCCTCGGGCAGCTCCTTCTGCAAGGAAAGCAGGTGGGAGTTGGTGCCAAGGAGCTGAAAGCTGCAGATGCAGCCTGGGGTGGAGGGAGCTCAGATTTGCACAAGGCTGCTCTGAGTGCCAGGGGCTGGATGAGGGAAATGGTGGGGTGGGGATGGGGATAGAGTGTGATTGATTGTCAGCCATGAAGGGTCTTGCTGTTCATATCTATTCAGAGCACCTTAGGAGGTGCTGGGGATCAATATCAACTGGAGATTGCTGATATCAATCTATAAACAAAAAAAAAACAAACAACCAACCAAAAACAACCAAACAAAACTGTGGTAATGCAAAAAGAGATGCTGCAGAAGGCAGTCTCCCATCCAACAGGTTACAGCTGTGTTAATTATCTCAGAGTAGAAACACCTTGCCCTCACAGCCTTGGGCATGATAAGTAGTGAGTTAACTGAGTTGAAGTCAGTTGAAGTTTGCTCGTCGTGCTGTGAAGACCCAGGGACAGGAGGTCGTGGCAAGGGCCAGAAAAGGTAAGATACTGTAAGATATTGTACTTAGCATAGACAGGGTTAGGCGGCCGCGCTAGGGGCAGGATAGAGCCGGACTCGGAACAGAAGAAGAGAGATAATGCCAGAGCTGGATGGAGCTGCTCTTAAGAAGGTACAAAGAGGGAAGATATGAGAGACAAGGTGAATTACAAGATACAGATATGCAAAGCCTTCTGATGGTTTCGATGAAGCACCTCGAGTGCAGTGTCAATGTCGACTGACACACATGCCAGCGACTGCGACACAAAACTAAAGAGGAAAAAAAAAAAACACCTCTGCATTTAAAAAAATATAATATATTCTCTTTTAATCCACTTCTGAAATCTGTACAATTAAGCCCAGAAGAATTGAAGACTCGAAATTAAATTATTCCCAGGGACGTTTCTGGTTAGAGTGCTTTGGAATGTTAATGAGCCTTTGGCACTGAATTCCTGAATTGAAGAGCAGAAGACTGAAGAAGCCTCTGCAGAGTTAAAATTCATAGGGAACCTCCAAGTTGCTGAGGATCCATCCTCAGCAGAGCAGATTGAAGAGATTCCAGGGGTTTCCAGCTGCTCAAGAGCTGTGAGCTCACGTGCAGGCAGAGGGGCTCCGTGCTGGCATCTGAGAGGTCTCTGGGCTCCTGAAGATCTCTTTGGTCACACTCAGTCAACAGGGGCTCTGTGGTGACATCCCAGGGGTCCTTAATCTTCCTCAGGGTCATGAGGTGACAGACAGTCCCAGGGCTGCACAGTGACACCAGAGGTGTCTGTACCCTGCCAAGAAGCCAATTTGTCCCAGGCAGTAACAGGAGTCCAGTGGTGACATCCCTGTGCTCCTAAAGAACAGCGAGGTCATCAACACTCCCAGGGGCTCCATGGGGACATCCCAGGAGTGTCCAGGCTGCCAAAGAGCTGGGATGTCACAGACACTCACAGGGGTTCCTGTCATGGGCAGAGAGGCAGCTTCAGGCAAAGTTTCTTAGATAAGCTCCTATGGGGTCACGAAGTTCACAAAGGACCCAGGCCAGGACCCCCAGGCTTTCTAAACTCCTTCTGAGAGAGGATCCTGGCAGTGCCTGGATCCAATCCCAGCCCCAGACTTTCTCAAGGATTTATGCCTAAAGGATTATACAGGTGGAATCGAACCTTTGTACAGCTTTGTCCCACAACACTAAGGATGGCAAACCAGAAGTATTTATGTACATATAGATATGACTGATTATGATCATGATTAGACAAAAAGGTCTGAATCAGAATGATTTACTCCACAGTATAGGAGCTGTAACATCTATTTTAAGATAGTGCTCTAGGAAGCAATTTTGAAGCAATTGTAGTAAAGCAAAAGCAGTTATTAACCAGAGGTGGGTGTCACTCCCTCAGAGCAATGACCGTGGGCAAATCTCTTTAGCTCAGCCTCAGGCAGTGACCTTGAGGGGTGTCCCCACTCCAGGGGGGAATCTCCACAGCCACCAAGGAGGGAAATGTCAGAAGATGTTGCTGTTAAAATTTAGGACGAGGCTTTTCTAGTCTGAAGTGCTGCCCTGTCAGTCAGATGTGCCCAGGCTGTGCCAGCTCAGCAGCTCTGAGAAGTTCTCAGTGGTGTCACTGGGTTGTTGCTTTCTCTGGGGATTTTAGCAGCTCTGCCACAGCTTCAGTTTCCTCTCAGGATGTGGAACTTTGGGATGGAGGAGTCAGGCTGCTTTCATCATTGTTCACCCCAAAGCAGCATGATCCCCTTCTTCATTTCCCACTGGGGGCTTTGCAAACAGGGCCTTGTTGGAGTTGTTGGAGCCCATTGCAGGCAGAGCCTCCTGCTCCAGCAGGAACTGCCTTTCCTGTGCCAGGACCAGGGCAGATCCCACTGCAGGAAAAGCCCCAGGCCAGCCCAGGCAGAGTGAAGGGCCCGGGCACAAGTGCAGAGTGCTGTGCTGGGAGCTGTGCCAGGGAGAGCCTGAGGCACCAAAGGCCCCTGGGCAGCAGCAGCTGCTCCCAGGGCATGGCCAGAAGCCTCCCTTGGCTACCCGGCCTGGTGGCCACCACTGCAGAGCTGCTGGCTCAGGGCTCATTTCTGCCTGGGCTCTGCCCCAGCCCACAGAGTGTGAGCTCAGCCCTGACTCTGGCACAGCCGCTGTGTCTGAGCCCTGCAGAGCCTCAAGGTCACCTGTGCCAGCCTGGTGCCCATCCCTGGCTCTGGCCCTGTCACTTCTGTGCTTGGTGCTGCCTCCAACACTGAACCCCCTCATCTACAGCCTGAGAAACCAGGAGTTGGAGGATGCCCTGAGGAATATGACCACTCTGTGCTTTTCAGAAACAACCAGGTGCCTCTTTGTTTCTGCACAGCATTCAGAATAGAACTCATTCCAGGGCAATACTGCTCTGTGCCATGTCTCTTGTTTGGTATTCTATTTCGTGTTTTAATTCTTTCCTTTTCCTTTTCCTTTTCCTTTTCCTTTTCCTTTTCCTTTTCCTTTTCCTTTTCCTCTTCCTCTTCCTTTTCCTTTTCCTTTTCCCTTCTTTTTTCTTCTATTTTCCATAAAGGGATGTCCTTAGTCACAGTATTGCTACATCAGTATCTACCATGCCTGTGTTAAGCAGAGACAGTAAGGAGCCCTGATCACTGTGCATTGATGTCAAATAAAGTGTCCTGCTCTGCCCTGTGTGCCCAAGATGTTCCCTCAGCCCCTCTCTGTCTCTGCAGGGGCAGTGCCTGTGAGCAGAGGTGGAGGACAGAGACTCCCAGCACAGCAGCACAGCCAGGGACAATGGCCCTGCCTCTTCCCACAGCTGCTCTTCCCAACTCCAGCCTCTCCTTCCCAGCCCTTCTGTGGCTGTAAGGCCGCAGTGCTGTGGCAGCTTGGTCACTGTCCTGCTGCGTGTCCGTGCTGTGAGCACAGGCAGGGCCAGGCCATGGGCATTGCTGGGACACAGCTGGGCTCCAGCACAGCAGCTCCAGCAGCAAAGGGCATCTCCTGAGGGCAGCCCAGGAAGGCTTTGCTCTCCCTGCAGAGCTGCTGTCAGCAATGTGCTCCAGGAATGCCCTGGCAAAGCAAAACCCAGTGCCCAGGGGCAGAGGGAGAGCGTGCAGGGGGGCACCCAGCAGTGTCCTGGCACAGCCAGAGCTCCTGGCATGGACCTGAGGGAGCAGCAGAGCAGGGCCTGGGCTGTGTCTCTCTTCTGGGGACAGCCTGGGAAGGTGCCCTAGGCCAATTGTCCCACACCAGCCCCTGCAGCCACCATGGCCAGCACAGGCCTCTCCCCACACCTGCAGGAGGTTGTTTGTCCCCGCATGGAGGGACACCAAGTGATCAGGCCAGCAGTGCCTGTTTGCTCTGTCCTGAGGAGATATCAGCAGTGCTTCGCTCGTGTGTGGGGAGATGAACCAGAGTGAGCACAAACACCATCAGCAGCACTCGGGGCTGGCACAATTCCAGAGGCACAAACAGGGCCTTGAGGCCACTTCACTCTGAGAGTGAAATCCTCTGGGAAACCACCTGAATTCATTTCTGGGCTGTGCTTAGGGCTGCAGAGAGAAGCATCCAGGGCAGGGAGGCTCCAGGGAAACTGCTCAGCACAGCCAAGGACTGCACAGAGAGACCATTGGGGTGGGGGTGTGTGGGGAGAAATCACAGCTGCCTCCCTTGTGAACCACCCCCAGGACCTGGACAGGGCTGTGCTGTGTTCTGGGCACTGACCTGGAACTGAGGGATGTGGAAAAGGCCTTTGGTGTCAGGGATGTTGAGAAGGCTGGGCAGTGTCACTGTGAGAGCTCTCTCAAACCCCTTGGAAAGGGCAGAGCCATCCCAGACGGTCCTGGGAACCTGGGAAAGGCAGACATGGAGCCAGTCTGCAAACAGGGCAGGGAGGGGATGTGGGAGAGTCCCAGACTGGTCAGGCTCAGCAGGGAAGGGGATGTGGCAAATCCTCCTGCAGCCATTCCAGGCACTGGCAGGACAAGGCAGAGATTGCAGAATCCACGTGGGAGGGAAAAGAAGGGGATGTTGTGTGCCCAGACTTTAGCAGGGCCTGTGACATGGTCTGCTGTGTCTCCTCAGAGCCAGACTGGAGAGAGCTGGGCTGAAGGAGTGGAGCCTGGGGTGAGTGGGAATTTGACTGAACAATGAGGGTCAAATGTCATCCCTGGTACAAAGTCCTCCTGGCAGCCACTGCCTGGTGACATCCCTCAGTGACCAGCCCTTGACCACCACTGGGGAACATTTCTATTATCTCTACAATGCAATGAAATACACTTTCAATTCCTGCCACAATGAATGCTTTCCTTGGTTCCACAAGGCCTTGGTATATCACAACAGCCCCTTGGTTCCATGAACTGCCATAGTGTCACCACGGTCTCTGGGATCTACAGTATCACAATGGACAATTGGTGACAACCAGCCCCACTGTGTCACAAGGAATATTTGATTCCATGGGGCACCACGGTGTCACACTGGCCCCTTCGTTCCACCAGGCCTCGCTGTATAACAATGGCCCCTCTGTTCTATGAGGTTTTGTACTGCCAACAATGGTCTCCTTGGTTCTGTTGTGTGTAAATGGCTGCTTGGTTCCATAAAATTCCTCCGTGTTGCAGTGGTCTCCTTTGTTCCATGAGGCTCTGCAGTGCCATAATGTCCCATAGTTTCCATGAGCATCTTCCATACTATCAACAATGCCCTTTGTTCCAAGGAGGCCCCACGGTGTCACAATGGCTCCTTGGATCCATGAGGGTCTGTAGTGGCACCATGATCTCCTTGGATCTGCATTGTCACAATGGACAATTGGTTCCTTGGGGCCCACCTGTGTCACAATGGACCCTTGGTTCTGTGAAGTTCTATGGTATCAGCATGGCCTCCTTGGATCCACAGTATCACTATGGACCATTGGTTCCATATTGCCCTGCTGTGTCACCATGGCTTCTTGGTTCCATGAAGCCCAACTGTTTCACAACGGACCCTTGATTCCATGAGGTTCTCTACTGTCAAAATGGTCTCCTTGGTTCTGGGCTGTAACAATGGACCCTTGGTTCCATGAGATTCCATTATGTCACAATGGTCTCCTTGCATCCATGAGGCCTTGCTGTGTCACAATGGCCGCTTGGTTCCACGAGCTTCTGTAGTGTCACCATGGTCTCCTTGGATCTGCATTGTCACAATGGACAATTGGTTTCATGGAACCCTGCTGTGTCACAGTGAAGCCTTAGTGCCATGAGGTTCTGTAGTTGGACAATGGTCTCTTTGGTTCAACGACACTTTGGAGTGCAACAACGGTCTCTTGGTTCCTTGAGCTTCCATAGTGCCAACAATTGTCTCCTTGTTTCTGCAGTGTCGTAATGAACCCTTGGTTCCATGAGGTTCCTAAATGTCACTGGTCTCCTTGCTCCCATGTGTCCTTGCTCTGTCACCACAGCCCCTTGGTTCCATGAGTTTCTGTACTGTCAACAATGGTTCCTTTGTTCCAATGAGGCCTTGCTATGTCACAATGACCCTGGGTTCCATGAAGTTCTTTGGTGTCACAATGGCCCGTTGGATCCATGAGGTTCCATAGTATCTCCGTGGTCTCCTTGGATCTGCATTGTCATAATGGACAATTCCTTCCATGCAGTCCCAATCGGTCAGAATGTCCCCTTAGTTCCATGAGGCCCTGCTTTCTCCCAATGGCCCCTTGGTTCCACAGGTTTTATGCTGTACCAATGGACTCCTTGGTTCTATGAGTGACCCTGCTTTTAGCAGGGGTTTCTTTGGTTCCACCAAGGCCTGCCTGTGCCTCAATGCACTCTTGGTTCCATGAGGCCCTGCTGTGTCACAATGGACCCTCTATTCCATGAGGCCCTACACAGTCACAATGGAACCTTGGGTCCATGGGGTTCCATCATGTCACACTGGACTTCTCATTCCATGAGTTTTCCTACTGTCAACAACAGTTTCCTTGGTTCTGCAGTGTCACAATGGCCCCTTGGTCCATGAGCTTCTGTAGTGTAACATGGTCGCCTTGATTCCATGAGGTTCTGCAGAGTCATGATAGAAACCCTTGTTCCATTAGGCCTCCAGGTTTCACAACCTTTGATTCCAGGAGACACCACAATGTCACAATGAACCCTTGGTTCTGTGAGGTTCCAGAGCATCCCAATGGTCACCGCGGTTCCATGAGTTTCCTTAGTGTCACAATGGTCTCCATGGTTCCATGAGGTCCTACCTTGTCACAATGGTCCCCTGGGTTCCAACGAGGCCCTGTTGTGTCACAAAGGACCCTTGGTTCCATGAGGTTCTGCGGTGTCACCATGTTCTTCTTGCATTTGCAGTGTAACAATGGACCATTGGTTCCACACGGCCTCGCTGTGTCACAAATGTCTCTTTGATTCCATGACTGCCACGATAGAGACTTGTTTCTATGAGGTTCCAGACTGTCACAATTGTCTCCTTGATTCCATGAGCTGTGTCACAATGGACCCTTGGTTAAACAAGGCCTTGCAGTGTCTCAAGAGTCTCCTTGGTTGCACGAGGAACACAAAAGCTCTACATCAGCATTAAGCAACGCTTACTTTACACACCTGGGAACCTCTGTCTGCATTTCAAAGAAGGGTTCAAGCTGAGGATGGCACCAGCAGCTTCCATCTGCAACAGAGATCCAGGACAGGGACAGAGAATTCAGCTGAGAGACTCAGAGAATTCTGCTTCCAGAGCTCATTTCTGGTGACACTGTCCCTTGTAGAAAGGTGACATCATTCCAGGCAGCCTGTCCTGAGCATGTGGTTCCTGAGTGGGCTTTGTTGTTTAGGAAACCTGCTCAGGCTTTTCCATTCTTTCCTCGCCAACAGGAAAACTTCTCCTGGGCCTGTGTGCAGGCAGAGGCCTGAGGAGAGCAGCTGGGACATGGTGCAATGGGCTGGGTCAGCCAGCTGCAGAGCTCAGGGGACAAGGTTCTGATGCAGGGCACAGGGATGTCAGTCCCAGGTGGGCAATGTCAGACATGGTGAGGTTGGGGTGAGGAGCAGGTTGTCAAACAGGGTCAGCCTGCAAGGGGCTCATTCTTCTCCATGCCCAGACCTTCTAAAGAAACATTCAGCATCAAGATCACTTGGAGAATCCTTCAGTCACCTCTTTAATGAACTGAAAATTTAAAAAATACACATGGGTTTAAAAAACAAAAAATCATGAGATGCACTTTCAAATCTTCCTCCTTAACACAACACCAAACTGACTCCAATCAGCTGCACAAGTCCTGGAGACTAAAAGAATTGAAAGAATACAAGGAGCTCCTGAGGGCTCTGTGTATTTTCATCAGCCCCACACTGGATTTGGGGCTGAGTCCAGGACCCTCAGGCACTGAGAGAAGGTGGAAGAAGCTGCTGAAGGAGTCAGAAGCAAAACTCCAAGTCCCTTGGAGCATCCCTGGGCCCCAGTGAGGGCAGGGAGTGCCAAAGGCTGCCCAGGGCCTGGTGAGAGCAGCTCCTTGAGGCCAGGATTGCAGGGAGCCCAAGGCTGTGAGCAGGGAACTGCAATGCTGAGCAAGGCCTGGGCTGGCTGGAGGGAGCAGAAAGGCCAAGCCCTGAGCCCAGGCCTGGGACAGCAGGGCCTGTCCCTCCCGGGTGGCTGGGGGCTGTTTGTGGGGCAGGGGGATGGCAGGGGCAGCAAGGACAAATGTCCTAAAGCTGCAAGCCCTGCCAGCCTGCTCAGGGAGGGGCCAGGGAGGACCAAAGTGCAGTCCCTGAAAGGAAAGTTCCTCCTGTGGGGCCTCCAGAGGTGCTGACAGAGCCCAGGGGACAAAGGCCTGGGTGCCTGTGGCCCTGCCAGCCCTGCCCAGCCCTGCCCAGCCCTTGGCCATCTCTCCTGCAGGCTGTGTCCCCTGTGCCTGCTGCTGTTGTGCCCTGGCCGGCTGCACACGCCCATCTCACTGTGCCCCCAGCATTTCTCAGCCCAGCATTTCTCTGCCCTCCCTGGGCTCCCTGCACCCAACGCTGCCAGCTCCTGGCACACAGAGCCAGGGCAGGGCCCAGGCTCATGCTGGGACACCTCCTGCACCAAAATTCTACCCTGGCAGGGACTTTTCTTCTTCCTCAGCTCCAGGCTGAACCTTCCAAGCTGAACTTTGGGGACGTTTCCTTCTCTTCCTACTGCCAAGGAAAGCTCTGTCTCCTGCTGTTTACACAGAAGGACTGTTGGGAGATCAGTGGTGGTCAGGGACTGTTTGGGGTACAGTGACCATGCAATTATTGAGGTTTTTTTAATATTTTGTGAAAGAAGGAGGGGCATCAGCAAAACTTCTACACTGGACTTACAGAGAGCAGAGTTTGGCCTATTCAGAATTCTGACTTGAGGAGTGCCAAATCAGGTACTGATTTTTTTACAGGAAACAGCCCTTAAAAGCAAGGATGTCCAGGAAGGATGGTGTCTTGGTTTGACAAGACAGGTGTCTGCCAGGGAAACTGGGGTTTCCCTTAGAATAGAGAATGCAAACCCCCCACCCCTGCCAAATTATAAATTTTCAATTAAGGGCTCTCAGGCAAAGATTTGGGAATAGGAATAACAGTTCTTTACTAGGAATATCAATAATACAAATGGGGTAGGAAACAAAACTACCCCACCAAACCAGCAAACAAACAACAACAATTTGGGAAAGCCCTGACAGAATCAGAGCTGCCACCTGGCACCCTGTTAGTCAGGGTGTTGGAAGCAGTCCAGAAGTGAGTCCTCCTGGGGTGACAGACGTGGCTCTGGTGGAGCAGGGACGATCCTGTAGCCAAAAAGGGTCTAGGAGTGATGAGGAAGGGTCTAGGAGTGATGAGGAGGAGTCCAGGGGTGATGAGGAGGGGTCCAGGGGTGAGGTGATGATGAGATGGGGTCTGGCGAAGATGAGATGGGGTGCCGTCTTCCTCCCAGGAACTGGGGTGAAGCAAGTGAAGTCTGTCCCCGGCCGGCTCAGTTTTCCCGGCAGCAATTGTAGACTCCCCCCACCGGGCGGGACATCCCACAATAGGACCATGCATGCAGATGGGGCTCTGGGGCTCTGGGGGGAGCTGGTATAGTCCGGGGGTATAGTCCGTTAATGGCCCATTACCCAAAAGGCACCCGCCCCTCCCCCCCGTCCCCCTCCTTCCAAAGTTACAAGAAATAAAGAACAATTCCCCAACTGCTTTTAGCAGATGAAAATAGAATACACATTTTTGATTTCATAACCCAGGACAGATGGACACACTTTAAGAAAGAAATGTTGAAGGAGCAAGAGCAGGGTGTCCATGTGTACTTCAAGACAACCCAGAGAGGAAAATGACTGGCCTGGCTGGACATGGAGCTTTTCCAGGAACTCAGCGGAAAAAAAGATGGTGCATCCCCTTTGGACAGAGGAGCAGGCAACTCAGGAAATGTTTAAGGATGTTGTTCAGCTGTGAAAAAAGAAAAACAGAGAGGTGAAAGCTCAATTAGGACTTCACCTGTCTGCTTCTGTGAAGGATAACAAAAATTATTTAATGGCAAAAGGAGGGGTAAGGAAAACCCCGATTCCTTATTGGTAGGAATATGGTTACCAAAGAGGAGGAAAAGGCTGAGGTACTTAACCCCTTCTTTGCCTCACTTTTCAACAATCAGACAGGTTGTCCTCAGGACAAGTGTTCTCCTGAGCTGGTAGATGGGGACAAGGAGCAGAAGAGCCCCCCTGTCATCCAGGAGGAAGCAGCTGCTGACCTGCTGAGCCACTCAGATGCTCACAGGTGTCTCTGGGACCAGATGGGATCCATCCTAGGGGCATAAGGGAGATGGTGGATGAGCTCCCCAAGCTGCTCTCCATCATTTCTCATCAGTCCTGGCTCACCAGGGAGGTCCCAGAGGACTGGAGGTGCCAATGTGAGCCCATCCCCAAGAAGGGCTGGAAGGAGGATCTGGGGCACTCCAGGCCTGTCAGCCTGACCTTGGTGCCCGGCCAGGTGATGGAACAGATCACCTTGAGTGCCATCACAGGGCACCCACAGGATGGCCCAGGGATCAGACCCAGCCAGCGTGGATTTCAAGATCTGCATTGATGATCTGGATGAGGGGATTGAGTCCACCATCAGCAAATTTGCAGATGACACCAAGCCAGCTGGGAGTGTGGATCTGCTGGAGGGCAGGAGGGCTCTGCACAGGGCCCTGGACAGGCTGGATCCAGGGCCCAAATCCAACAATATCAGGTTGAACAAGACCAAGGGCCGGGTCCTGCACTTTGGCCACAACAACCCCTGCAGTGCTACAGGCTGGGGACAGAGTGGCTGGACAGAGGCCAGGCAGAAAGGGACCTGGGGCACTGCTGGACAGCAGGCTGGACATGAGGCAGCAGTGTGCCCAGGTGGCCAAGAAGGCCAATGACTCCTGGCCTGGATCAGGAATGGTGTGGCCAGCAGGAGCAGAGCTGCTGTGCCACCCCTGCCCTGCCCCCAGCTCTGCACACAGACATTGCTGCTGCAGCTCCAGAGAAGGGAATCAAAGGGGCATCTCTGCAGAAAACTTGGCTGGGAGATCCTTTAGTTTATTTAGAGCCACTGAGAGCACAGCCCCTCATTGACACAGTCTGGAGCCACAGCAGAGGTGGAGAGAAACAATATGAGAAATGGCACAAACAGTGGCCTTTCTTTGTGGACAATAGTGAAAAACTAAAACATAGTGGGAAAAAACAAAACAAACCCAAAACCGAACCAGCAAGAACTAACAAAAGTGATTTTTATTACAAATACTTTGCTGAAACTAGCCATCAGTTTAATGTTTCTGAAACCATCCAGTGATCAGTGGCTTGATCACTGCAGCCTTGAGCTCCTGGTTCCTCAGGCTGTAGATGACGGGGTTCAGGGCTGGAGGCACCACCGAGTACAAAACTGACAGGGCCAGATCCAGGGATGGGGAGGAGATGGAGGGGGGCATCAGATTGGTAAAAAGCGAGGTGCTGACAAACAGGGAGAGCACAGCCAGGTGAGGGAGGCAGGTGGAAAAAGCTTTGTGCCGACCCTGCTCAGAGGGGATCCTCAGCACAGCCCTGAAGATCTGCACATAGGAGAAAACAATGAACACAAAACAGCCAAAAGATAAACAGCCACTAACAGCAAGAATCCCAAGTTCCCTGAGGTTGGAGTGTGAGCAGGAGAGTTTGAGGATATGGGGCACTTCACAGAAGAACTGGCCCAGGGCATTGCCATGGCACAGGGGCAGGGAAAATGTGTTGGCTGTGTGCACGAGAGCATTGAGAAAGGCACTGGCCCAGGCAGCTGCTGCCATGTGGACACAAGCTCTGCTGCCCAGGAGGGTCCCGTAGTGCAGGGGTTTGCAGATGGACACGTAGCGGTCGTAACACATGATCGTCAGCAGGGAAAACTCTGCTGAGATGAAGAACAGAAAGAAAAAGAGCTGAGCTGCACATCCTTTGTAGGAGATGTTCCTGGTGTCCCAGAGGGAATTGTGCATGGCTTTGGGGACAGTGGTGCAGATGCAGCCCAGGTCGGTGAGGGCCAGGTTGAGCAGGAAGAAGAACATGGGGCTGTGCAGGTGGTGGCCGCAGGCTACGGCGCTGATGATGAGGCCGTTGCCCAGGAGGGCAGCCAGGGAGATGCCCAGGAAGAGGCAGAAGTGCAGGAGCTGCAGCTGCCGCCTGTCTGCCAATGCCAGCAGGAGGAAGTGGCTGATGGAGCTGCTGTTGGACATTTCTTCACTCTGCCCATGCATTCCTGTTGAAGGAGGACAGTGACAAGTCAGGGAAGACTTTAATGAGCAATGCCCAAGCCCCTTCTGCCAGCCCTGTCCCTGCTGCTCTGTGCCACCCAATTTTCCTTTTCTCAGAGCCCTTCCTTCAGCCCCATGCCTGGAGCTCTGCTGGGATTTGGCCCCGTTGCTGTGACCAGCAGGGGCTCTGCCCATGGACACCGAGGGGTCAGCTCTGCTCTGCAGCAGTGGGGCCATGGGAACGGGGACAGGGGCCAGTCCTGGGGTTGGACTTCATCAGCCCAAAGTGCTCCTGAGGCCGAGGAGCTTGGCAGCATCTCCTGTGCCAGGGCTAAGGAACAGTGATGGCCAAAGGCAGTTGGAGAGGGTTTCCTGCTGTGCCCAGGGAGATCAGAGAGAACTGTGCATGGCAAGAGCATTGGCTGTAACTCAGTGAAGGGTGAGGCGAGCTGCTCTGTCACTCCATCTGTCCCCAGCTGCCCTTTCTGAGATCCAGGGCAGTCACTGTGTTCCCCTGGAAATCAGCCTGACACCGCTGAGAGCAGAGGGAGCCACAGCAGAACAAACTGGCTCAGCCTTTCTCAGTCTCAGCCCCAGCCCTGGCCAAGGACACTCCTGTCCCCCAGTGTCCCCTGGAGGCAGCTCACAGCTTGGGTGGCATCCCCAGGACACACCAAGGGTCCTGTCCATGGCACTGCTGGAGGAGAGTCAGCTCATTCCCAGCCTGCCAGCCTGCCCTGCCCAGAGCTCCCCAGGCAGAGGGAGCTGGGACACCACACTTGTGGTGTCCTGGCATGGGGATCTGTAAAAAAAGTCGTCATGGAATAGTTTGGTTTGGAGAGGACTTTCAATATCCCAGCACAGCTTGATGGCACTTTCCCCCCACTGCCTGCCCAGGGCTCTGCTGCCTGGAGCTGCCCCTGCCTGCAGCTGCTTCCCTGTGCCCAGGGTTGGGCCCTGCCAGTGCTACCAGAGCCCAGCCCAGCCCTGGGGCTCAGCTCTGCCCTGCACACCCTTCCCAGCTCAGGCACTGCCCAGGGGCAGCTCTGCCTCTGCAGGCTCTGATGGCAACCTCAGAGCAACCCTGAGGAGGCTGGAAAAGCAACACTGGTGCTGCCTGCAAGGGACCCTCTGCTGATTTCTGTCACTGCCAGGTTTATTAAGAATGGAGAGAATTTTGTTTTATTTTTCTCAACCTGAACTGAGAGATGAATATCTATGTGCAATTTCCCATCCAGGCAACACAGAACAGTAGATTAAAAAGCAGGATTTTAGCTTTTATGCAGCCCCTGCCTCACTGTGCTCCCTCTATAATCTACTTGGAAATGTTCTGCAGTTCAATGTCCTGCTGGGAGCAGTCCTGAACAATGCAGCATCCTCACCACACAAGGAGAACATTTCCACGCCTTCCCAGCTATCTGCTTGCACCCAGATCTTGTCCCCCAGTGCTGGGAGCAGCTCCCAGGGCTGGCTGAGAGCTGTCCCTGGCAGGCAGCAGAGTCCCTGCTCCAGCACAGCGCCCTGGGCTGCAGGACCCTGCTCTGCAGGACAGCCCTGGGCACCTCTGGCTGCCCTACACAAGAGAGAATCAGAGAATGTACTCACAGAGTCTGTAGGCATTGGGATATTCCAGCTTGAGGAGATCCCTGCAGGAGCTGCAGCTGCATTGTCCTGCAGCCAGAGGTTCCTGTGCCAAGGGCTGGCAGTGATTCTCCCCCAGTCACTTCTCAGCCCCTTCCCAGCCCTGAGTGATTGAAGCTCTCTGTGCCTGTGTGCTGTGCCCGGGGTGGCTGCAGGCAGTGCCCCAGCCCTGCTGGGCTGGGAGAAGAGCTGCTCAGCAAGAGAAATATCTTTTGAAGCTCTTCTTCCTTGCCAGGATACGGGTGCAACTCATCAGCACAGACACAGCACAAGGACTTTAATTAACCTCTTGGGACTTTGGTGCTGTTTACATCAGACGCAGTCCCTCAGAGTGTGCTCAAGAAACTTCTCAAGAACTCCAAGTCAGATTCAAAGTCCAAACTTTCTTTAACTTTTAATGGATCCCAGTGAGGGCCATGACTGAGAAAGTGTCCCCAGGTTCCAGATAGAGCAGAACACTGCAGGCAGTGAGGACAGGTGGGGACAAACAAGGCAAAGGTGTCTCTGATGCTGAGCAAACCTGGATGTGTTTCAGGAATGCAAAGGGCCAAGGCCTGAGCCCCAGCCCCTGCCAAGGCACATCCTGTCCCTCCCTCCTTGCTCAGGACTCTTCCCGGGCCACTGGGATGTGGGGATGTGCAATGCCAAGGGCAGCACCATGGGGCAGCCCCTGCCAGGCTGCTGAGCAGGGACAAGAAGGCCATGAGGCCCCAGGCCTGCAAGGGTCACCTCTCCCCTCCTCCTGGCTCAGGCCCAGGGCCAGCAGCCATGGCCAAAGTGCTGCAGGCCAAAGTTGGCTCTGTCAGGGCCTTGCAGCTGCTGCCCATCCCTGTGCTCTCTGCAGCCCAGGCTGTCCTACGGTGTCCATGCCCTGTGCCTCTGTCCCTGCAGGCTGTCGTCACCCCCGGCTGCCCCACCTGGCTGGGCCCTTCCTTTGCTGACAGCTCTGCGTCCTGCCTGCCTCTGCCTGGGCACACAGAGCCTTGGCCTTGAGACCAAAAGGGTGAATTCCATTTTTACTGTGCCTGTGAACTTTTAGCACAGGAACAAGGCATGCAAGGCCTGCTTTTCCAGCAAGGATGGTTGGAAGAGATGAAGATATCTGGCTCAAGAGTGCAGTGATAGAAAAAACAAAGAGGGAATGTGGGAACTTGGGGTGGGTTTTATGGTAATGGCTAAATTGTAATACACATGTCGTGACTGTATATAAGTAACACTGTTTTAGAATTCCACGTCCATGTAAGGTTATGAGTTACCACATGTTGGACCTCAAGCCTGAATAAATGATGCCCTCTTAAACACCAAATTAGTGTTAAGGAGACTTATTCTGATATTTCAGGGATTTGGTGACAGCAAGGCCTCACAGAACCAAGGAGTCTACTGTGACACCTTGGACCCTCATGGAACCAAAATCCTTTTTGACACAGCAGGGCCACATGGAATCAATGGTCCATTGTGATACTGCAGATCCAAGGAGACCATTGGGACACTCTGGAACCTCATGGAATGAAAAGTACATTGTGACAGAGAAAGGCTTAATGGAACCAAGAGTCCATTGTGACACAGCAAGGCCTTGTTTGAGCAAGGGAACCATTTTGTTGATAGTCCAGAAACTCATGGAACCAAGGGGCCACGATGACACACCAGGGCTGCAGGGAATGGAAGGCCCATCATGACAATGAGGGTCCAAGGAGACCATGGTGACACTGTGGGGCCTCGTGGAACCAAAGGGACCTTTCTAACACAGCAAGGACTTGTAGAACCAAGGAGGTCATTGTGACACTGCTGAACCTCACAGAACCAAAGTGACCATGTTATACTGTGGGACCTCATGGAACAAAGGGTCCATGGTGACAGTGCAGAACCAAGGAGATTGTTGTTGGCAGTATGAAAGCTCATGGAACCAGAACTCCATTGTGACACAGCAAGGTCTCATGGAATCAAGGGTCCATTGTGACTGAGGAACCTCATGGAACCAAGAGTCCATTGTTCCACTTCTTGGGCCCTGTGGAACCAAGGGGACCACAGTGACATTGCAGGGCCCCATTGAACAGTGGAGACTATTCTGACACTTTGGGACACACTGGAACCAAGGGGCCATTAGAGCATGGCAGGGCCTCATGGAATCAAGGGGGCTACAGTGAACACTGTGGGTCTGCATGGGATGAAGGGTCCATTCTGACACCGTGGAACCAAGGAGACCATTGTGACACTCTGGGGCATCATGGAACCAAAGGTCCATTGTGACACAGCAGGGCCTCATGAAACCCTGGGGGCTATTTGCACACCTTGAGGCCCTGGGAAACGAAAGGGCCACTGTGGCACTTCAGAGCCCTGGGGAGCCAAGGGGTCCACAGTGACACTGTGGGGCTTAATGGAACCAAGGGACAATTGTGGCACTGTGTGGCACCATTGAACCAAGAGGTTCATTGAGACCCTACAGGGCCCCATGGAACTAAGGATTCATGGAACATTGCAGGACCCTACGGAACCAAAGTTCCATTGTGACATTGAGGGCCCTCATGGAATCCTGGAGAATGTTGTGAAACTTTGAGGCCTTGTTGAACCAAGGGTCAGTACAGGACCTTGTGGAGCCAAGGAGACCATTGTGACACTGCAGGGCCTCATTGAACCAAGGGTCAGTTGTGATACTGCAGTACCAAGGAGACCCCTGTGACACTGAGGGCCTCACGGGAGCAAGGGGGGACAATTGTTACAAACTGGGCCCCAATGGAATCAAGGGGTCAGTGTGACAGGACTGGGCATCAGGCAGCCAAGGGGCCATTGTGATCCTGAGGATCCCAAAAGAACCAAGGGGCCACTGTGACACTGCAGGACTATCTGGAATCATGGAGACCATTGTGAAACTCTGAGGCCTCATGGAACCAAGGGGCCAGTGTGTCATTGTGCAGTTGTGCATTGTCCATTGTGCATTGTTCCATTCCATGGAACCAAGGAAACCATTTTGACACTGTGAAGCCTCATGGAAGCAAGGGACCATTGTG
Organism: Phylloscopus whistleri; assembly: GCA_017589585.1. NCBI lineage: Eukaryota > Metazoa > Chordata > Aves > Passeriformes > Phylloscopidae > Phylloscopus > Phylloscopus whistleri. The sequence continues at coordinate 254,775 of JADMLD010000740.1, forward strand.
ACACCATGGGGACCCATGGAAACTGTTGTGAGGAAGGAGCTGAATATCAAACGTACATAAATATGATTAGGTTTGATCTCCCTGTTTATTCTTTATTCCCTATATTTATGTGGTTACAGAGTAAAAGCAGGCACAGCCAAACAATTGTTGATTGGTTAAAATCTCATATTCAAGCACTCTAAATAATTGCTCATTGGTTCACGTCTTTTGGAAGCAAATTCTTTTTTCTGTCTTATGATCAGCATTTCGGTCTTCAGCATCTATGAGAAGGTACAACAAGTTGTTACATGTCTTCAGCTTCCGAGAGGAAGCATCCGTGAGAAGGACCAATGAGTTATTACATTTGCTACCTTTTTGCTAATTCAAGGCAATGTAGGAACAGCACAGTACACAGCAGGCACAGTACAAGACCTCATCCTGTTCCCTGATAGCAAGGATTGTTCAAACCTCCTAGCAATAGACTGTGACCTCACTCTTCTAAAAACTCCTCTACAAATGAGGGTTAACCCCAGAGGGCTTGGAAGCTGCCAAGAGTGGCAGACAGACATCACACACATTCCTAGTTTCGGCCGCCAAGAATATGTGCATGTGAGCATTGACACCTATTCAAACGCAGTTTATGCCTCTGCCCACGCAGGAGAAATGGCTGCACATGCCAAGAAACCTCTTGTGCAAGCCTTTTCAGTACTGGGCATCCCTAAGAAAATCAAAACTGACAATGGCCCAGCATACACAAGCAAGGAATTCCTAGAGTTTGTCCAGCAGTGGGGAATGGAACATATAACAGGCATCCCCCACTCCCCCACAGGCCAAGGTGTGGTCGAGTGTGCCCACCAGATCTGAGCAAGACAGTTCCACAGCATGCATGTCACCAACACAAAAACTCTGCAAAGCCATGTTTACCATTAACTTTCTGAATTGTTCATTTGAAAACAGGAGTCCTCCAGTGGTACGTCACTTTAACAGCAGTAAAAGTTTAAGCTGTTACAACACCCACCAGTTTTGATTAGGGACCCAGAACCTGGGAGATCAAAGGTCCCTATGAGCTCATGACCTGGGGAGGTGGCTACGTGTGCGTATCCACCCCCTCGGGCCCACGCTGGATACCCCAAAAGTGGCTGAAACCTTTTGTTCCCAAAAACCCAGCACCAACAGAAGATGATGAGAAGCAAGCAGCTGTTGCTTCAAAAAGAAGAACACCAACGGAAAGAGAAGACAGAGCCTTCTTAAAAATCGGGTTAATTCCAGCAGATCTCAGATTGTTAATATGCTTTATGTTTGTGTTTCCTTTTACAATCCTGTTGTTTTGTGTTGTCTTGTTTTTAATTGTGTTGGTGTTCGGAATTCTTCACCTCCTAGTTTTGAAAGCCCTCACTGGTTTAATCCCTACCACCTCAGAAGTCAGCCATGCAGACCTTGCAGGCCAAGAACAGCCAAAACTGCCTGCAAATCACAAGTGGTGGGCAAAAACTATTCTGCCTCAGAATAGGCCCGAAGCCTATTCTTTCAGTTTTATTGTAACAGAAAAGGGTGAGATGTTGTATTACCCTAAGTAGTTTGTTCACTTTGTTATACTGCACTGGGTGTTTCTGTTATATGTATTCACACAAAGCATTTGCTGTACCTTCCCATGAGCCTCTGCACTGAATCCCCTCTACCTGACACCACCTGTGCCTCACCTCCCCCAGGTCAGCCCCCATTGGCTGGTAGATCCCCTCCCCTCCCCCTCATTGGCAGAGGGCATAAAACTGCCCTCTGGCAGGGAATCGCCCTCTTAACTCCTCTCTTAACTCCCCCAAGCTGCATGGAGTAGGTTCTGCATTAAACTGTGGGACTGTGTTCCTGAAGGATTAAGAGCACCTTTTGTCTTTTGTCTTCGTCCTTGCCTCAGTTTCCCCCCGAGCATACTGCTAGTCAGGGCTGAAACTCAGGGGCGAGTGGGAACTGAGGCAAAGGAGCACAAAAGGAGAAGCTCAGCAATGCACCCAACCATCACTACCAAAGATTGCCCACAGTGAGCAAGGAAGATCCATCACCAGTGACCCTCAGACTTTCCCATCACCCACACCCACACCTCAGCTGGGGGAAGCTGTCACAGCCAAGGACTGCAGAGCCACTCCCAGACACTGGGAATTCCTGCAGGTGCCTCCAGCCACAGGTGAGGCTCCAGCCTTGCTGTGAGTGGGCCCAGCTTTGATAGTGCTGGGTAGACAAACTGACAGCACTTCTAGAGTGGGAACATCTCGATTCATCCTCCTCTTGGGCCCCTCCCAAAGCCTGGCCAGGGCCCAAGGAGGAACCAAGGGAGGTGACTTTGACCATCCAGCCCCAAACAAGGCCAGATGTCAGATTTCATGGCTTTGTCCATATTCTAAACATAGAATGGTCAATCCATGTTTCACTAATGAGTGGATACATCTATCACAGTGCTAATGACCACGCATATTTCAGTAATGAGCAGATACAAAGATAACCTTTGGCTGGAAGGTTCATCCAGATGTCACCTTTGGTTCAGGGCCTGTTGTTCAGGCCTCACTCAGGCCTCTTGTCCAGGCCTGGGATGAGCAGGGACATCTTTCAGCAGAACAAGTTGTTCAGAGCCTGGTCCCAGATGGACTTGAATGTTTCCAGGGACAGGGCACTGACCACCTGCAGCCCCCCACATCCTCTGGCCATGGAACCTGGCTGCAGAAATGGCTCCTTGGGGTGCTTTCCAAGGAAACTGGAACTGATGGGGGTTGCCATGACACCCAAACCCAGCAGTGGGGTCAGTGCAGTGTCCATGGCCACAGACCCTTCAAATGGCCCAAGGCAGGCTGGGATGATGATCCACCCTCACTCCTGACCCAGGCCAGGGCTGCAGTGCCCTTCCCCACAGCCTGTCTGCACTGAAGCACTTCCAGGCCTCTCTGCATTTCCCTTCCCCTCACTCTTGGCTCACTCACACACCTCCCAACAACCCACCTGGAGCTTTCAGCTGTAAGGAGTTCAAAGCTTGTCTGTCCTTCAGGAGTTGGTTCAATTCTGCCTTCAGCCAACTCCGGAGTTGTGCTTATTGTAGAACTTCCTGTGTGTCTAAAACATTCCTTGCATGGTTCAGCCTTGGGGAAGGGGAACCTCCTTGGAGGCACCTTGGGCTTGGCACACACTGGAGGACATTGTCTGAAACTCAGGAGTTTAGATTGCTAAAAAAGGAAGAAAACCCCTCTTTGGCTGAGTGCATCCAGTTCTCTGAGCAAAGCAGTTCCCAGATGAGTGAGGAGAGAAAGGATGGGGTTGGGGAATGTGGAACAAGGTTCTCCACACTTCTCAAGGCACAGCTTCTCTAAGCAGGCCAGACCTTCTTGGGAGAGACCCTGGATCAATATCAGTCACTGAATGCTGCAATCAGCTCTTTTCTAAAGAGAAAAATACCACCTTGAAAACAGGAATGTGAATTTAGTAGAAACTCTTTGAAATATTTCTCCATAACTCTAGGAAAAAAGACTTTCTAATGAACTGCACCAGACCAGAGGGAAATCAAGGCACAGCCATGGTTTGTCAGGACTTCCTTGATCCTAATGAGCCCCGTGGTGCATTTGGTGCTGAGCCCTTGAACCTCAGGGCCTGAGAGGAGATTGCACCAACCTTTCCAGGAGTCCAAGTCAGAAGAAAAACCCAAAGTGTCTTGAGGCATTAATGAGTTGCACTGAGGTCCAGCCCCAACACAGGCTCCTCAAGGACTCCTTGGAGGAGAGAATTGGAGGCCAGGATTGCACGAAAACCTCTCTCACACTCAGTGTGGAAAGGAAAACCCAAAGTACCTTAAAAACCTTGAGTATCTCAAAGCATTGAGCCCCAGCATTGAGCCTTGAGCCCCACTGAGTGTCAGTGCAAAGCTCTCAAGGGACTCATTAAAGCAGATAATTGGAGGCCAGGATCACAGAAAAACTTCTCAGAGACTCAATGCCAAAAAAAAGTTCTTTAAGAAACTTTGAGTACCTGAAAGTATTAATGTGCCCCACTGAGTGTTTTTAGTGACTAAGAATCCTAGGGGACTTGTTAAAGTAGATAATTGGGGCCAGGATTGCACAATCTTTCTCACAGAATCTGATTTAAAAGGGAAACACCAAGTACCTTAGAAGTACCTTGAAGTATTAATGAGCCCCACTGAGTGTTGTTACTGACAAAGCCTCTCAAGGGACTAATTAAAGCAGATAATTGGAGGCAATGATTGCAGAAACTTCTCAGAGACTCCCAGGCAAAAGCCAAACCCAAAGTCCTCTGAAGAACCTGCAATGGCTGGGAGCATCCAGGAGCCCCCAGGGCCATTCCTGACCAAGGCTCCCCAGGGACTCCTTCCAGCACATCCTTGAGGCTACTGGGCTGTCAAGGGGATGCTGAGGGCAGGACAAGGGGCTGACAGTGCCCAGCCTTGCTGGGGCTGTGCCAGGAGGCCCCAGGGCCTCAGGACAAGGTGTCTCCTCACAGCCCTTGGTGGCACAAACCCTGCTGTGCCCCAGGGCACCAAGACTTGGCTTCTCTTTCTCCCCTCCTGGCAGCACTGCCTCCAGTTCTCTGCACTGCTTGGGGCCTGGGGACACTTGCTCTGTCCTGTCCCTCACTGGGACCCATTAAAACTTCCAGAAACTTTGGAGTTGGATTCTGACTTGGAGTTCTTGAGAGATTTCTTCATCTCCCTGTCAGGGACTGATGTTCAGGGCCTGAGCACAAGCCCCAAGAGGGTTATTAAAGTCCTTGTGCTGTGTCTGTGCTGATGAGCTGGGCTGGGCTCCTGGCAGAGAGTGTGATCCTGGCAATCAAGAGGAGCTTAAAAAGACATTTCTCCTGATGAGCAGCTCTTCTCCCAGCCCAGCAGGGCTGGGGCACTGCCTGCAGCCACCCCGGGCACAGCACACAGGCACAGAGGGGTTCAGCTCAGCCTGGGCTGGCAGCACAGAGCAGAGCTCACTCAGGGCTCACTAGAGGAGAAATCCTCACAGCGTTGGCAACAGTCACTCTCTGGCTGGGGGAAGAGAAGCTGCAGTTCCTGCAGGGATCTCCTGAAGCTGGCACATCCCACAGCTCTGAGGCCCTTCCAGGAGGACTCTCTGAGCTGCTGCAGGAAAGGGATGTGGCCCTAGGGCAGGGCTGGGTTTCCCTGCTGCAGCAGCTGAGGCACAGCACAGGGCAGCTCCCTGTGCCAGGCTCTGCTGCAGGGCTGAGCAGCCGGGGCTGCAGCCAGGGGTGCCCAGGGCTGTCCTGCAGAGCAGGGTCCTGCAGCCCAGGGCGCTGTGCTGGCCCAGGGACTCTGCTGCCTGCCAGGGACAGCTCTCAGCCGGCCCTGGGAGCTGCTCCCAGTGCTGGGGAGAAGCTGTAGGGGGAAGGAGCCACCCTGAACAGGGCAGGTGCTGCTGCTGAGAGGTGCTGTGTGGGGCAGGGCTGCTCCCAGCTGCACCCCAGCCTGGGCACAGCTCCGGAGGACACTTGCAAAAGAAGGTGAGCCTGGGATTGCTGTAAAGATCAGGAGCTTTCCTGAGAGTGTTTTCAGTTTCCTGCTTGGAGCAGTGTGGGGGAGTTGGGGTGATGACAAGAAGGTTTTTGCTTTTTATACTTTTTTCTTATATTCATATCTCTGTTAACTGCTATTATATAGTTATAAAACTATAATCTTTAATTAACTCTATTCAACTACTATTACATACTTAGAAAAGTATAATCCTTAATTAAGTCTAGTACATTTCCTACCCTTTCTCTTAGATTTTAGAACAATAAGCTTCTAAATACATTGCTGAACTACTGTATAGTCTTTTTATCAGGAAGAGGATGTACAAAAAAAATTTTGTTTTTTAACCGGAGAGTGAGGAGTCATAAAAAAGTGAGGAAAAGTAGCCCTTGGACCTACTCCAATGGGTTGAACCAGGGGTGTGTAACTGGGGCAACTAAATCTCCTATTGGATGTTCCTGTTAAATATCCCAATCAATCAACCTTAATAAATCGTTGAAATCAGGGGCTGGGTGTTCCCCATCCCCACTGGGACAACTGGAAGCTTCCAATAAAGGTCTGGTTTTTACTTTAGTGTTCTAACGCTGTTACAAGGGTGGGTTTTGTTTTGTTTTGTTTTTTCCTCTTTTGCTTATAGGCAACAGGAGGATGAGAGCAGCAGAGCAGGAATTGCAATCACAGAATCACAGAACATTCTGAGTTGAAAGGGACACACAGGATCATCAAAGGAATGTTTGTACATTTACAGACTCCAGAACTGTAACTTGTCTCTCTGCTGGGAGGCTTCTAAAGGGCCTTCAGCCCCTCCTCAGCCCTGGACAGCAGCAGCATCACCTCTGCAGGGCCCAGCAGGGCTCTCCTGAGCCGCCCTTGCCCACCTGCAGACAGAACCTGCCCCAGCCAGGGCCCTGCAGACAGGCAGGTTTCTGTAGGGCTGGGCCCGGGGCACAGAGGGTGGGATGGGCTCTGTCAGCACTGGCAGGGACAAGGCTCCTCTCAGCAGGGAAATGTCCAGGCCCAGGGAGATGCTCAGGGAAGGAGAGGGGGCTGAAGAGAGCAGTGCTGGGGGCAGGAGGGCACTGTTGGTGTGTGGGAGGTGCCGTGCACAGCTGGGCACAGGAACACTGTCCTGAGTGCCCGACTGTCTCTGCCCTGCCCTCTCAGGCACAGCACCACCACATCTTCTCTTGGTTCTGCACTCCCCTGATATTGTCCCTGGCATCTGGTGCTCTCAGGGAGGCTCTGGCATTTGCAGCAGCTGAGTCAGGCACTGCCCTTGGCATTGCTGCCAGGCAGCTGTAGCCATGGTCATGGGGTGTCCAAGCTTCCCTGGGACCTGTGGGGCTGTGGCCAAAGCAGTCCATGGGAAAGGGGAGTGAGCTGAGCCCCCTCCCTTAGATCCCATCATGGGCACACCTGGGGATCTCCTTGCTGTGTCCTTGCAAGCTCTGAGCTGCCCTCCTGGCTGCAAATCTGTGCCAGAGTCCCTCGGAGTTCCCTGAATGTGCCCTGGGGAAATGCAGAGATGGCAGAGCTGAGGAAATGCTGCTGGGTTTGCCAAGGGAGCCGTGAGTGTCCTTGACAGAAGGGGGTGCTGAGACCTTGCCCAGAGCCCTTTGGAGAGGGGGAGACATTCAGGGATCCCTCTGCTCTGGGCAGGGTCTGGTTTATCCCAGGGTGACCTGGGAGTGTGACTGTGCTCTGATTGCAGCCAAAGCTGCAAACCCAGGGCAGTTGGGAACAAGCCCATCCAGCCCCTCACCTTGCCCAAGCCACAGGGAATCCTTTGCCTCTCACATCTCTCAATGGCAAACTCTGAGTGCAGCAGAAATGCTGGGGATTTCTGACCTCAGAGAAGCAGGAATGATGTGTGGATTGGAAAACATTCCTAAAACCAACTCCTGCTGTCTATTTCTTTTAGAGTAGGGTTTGCAGATACTACCAAGCCTTTCTGCATTAGGAGTGATTCCCTTGACAAATCCTGAATATCCAGCCTTGTCCCTCTGCCACATGGCCACAAACCCAGGGCAGCAGGGCAGGGATGGCTCCTCGAGAGTCCCCACGCACAGGCCTGGCTGCTGCTGGCACACTCAGACAGCACAACTGGAGCTCAGGCAGGGAGCTGGGTGAAGGTTTTCCCGGAGCAGGAAGAAGGGTGAGTGAGTCACAGCGGGACAGTCTACAGGGAATGGCCCAGGTTTGGCTCAAAGCAGCCTCTGCTGACTTGTCCCTGTCTTTTCTCCATGAACAGGTAACCATGCCCAGCCAGAACAAATGTCCAACAGCAGCTCCATCAGCCACTTCCTCCTGCTGGCATTGGCAGACAGGCAGCAGCTGCAGCTCCTGCACTTCTGCCTCTTCCTGGGCATCTCCCTGGCTGCCCTCCTGGGCAACGGCCTCATCATCAGCGCCGTAGCCTGCGGCCACCACCTGCACAGCCCCATGTTCTTCTTCCTGCTCAACCTGGCCCTCACTGACCTGGGCTGCATCTGCACCACTGTCCCCAAAGCCATGCACAATTCCCTCTGGGACACCAGGAACATCTCCTACACAGGATGTGCTGCCCAGCTATTTCTGTTTGTGTTTTTCATCTCAGCTGAGTTTTATCTCCTGACCATCATGTGCTACGACCACTACGTGTCCATCTGCAAACCCCTGCACTACGGGACCCTCCTGGGCAGCAGAGCTTGTGCCCACATGGCAGCAGCTGCCTGGGCCAGTGCCTTTCTCTATTCACTGCTGCACACAGCCAATATATTTTCCCTGCCCCTGTGCCACGGAAATGCCCTGGGCCAGTTCTACTGTGAAATCCCACACATCCTCAAACTCTCCTGCTCCAAATCCTACCTCAGGGAACTCTGTCTTATTGCTGTTTGTGCCTTTTTATCATTTGGTTGTTTTGTGTTCATTGTTTTCTTCTATGTGCAGATCTTCAGGGCTGTGCTGAGGATCCCCTCTGAGCAGGGACGGCACAAAGCCTTTTCCACCTGCCTCCCTCACCTGGTTGTGGTCTCCCTGTTTGTCAGCACTGCCATGTTTGCCAATCTGAAGCCCCCCTCCATCTCCTCCCCATCCCTGGATCTGACCCTGTCAGTTCTGTATTCAGTGGTGCCTCCAGCCCTGAACCCCCTCATCTACAGCCTGAGGAACCAGCAGCTCAAGGCTGCAGTGTGGAGACTGATGACTGGATGGTTTTGGAAACATTAAACTGCTGGCAAATTTATGCAAATAACTTGTAATAAAAGTCATCTTTGATACTTGTCGTAGGTTTCATTTTGGAGGTTCTATTTCTTTGTTTTACTTCATAAATCCTGTCCAGAAGGAGTGTCATATTTTGTGTCACTTCTCATTTTGTTTCTCTCCACCTTCCCTGTGGCCACAGACTGTGTCAATGAGGGGCTGCTCTCTTGGTGGCTTTAAAGGAATTCAAGGATCTCCCAGCCAAGGTTTCTGCAGAGATGCCCCTTTGGTTCCCTTCTCTGCAGCTGCAGCAGCAATGTCTGTGTGCAGAGCTGGGGGCAGATCAGTGCTGGCACAGCAGCTGTGCCCAGCAGCAGCAGCAGCACTTGGTGCTGCCAGTGCTGCTGCCGTGGCCCTGCCCCGCTGCCCTCCTGGCCCTGGTGTTGCCGTAGGGCTTGAGTGCTCTCGGGGCTGGGCACAGGGCTGGGGGTGGCAGTGCCGGGGCTGCAGCAGGGACAGCCCATGGGCACTGCTGGGACAGCAGCGCTGAGGCCTCAGCCCAGGGCCTGGGGGCTCCAGGCTCCTTGCCCAGGCTCTCTCCAGAACACATTGCCCAGGCCAATGCTCAGCAGAGAAAAGCCCCGGCAGCAGCCCCAGGCTGGCCGTGGGCAGGCTGAGGGCAAACAGCACGGCTGGGGCTCTGCAAGGGCCCTGGGGCACACGGGAAGGAGCAGCAGAGCAGGGCCTGATCCATCCCCACTGCGCTGGACACCTCAGGGCAGCGTCCCACAGCCTCCTCATGCACCTGCCAACAACATTCCCCCTCTGCAGCACTGGCCTCTCCCCCAGCTCACACAGCTGCCGCAGCCTTGCAGGCACAGACACGGCAGCACTGCCTCAGGAGCCCCTGTTTGCCCTGCCCAGAGCAGGCCTGAGCACCCCCATGGTGTTGGTGTGGGGAGATGAACCTGAGGGAGCACAAATGCCAGCAGCCCCTGGGGCCAGGAAGGGCTGGGGCACCGCAGGGAAACCACTCAGGTTGGTGGTGGCCTCTGAAGTCAGCCAGAAAGTTTGTTCCCATGAGCTGTGAGTTTGCTGTGCCACTGCAGACGTTGTTGCTCAGAGCCAGGGCTGCCTGGCAGCCACCCCCAAACTGCCCTGACCATTTCCTTTGCTTCACCTTGGTCTTCTTTCCTCTTCCTGCTACAAATTTCTTCCTGTGTCCCAGCCCTGTTCCCCGCCCTGCAAACAGCCCATCCCTGGTTGCTCTCTCCTCTCTGGCCCCACTCCCCATTTCACTTCCTGAGTTGGCACCATGGGAATGTCCCTTGGGGAGCAGGATCATCCTCCAAGTGCCTCAGGAATTGTCTGCAGGCTCCTGCAGTGCCTCCTGCTGCTCCCTTGCCAGAGGCACCCCAGGCCAGGGGGGCACATCTGGGCTGCTGTGTCTGGCTGTGGGGCTCCCTGTTGTGGGCAAGGAGGAGGAGCTGCAGAGGCTCTGCAGGACTGACAGGATGGGCTTTGGGGCTGTGAGGAGAAGCTGAGGCACCTGGGCTGCTGCACCTTGTGAAGAGGAGGCCCAGGGCTCCTCCTGTAACTGCTGCAAGGGTGGTTTCAGAGGATCACAAACTCAGCAAGGTGGGAAAGGCATTGGACATCATCAAGTTCAATTTTATCCCTGACACCACCTTCTCTCCTCTGAACCTCCTCCAGGATCAGCAACCCCAGCTCCCTCAGCCGCTCTTCACAGGACTTGTGTTCCAGACCCCTCACCAGGCTTGTTTCCCGTCTCTGGACATGCTCCAGCCCCTCCATGTCCTTCGTAAATTGGGGGGGCCCAGAACTGGACACAGCACTTGAAGTGCTGCCCAACCTGTGCCGAGCACAGAGGAAGAATCACTGCCCTGCTCCTGCTGGCCACACCATTCCTGGTCCAGGCCCTGCAGTGTCACAATGGATCCTTGGTTCCAGGAGGTCTGGAAGTGCAGCAATGGTCTCCTTGGTTGCACAGGGTCACAATGGCCTCTTGCTCCCAAGGGGCACCACGGTGTCCAACATGTTTCCTTCATTCCAGGAGTCCCTGAGGAGCAACCCTGGCCCCTTGGTTCCATGGGGCCCTGCAGTGTCACAATGGCCCCATCATGACACAAGGTCCTGCTCTGTCCCAATGCTCTGCATGGTTCCACAAGGCCCTGCAGTGTCACCGTGGTGTCTTGGTTCCATGAGGCCTCAGAGGGCCACCATGAATTCCTTGGAGCTGCAGTGCCACAGAGGAGCCCTGGTCACACAAGATCCTGCAGTGTCCCCAGGGACCCTTGGTTCCATGGGGCACCACAGGGTCACAGTTGTTCCCTCAGTTCCAAGAGTCCCTGCAATGGAACAATGGCCCCTTGATTCCATGGGGCCCCAGGCTCTCCCAAGGCTCTCCTTGGTTCCGCAGTGGCACAATGGCCCCTTGGTTCAACAAGGCCCCTCAGTGTCACAGTAGCCTCTCTGCTTCCACCAGGACCCAGACTGTCACCATGGACTCCGTGCTTCCATTCAGCCCCACAGTGTCACAGTGGCCCCTGGGCTCTGTGGTGCTATGTCATACACAGTGTCACTCTGGTCCTCTGAGTGCCACTAGGCCCTGCAGTGTCACCATGGCCCCTTGCTTCCCCAGGGCCCTGCAGTGTCACCATCATCAGAGAATCCAGCAGGCTGCAAAAGACCTTGGAGAGCATCAAGTCCAACCTGTGACCCAACACCACCTTGTCACCCAGACCATGGCACTCAGTGCCACATCCAGTCTGTCCTTAAACACTTCCAGGTGCGGTGACTCACCCACCTCCCTGGGCAGCCCATTCCAATGCCCAATCACCCATTTTGTGAAGAATATTTCCTCATGTCCAGCCTAAATATCCCCTGGTGCAGCTTAAGGCCTGCACTCCAGCTCTGCCTGGAACCTGCTGGGTTCGGCCCAAAGTGGGGGAAGTCCCACGATCCATGGATCCATTTTTTCCTGTGGATGCAGCTCCCACCCCCGATGGAGCAGGACTGGGCACTGGGACTGTGATCCCTGATTCCCAATCTCCTTCCCTCGCTCTCTCCTGTTCTCTCCCTTTCCTTCGGGTGATCATCAATCCCAGAGCAGCTGGAGAGCCCCGTGCCCAGGTCGGGTTTCCCAGGAAAGGGAGGCCTGGGGCTGAGGTGCCCCGGGCTGGCCAGGAATGGGGCTCCGGGGGTCCCTGGGCTGACGGGAACAGGGGATCCAGGGGCTGGGAGAGGAGGATACCCAGGAAAGGGGATGCAGGGGGTGTCAGTGCAGGATAAAGGGGTGCAGGGGGTCCCAGAGCTGGGGAAGGAGATGTGGGGGGGGGACCCAGTGCCCAGGAATAGGGATCTCAGGGGGTGCCAGGGGGGCTCCCCAAAGCCCCTCCCAGTGGGGAACAGGAGCTGGGTCAGAAGCTCTGGGAGAGAAAAGGGGGTGACCCCGGCACGGGGGGGACATGGGGGAGTCACAGGTGCTCCCAGGGGGGGACACGACCCCCGGGGACCCCCCCTCACCTTCTCCCGCAGCGGAGGCCGAGCCCCAGCCCAGGCAGACGGAGCCCAACACGGAGCCCCCGAGCCCCGGCAGCGTCTGGGGGGGACGTCCGGCGGCAGCTGCGGGGGCGGGAGGGGCAGGACCCGGGAAAGGGACCGGGATGGACCGGGACAGGCTGGGATGGGCTGGGACAGGCTGGGATTGACCGGGACAGGCTGGGATGGACTGGGATGGACCGGGACATGCTGGGATGGACTGGGACAGGCTGGGATGGACCGGGACAGGCTGGGATGGAGTGGGACAGGGTTGGATGGACCGGGACAGGCTGGGATGGACTGGGATGGACCGGGACACGCTGGGATGGACTGGGACAGGTTGGGATGGACTGGACAGGCTGGGATGGACTGGGACAGGCTGGGATGGACTGGACAGGTTGGGATGGACTGAGACACACTGGGACGGACTGGGACAGGCTGGGATGGACTGGGACATCAGAATACACCAGCATACACCGGGATACACTGGGATACGCTGGGATACACTGGGATATACCAAGTCCAGGACTGGCACCCACTGGGAGCCAGATCAGAGCACTGGGACCCAGCAGGACCAGAGCTGGGGAACAGGGGTCATTGTGCGACCAACTGGGAAAAACTGGGAGTGACTGAGAGTGACTGGGATCATACTGCTGGAAACTGGAACCTTACTGGGCCAAGTGGATGTGACTGGGAATGACTGTGAGTATGCTGAAGGCAACTGGGATATACTGGGAGTGTCTGTGACCCTTCTGGGGGTGACTGGGAACACACTGAGAGCGACTGGGAGTGACTGGGTCTACACTGGGGGCAACTGGGATTGACTGGGACCATGCTGGAGAGACTGGGATCATCATGGACTCATACTGGGATCATATTTGGAATGACTGGTCTATGCTGGGGCCACTGAGAGCAACTGGGATCAGACTGGGAGGAACTGGGAGCAACTGAAACTATCCTGGGGGCAACTGGGATCATGATGGCATCAGAGTAGGATCATACTGGGAGGGACTGGATCTGTGCAACTGGGATTACACTGGGAGGAAATGGGAGCATGCTGGGGACAACTGGGATCATACTGGGAGCAACTGGCACCACAGTGAGAGTGACTGGGGTCATACTGGGATCATACTGGAAGTGACTAGGAGCAGGCTGAGGGCAACTGGGACCATGTTGGGGAAACTGGGATGTACAGGGAGGGACTGGAATCATGCTGGAGGTGACTGGGGGTGCCTATGAGCAGGGAATCATGTTGGAAGCTACTGGGAGCAACTGGGAGTGAGTGGAAACACACTGGGGGCAACTGGGATATACTGGGAGAAACCAGAAGTGATTGGGATGACAGAGGAACCATAAAGGAAGTTACTGGAATAATACTGGGAGTATCTGGGAGTGACTGGGATCATACTGGAATCATACTGGGAAGGACTGGAGCCATAGTGGGAGTTACTGGGATCATACTGGGGGTAACTGGAACTGTACTGGGAGTGCCTGGAACTATACTAAGGACAAATAGGAACACCTGGGACCATACTGGGATCATAATGGGATCATACTGCGGGTAACTGGGATGATACTGGGACCATACTGAGTGTAATTGAAAGTGACTGGGATCATACTGGGGGTGACTGGGAGCCACAGGGCCCATGCTGGGAGTGACCTGGGCCCACCTGGGGGAACTGGCCCAGCTGGGGCTCAGGGTTGTTCTCCCCCTGGGCTGCCCCAGGTCCTGCTGCCACCCCCAGTCCCACAGAGCCGAGGGACAGGGGATAGCCAAGGGACAGGGGACAGCTGAGGGACAGGGCATAGCTGAGGGACAGGGGACAGCTGAGGGGCACAGGACAGCTGAGGGACAGGGCACAGCTGAGGGACAGGGCACAGCTGGGGAACACGGCCTGGCCAAGGGACACTGAGCTCCAGCACTCTGGGCTGTTGTGCCTGGGCTGTTGCCCTTGGGCTCCCAGCACAGGCCAAGAGGCAGAATCCCCTCCAGAAACTGCTGTTTGCTTTAAGCTTTGCTCTGGAACATTCCCAAGGAGCCACCTGCAGTGGCTGGAACCTGGCCGGGTGCTGCTGCTGATCCTGGCATCAACTGCCCTGGGAATTCCTCCAGGGAACTTCACACCAAGGGCTTACATCCTTGGAGGGGCTGTGAGAACTTGTTGCTTCCCAGTTCTCCACCATCCCTCTGGATTCTGGAGAATCTCAGCACAAGTGTCCATGGCCCTTCCTGCATCCCCAGCCTGCAGCAGCCACAGTCACTGTTGCCTCCCCCTTGCTGCAGCTCCTTTGCCAAAGTGCTGCCAAAGGCAGCGGAGCTGGCTCAGGATCCCTGTTGGCTCCTGGGCTCCAGGATGACCTTCAGAGGGACACTTGGAGCACTTCCTAAAGAGCTGCCCGTGGCATGGGGGGTGGATTTGTCCTCCCTGCAGGGCTCTGCTTGGAGCTGTGCGCTCCGTGGAGCCCCGGAGTTTTCTCAGCAGGCCTTGGCAGCAAGTTCTCAGCCAACGGGTGGCTCTGCTGCCATCCCAAATCTGCAGGGCTTTCCTTGCCCAGCCGGAGTGCAAGTGGGGCACGTGCTGGGCAGGGATGGAGAATCTCATGGACAAAATCTTCCCCCATCATCACATTTACATCTGCTCATTGCTCTGCATAGCACAAATCTGCACTTCTTTTAGTGGAAACACTGAATTGCTTGCAGATTATGACATCTGCAATACTAATGTACAAATACACAAAAATCAACTTGGGTTTAAAAATGAAATTTATTTTAAATTTCTACACCCGCACTGCCAGTAGAGAAACATACAAATATCAACTAAAGCTTATAAAACTAGTTTATTTTTACAATTGTGCTGTGTAAATTTATACAAATAGAAATTTCTTTAAAAAATTAATTTCTGGCAACCCTCTACAACTACTCACTACACACAAATATGAATTGAAGTTTAACAATTTAATTCATTACATATTGCTACAACTATACAGACCATATACAAATACAAAAATATCAGCATCCCTCTCTAAAGAAACCCAGACCCAGTACTAAAGAAATAGAATTCTATAACCATACAACTCAAGGCATATTTAAATCTTTGCAAATACATAACCATACAATATACAGATGTAAATACAGAATTCATATTTCATACATCATAACAGAATACATATATAAATACAAACATCACAGACTTATCTGTAAATATACAAATGTTAATGTACCAGCATAAGAATCCTTACAATGCCATCAACACAACTATACAGCTATAAAACTGAATAAGTATGTCAATATAAATAAATTGGAAACACATCAATATACATGCATCAATATAACAATATACATACATCTATACCTGTACAAATACCAGTCTATAGAGGTAAATAACCATCAACTTCTAACTCTCTCAGTCCAACTGCAGCCATCTCTAACTACAACTCCACCATCAGGGGTTGCAGCTGCCCAAGTTCCCAGGCTCTCCCTGGGTCTCTTCCTGCCGTGCAGAGCAGCTCTCCTAGACAGGGACAGCAGCTGGGACATCTGGGAAGCAAAGGGAACACTGAGTCAGGATCAAGACGTTTCCCTTGGCAGCACCTGCCCTTCAGTCAGGGCAGGGAAAATCTCAGCGCCTCCCCAGGAGGGTTAGAAAGAAAAAGTTTGGCCAAAGCCCACGCCACCCTCACCCCCACCCTGCCCCACCGGCCCTGCGGCCTCACCCGGGCTCTGGGCTGGCAGCAGCAGCAGCAGCTCCCTGTTCACTGCTGGAGCTGGTGGCCCTCAGCTTCTCCCTGCAGCCTCCTGTCAGTCTCTGCCTGTCCTCAAGTTTTGCAGGGCACCTGTGGCACAAGTGGAGGCTCTGGAATTGCTTCCAAGGCCTGGCAGAGCTGCAGGCCCAGAGCCCTCTGTGCTCCCTGCTGGCCCCTCCATCCCCTCAGCCCCACCGTCCCCTCAGCAAAGCCCTGGCCCCCTTCAGTTTCTTCAGCCCCCACAGTCTTCTCACCCCACTCAATCCCTTCTGACCCATCCCGTCCCTTTAGACCCACCACCCCCTCAGCCCATGCCACTGCCCTGTCACCTCCGTGCCACCCTCGCCCTCTGCTCCCCCACAGCCCTCAGTGCCCCCAGCACCTCAAGGTCACTGTCCCTGCAGCGTCACCGCCTCCTCAGCCCCCTCAGCCCCCTCTGTCCCACCGTCCTTCAGCAGCTCCTCAGGGGACAGGGCCTGGGGCCACCGGCAGCTCCCAGCGCTCCAGGGACACCTGGGGCTGGAACTGCTGCTCCGCCCGGCCCGGCCGCCAGCTCGGACCCAGCACAGGCACAGGGACAGAGGGGCACAGGGGGAAAAACAAGAGGTGAAAAAGGCATCTGAGGGGGGGAAAGAGCTAAAAATGCAGTCTAGGCCTACACAAACATCAATCTATCCATCTGCATAAATTCACAGACCAGGGCAGAGCGTTTGCTTTGTGATGTCAGGCCACGGTTGCCACATCCTTGTGCTGACATCACAAGGTTGCCTTGGTGCACGGAAGGCCTCAGTGGTGGCAGAGCAGCTCTTGGGCTTGCTCAGTGTAGGAGCATCTTCCTGCTTGAGGCTTTTGTCAGTGGCCAGCTGCACACTGACAGGAGCCTTGCTTTTTCTTGTGTTAGAGCACAGTCTGCAAACTTGCACAGCAGTGCCACAGTGATTGGGCCACTCGCTGCTGCAGTTTGCACTGTTTATGGCATTACTTATTCCAGCTATTACCTGACTCACCTGGCACATAAGTAGAGCTTTTCCCTGGGTGTCACCTAACCTGGCTTTTGTATGTCTTCCTGCTCTTTCTTAGTGACTGAGTTGCTTTAGAAACAGGAAGACCATTTGGATGCCACTTGGGTAAAGCTCCTGGCAACAGGTTCAGCTAAAAAGGGGGTGTCTGTAGCCAGGGCTCTGCGGGCAGCATTTGCAAGGGAACCTGCAGGAGTTGCGTTCCCTCCATGGGAGAGTCTGTGGCAGCAGAGTCTGTCATTTCCTCCGTTTGCTGGGTCAAGCAGGACAACTTGGAAAATGTAGACTGGGAGACCTTCTTGGAAGACCTTCTAAAAATGCTGTGGTTGTCTCCAGTTTTCTCCAAGAATCGGGTTCATTTTCCCTTGCTCACTGCAGGTCACCTGCCCCGTGTGTTCAGAGGTGCCAATCCTGAGGTGAGTGGGAAAGGAACATTTGATGTTCCTGCAGTTTAAGAATTGTGGAGCAAGCTGTGAGCTTGGGCTGTGACAGTAGAGTGTAGAGGGCCAGCTGAGTAGGCTGAAAGAAAATCCATTTCCATGTCTGCGCTGGCAAGAGCAAAGGCATCCCTGGCTATTTCCTAATTTTCCATTTCAGAGCTTGAAAAGAACTAAAAGCCCAGTTTTGCAGAGAGAACGTTGCTTCCTGATAGTAGCCAGGGGGGAATATCTAATTCAGAGCAATTAGCGGTACTCTTGAATCAGCCCATTTGAATTGACTCTGAGTGACTCAGAATCCCATTGCTATCAAAGCTGATGATTTGTGCTTAGTAGAGCTGGCTGTAGAGCTGAATAGAAATAAGGTTATAAATGATAGGTCCTGGCCTGTGTCTCACACTCCTGTCTGTCCACAGAGCACAGAACCAAGAGCAGACTCTCCTCTGGCTCCCTCTGCTCCTGCAGAAGAGGCCAAAGAGGAGCCAAATGACCACAAGTCTCCAGCTGTGGTCACACCACAGCCAGAACTTTCCAAGACAGTAAGTGCCACTTCTGGAGGGTGCTGTCTTTAGGGCAAGGCAGAGCTGCAAGTTTCTGAGCAGCCAGCTCTTGCTGTTGGTGGCTGAGGATGCTGAGTGCTGCAGTCCTGCCAGGACCTAGCCATTCCCCTCAGCCAGTGACGCCTGGACAATGGGCTTTGACCTGTCATGTTCAGGCCCCAGCTGGCTGGGATTCTGAGAGGGGCCAGCCTGAAGCATGAATGCTCTCTGTCTGCAGAGGCCTGTCAAAGACCCTGCACTCAGACTTGTTGAGTACAGAGGGGACACTGGTCTGGAGACACCTGACCCCCTCCACAGACTTGCCAAGCAGTTACAGACACAAAAAATATTGATCTGACAACACAAGCTCTTTGGGGTGGTTTGTCTCTGCCAGCTTCTTGGGTTTGCTTACCTGGCAGCATTTCAGAGACACACTGGGGATGTGGAGTTGCTACTTTGAAGTCAGGGATTTTGGTGCCTTTGTTGCCAGGTTCTTCTTTTGCCTCCTCAGACAGAACAGTCAGCAGCAGAGCTGACAGACGCTCAGAGTCCACCTGTTTTTGGGCTTGTAATAAGCTGCTAAGAGATGATTGTGTTATCCATGAATGCGTGGGGGGAAAAAGACACGTTCCCTTGTCAGCTTCCTAAGAGGCTGTTGGAGCTTCAGCCCCAGATGGAGCCTGATTGTACTGCCAGTGTCACTTTGGAATCCGTGCCACCTCATGGGCAGAGAATGACCCAGGAGAGCAGCAGAACAATGCTTTGGGAATCTTGTGTGAGCCCAGCAGTCCTTGAATCTTGGCCCACAAATGTTGTAGAGGAAGTTGAAACCCATCTTCTCTTGCTTCCCTCTAGAGGGACATTCAGGTCCCTCTAGAGAAAGAGCATGAGCAGATGGCTTTCTCAGAGATGCCCTGCCAGCCATGCCAGATTCAGGGAGAGCTGTTTCCAGCTGAAGAATGGCAGCAGCAGCTCAGGCAGCAGGTGGAAGAGGCACAGGAGAATGGCCAGGTAAGTGTGGCTGGCCAGGTGACAGAATGAAGGGCAGGAAGAGGGACCTCTAAAATGGAGCTGATTTATTAAAAAAATATGAATATCGACCTAATACCGATATCCAACTGAGACGGACAAAAACTCTCTAACAGTTTAAAGTTAGAAAGTGTATGTTTATTACAGCGCTGGGCAGCACGAGGGGTAGTCCCCAAAAGCGTACCGCACCTTACAGAAGATCACAAAGTCATTTTATTTACAAAACTGTTGAATATCCAAAATACAAATGCATATTCATAACCCTGGTACATCCCATTCCCCGCTTCGTATGGTAATTAGCAAAAAAGCAATTAAGCATGCGTAGTTTGTTATTTGAAATGGGTCGGTGGTCCCACTAAAGAGGAGTGGGCTTCAAATGAGGAAGTAAAATGACTCTTCATCACTCTGAACTTTCTACCTTTTCAATGCAAATGTGACAAATGAATGTTGGTAGGACTCCCATTTCCTTAGGTACGTGACTTTCAATAGGTTTCAGCTTTTGGGAGTCTCTGTAATTGTCCCGTATCCTTAAACCTATTTATCAGATTCTCTATTTATTGTTGCAAGCGCAGCTAAGCAAACATAAAGTTGACAAGCAATCAGTTATTTGAAAAAAGTTAACTCAAACCCAGTCTTCCTTAACTAACCACAAAGCTTTTAATTAACTCCAAAAACACAAGGCCTACTTCTAACTAAAATCTTAATTTTCTTAAAATCCTATATTCTTTAAAGTTTATGTCTCAGAGCTCTTGGGACTGAGGAGACCAGGAGTGCCACAGGCCTTGAAAGCACAGAGCGTTGTAATCTGCAGAGATCAGCAGTGGGAAAGGAGGGCTCCAATGGAAGCAGAGGTGGGCAGGGAAGCAGAAAGAAGTGGCTGAATGAATGTGATTTGGAGGCTGAAAGAGGAAAAGCTGAGCCTGATGGCAGCTCCCAGTCACTTGCTCTGCATTTGTGTGGACAGAACATTGAGGCAGAGGCACAAACAGAGCTGCTGAAAGCTTTGAGTGACATCATGGCAGTGAAGAGGAGGAACACAGAAGTCATGAAGAGAACTCCAGATCACTGGAACCTCCATCAGCCAAGGGGGGGTCAACAAAACCAGGTGAGTGGATGTCTTGGTTTGGAAAGACAGGTATCTGCTAGGGAAAGCTGAAGTTTCCTTTAGAATAGAGAATGTAAATCCCTCACTCCTGCCAAATTATAATTTTGCAGTTAAGGGCTTTCAGGCAAAGATTTTGGAATAGGAATAACAGTCCTTTACTAGGAATATTAACAGTACAAATGTAGTAGAAAGCAAAACCACCCAACCAAACAAGCAAACAAATAAACAAGCAATCCTGGAAAACCCTGACAGAGTCAGAGCTACAACTTGACACCCTGTTGGTCAGGGTGTTGGAAGCAGTCCAAAAGTGAGTCCTCCTGGAGCGGCAGATGTGGTTCTGTTGAAGTGGAGATGATCCTGTAGATACGGTCCAGTGATGGTGAGAAGGGGTCCAGTCTTCCTCTGGTAATTGGGGGAAGCCAGACAGCTTCATGTTCCTGACTCTCAGTTTTATCCAGGTAGGAATGGTTGGCTCCCCCCACTGGGTGGAGCATCTCACAATAGGATGATGGAATGTGGATGTACTATCTTGGGAAGAGTAGGGGTGTCTTAATGGTTCATTAGCAGAAAATATTCCCCTGGAGGGAGGACGGGCAGTGAAAGAGATAAGAAACAATGCCCTACTTGGTTTTAACAGTTGACCCATTATCAAAAGGCACCTACCCCCCTCCTCCCAGAGTTACAAGAGATAAAGGAGAACAATTCCCCAGCTGCTTTCAGCAGATGAAAATAGAATACACATTTTAGGTTCCATAATTCAAGACGTTATCCACCCCTTATTATATTATTATTTGCATCATACCTAAATCAATAAACTCTACTATACAGAATGAACCCTTACACTCAGTTTTCACTTGGGATTAGGTTTTCCTGTGGTACACAACCGGTTTTTCCATCTTTTTGCATTACCCACCAAGTGTAACTAGGTTTTTGAGCAAAAATAATTTTACGGGTGGGTTTACCTTTGCTAGAGGTGGGATTAATTTAAACAGTCTTTCCTAAAATACTTCTCATGTGTACCACAGGGACTTTATCTCCATCCACTGTGTGCAAGGGGGCAGACTGGGCAGGACCAGGTTGATTGATGGAGCCTCGAGTGTTGACCATCCAGGTGGCCTTTGCTATGTTCACTTTCTAATTCTTGAAGGTCCCTCCGCCAAGTGCTTTCAGAATGGTGTTAAGTAGTCCGTTGCACCGTTCAACTTTCTTGGCAGCTGGTGCATGATAAGGGATGTGATAGATCCATTCAATGCCGTGTTCTTTAGCCCAGGTGTTTATAAGGCTGTTTTTGAAATGGGTATCGTTGTCTGACTCGATTCTCTCAGGGGTGTCGTGTCTCCACAGGACTTGCTTTTCCAGGCCCAGGATGGTGTTCTGGGCAGTGGCATGAGGCACAGGATAGGTCTCCAGCCACCCGGTGGTGGCTTCCACCATGGTCAGCACGTAGCACTTGCCTTGGCGGGTTTGGGGCAGGGTGATGTAGTCAATGTCCCAGGTCTCTCCATACTTATATTTGGACCACCGTCCACCGTACCAGAGGGGCTTCACCCGCTTGGCCTGCTTGATGGCAGCACACGTCTCACAGTCATGGATAACCTGTGAAATACTGTCCATGGTTAGATCCACCCCTCGGTCTTGTGCCCATTTATACGTGGCATCTCTGCCCTGATGACCTGAGGCATCATGGGCCCACCAAGCTAGGAACAACTCTCCATTGTATTGCCAATCTAAATCTATCTTAGATACTTTTATTTTTGCGGCTTGCTCTACTTGCTTGTTGTTCCAGTGCTCTTCATTAGCCCAACTCCAGGGGCATGGGCATCTACGTGACAGACTTTCATGGGTAGTTCCCCTACTCTGGTGGCGATGTCCTTCCACTCATCAGCAGCCCAGATTGGTTTTCCCCTATGCTGCCAATTGGCCTTTTTCTACCTTTCCAGCCAGCCCCACAAAGCATTAGCTACCATCCACGAATCAGTGTAGAGGTAGAGCTTTGGACACTGCTCTCTTTCAGCAATGTCCAGGGCCAATTGAACAGCTTTGAGTTCAGCAAGCTGGCTTGACCCACCTTCTCCTTCAGTGGCTTGTGCAACTTGTCTTGTGGGGCTCCATACGGCTGCTTTCCACTTTCGGTTCATCCCTACGATGCGACAGGAACTGTCAGTGAAAAGAGCGTAGCGTGCTTCTTCTGCTGGCAGTTAGTTATATGGTGGAGCTTCTTCAGCCCGGGTTACCTGCTCTTGTTCTTCTTCGTCAGTGGACTGAAGTTTTCAGCTTCCGACCAGTTCGTAATTACTTCCAAAATCCCAGGGCGATTTGGGTTTCCAATACAGGCATGCTAAGTGATGAGGGCGATCCATTTGCTCCATGTGGTGTCGGTGGCATGGTGCGTAGAGGGAACCTTTCCTTTAAGCATCCACCCCAGCACTGGTAGTCGGGGTGCCAGGAGGAGTTGTGCTTCAGTGCCAATTATCTCTGAGGCGGCTTGAACTCCTTCATAGGCGGCCAAGATCTCCTTCTCCATGGGAGTGTAATTGGCTTTGGACCCTCTGTAGATTCGGCTTCAGAATCCCAGTGGTCAGCCTCGAATCTCACCAGGCACCTTCTGCCAAAGGCTCCAGGACAGACCATGGCTCCCGGCTGCGGAGTAGAGCATGTTCTTCACCTCTGGTCCCATCCTGACTGGGCCAAGGACTACCGCATGAGCGATTTCCTGCTTGATCTGGGCGAAGGCGTGTTGCTGTTCTGGGCCCCAGTGGAAATTGTTCTTCTTGCGGGTAACCAGGTAGAAAGGACTCACAATCTGGCTATACTCCGGAATGTGCATTCTCCAAAAGCCTATGGTCCCTAGGAAAGCTTGAGTTTCCTTCCTGTTGGTGGTGGGGACATTGCTGTGATCTTATTGATGACCTCTGTGGGGATCTGGCAATGTCCATCTTGCCACTTGACTCGCAGAAACTGGATCTCTTGAGCGGGCCCCTTAACCTTACTTCATTTAATGGCAAAACCAGCTTTCAGCAGAATCTGGATAATCTTCTCTCCTTTCTCAAAGACTTCCCTTGCTGTGTTCCCCCATACGATGATGTCATCGATGTACTGTAGATGTTCGGGAGCCTCGTCCTTTTCCAGTGCAGCCTGGATCAGTCCATGGTAGATGGTGGGGCTGTGCTTCCACCCCTGGGACACTCAGTTCCAGGTGTACTGCATGCCCCTCCAGGTGAAAGCAAACTGGGGCCTGCACTCTGCTGCCAAAGGAATGGAGAAGAAGGCATTGGCAATATCGATGGTCGCATACGACTTTGCTGCCTTGGACTCCAGCTTGTACTGAAGCTCCAGCATGTCTGGCACGGCAGCGCTCAGTGATGGCGTGACTTCATTCAGACCACGGTCTCCATTCTCCACTGGGCTTACGCACTGGCCATATAGAGCTGTTGAAAGGCGAATGAGCCTTGCTGACCACCCCTTGGCTCTCCAGTTTACGAATCATCTCATGGATCGGAGTCACAGAGTCTCTGTCAGTGCGGTACTGCCGACGGTGCACTGTTGCTGTGGCGATTGGCACCTGTTGTTCTTCAACTCTCAGCAGTCCCACAGCAGAGGGGTCGTCTGAGAGACCAGGGAAGGCATTCAGTTGTCTGATGGCTTCCGTCTCTACAGCAGCTACTCTAAAAGCCCAACAATATCCTTTTGGATCTTTGAAATATCCATTTCTGAGATAGTCTATGCCGAGGATGCATGGGGCCTCTGGGCCAGTCACAATGGGGTGTTTCTGCCACCCATTGCCAGTCAAACTCACTTCGGCCTCCAATACAGTCAGCTGCTGGAACCCTCCTGTCACTCCAGAAATAGAAATGGGTTCTGCTCCCACATACCCCGATGGCATCAGGGTACATTGGGAGCCAGTGTCAGCCAAAGCAGTATATCTTTGTGGGTCAGATGTGCCAGGCCATTGGATCCACACAGTCTAATAGATCCGATTGTCCCTCTCCTCTACCTGGCTAGAGGCAGGGCCCCTCTAACACTGGTTATTCCCTCCCTGAGCATACATACTAGAGGTCCCAGCATCCTGACTACTGGCAGCCTGGTCATGGGAGGTTGAGGCTACTTTCATTTTGGTGGCACCCCCTTGGTGAGTGTTCCTCTCCTTGAGCTCACGCACCCATGCTGCCAGGACAGAAGTGGGTTTCCCATCCCACACACCCATGTCTTCCCCATGGTCACACAGATAAAACCACAGGT
Source organism: Phylloscopus whistleri (assembly GCA_017589585.1). Classification (NCBI taxonomy): domain Eukaryota; kingdom Metazoa; phylum Chordata; class Aves; order Passeriformes; family Phylloscopidae; genus Phylloscopus; species Phylloscopus whistleri. The sequence goes on from JADMLD010000740.1 coordinate 279,113, forward strand.
CAGCTCTTGGGGTGTACCCTCTCTCTCTGGCTGGGGGTTGTTGGGCTCTAACTCTGGGACCTGTGACTCGTACTGGTGCCACATTGGAACTGTTCCTCCTCATCTCCTCCCTCACCTCCCTCATTTCCTCTTTGAGTTCTTTAACCATGGCAGAGATATGAGCCTGCATCGGGCCATTGATCATGCTCTCATGATTCCTAAGCTTATTGGCAACAGACCCCGCTGTCTCTCGGTTGTCCTCAGCATTAATTGTTGCAATGAAGGTAGTGTACTGAGATGGCCCCAGATTTGCCAGATTCCACAACATCTGCCCTGTGCATTTAAACTTGTCAGGGTCATTATCATGCTGTCCACTCCTCCCAAAAAGTACCTCCAGTACTGCCACTTCCCTCAGCTGTTGGATTCCTTCCTCCAGAGTTTCCCATCGCATTCTGTGGCGGTGCTCCTGCGTTCTTTCCCTGTGGACAAATCTTTCTCTCTCACTCATTAAAAGCCTCTGCCAGAGGGAAAGGGGTCCAGGCTCCCTTACAAATACCTGATTTATACCCGAGTCCTGGATCAAGGGTCCCAAATTCCTTGCCTCACCACTATCTAGTAGCACACCTGTGCCCATAAGATCCCAAACCCGAAGTAGCCAGGCTGTGTAAGCCTCACATCCCCGTCAATACAATATCTTTTTGTAGATTACGGAAACTTTCATATGACAGAGACTCGGTGATGATCTGAACGTGTGATTCCCCTGCAGGTTATGAGGGCCCTCCTTTCTTATCCTTATTATCTGGGTTCGCTGTTTTCACCTTAGATTTCTTTTTTTCCACAGGGGCAACTGCTGCTGGCTGTGGCTGCCCCTGTGGTTCAGCTGGAACCTGGGCAGTTGTAATATCTGTGAGTTCTATATGAGATTCTCTTTTGTCAGGGCAGGGGGAGGGTTTCCCACCAACTGGGGAAATGTACTCCCTCAGCATCTGGCCTGTCTCGCATATCTCCTTCACCAGAGCCCCCACCCAAACCGGATGGTTTATCTCTGACGCAGGCTGTGGGGCAGGGGTGGACTCTTGGGCAGCATCCTTATTCTCTGGGGTACTTATCAGGGTGCTTACCCAGGCCAATCTCCCCTTATCTCTGAATGCCAAATAGAATAGGCCTATAAGCAACACCAGCCACTGTATGATATCATTAGCATTCAGAGGAGATTTGAACCCTTCAAAAACTGGTGGGGTAGACCCAAAGAGCTGGGTGAAGGGTTGGGAGAAAATTTCCCCTGGTGCCATTTCCTCACAATAGGTACCATTGTTAAAGTAACCCCAGAAACACAGACTTAGTGTATGATAGCCCTGAATCCATGTGCTTGCTTTCCAGAGGAAGTTAAAAATCCATGAATTCCTCACCTTATTAACCCACAAAACGAACTGGATGCCAGCCACAGTAGCCTTAGTTATAGGGCCCATGTTTAGATAAGGGTCAGCAGACAGTTTAGGTTGGGAAATATCTGGAGGAGAACTGCCATGATGATTCTAAGGAGAAAAAGCTTATTGCAATAAGCTGGGCCCTGGCATATGCTTATCATACGCTGCTAGATACTGTAGGGCAGCAGATAGAGGCAGGGGGGCAGGGAGATAAATCAGCAGCTACCCCAGTCACTCAGGCTGCAGCCAATACCGTAGCTACTCAGACAGCAGCTAAACCAGACAGTGAGCCTAAGACACTGGCAGTCACCCCAGCAAAAAAGCACACACACAAAACTGATCGACCAGTAGATGATGATCCAGGTGAAAGACTCTCAGTGCCTCCCAACACCCAACTAACTGACACCCAATCAGACACTGAACCAACTGATACACAATTAGAAACTGAACAAACTGACACAAAATCAGAAGCCAAACCAACTAGTATAAAATCAGGAGCCCAACCAACCAGCAGCAGATCACAAGCCCAACCAACTGGCAGAAGACCAGAAGCTACTATTGAATCCTTTTCCCTGAAGGACTAAGAAAGGATTATACTCGACGACCTGATGAATCTATAATTAGTTGGTTAGTCCGTCTTTGGGATGCTGCAGGCGAGGCTACAATTCTGGACGGCACCGAAGCGAGGCATTTGGGATCCCTGTCACTTGATCCAGTTATCGACCAAGAAATGATGAGAGAGGCTAATCCATGCAGTCTCTGGGAATGGGTCCTGGGAAGTGTGGTGCAGAGATATCTGTGTGCAGAACAATCTCTATATGCAGCAAACCCAGTGGAAGACCATAGAACAAGAGATTCAACGCTCAAGAGAAATGGCAGTGGCAGAGATTGTCTTCTCAGATGACCTAAACACTAAGAACCCAGACCTGGTACCATGTACACCCGTGATGTGGCGAAAACTTGTACAACTTGAGCCACAAGAATACTCATCTGCTTTAGCAATAATGAAGCGGGACGACACAGGAGAGACTGTGCTGGATATGATGAAGAAGCTCCGAGCATATGCAGATGCTGTGCATGGCCCAACTCATGCCAGAATCACAGCTCTAAAAACACGTATGCAAACATTAGAAAACAAGATAGAGGAAAACCACAAGCAACTCAAAGAGGAGATGAAAGAGGGTTTTCTCCAAATCTCTGCAGTACAGGTCAGAGGTTCTGGTACAAAGCGCAGACGTTCCCCAGATAAGGAAAGAAGGGGTATCCCACGAACTAAGCTGTGGTCCTTTCTGCGTGATTCTGGGGAAGACATGAGGAAATGGGATGGAAAATCTACTGATGATTTAGCACAGCGGCTGTGTGAATTGTTGGAAGGCAAGACTCAGAGAGGAAGTTCCACCAAGAGGGAAGTAGCTCCAGTTACCCAGGGAAAGACGGATAACCAGGCTTAGAGGGGCCTTGCCTCTAGCCAGGTAGAGGCTAGGGAAAACCCTGTTTTTTGGACTGTGTGGATTCATTGGCCTGGCACATCTGAACCACAAGAATATGAGGCCTTGGTTGACACTGGTGCGCAGTGCAAAATAATCCCATCAAGATATGTGGGGGAAGAATCTGTCTCTATTGCTGGTGTGACAGGGGGATCACATGATTTTACTTTGGTGGAAGCTGATATGAGCCTGACTAGAAATGAGTAGAAGAAACACCCTATTGTGACCGGCCCAGAGGCCCCATGCATTTTGGGCATAGACTTCTCCGAAATGGATATTTCAAAGACCCAAAGGGACTCAGGTGGGCATTCGGGATAGCGGCTGTAGAGACAGAAGGTGTTAAGCAGTTGAACACTTTGCCTGGGTTATCAGAGAACCCATTTGCAGTAGGACTTCTGAAGGGGGAAGATCAACAGGTACCCATTGCCACTTCAGTAGTGCACCGCCGACAGTACAGAACAACCCGAGATGCTGTGATTCCCATCCACAAATTGATCCGTGAGCTGGAGAGCCAAGGGGTGGTCAGCAAAACCCACTCACCCTTCAACAGCCCCATTTGGCCTATGCGTAAGTCTGACAGAAATTGGAGATTGACTGTGGTCTATCATGGCTTGAATGAAGTGACTCCGCTGCTGAGCACTGCCGTACCAGACATGCTGGAACTCCAGTATGAGCTGGAGTCCAAGGCAGCAAAGTGGTATGCCACTATTGACATTGCCAATGCATTTTTCTCCATCCCTTTGGCAACCGAATGCAGACCCCAGTTTGCCTTCACATGGAGGGGGGTGCAGTACACCTGGAACCGATTGCCCCAGGGGTGGAAACACAGCCCCACCATCTTCCATGAACTCATTCAGACTGCATTAGAAAAAAGTGAGTATCCAGAACATCTGCAGTACATTGATGACATCATTGTATGGGGAAACACTGCAGCTGAAGTGTTTGAGAAAAAAGAGAAGATCATCCAGATTCTCCTGAAAGCTAGTTTTGCTATAAAGAAGAGCAAAGTTAAGGGACCTGCTCGAGAGATCCAGTTCTTGAGAATAAAGTAGGAAGATGGGCGGCGCCAGATTCCCACCGATGTCATTAACAAGATCACAGCAATGTCTCCACTGACCAGCAAGAAGGAAACACAAGCTTTCCTAGGCACCATAGGATTTTAGAAGATGCACATCCCTGAGTACAGCCAGATTGTGAGCCCTCTCTACCTGGTTACCCGCAAGAACAATTTCCACTGAGGTCCAGAACAGCAACACGCCTTTGCCCAGATCAAGCAGGAAATTGCTCATGCAGTAGCCCTTGGCCCAGTTAGGACAAAAGCAGATGTAAAGAATGTGCTCTACTCCACAGCCGGGAGCCATGGTCTGTCCTGGAGCCTTTGGCAGAAGGTGCCTGGTGAGACACGTGGCCAACCACTAGGATTCTGGAGTTGAAGCTACCGAGGGTCTGAAGCCAACTACACTCCAACAAAAAAAGAAATTTTAGCAGCCTATGAAGGAATTCAAGCTGCCTCAGAAGTAATAGGCACTGAAACACAACTCCTCTTGGCACCCCGACTACCAGTGCTAAGATAGAGGTTCAAAGCAGAGGTTCCCGCTACCCACCACGTCACCAATGCCACACGGAGTAAGTGGATTGCTCTTATCACACAGCGCGCCCATATTGGAAAACTGAATCGTCCTGAGATTTTAGAGATAATTACAAACTGGCTTGAAGGTGAAGACTTTAGTCTCATTGATGAAGAGGAACAAGAGCAGGTAACCCGGGCTGAAGAAGCTCCACCGTATAACCAACTGCCAGCAGAAGAAACATGCTACGCTCTTTTCACTGATGGTTCCTGTCGCATCGTAGGGATGAAACGAAAGTGGAAAGCAGCTGTATGGAGCCCCACAAGACAGGTTGCACAAGCCACTGAAGGAGAAGGTGGGTCAAGCCAGCTTGCCGAACTCAAAGCTGTTCAATTGGCCCTGGACATTGCTGAAAGAGAGCAGTGGCCAAAGCTCTACCTCTACACTGATTCGTGGATGGTAGCTAATGCTCTGTGGGGCTGGCTGAAAAGGTGGAGAAAGGCCAACTGGCAGCGTAGGGGAAAACCAATCTGGGCTGCTGATGAGTGGAAGGACATCGCCACCAGAGTAGGGGAACTACCCGTGAAAGTCCGCCATGTGGATGCCCATGTCCCCAAGAGTTGGGCTAATGAGGAGCACCGGAACAACAAGCAAGTAGATCAAGCTGCGAAGATAGAGGTGTCCAAGATAGACTTAGACTGACAACATAAGGGAGAGTTGTTCCTAGCTTGGTGGGCCCATGATGCCTCAGGTCATCAGGGCAGAGATGCCACCTATAAGTGGGCACGAGACCAAGGGGTGGATCTAACCATGGACAGTATTTCACAGGTTATCCATGACTGTGAGACGTGTGCTGCCATCAAGCAGGCCAAGCGAGTGAAGCCCCTCTGGTACGGTGGACGGTGATCCAAATATAAGTATGGGGAGGCCTGGCAGATTGATTACATCACCATGCCCCAAACCCGCCAAGGCAAGTGCTACGTGCTGATCATGGTGGAAGCCACCACTGGGTGATTGGAGACCTACCCTGTGCCTCATGCCACTGCCCGGAACACCATCCTGGGCCTGGAAAAGCAAGTCCTGTGGAGACATGGCACCGCTGAGAGAATCGAGTCAGACAACGAAACCCATTTCAAAAACAGCCTTATAAACACCTGGGCTAAAGAACACGGCATTGAATGGATCTATCACATCCCTTATCATGCACCAGCTGCCGGGAAAGTGGAATGGTGCAATGGACTTCTTAAGACCACCCTGAAGGCACTTGGCAGGGGGACCTTCAAGAACTGGGAAATGAACTGAGCAAAAGCCACCTGGATGCTCAACACCCGAGGCTCCATCAATCAAGCTGGTCCTGCTCAGTCTACCCCTTTGCACACCGTGGATGGAGATAAAGTCCCTGTGGTACACATGAGAGGTATTTTAGGAAAGACTGTCTGGATTAACCCCACCTCAGGCAAAGGTGAACCCACCCGTGAGATTGTTTTTGCTCAAGGACCTGGTTACACTTGGTGGGTAATGCAGAAAGATGGAAATACCAGTTGTGTACCACAGGAAAGCCTAATCCTGAGTGAGAACTGAGTGTAAGGGTTCATTCTGTATAGTAGAGTTTCTTGATTTAGGTATGATGCAGATGATAATAGAATAAGGGGTGGATCGGTTGTGGAGCCAGGGGTGTGTATTCTATTTCATCTGTTAAAAGCAGTTGGGGAGAAGTTTTTTCTTTATCTCTTGTAACTCAAGGGGGAAGAGGGCCTGATGCCTTCTGATAATGGACCATTAACACCTCCCCGGACTATACCCTCCCCAGAGCGGTGCATCCGCATTCCATCATCCTATTGTGAGATGCATCACATCCCCCCTGGCAGTGGAGGGGGCCAGGCATTCCTGCCTAGATAAAACTGAGACACAGGAACATGCAAGCATCTAGCTTCACCCGATTTCTGGGAGGAAGACCGGACCCCATCTCACCATCACCAGACCCTATCTCACCATCACCAGACCCCTTCTCACCACCCCTGGACCCTTTTGCTACAGGATCATCTCTACTTCAACAGAACCACATCTGTCACTCCAGGAGGACTCACTTTTGGACTGCTTCCAACACCCTGACCAACAGGGTGTCAGGTTGTAGCTCTGACTCTGTCAGGGTTTTCCAAAACTGTTGTTTGTTTGTTTGCTGGTTTGGTTGGGTGGTTTTGTTTTTCTACTACATTTGTATTATTAATATTCCTAGTAAAGAACTGTTATTCCTATTCCAAAATCTTTGCCTGAAAGCCCTTAATTGCAAAATTCTAATTTGGCGGGGGGGGGGGGGGGGGTGGGGGTGAGGGGTTTACATTCTCCATTCTAAGGGAAACCCCACTTTCCCTGGCAGATACCTGTCTTTCCAAACCAAGACACCTGGCAGCTTTTGTCTGGGAGAACCCTTGCATATAGGGAATTTTTCAGGGGGAGTATCAATTTTGGCTATGGGAACCTGGGCAGTCAAGAGGGTTCTTTTCCATAGGAAGGAAAGCTCCGAGCCCCCCAGTTTTCCAGGAGCTGATAAGAGGCAGCCCTCAACATTCCAAGATTAGCTGGATTTGTCAGGTGGCCCTGGGAGTCCAAACAAGCCAGACCTGTCCCATCTCCCCTTGCTTCAATGAATCCCATTTGTGTCACAATATTCTCCTTGATTCTGAGGAGTCACAATGGCCCCTTGCTTCCATGAGGCCCAGCAGGGTCACAGTGGCCTTTTGGTTCTGTGGAGCCCCACAGTGTCACCATGGTCTCAACAATTCCATGGGGCCTTGCAGTGTCACAGTGGTCTCCAGGGATCCATGGTGCCCCACAGGATCACAATGGCTCTGTGGTTCCACGATGCCACAGAGTGTCACAGCGGTCCCTCGGTCCTTTTAGGCTCCTCAGGATCACAATGGCCCCTTGGCTGCATGAGGCCCACCTCTGTCACACCGGCCCCTTGCTTCCATTTGGGCCCCACAGTGTCACAATTGTCCCCCCTTGCTTCTATGCAGCCTTGCTCTGTCACAGGGGTCTCCTTGGTACTACATCATCCTTGGTGGTGATTCATTTTTCCTAAATGGTTCTGTTCTCCTCCAAAAAGTATGGTTCATTACTAAGTTGTTGTAAACCACCCCCTAAGTTGCCATTCATTGTAACCCAATTGTTACCCAACAGTATCCCATTGGTCCGAGCCTTGGATCTGCCTCCTCGCTGGAAAGCCCTTTTAAGCTGAGATACTCGAGGCAGAGGCCTCTTGCTTGCTCTTGCCCCTGGGCCTCTTGCTCTTGCCCCCTCTCCCCCTCGTTCCCTCTATCCCCCTCTCTCTCTTTTTCCCCTCTCTCTCCCTCCCCCTCTCTCCTGTGGAAGCCGTGCTGCTCCCCCCTGGTGTGGGACCCCCAAATAAACCCTGTCTAATCAACACCCTTGGAAGCCATGTCGTGTCTTGCCTGCCTGTGTGCTGCCATGAGCTGCTACATGCTACCAAGAGAATTGTCCCGGAAAGCTCTGGTAAGGTTCCTGTACCTCACCTCCCTTCCTGGACCCACAAAGACTTGTTGACAGTTCTCCTGCAGCTGCTAGGCAGGCAGGAGGAAATGCAGAAGAAAGCAACAGAAGAAACACTGCAGTATCACAACTGACCCTTGGTTCAATGAAGTCTTGAGGTGTCACAATGGTCTCCAGTATTCCATGAGGCCCCACAATGTCACAATGGACCTTTGGTTCCATGAGTCCCACATTGTTCCAGGAATCCTTAGCTCCATGGGGCCCTGCAGTGTCACATTTGTCTCCTTGGTTCAATGGTGCCACCCAGTGCCACAATTGACCTTTGGCCCAACAGGGCCTCATAGTGTCACAATGGACTCCTTGCTTCCATGAGGCCTTGCAATATCACAATGGACTCCTTGGTTCCATGGGGATGCAAAGTCCCACAATGGCCCTTTGGTTTCACAAGGCCTCCAAGTGTCAAAATGGCCTCTGTGGTTTCATGTGGCCATGCTGTGTCACAATGGACCTGTGGTTCCATGATGGCCCCATAGTGTCACAATGGTCTCCTTGGTTCTGCACTGTAAGATTCCCCCCTTGGTCCCTTGGAGCCCCAGAGTGTCACTATTGTGCCCTTGATTCCATGAGGTCCTGCAGTGCCACAATGGCCCTTTGGTTCCATGAGGCCCCGTGTGTCATAATGGTCTCCATGGTTACATGAGGCCCCGTGTGTCATAATGGTCTCCATGGTTACATGAGGCCCCACTGTGTCACAAAGGTCTCCTTGGTTCCATGGGGTCAGTGTGGCTCCTTTGTCCCATGGAGCCCCACAGTGTCACTATGATCCCCTGGAATCCATGAGGCTCTGCAGTGTCACCATGGCCTCTTGGTTCCAGTGGTACTGTAGGGTCACAACAGCCTCCAGTGGTCCATGAGGCCCCACAATATCCCAATGGACCCTTGGTTCCAAGGGGGCCCACAATGTCACAAGGCTGCCTTAGTTTGATGAGGCTCTGCAGTGTGGTAGTGGCCCCTTGGTTCCATGAGGCAAAGCAGAATCAGAATGGCCCCTTTGTTCCATGGAGTTCCACAGTGTCACTGTGGTCCCCTTGGTTCCACAGGGCCCCACAGTGTCACAATGGACCTTTGGTTCCATGAGGTTCCTCAGTGTCTCAATGGCCCCTTGGCTCCATGTGGCCCTGCTGTGTCACAGTGGCAGGTGGTTCCATGAGGCCCCACAGTGTCCAAATGGTCTCCTTGATTCTGTGAAGCCCTATAGAGCCACAGTGGACCCTTGGTTCCATGAGGCCGTGCTGTGTCACAATGGACTTCTGGCTCCATGAGCTTTTGCACTGTCAACAATGGTCTGAGTTCTGCGATGTCACCATGGATCCTTTGTTCCATGAGGTTCCATAGCATAACACGATCACCTTGATTCCAGAAGGTTCTGCAGTGTCACAATGGACCATTGGTTCCTTGCAGCCTCACACCTTCACAATGATTCCATGAGCTTCCCTACTGCCAGCAATGGTCTCCTTGGTTCCACAAGGCCCTGCTCTGATGCAATGGACCTTTGGTTCCACGGGGTTCCACTGCATCACAATGGACCCTTTGTTCCATGAGGTTCCAAGGTGTCATAACTGACTCCTTGGTTCTGTGAGGCCCTGCAGTCACCAAATCTCTGAATTATCAGAATAAGACTCCTTAAAACTAATCTGCTGATTAAGAGGGCATTGTTTATTCAGGCTTCAGGACCACCATGGGATAACTCCTAACCTTACGTGGACTGGTAATTCTACAAGTGTATTGCTTATATACAGTCGCTGAATGCGTACTACAATTTCCCCTTTTTCATAAAACCCACCTGAACCTCCCAGATTCACTCCTTGTTTTCTCTATCACTGCACCCTTGAGCCAGATGTCTTCTTCTCTTCCAACCATCCCTGCTGGGAAATCAGGCCCTGCATGACTTGTTCCTGTGCCAGAAATTTACAGGGACAGTAAAAATGGAATGAACCCTTTTGGTCTCAAGGCCAAGGCTCTGTGTGCCCAGGCAGAGGCAGGCAGGACGCAGAGCTGTCAGCAAAGGAAGGGCCCAGCCAGGTGGGGCAGCTGGGGGTGACGACAGCCTGCAGGGACAGAGGCACAGGGCATGGACACCGTAGGACAGCCTGGGCTGCAGAGGGCACAGGGATGGGCAGCAGCTGCAAGGCCCTGACAGAGCCAACTCCCGCAGCACTTTGGCCATGGCTGCTGGCCCTGGGCCTGAGCCAGGAGGAGGGGACAAGTGACCCTTGCAGGCCTGGGGCCTCATGGCCTTCTTGTCCCTGCTCAGCAGCCTGGCAGGGGCTGCCCCATGGTGCTGCCCTTGGCATTGCACATCCCCACATCCCAGTGGCCTGGGAAGAGCCCTGAGCAAGGAGGGAGGGACAGGATGTGCCTTGGCAGGGGCTGGGGCTCAGGCCTTGGCCCTTTGCATTCCTGAAACACATCCAGGTTTGCTCAGCACCAGAGACACCTTTCCCTTGTTTGTCCCCACCTGTCCTCACTGCCTGCAGTGTTCTGCTCTACCTTTAACCTGGGGACACTTTCCCAGTCCTGTCCCTCACTGGGATCCATTAAAAGTTCCAGAACCTTTGGACTTTGAATCTGACTTGAAGTTCTTGAGAAGCTTTTTGAGCACACTCTGAGGGACTGAATCTGATGTAAACAGCACCAAAGCCCCAAGAGGGTCATTAAAGTCCTTGTGCTGTGACTGTGCTGCTGAGTTGCACCAGTATCCTGGCAAACAAGAAGAGCTTCAAAAAGACATTTCTCTTCATGAGCAGCTCCTTTCATAGCCCAGCAGGGCGGAAGGCACTGCCTGCAGGTACCTGAGAGCAGTGAAGCAGACAGAGGCTTAAAGAAACTGGAAGGAAAATTCTGAGATTATTCATGGAGAAATCTTCACAGCTTTTGAAAATTCTGAGCTTCTTCCTGGACACATCTTCACCACTTCTGACACAGTCAGTCTGTGGCTGCTGGGATCTCCTAAAGCTGACCCAGGACAGGACTGAGGTGACTGTAAGGATGGCTCTGCTGCCCTTTCTGCTTTGGGGGAGGATGTGCTCCAGAGCGGGGCTGCCCTGGGCACTGTCAGAGGGACAGGGCAGGACGGCTCCTGCTGCCAGGGATGGCTGCAGGGGCTGAAGCTGGGGCTGCAGCCAGGGGTGCCCAGGGCTGTCCTGCAGAGCAGCTCCTGCAGCCCTGAGGGCTCTTGGCCAGGTAAGGGGATCTGCCACCTGCCAGGGGCAGCTCTCAGCCTGCCTGGGAGCTCCCATGGATGGTGGAGGGGAGCTGTGGGTGCAAGGAGTGACTCCTGCCAGGACAGATCCTGCTGCTGCTGTGGAGAAGGTGCTGTGTGTGTGCCAGGGCAGCTCAGAGCTCCAGCTCATGCCCAGGTCATTTCTAAGGGGACTTTTCATGAGCTCATTCAGAGCAAGGGTTTCCTGTTTGGGTCTCTGCTTTCCTGAATCTGTGCTCCCACTTCGCCCTGGCTCAGCTTGGTGGCAATGGAAACTCAGCTGTGCAGGGCAGAGCAAGGGCTGAGGCTCTTAAACCATCCCACTGAGTTTTCCTGGGAACCTCAGCAAGTGCCTCCACCTCCCCAGGCTCCAGATCCATGCAGCATCACCTTTCCATGGTGCCCAGGCCTGGGGGAGCTGTTCTTTCATCCCTGCAGCCCTGAGCAGCTGCAGGGCAGAGCTGGCCCAGGGGCTGGGCTGGGCTCTGGCAGCTGTGGCAGGGAAGGAGCCCGGGCCCACAGGAACAGCTCGGGCTGGGACAGCTCCAGCAGCAGAGCCGTGGGCAGGGAGGGAGGGAGGCAGTGCTGAGGGCAGCCCTGCTGCTGCAGGGGAGATGTGGCACCAGCCAGCCCTGCCCTGCAGGGCAGACCCTGCCCTGAGCAGCACAGCTCCTGTGTCCCCTGGCAGCCAGCACAGCCCTCAGCCCGGGGGCTCGGGGCCCTCAGTCCCCTCCTGGGCCGGCAGAGCAGCTCCAGAGATGAAGGGCATCTCTGCTGCCATGTGCCCATTCGCTGCTGCCCAGGGCCTGAGGGCCACTGTCCTGCACTGCTGCTGCCTGGCAGGGGCTGTGCAGGGCTGGGCAGGGAAAGGCTTTTCCTCAGGGCCCGGCTCTCTCTCTCCTTGCCTTGCCCAGGTGCTGCTGGCATTGCTGAGGGGCTCTCTGGGAATGGCAGTTCCAGCTGCAGGCTCAGGCCCAGCCCTTGGGCTCCTCCTGTGCAGGCTGAGCACAGCAATGGGGTGTCCCAGCTCCCTCTGCACGGGGAGCTCTGGGCAGGGCAGGCTGGCAGGCTGGGAATGAGCTGACTCTCCCTGACTTTGGAAAAGGAAGGAGCCACTTTGTGTGTCAGGGATCCCTCTGCTCTCAGCAGTGTCTCCTGCCTTTCCAGAGAAACACGGGAGTGGAGCTCAGAAAGGTGCAAGTCCAGGGCAGCTGGGAACAGGAGAGAGGGACAGAGCATCTCCCCTCAGTCTGCACTAAGGCTCAGACAAATCTCCTGCCTCACTGGACTCTCTGTTCTCCCCAGGTGCAGCAGAATCTCTCATTCTGCCTCCTGCAATCCCCATCCCTTTGCCCTGGCAGCTCCCGAGCCTTAGGAGCAGATTCTTTATCCAAGTTCAATTACTAGGGCTGGCCCCTGCCCTCACTGTTCCCCTGCACTGACTGGAGGTCAGGGCTGACTCCCAGGTGTCCTGCAGGTCGAAGTCTGGCTCCTCACACAACAGTGGCCAGCAGCAATCAGGACTCCAGCAACCAAGGTAAAGGAAGATCTCCTGGACATAGACGGGGGGGAGGTGTTTAGTGTCAGGAGGGGGTCAGTGAGAAAGGGCTTTGACTTTCCTGTGAGAAATCTTCTCTCAGTTTTCATTGTCTTTCCTCCTTAACAAGGTTCCAATGTTTTGAAACAGCAAATGTCCAACAGCAGCTCCATCAGCCACTTCCTCCTGCTGGCATTGGCAGACAGGCGGCAGCTGCAGCTCCTGCACTTCTGCCTCTTCCTGGGCATCTCCCTGGCTGCCCTCCTGGGCAACGGCCTCATCATCAGCGCCGTAGCCTGCGGCCACCACCTGCACAGCCCCATGTTCTCCTTCCTGCTCAACCTGGCCCTCACCGACCTCGGCTCCATCTGCACCACTGTCCCCAAAGCCATGCACAATTCCCTCTGGGACACCAGGAACATCTCCTACAAAGGATGTGCTACACAGATGTTTTTCTTTCTGTTCTTCATTGGAGCAGAGTATTTCCTGCTGACGATCATGTGCTACGACCGCTACGTGTCCATCTGCAAACCCCTGCACTACGGGACCCTCCTGGGCAGCAGAGCTTGTGCCCACATGGCAGCAGCTGCCTGGGCCAGTGCCTTTCTCAATGCTCTCATGCACACAGCCAATACATTTTCCCTGCCCCTGTGCCATGGCAATGCCCTGGGCCAGTTCTTCTGTGAAATCCCACACATCCTCAAGCTGTCCTGCTCACACTCCAAACTCAGGGAACTTGGGCTTCTTGCTGTTAGTGTTTGTTTAGCTTTTGGCTGTTTTGTGTTCATTGTTTTCTCCTATGTGCAGATCTTCAGGGCTGTGCTGAGGATCCCCTCTGAGCAGAGACGGCACAAAGCCTTTTCCACCTGCCTCCCTCACCTGACTGTGGTCTCCCTGTTTCTCTGCACCGCCACATTTTCCCACCTGAAGCCCCCCTCCATCTCCTCCCCATCCCTGGATCTCACCCTGTCAGTTCTGTACTCGGTGGTGCCTCCAGCCCTGAACCCCGTCATCTACAGCCTGAGGAACCAGCAGCTCAAGGCTGCAGTGTGGACACTGATCACTGGACGATTTCAGAAACATTAAACTGCTGGCCAATTTCTGCAAATCACTCGTAATAAAAGTCATCCTTGATAGTTCTTGTAGTTTGGTTGTGTTTTGGTTTTTTTTTTTCCCTGTCTTTTAGTTTTTCAAAATTATCCACAAAGGCCATTGTTTGTGCCATTTCTCATTTTGATTCTCTCCACCTTCGCTGTGGCCCCAGACTGTGTCAAGGAGGAACTGTGCTCTCTGTGGTTTTAAATGAAATAAAGGATTGCAGAGCAAAGCTTCACTTGAGATCCCCATTATGTTCTCTGGAACTGCAGCAGCAATGTCTGTGTGCAGAGCTGGGGGTAGGGCAGGGGTGGCACAGCAGCTCTGCTCCTGCTGGCCACACCATTCCTGATCCAGGCCAGGAGCCATTGGCCTTCTTGGCCACCTGGGCACACTGCTGCCTCATGTCCAGCCGGCTGTCCATCAGTGCCCCAGGTCCCTTTCTGCCTGGGCACTGTCCAGCCACTCTGTACCCAGCCTGTAGCACTGCAGGGGTTGCTGTGACCAAAGTGCAGGACACGGACCTTGGTCTTGTTCAACCTGACATTGTTGGATTTGGGCCCTGGATGCAGCCTGTCCAGGGCCCTGAGCAGAGCCCTCCTGCCCTCCAGCAGATCCACACTCACACCTGCAGGAGAGATGGCCAAGGGCTGGGCAGGGCTGGCAGGGCCACAGGCACCCAGCCCTTTGTCCCCTGGCCTCTGCCAGCACCTCTGGAGGCCCCACAGGAGGAACTTTCCTTGCAGGGGCTGCACTTTGGTCCTCCCTGGCCCCTCCCTGAGCAGGCTGGCAGGGCTTGCAGCTTTAGGACATTTGTCCTTGCTGCCCCTGCCATCCCCCTGCCCCACAAACAGCCCCCAGCCACCCGGGAGGGACAGGCCCTGCTGTCCCAGGCCTGGGCTCAGGACTTGGCCTTTCTGCTCCCTCCAGCCAGCCCAGGCCTTGCTCAGCATTGCAGTTCCCTGCTCACAGCCCTGGGCTCCCTGCAATCCTGGCCTCAAGGAGCTGCTCTCACCAGGCCCTGGGCAGCCTTTGGCACTCCCTGCCCTCACTGGGGCCCAGGGATGCTCCAAGGGACTTGGAGTTTTGCTTCTGACTCCTTCAACAGCTTCTTCAGCCTTCTCTCAGTGCCTGGGGGTCCTGGACTCAGTCCCAAATCCAGTGTGGGACTGATGAAAATACAGAAAGCCCTCAGGAGCTCTATGTCTTCCTTCAATTGGCTTTGAATCTCCACAGCTTGTGCAGCAAAATGATGTCACCTTTCTACAAGGGACAGTGTAACCAGAAATTTTCACTGTCAGCAGAATTCTCTGTCTTTCAGTTGAATTCTCTGTCCCTGTCCAGGATCTCTGTTGCAGATGGAAGCTGCTGGTGCCATCCTCAGCTTGAACCCTTCTTTGGAATGCAGACAGAGGTTCCCAGGTGTGTAAAGTAAGCATTGCTCAATGTTGATGCAAAGCTTTTGTGTTGCTGACGGAACCAAGGAGACTCTTGAGACACTGCAAGGCCTTGTTTATCCAAGGGTCCATTGTGACACAGCTCATGGAATCAAGGATACAATTGTGACAGTAGGGAACCTCCTAGAATCAAGTCTCTGTTGTGGCAGTCATGGAATCAAAGAGACATTTGTGACACAGCAAGGCCTCGTGGATCCAAGGAGACCGTTGTCACATAATGGAATCTCATGGAACCAAGGCCCATTGTTACAGTGCAGAACCAAGGAGACCATTTTCAGAGTACAGAACCTCATGGAATCAAGGGTCAGTTGTGAAACAGTTGGGCTTCATGGAACCAAGAAGCCCTTGTGACACAGCAGGGCCACATGGAACCAATGGTCCATAGTGATACTGTGGATCCAAGGAGGCCATGCTGATACTATAGAACTTCATGGAACCAAGGGTCCATTGTGACACAGCTGCACCCCAAAGAAACAAATTGTCCATTGTGACAATGCGGATCCAAGGAGATCATAGTGACACTACAGAACTTCATGGATCCAAGGAGCCATTGTGACACTGTGGGGCCTCATTGGAACAAAGGGCATTGCTGATAGTATGGAGGATGCTCATGGAAACTGTGGGAGACATTGTGGCACTGCAGAGCCTCATGGAACAAAGGAGATCACTGCGACAGGGAGGAATTTTATGGAACCAAGCAGCCATTTGCACACAGCAGAACCAAGGAGACCATTGTTTGCAGTACAAAACCTCATGGAACTGAGGGGCCATTGTTATGCAGCGAGGCCCGGTGGAACCAAGGGGCCAGTGTGACACCGTGGGGCCCCATGGAATCAAATATTCCTTGTGACACAGTGGGGCTGCTTGTAACCAATTGTCCATTGAGATACTGCAGATGCCAGAGACCGTGGTGACACTATGGCAATTCGTGGAACCAAGGGGCTGTTGGGGCACACCAAGGCCTTGTGGAACCAAGGAGAGCATTGTGGCAGTGCAGAACCAAGGACGCCATTTTGACAGTATGGACCCTAATTGAATCAAGGGTTTAGAAGAATCCAAACGGTTAAGAGTTTAGCTAAAGGGATAGAAGCAAGAAGCAATGGATATTCACGAAGAGTTTAGAGTAGAAGCAATGTAGGATAGTTGATCATTGCCAGATGACGCTAGTTTGAGAAGACATTATATCATTTGCCTGACTTTGCTGTGCTTGTAGAAGTTCTGAGGAGAGGATAGAGTATTGTAAAGATGAAGAAACTGTAGGCGCACATGGGCTCCCAAACCAGTCAGAACCAGGCAGGAGAGCTTGAACTATGCCCAAGGGGTCAGAGAGCCTGCCAACAAGACCAAGGTGAAAAGTTTACCTTGAGGAAGATGTTCCTGACTTCATCTTAAGGCACCACTGACCCATCTCAAAACCCACTGACCCAATTTGAGTGAAGGACTGAGCAAGCGTGAAAGGACTTAGAGTTCATTTTATGATGAAGAGGAAAGAAGGTGGGGTTAAGTAATAAGTATGTATAGGCATGTTGAATGATTACATGAATATGTAAGATTTTGTAGATAAAGAGAGAGCCAGAGCTCTGTGATTTTTGCACACGTCTTTGGGAGGTTACTCCCCATGTTGCCTGGCACTAAATTAAACATAACACTTTCTAACTTTAACTAGTTGGAGAGTCTTTGTCCGTGCTTTATTTACTTGATCATGGAACCAAGGGTCCATTGTTATACTGCAGGGCCTCATGGAACCAGGGGACCATTGTGACATTGTGGGGGATAATGGAGTCAAGGACACCAGTGATACTGAAATCCACTGGACAGAAACTTTTGAACACAACTTTGAGTATTTGAGAGCAGGTATTCTTTATTACAGCATGCTGGTCACTTAGGTGATCCTTCCTCCATTTGAGTGCACTGAGCATCAAATGAACAGAGTTTTGATCACACACGCTGATTATGTATTCATTAGCTATCCCCACTTCCTTTGAATTTACTTGACATAGTTGCACCCCTTGTCACAAGTTCTTATCTGGTTCTTTGGGGTCTGTCTTCAACATCCAGTGTCCTTTCTAGGTGGCTGTTCCTCGACCCCTGATTTTAAGTATGGGCAATATTATCAAAACCTTCTGTTTTGTCAGCCTTGTAGAGCTGAGCTGATATTTTTCTTGCATTTTGAATGACTTCTGTTTGCCGGAGTTACATCCTTGATCCATTTCTGCAAGGCTGTGCTGTTCTGTTCTACTGTCCTTGATAAGAGTAAATGTTGTTCTGTTCTCCTGTCCTTGTCACAGCGCTCGCCCCACCTGAGGCGTGTCTGCAACCCCCCAACCTAAGGGCTTGGGGTGGGCAAGTGTTCCTGAGGGAACAGGGATGGGACAGCTGGGCTGGACTGACCCAAGGGATGTTCCATTGCATGACACACCATGGTCAGCAATAAACTGAAGCGGGGAGGCAAGGGGGGTAGGGGATAAAATTCTTTTTAGAGACATTTTTCTTTCAAAACATCACAGACACATAAAGAATCCTGTCCTCCCACAAGATGGTTAAATATTTTCTGCTGATAGGAGATTTCGTGTGGATTTCCTTTTCTTCTCTTTTTGGCCTTTGCTTTTTGTTGTTGGTTTGTTTCTGAGGGTTTTGTGTTCTTGTGGGTGGGTCTTGCTTTGGATTTTTTTGTTGGGTTTGGCTTTTTCCTTTTTGAACTACCTTTCTTCTGATGCATAAGTTTTTTCTGCCTTTTCTTGTGGCTTGGTTGGCACCTGATGGCAAGACAAATTGAGTCAACTCAGTCATCTTGCCCACAGGAAAGAAAAGCACAATTATGCCCAATTATGTTTTGTTGCCACCATCAATTGGATGAGTTCGGTCACACACTCCCTACAGTTTGGCAGTATCCACAGAGGAATTGAAAGTGCATTTCAACAGCCCTGTCTGGATCCTTGGGGTTGTTTATAAGGGAGGCAGCTGTGATTTCTCCCCAAACACCCCCACCCCAATGGTCTCTCTGGGCAGTCCTTGGCTGTGCTGAGCAGTTTCCCTTGAGCCTCCCTGCCCTGGATGTTTCTCTCTGCAGTCCTAAGCACAGCCCAGTAAAGAATTCAGGTGGTTTCCCAGAGGATTTCACTCTCAGAGTGAAGTGGCCTCAAGGCTCTGTTTATGCCTCTGGAATTGTGCCAGCCCCGAGTGCTGCTGATGGTGTTTGTGCTCACTCTGGTTCATCTCCCCACACACACACAATGCCCTGCTGAAATCTCCTCAGTACAGAGCAAACAGGCACTGCTGGCCTGGTCACTTGGTGTCCCTCCATGCAGGGACAAACAACCTCCTGCAGGTGTGGGGAGAGGCCTGTGCTGGCCATGGTGGTTGCAGGGGCTGGTGTGGGACAATTGGCCTGGGGCACCTTCCCAGGCGGTCCCCAAAAGAAAGACACAGCCCAGGCCCTGCTCTGCTGCTCCCTCAGGTCCATGCCAGGAGCTCTGGCTGTGCCAGGACACTGCTGTGTGCCCCCCTGCACACTCCCCCTCTGCCCCTGGGCACTGGGCTTTGCTTTGCCAGGGCATTCCTGGAGCACATTGCTGACAGCAGCTCTGCAGGGAGAGCAAAGCCTTCCTGGGCTGCCCTCAGGAGATGCCCTTGGCTGCTGGAGCTGCTGTGCTGGAGCCCAGCTGTGTCCCAGAAGTGCCCATGGCCTGGCCCTGCCTGTGCTCACAGCACGGACACGCAGCAGGACAGTGACCAAGCTGCCACAGCACTGCGGCCTTACAGCCACAGAAGGGCTGGGAAGGAGAGGCTGGAGTTGGGAAGAGCAGCTGTGGGAAGAGGCAGGGCCATTGTCCCTGGCTGTGCTGCTGTGCTGGGAGTCTCTGCCCTCCACCTCTGCTCACAGGCACTGCCCCTGCAGAGACAGAGAGGGGCTGAGGGAACATCTTGGGCACACAGGGCAGAGCAGGACACTTTATTTGACATCAATGCACAGTGATCAGGGCTCCTTACTGTCTGTGCTTAACACAGGCACAGTAGACACTGATGTAGCAATACTGTGACTAAAGGCATCCCTTTATGGAAAATATTATCCAAGATAAAGAAAAGAAAAGAAAAAATTTATTACACCAAATAGAATAACAAATAAGAGACATGGCACAAAGCAGTCTGGGCCTGGAATGAGTTCCATTCTGAATGCTGTGCACAAACAAAGAGGCACCTGATTGTTTCTGAAAAGCACGGAGTGGTCATATTCCTCAGGGCATCCTCCAGCTCCTGGTTCCTCAGGCTGTGGATGAGGGGGTTCAGTGTTGGAGGGAGCACCGAGCACAGAAGTGACAGGGCCAGAGCCAGGGATGGGCACCAGGCTGGCACAGGTGACCTTGAGGCTCTGCAGGGCCCAGACACAGGGACTCTGCCAGAGTCTGGGCTGAGCTCACAATCTGTGGGCTGGGGCAGAGCCCAGGCAGAAATGAGCCCTGAGCCAGCAGCTCTGCAGTGGTGGCCACCAGGCCGGGTAGCCAAGGGAGGCTTCTGGCCATGTCCTGGAAGCAGCTGCTGCTGCCCAGGGGCCTTTGGTGCCTCAGACTCTCCCTGGCACAGCTCCCAGCACGGCACTCTGCACTTGTGCCCGAGCCCTTCACTCTGCTGGGGCTGGCCTGGGGCTTTTCCTGCAGCGAGATCTGCCCTGGTCCTGGCACAGGAAAGGCAGGTCCTGCTGGAGCAGGAGGCTCTGCCTGCAATGGGCTCAAACAACTCCAACAAGGCCCTGTTTGCAAAGCCCCCAGTGGGAAATGAAGAACGGGATCATGCTGCTTTTAGGGGTGAAGAATGCTGAAACAAGCCTGACTCCTCCATCCCAAAGTTCCACATCCTGAAAGGGAGCTGAAGCTGTGGCAGAGTTGCTAAAATGCCCAGAGAAAGCAACAACCCAGTGACACCACTGAGAGCTTCTTAGAGCTGCTGAGCTGGCACAGCCTGGGTACATCTGACTGACAGGGCAGCACTTCAGACTAGAAAAGCCCCGTCCCAAATTTTAACAGCAACATCTCCTTACACTTCCCTTCTTGGGGGGATGTGGAGATTCCTCCCTGGAGTGGGGACACCCCTCAAGGTCACTGCCTGAGGCTGAGCTCAAGAGATTTGCCCACAGGTATTGGTCTGGAGGAGTGATACCCATCTCTGGTTAATGCCTGGTTTTGCTTCAAAATTGCTTCCTAGAGCACTACATTAACATAGATGTTACAGCTCCTATACTGTGGAGTAAATCATTCTGATTAAGACCTTTTTGTCTAATCATGATCATAATCAGTCATATCTATATGTACATAAATACTTCTGGTTTGCCATCCTTAATGTTGAGGGACAAAGTTGTCCAAAGGTTCAATTCCACCTTTATAATCCTTTACACATAAATCTTTGAGAAAATCTGGGGCTGGGATTGGATCCAGACACTCCCAGGATCCTCTCACAGAAGGAGTTTAGAAGGCCTGGGGGTGCTGGTTTGGGTCCTTTGTGAACCTCGTGACCCAACAGGAGCTTCTCTAACAAACTTTGCCTGAAGCTGCCACTCTGCCCATGACAGGAGCCCCTGTGAGTGTCTGTGACATCCCAGCTCTTTGGCAGCCTGGACACTCCTGGGATGTCCCCTGGAACCCCTGAAGTTTCTGTGACATCCCAGCTCTTTGGCAGCCTGGACACTCCTGGGATGTCCCCATGGAGCCCCTGGGAGTGTCACTGACCTCGCTGTTCTTTAGGAGTACAGGGATGTCACCACTGGACTCCTGCCACTGCCTGGGACAAATTGGCTCCTTGGCAGGGTATGACACCTCTGTTGTCACTGTGCAGCCCTGGGACTGTCTGTCACCTCATGACCCTGAGGAAGATTAAGGACCCCTGGGATGTCACCACAGAGCCCCTGTTGACTGAGTGTGACCAAACTGATCTTCAGGAGCCCAGAGACCCCTCAGATGCCACCATGGAGCCCCTGTGCCTGCACGTGAGCTCACAGCTCTTGAGCAGCTGGAAACCCCTGCAATCTCTTCCATCTGCTCTGCTGAGGATGCATCCTCAGCAGCTTGGAGGTTCCCTGATGAATTTTAGTTCTCCAGTGGCTTGTTCAGTCTTCAGCTCTTCAGTTCAGGAATCCAGTGCCAAAGGCTCATTAACATTCCAAAGCACTCTAACAAGAAAAGCCTCTGGGAATAATTTGATTCCAAGTCTTCAGTTCTTCTGTGGTTAATTGTACAGATTTCAGAGGTGAATTCAAAGAGAATACACCATATTGTTTTAATGCAGGGGGGTTTTTTTGGTGTTTTTTTTTCCTCTTTATTTTTGTTTTCCTGTTTATAGATTGTTATCAGCAATCTCCAGCAGATATTGATCCCCAGCACCTCCTAAGGTGCTCTGAATAGATATGTGCCGCTGACCGCTGGTGACCGCTCTAGTGGTCACTCTGGTGCCACGACCTTCCCCAGCAAGACCATCCCGGAATGGGTGTCTTGGGCTTCTGAGAGGCACAGGCACTCGGTGGTGATATCAGCTCTTTTGCGAAGCTACACAAGGCAGCTATCTCCGGCAGCTCTTTCTCTATCAGCTCTTTTGTGAGGCTGCACGAGGCAGCTCTCCTCGGCAGCTCTTTCAGCTCTTTTGTGAGGCTGCACAAGGCAGCTCTCCTTGGCAGCTCTTCAGGCAACGCTGGAACAGAGCAGGAGGCAGACGTCCAGTCCAGAAGGCTCTTTATTCAACAGGAACCGACTGAAGTGAAATTGACAGACGAAACTACTGGGGTTATATAGGGTTCGGAATAGGCGGGGCTAGCAACTTGGACCAATCACGGGGAGGATTGAGAAAACAACCAATCGGGGAGAGGATCCAAAACGCACCAATCAGGGAAGGGGAAAAACCAGGAAGTGGGGAAACAACCAATGCGGGGTAACAAATTAACATAGAGCCTCGAGGGCTGATGGGGTGAAACATTTTGCTCTCCCTAACTTGAAAAACAGTCTCCCGGGGAGACTTCCCTGTGGGGAGCTCTGCCATTGCAAATACAGCTTATATGCTGTGCTCTCTCCATGGCAGGGCAAGCGCCCTTGTGGTAACCTCAGGGGTTACCACAGATATGAACATCAAGACCCTTCATGGCTGACAATCAATCACACTTTGTCCCTATCCCCACCCACCATTTCCCTCATCCAGCCCCTGGCACTCAGAGCAGCCTTGTGCAAATCTGAGCTCCCTCCACCCCAGGCTGCATCTGCAGCTTTCAGCTCCTTGGCACCAACTCCCACCTGCTTTCCTTGCAGAAGGAGCTGCCCGAGACACAGAGGGATGTTCATTTCTTGTCAGCCAACAAAGCCAAGGGAAGGCACAGCTCCATGAAAAACACAAGTCCAGCCAGTGACACAAAGAGAGGGCAAGATCAGGATTTCTTCTCCTGCCATTGTACACTTCCAGGAAATTCCTGGTCTCTCCTGCTGGTGAGATAACTTGGACATTCCTTAAAAGTGCTTCAATGACTCAACTAATGAAGATGTGCTCATGCACCTCGCAAGCTGCCGGTCCCCTATACCCCTGCAGGGCTCCTGTCCCATTTGCTCTGCTCCAGTCTAAAACAGGGACCAGCACTGTCCCAGCATATTAGAGAGCTGAAT
Source organism: Phylloscopus whistleri (assembly GCA_017589585.1). Classification (NCBI taxonomy): domain Eukaryota; kingdom Metazoa; phylum Chordata; class Aves; order Passeriformes; family Phylloscopidae; genus Phylloscopus; species Phylloscopus whistleri. The sequence goes on from JADMLD010000740.1 coordinate 302,066, forward strand.
TGGAAAGGAGCTCAGCAAGTCAGCAGCCCAAGCTGTCAGAAACTGGGTCAGCCCAAGTGGTTCAAGGCTTGATTTGGTCTGGATTGGAAAATCCCAAAGGACAGGGATTAGGGGGGCAGCATCTCAGCACCCGGCTGAGCCCATGGGAACAAAGGTTTCCTCCTGTCCTGGCTGAGCCTCCCCTCTTTCACCCTCTACTGATTGTCTTTTGTCTCCCAGCAGGCCCCGGTGAAGAGCCTGGCTCTGTGTTCTCCATCACCTCCTCGGGGGCACTGGCAGGCTGGGATGAGGAGCCCCTCAGCCTTCCTGCTTGGGGCTGGACAAGCCCAGCTCCCTCAGCCTCTCCTGACAGCCCAAGGGCTGCAGCCCCACCTTGGAGCCCTTCCCTGACCCTGCTGCAGCTGCCAGACATCTTTCCTGCCCTGGGGAACCCAACCCAGGCCACAGTGAGCTGGAGAATCCCTGTCCTTGATGTCCTGGTCACACAGCCCAGCCCCTTTTCCCTGTGTCAGGCTCTGGGGTCAATCCTGTGGAACATCCTTTGGTGGCAGCTGTGGCTCCAGATTCACCGGGGGGTTACCAGGGGACAGGGGACCCTTCTGGGCATGAACAGCATTGGACTTCTTGGGCTAAACTGTGAGGGGGGGGCTGGGGCAGAGTGACCAACCCAGTGACGTCACACAGCCCTCCTGTGATGTCACACAGCCACCTCCATGATGTCACACAGCTGGTCTCTGGTGTCACAACCCACTCTGTGATGTCACAGAGCTGCCCTGTATTGTCACAGCCAACTCTGTGATGTCATAGTCTGCTCTATGATGTCAGACCTTTGCCCTATGATGTCACAGCTGGCTCTGTGATGTCACAGACATGGCCCATGGCGCTATAGCTCCTCGATGACCTCACATAACCCACTCTGAGATGTCATAGCCCACTCTGTGACCTCATGTTTCCAGATGATCAATGGTCTGCTGTTGTATTCATCTGGGGAAATGGTTTTTCCCCAGAACACCCTAAAGCCTGTAACCATTTAGTTTGACCCTACCTTCCCTTATCTCTAACCAATTGGCTCAGTGTCTGCTATCTATCCTGAGACAGAGTCTAGATTAACCCATGCTCCTTCCTCTTTTGCTCTCTTTGCCCTGGGACCCCTTCGAGAATAAAGTCTTGGAATAATCCTGAGGTAAGAGCTTCTTTTGGAATCTTTTATCCTATCCCCTGGGATATTTCCCCCAAAGCCCCTCAAGGAGACTGAGCTAGCACAGGAGCCCAGGAGGGCGGGCAGGGGGGAGTATTTCAGGTGAAGCCCCCATACTTCAGAGGGCTCCAGGGGTCACAAGCTCAGCTCCCACATAGAGAACTCGCAGACCCTGGGGGGCCCCTTTCAGCCTCACTGCAACCTTCCCCCTGGAGCTGCTGCTTCCCTGCAGCCCCAGCCATGGACAGCAGCAGAACCTGGAGTGTCCTGAACAGCAGTGCCAGCTCAGGGCCATGTGGGGAGCAGGGCCTGGGGCAGAAGGACAAGCCAGCCTGGCCAGCCAGGACACACTCAGGTGGGGAAAGGGATGTCCAGGGAGAAGAGCAAGGGAGCGTTTCTGTGCCTGCAGGGAGGAATGCAGAGGAAGCTGCTGCTGCAGGCACCAGCTCTGGCCAGGCCCCTCTCTCCCCTGCCCAGGGCTGCTGTGCTGGCCTGGGGAGAGGGGCTGGCACTGAGTGGGCAGAGGCAGCCTGTGCTGGGCATCTCCTGGAGCCAGGACCAGGAGCTCTGCACTGTCACTGAGCTCCACTTCCCCTGGCATGGGGACTCCAGGCCTGGGGCTGATGTGGAGGCTGACCTCCCTCTCTGCCCCTCAGCAGCTGCTGAGCCCTTCAAGGGGGCCAGGGCTGTGGGGTGAGTGCACCCAATGCTGGAGCACCCCAGAGCAGGCACTGCCATGGGGCTCCCCCAGAATGGACTGCTGGGCTGGGCTGGCTGGGCTGGGCTGCGCTGGGGTGAGTGCAGGGGAATTGGGCAGAGCTGGGCAGAAGCTGGGCTAGACTGGGAAGTACCCAGGAGATCAAACCCACCCATGTCAGCTGAGCTGTGTGGCTCTGCAGGGCCAGGACACCTTCCAGCAGGTGTGTGGTGCTGTGCCAGTCCCCTGGCAGGGATCTCAGACAGGCAGGTGCAGTACTGAGGAGGTTGGTCTGTGGCCTTGGTGGCATGGCCAGTTTGAGAAGGTGCCTCAGGGCTTTGACCATCCTTCCAGCCTCTTTCACCAGCCACTTCCAGACCTGGGCTCTCACATAAGTTTACTGATCTATTTGTTCTGTGGTTATCTCCTTCCTCCTGCTGATTTCAGCACCAGTGTAGGGGCAGCATCAGCCCTGCCCCAGGCTCTCTCCTCACCCAGCCTTTGGCAGATCCCAGGGCACGGCTCTCTGTGAACCCTGGCATGGGATGTGGGTGTTGGAACTGGACACTGAGGTCTGGAATGGACACTCTGGTGGGGAACATTTGCCCACCCCAAACACACCCTGTGCTGTGCTGTGTCTGATGGGGGGGATGTGGGGCCGGTGCTGGGCAGGGGAGCTGTGCTGCCTCAGGGACAAGTGATAGGGATGAGTCACAACACAATGACCAGGAGGTGGAAGTGAGGACAAGCTACGGAGGAGGAATTCAGAAATCTGACCTGAGTGTGTGTCCATGTGTTTAGGAAAGCCAAAGCTCAGCTGGAGCTGATGGAGGCTGCAGGCAACATCCAGATCAAAGTGAATTCAGTGGCTGTGTTTGCAGTAAATGGCTGCAAAAGGAACATGTCAACCTGCTGCTAAATGAAGGCAGGGAGGGGCAAACCTTGGATCATAGAATGGCATTGGTTGGAATCCTAGAGATCATCCAGTTCCAGTCTCCTGCCATGGGCAGGGACACCTTCCACTGGGCCAGATTGCTCCATCCAACCTGGCCTTGAACACCTCCAGAGGTGGGGAGTCTGCAGCCTCTCGGGGTACCTGTGCCAGAGCCTCACCACCCTCTCTGGGAAGATTTCTTCCCAATATCCCATCTAAACCTGCCCTCCTTCACCTCATGGCCATTCCCCCTTGTCCTGTCACTCCAGGCCTTTGTCCAAAGTCCCTCTCCAGCTCTCTCCAAGCCCCTTTAGGTGCTGCAGAGGGCTCTAATGTCTCCCTGGAGCCTCCTCACACCCAGGCTGAACAGCTCCAGCTCTCTCAGCCTGGCTCCAGAGCAGAGGTGTTCCAGCCCTGCTAATGTCCATTGTGACACTGCAGGGCTTCCTGTCACCAAGGGTGCATTGCCACACTCTGCAACCAAGAAGACCCTTGTGACAGTGGGGTGCCCCATGGTAACAAGGGGACACTGTGACACAGCAGAGCTCCATGGAAGCAAGGAGACCATTGTGACACTGTGAAAACAAGGAGAGCATTGTGACACAGGGCACCTCAGAGAACCAAATGTCCATGGTGATAGTGCAGATCCCCTTGGAACCAAGGAGACCATTGTTATACAGTGGGGACTCATGGAACCAAGGGGCCATTTTGATGCTGTGGGGTCCCATAGAAGCAGGGAGAACATTGTGACACTTTGGGGCCTCAAGGAACCAAGGAACCATTTGAACACTGCAGAACCAAGGAGACCATTGTTACACTGAGGGGCCTCATGGAACCATGGAATCCACTGTACCACTAAGGGGCCCCATGGAACCAAGTGTCCTTTGTGATCCTGGGGAACCAAGGGGCCATTGTGACACTCTGGGCCCTCATGGAACCAAGGAGAGCATTGTGGCACTGCAGGGGCTCATGGAATCAAGGAACCATTGTGACGCAGGGGAGGCCAATGGAACCAAGTGGTCCAAGGTGACATTGAGGGGCAAAAGGAACTAAGGGGCCATTGTGACACTTTAAGGCCTCCTGAAAACAAAGGAATCCTTGTGGCACTGCGGAGTCTTGTATAACCAAGGGCCAGTGTGGCACTGCAGGGCCTCATGGAACCAAGGGCCATTTTAAAACTGCAGAGCCAAGCAGAGCATTGGGACACTGTGGGGCCTGATTGAACTGATGAGAATATGGTGACACAGTGAGACCCTATGGAAACAAGGATCCATTGTGACACTTTGGGATCTCATGTAACCAGGAGTCCAACTGTGACACTGCAGAGCCAAGGAGATCATTATGACTCTACAAGGTCTTGTGGAACCAAGGGGCCATTGTGTCACTTTGGGGCCCCATGGAAACAAGGCGACCATTGTGATACAATGGGGCAACATGGAAGTGAGGGTCCATTGTGACACTGCTACCAGAAATGGGAAAAAAAAAGAAACCGCTCACCACAAAGTGACCACTAAGAAGCAGCATTCTTTATTCAGCCAGATGCACAAGGGGGAATAGCTCCTCCCAAAGCTGTGCATCCTGAGTACAGGAAATCTCCTGCTTACAGATTGTATTTTACATACATATCCAGTGATTGTCACAGAACAAACATACATAGGATAATCATTTCCCTGAAATCATGAAAATATTTTCCCTCCACTTTACAGATGTGTTCTTCTGTCCTGGGGGTCTATTTGGTGGTCTCTGGTGGTTGGTGATGCCAGTCACACCTGACTGCCTGCTGGACTGTAAAAAGTTGGCACAACTGGAGCTGGTCACTTTCAAATTCTCCTTCTTACACAATGGGCATTGAGCAGTTCCAAGGGCCAGTGGGTTGTGAAGAACAAGCATTATGCATGCTCACCAGGTGGAGATGGTGTTTCATCTGGAAACATCCCAACATTGAGGCTTGTGAAGCTTCTCTTCTCTCCAAGCCTTCCTCAGCCTCACCTCAGTGTCTGCTGGAATTCCATCCCCTTCCCATCCCGCAGCAGCCCTGCCTTTCCCTCCTCCACTTGGTCTCCAGCACAGCCAGGGAGGCTCTTTGGGCTCTGCACTTTTCCTGCAGCCCCCCAGGGCAGCTGAGCTCTGCCTTTGGCACAGGCAGCCCTGCCCAGGCCAGGCAATGGGCAGCAATTCCTTGTGTGTGCCTGGCCTTGCTGTCAGCCCTGGCAGCAGCTGCGTGGCCCCTTTGTGCCGCGCTGGCCCAGCCATGGTGCCACAGGGCCTGTGCAGGCCCAGGGCAGGACAGGAGCATTGCGGGGGGAACGGCCCCTCTGCCGTGGGGCCCACAGCAGCCTTGGCGCTCTGTGCCCCATGGCCTCCCTGCTGGGCAGCCTCTGCCAGCTCCTGCACAGCCCCTGGCACCTGTGGGCCTGCACAGACAGCCCTGCCCTGGGCTCTGCCGGGCTCTGGGCCAGCAGAGAGGGCGCGCAGGGCTGGCCATGGCCGGGAACAGGCCCTGAGCCCCGCAGGAGGATGGAGCTGGGCCACAGCCAAAGTGCCCCAAAAACCTGGGCTGAGCAGCCAGGGCTGCCAACGCCTGGGGACAGAGGCTGGCAGGGCTGACAAATGTCCTGGGCCCCCTCCCTGCTCTGTGCATGCCACCAAGGGCACAGAGCAGCCTCCTCTCTTGGCCACTTGCCTGTTTTCAATGCCTTCCACAGGTGCTGGCCCTGCCCCACCAGCCCTGGGCTGAGTCCTGCCCCTGCACACTTACCCAGGCTGAGATGGACACTGATGGTGTCTCTGCCAGGCTCTCTCAGCCCAGCCCAGCTCCCTGCAAGCTCTGCCAGCTGCCCTGAGCTCTCTGCAGCACCAAGGGCCTCTCCCCAGCACAGCCCAGCCGGCTCTGGCCCCACAGCTCTGCTCAGGGCAGGCTGCTCTGGCCAGGGGCCCCACGGCCTCAGCCCCTTGCAAGGGCACAGCAGCAGCTGCAGCTCCCACAGGGCTCAGCCCCAGCCATGGGCAAGGTGCTGGCCCAAGGGAAAACCAGGCTCCCTGGGTGCCCTGCTCCCCTCTCCCTGAGCTCCTGAGAGCTCTGCAGCCCCTGCTGCCATCCCATCTGCCCAGGCCAGCACAACAGCCCCGGCCTTGGGGCCCTCCAGAGCTTCTCCTGCTGCAGGCCCAGGGCCCATCCCAAAGCTGGGGCAGCCAGAAAGCTGTGCCCATTTCTGTTCATTGCTGCTCTGATGGGGAGAGTAATCAAATAACAAAACTGTTTTTGCAAGTTCATTTATTTCGCTTAAATACAACATGAGTCCCCTCATTTATATGAAGTTTCTTCTTGGGGAGGCTGACAGTGGGTGTGTGAGCCAAATGACTGAGCTAGCAGAAGAAGAGATTTATATCTGTGAAAGGAAAAAGACAAGGTCATTGGTATGGGAACCGATAAAACAGAGACATTTAAAAGGATATTTGCAGGTTTTCAGTTTCGTAGAAATGAATACGTGCCTTTAGATTTTTTCCTGAATGCTTGCCAAATATATTGATGTTAATTGCTTGATGAACCAATGAACACAATGAGCTGTTTTAATGAATCAATAATTTAAGTATACGCTTTGTTTAGAAATATGTTCCGTGCACACTTTTAGACATAAAAAGGGAACACACAGCAATTAAATGGAACGCTATTGATACATTGCACGGAGTGTCATATCCGTCTCTACAACGACAGTTTCTGGGTCACAAAACAAGGGGGTATTATTAAATCAGAGGGAATGAATACCATCATTGCTCTGAAGAAAACAGCATCAGAAGTGGAAGAAATATAAATAAGGAGAGTATGCTGTGCACCAGGAGCCAATGATAGAAGGAAGCAGGCAGTGTGTGGGAGCTGAAAAGCATCCAGACATCAGTGCCCTGAGAGCTGTCTTGAGCTCCTGGTTCCTCAGGCTGTAGATGAGGCGGTTCAGGGCTGGAGGCACCACTGAGTACAGAACTGACAGGGCCAGATCCAGGGATGGGGAGGAGATGGATGGGGGCTTCAGGTGAGCAAACATGACAGTGCTGAGGAACAGGAACACCATGGCCAGGTGAGGGAGGCAGGTGGAAAAGGGTTTGTGCCATGAACAACGTGATGGCCAGAGCCACAGCAGCCATGCACAAGATGGCAGCCAGGGCTGAGGCAGCCACACACAAGATATCTGTGTGCAGACTGATCTTTATATGCAGCAAACCCCATGGAAGACCATAGAACAAGGGATTCAACTTGAGGGAAATGGCAGTGGCAGAGATGATCTTCTCCGATGACATAAATATTAGGAACCCAGACTTCGTACCGTGTATGTCTGTGATGTGGCGAAAACTTATACGGCTTGGGCCATTAGAATATGCTTCTGCCTTAGCAGTAATGAAGCGGGAGGACACAGGGGAGACTGTACTTGATATGGCAAAGAAGCTCCAAGCATATGCAGATGCTGTGCATGGCCCAACACATGCCAGAATCACAGCGGTGGAAACACGTCTCCAGAAACTAGAAGATAAGCTAGAGGAGAATCATAAGAAACTGAGGGAGGAGATTAGAGAGGACCTTCTCCAAATCTCAGCAGTGCAGATCAGAGGTTCTGGTGCCCAACGCAGACGTTCCCCAGACAGGGAGAGAGGGTACACCCCACGAGCTGAGTTGTGGTTCTTCCTGCGTGAATCTGGAGAAAACATGAGGAGATGGGATGGAAAATCTACTGCTGCTTTGGCACAACGGGTGCATGAATTGAAGGAAGGCAAGACTCAGAGAGGAAGTTCCACTAGAAGGGAAGCAGCTCCAGTTGCCCGTAGCCGACCTGCCAAGTGTGATGATGATGACATGTCCGAGCCCCTTGAAGGAACTTCTAAGACATATGCTCAAGGAAAGAATGATAACCAGGCTTAGAGGGGCCCTGCCTCTAGCCAGGTAGAGGCTAGGGAAAATCGTGTTTTTTGGACGGTGTGGATTTGTTGGCCTGGCATATCGGAACCACAAGAATATAAGGCTTTGGTTGATACAGGTGCGCAGTGTACATTAATTCCATCAAGACATGTGGGGGCAGAGTCTGTCTCTATCGCTGGCGTGACGGGGGAATCACAAGATTTTATTTTGGTGGAAGAAGAGGTCAGCCTGACTGGAAATGAGTGGAGGAAACACCCCATTGTGACTGGCCCAGAGGCCCCATGCATTTTGGGCATAGATTACCTCCGAAGTGGGTATTTCAAAGACCCAAAAGGACTCAGGTGGGCATTTGGGGTGGCAGCTGTAGTGATAGAGGACATCCAGCAATTGAATACCTTGCCTGGACTGTCTGAGGATCCATCTACAGTAGGACTTCTGAAGGGGGAAGATCAACAGGTACCAATTGCCACTTCAGTAGTGTACTGCCAGCAGTATAGAACAACTCGAGATGCTGTGATCCCCATCCATAAGATGATCGGGGAGCTGGAGAGCCAAGGGGTGGTCAGCAAAACCCACTCACCCTTCAACAGTCCCATTTGGCCTGTGCGTAAGTCTGAAGGGGAATGGAGATTGACTGTGGACTATCGTGCATTGAATGAAGTGACACCACCACTGAGCGCTGCCGTGCCGGACATGCTGGAACTCCAGTACGAGCTGGAGTCCAAGGCAGCAAAGTGGTATGCCACTATCGACATAGCCAACGCATTTTTCTCCATTCCTTTGGCAGCAGAGTGCAGGCCCCAGTTTGCCTTCACATGGAGGGGGGTGCAGTACACCTGGAACCGATTGCCCCAGGGGTGGAAGCACAGTCCCACCATCTGCCATGGACTGATCCAGGCTGCACTGGAAAAGGGTGAGGCTCCGGAATATCTACAATACATTGATGACATCATTGTGTGGTGAAACACTGCAGCTGAAGTGTTTGAGAAAGGAGAGAAGATCATCCAGATTCTCCTGGAAGCCGGTTTTGCTATCAAGAAGAGCAAACTCAAGGGGCCTGCCCGAGAGATCCAGTTCCTGGGAGTAAAGTGGCAAGATGGATGGTGTCAGATTCCCACAGAGGTCATTAATAAGATCACCGCCATGTCTCCACCGACCAGCAAGAAGGAAACACAAGCTTTCTTAGAGGCCATAGGCTTTTGGAGGATGTACATCCCTGAGTACAGCCAGATTGTGAGCCCTCTCTACCTGGTTACCCACAAGAACGATTTCCACTGGGGCCCAGAACAGCAACACGCCTTTACCCAGATCAAGCAGGAAATCGCTCATGCGATAGCCTTTGGCCCAGTCAGGACAGGACCAGAGGTAAAGAATGTGCTCTACTCTGCAGCCAGGAGCCATGGTCTGTCCTGGAGCCTTTGGCAGAAGGTGCCGGGTGAGACTCGAGGCCAGCCACTGGGATTCTGGAGTCGGAGCTGCCAAGGGTCTGAAGCCAACTCCAACCACATCTGCCACTTCAGGAAGACTTACTTTTGGACTGCTTCCAACACCCTGACCAACAGGGTGTCAGGTTGTATTTCTGACTCGGTCAGGGTTTCTAGGATTGTTGTTTGTTTGCTTGGGTTTTTTTGTACTACTACATTCTTTACTAGAAATATTCACATTTGTATTGTTAATATTTCTAGTAAAGAGCTGTTATTCCTATTCCTAAATCTTTGCCTGAAAGCCCTGATTTGCAAAATTATAACAATTTTTTTTTAGGGGGGGTGGGATGGTGAGGGGTTTACATTCTCCATTCCAAGGGAAACTCCAGCTTTCCCTGGCAGATACCTGTCTTTCCAAACCAAGACAATGGGAGGTGGCAGTGGCTGATTGGGAGTAGTGGGGAAGGGGTGTAAGAGGGAGGGATTACACAGGGCTGGGACCCTGCTAGAGAGGGGGAGGGGTTGAGACCCCCAAATTGCATTGGGAGGGGTCCCACTCCTCCTCCTTTCTAATCTCTGGAATGGAGCCAGGGGCAGGTCAGGTTGGGGCAGCGCTAGGCTCTTGGCCCGGCCTGGGCGCCCCCCATGAGCTCCCTCCTCAAATTCCCCTGGCAGCTTAGAGGGGTCCTGGCACCTTTTGGGGTTCACTGGGTGCCGTGTTGGGGTTCAGGTGCCTCCCAAGGAGTCCCCAGAGCGGGGTGACATGGGGGGGACACAGGGGGGTCCCCATTCCCGATCCATCCCAGGGCCCGTTCTGCCCCCACCCCCCAATCACGGTCACCCCGCAGGGTCCCCCCAAGTTCCCCCCCAGTGCCCATCAGAAACGGGACTGGGCTGAACTGGGAAGCTTTACTGGGAACACTGGGAGCAGCCAGGCGGGGACAGAGTGACAGTGGGGCTGGGGGGACACACGACCCCCCCAAAATCAGCGTGGGGACAGAGGGGGGGAGGGTCCCGGCCGGGCCTGAAGCCACAGGGAGGGGCTGCGGCTGCTGCTGGCTCAGGAGCTCTGTGGGCAGAGAAAAGGGGGTGACTCTGGCCTGGGGGCCCCGGGGGGGAGCACACACGCTCCAGGGGAGGGGGACATGACCCCCAGGACCCCCCCTCACCTTCCTGCACAGGTAGAAGCCGAGCCCCAGCGCCAGGAAGATGAAGCCCAGCACGAAGCCCCCAGTCCCCCTATGCATCTTGCTGCAGGCAGCATCCGGCGGCATCTCTGGGGGTCTGCAGGGGTCAGGACCCCCCAAAATCTCTCACAGACTCCCCAAGCCCCTCCAAGCTCTCTCTCAGTCTCCCCCAGCCCACCCAGGACCCCCTGAAAGCTCCTCCCAATCCCTTCCCGGCCTCCCCAGGACCCACCAAAGCCCCTCCTGTCCCTCTCAGAATCCCACAACCCTCTTCCAGTTGCCCCTCACTGCCCCAGGACCCCCAAACCCTCTCCCAGTCCCTTCCCAGCTCCTTTAGGACTCACCCAGACCCCTCCCAGTCTCTTCCCAGGACAACCAACCTCATCTCAGGTCCCACTTTCCAATCTTTGATCTCCTTCCAGCCCCTTCAGGCTCACTCCAATCCCTCCCAGTTCCTCCTAGCACATCCCAATCCCCTTCCCAGTCCCCCCAGTGCCTCCCCCATGCCCCAGTGCCGGCTCAGGGGCTGCTCCAGGCTGACGTGCCCCACCTGGAGCTGGAGGTGACCCCATGTTCGGGGGATTTCCAGCAGCACCAGGAGGTTGTGGGTCCAGTCCCCACTGGGGACCACGGTGGTGGCCACCACGTGCCCCGAGAGCTCCTGCTGGCCCTGGAACCACCTCAGCTGAATCTGGGCAGGGTAGAAATCCATCCCGGAGCAGAGCAGGTGGCCGGGGCTGCGCTGGGAGCTCGAGGGCAGCAGCGAGATGGAAACGCTGGAGGGCACTGGGAGAGAGTGGGGACACACTGGGATCAGCTGGGGGGAACTGGGAGAGACAGGAGAAGGGTGGTGTGGCATTCAGAGTTCTGCTGGTGGGTTTTTAATAAGTTTTGATAAGTTATTAAGTTACTGTCAGGTTATTATCCCAATGGTTTGTTCCTGTTACCCCCTGGGATGGGTTGGTTCTACCTCAAGGTGTCCCCTCCCTTGCCAGGCTGTCCTTCACCCCCAGACACACCGGCTGCTTTCTTCACGTGATGTCAATCCTCCCAAGCCGCTGCCCTCATTTCCAGAGGTTTCTCTGTCAATCCTAAGCTCCGCCTGGGTTTTCCCCTTTTCCATGCTACCCCGTTGGTGCAGGTGACCCTTTCCTCGCCCCTCGCCTTCCCGAGTGGCTGTCAGACCGTGGGAACCCTCCCACTGCCCTCCCCGCTGTGTCCCCGATTGGTTGGAAAATGCGACCTCCCCTTGACCCTCCCCCGGCTAAAAGAGAATGGAAAGGCGGGCATTTTCGGGTTTTGGCCACGGCACCCCTTGGGGAGTGAACCTGTGGGGAGTGCGTGGGAAATCCCTCTCTGTGTCCTCGGCTCCGATCCCAGAGGCAGCACAGCGAGAGCCCTGGAGAGCCGGCGGTTCTGCTCAGCACCGCGCTCCGAGCTCAGGAGCAGCGAGCACGGAGGCAGGCCGCTGCAGGCGCCAGGGGCCGGGGAGTGCGAGCCGGGCGGGCAGATCCGGCCCGGAGCGTCAGCTGTGCCCGACGTGAGGGCTTTGGGAGAGCCCCGTGGTCCGGGCTCTTTGTTCCAGCTTCTTGGCATCTCCGGGAATTGGGAGCTTGTGGCAGCCAGAGCTCCGGTTCGAGCCGTCGCATTTTGGTCAGCGGAGCCGAGCGGAGAGGAAAAGGCAGCTTCCCAGCAGCGGGAGGTGTTTTCCAGGATCGGGGAGCTGCTTGTGGGTTTTCTTTGCTTCCGAGGCGGCAGGAGCTGGTGAGCAGGAACTGCCCGGCAGGCGGGCTTGGGCGGTTCGGGTCGGAGGAGGCGCCGGCAGCAGCGGGACTTGTTCCGGGCCGTGCCAGCCTCGGCAAGTGCGGGCGGGGCTCGGCGTGAGCTGCTGACCCGGCGGGCGGGCTCAGGCGGGTCAGGGCTGTCAAATCCCTTCCCAGTAAATTGCAATCTCATTTAGGAGCAAATAAAAGTTCATGCGTTCCAAACCCATCCCCCACATCTGCTAAGAGTGGTTGAATAAAACACACCCGCTCATCTTTCCCACTTATCCCTTGAATAATCAAAGATTTTTGGCATTTTTCCCCGCTTAGGTCTGAGATTCAGAGCGGATAAGAGGCCCCTGTGTCTGTGAGGAAAGGCCTCCTGTCGATCCAGAGCCACCCTGAATGTTCCCAAGGGCTCCAGTGCGGTGGGTCCCTTGTGTAATGGGAACTCTGCCACCCCTCCCAATCCATGTCCCTGCAGGGGTGGACTTGCTCCTGCTGAGGGTGCTGCTGTCTGTGCTTGCAGTGTCCTTGTGCCCTGCAGATGGAAGCCTGATTCTTTCCCAGGGGCTGTTTGAGTCGCTCTCCCCTGCCCAGGAGGGCAATGCCTCTGCCAGGTCCCTGTGGCCGAGCCGGTGCCCTGGGTGCTGGGGCCCCCTTGGGCCTTGGGGTTGATCCCTCAGGGGCTGTAGAAACTCTGCCATGGCCTTTGCCTTCACCTTGGTCTTTTCCTCCTCCCTTCTTGCCTTCACCTGCTGTGCCTTTGTGACCAAGTGCTCCAGGGGCTTCTTCTGCCCCTCCTGCAGCCCCCCTGAGTGCTTGTGGGTGCTCATCCTCTGACAGCTGCTGAGCTTTCTGCAAAATCATTCATTTCTGCAGGGACCCAAACAAAGTCATTCAAGGATCATCTCGATCCTTGCACGTGGAATCCCCATTTCCCAGCTGTTCCTTGCTGCTGGTCCTTGTGCTCCCCATGCCCTCCCCAGCCCGTATCCCAGAGGCGGTGCCTGTCCTGCCGCAGTGTCCAAAGGCGGCTCCCCTGGCAGGCAGGGCCGGCAGCTCCACGGGGCCGGGCAGCGGCCGGGGCGTCCCGCAGCCTCCTGGGGGCCGGGGGCCACTGCCGGCCCTGCCCTGGGGGGTCCTGGGCTCAGGCAGCGCCCGGCGCTGAGCCCCGGCTGCCCCACAGCCCCGGCCCGGCCCCGCAGCTCCCCACAGGCCCCCAGCCCGTGCTCCCGGTGCCACAGCTCTGTGCCCGCTCCTGCCACTGCCAGCACAGAGAAACCCCCTGAAATCCTGACCTCCTTGTTTTCCTCTCCTGGAAACCGGGAATACAAGGCATCTGCATCAGCTGGCAAATTCTGACCATTACACCCTGCTGAACAACGTCCCAGTCCTCAGTATTTTTCTCTTCCTCCTCTTTTCCATCATCCTTTTTCTTACCACGGCGATTCCTGCAGTTGCTTCTTGCCTTAACCATATTCCTGCACACTCCCCTTCACCCTTTTCCCTCCCAGCACAGCAACACCATCCATCCCCTGTTGTGTAAATCCCTTCTTGACTTTGCTAATTACCCCCTGGGTGTCCATGTCCTTAATGACCTCTGGGAGATTGTGCAAACTGCCTCAGCATTCTCCCAAGGGATACTTGGTGGGACACAGACATGGAGAGTGACATGGGGACACATGGACTTGGAGGGGGACGTGGCCATTCATGGGGACACAGGGGGACATGGGCACAGGCGGAGATGTGGAGGACAATGACAGGGATGGAAACACGGTGGGGAGACAGCCATGGGTGAGATATTTTGGGATCATCATCTCTTTTGCTGGGACCCCTTCCTGGCTTTCCCTTTTCCACCCTGCATGGGTGCCCTGCCATGGTTACTCCCTGGAGATCCCAGTGCCCTCCCTGATGAGATTTTCAGTGCTCTCTCCCTGCTGACTCTTCACAGCCCCCCCTGACCTGTCACTCGTCTGTCTCCTGGACACTCTCGGGTCCCCAGTCAATCCACCCCAAGGGAGCCGATCACCCAAACTGGGTGAGGCACCTTCAGCTCCACTCACTGCCCAACGCCCCGGGCAGTGGAAGGAATTCTGGACGAGCCCCAGGGTGTGTGGAAAACTTCCCATCACCAGAGTTTTGTGTCCATGGAGAAGGCAGAGGAGTCCTGTACAAGTCATTTCATTCATGAAATAAGGGAGAGGCCATGGGACACTTCCCGTGGGGTCTCTCCAGTTGTTGGAGGACGCAGCCTCCTTTTCATCCTAATTTTCTTGGCATCATCTCCCTCTCCCTTTCCCCACTGGCTGAAGTACTTGAGAGGTGCAGACTTCCCAATGCACCTACCACATACGCCCCTTAATATGCACCCCAGTTGTGTCTAGGTAGGAATATTCACAGCTCTGTTAAGTCTTTGTTGGTCTTCTCCAAGTTCATGAATTGAGCAGGACCTTAGCTGAGCAGCAGTCTGTGTGGTCAGTTAATAACATTTTCTGGAACTCAGGGCTTCTTCTGTCCCTTCCTTGTGTCCAAGTGCCTGGCCCTATCTCCAAGCAGATTCCCAGCATCTATTTGTAAAGACATTTTCCTCTTCTTCCTTCCATGGGGGTCCTCTGTTGGCAGGACATCCTTATGATTTGGAAGAGATTTTGGCTGAGTCTGGATATTTGGTGAGTTTTTGATCTGTGTCTTGATGTTTGGAGGATTTTTGGGCTGAATCTTGGTATTTTGGAGGTTCTTACAGACACAAGGTGCCCAATGATTTCCTGAGAGGAACTTGGGCAAGGAGGAACCCCCAGCCTAAGGCTCTCTCCTCTTGTTTTCTCCCCAAACCAGGATTTGTCATTCCCAAGAAGTGTCCGGATGGAGGAGGAGGAAAAGCCCCGGAGATCCCGCAGGAGGAGGGGCTGCAAACCCAGCCCAGGGAGCTGCAAGGAGGAAAGACCCCCCCTGTGCCAGGAGGGCGGCCGGAGATCCAGCCGGAGCTCAGAGCTGGAGGAGAAGCCTCATGGAGGGGAGAAGCCCCCCAAGTGTGGGGAATGTGGGAAGGGCTTCAGCTACAGGTGCCGCCTGATCCGACACAAGAGGACCCACACTGGAGAACGGCCCCACGAGTGTGGGGAGTGTGGGATGAGCTTCAGCCAGAAGGGCCACCTGATGGAACACCAGAGGATCCACACTGGGGAACGGCCCTATGAGTGTGGGGAATGTGAGATGACCTTCAGCCAGAGCTCTGACCTGAGGAAACACCAGAGGATCCACACTGGGGAAAAGCCCTACAAGTGTGGGGAATGTGGGAAGAGCTTCAGAGTAAGCTGGGCCCTGATCCGGCACCGGGTGATCCACACTGGGGAAGGGCCCTACACCTGCTTGGAATGTCGGAAGGGCTTTGGGTGTAGCTCTAACCTGAAATACCACCAGCGCATCCACACCGGGGAGAGGCCCTACGAGTGTCCCCAGTGTGGGAAGAGGTTTCACACCAGCTCCCATCTGCTCCTACATCAGCGGATTCACATGGAGGAGAGGCCGTTCCGCTGCCCCGACTGCAGGAAGGGCTTCAAGCTTAACTCCGCCCTCAATGTCCACCGACGCATCCACACTGGGGAGAGGCCCTACGAGTGTCCCCAGTGTGGGAAGAGCTTCTCCAGTAGCTCTCACTTGACCAAACACCAATGGAGGCGCCACTAAGGGAAGCCCTGGGAGTGCCCTGCGAGCGGGAAGAGCTTCGTGTGCTGCTCCAGCTCCATCCCCCGTGGGAGGATCGGAGTTGGGTGATCCCCAGTGACCCCGTTGGCAGAGCCCTGGTGATCCGTGGTCCTGGTGATCCCTGTTGGGAAGACACCTGGCTGGGGGGGCTCTACATCTTCCTGGCTCCCTGTGGGCACCTGGAAGAACACAGGGGCAGGAACACCCATCGGAACACAGACCAACATTGGGAATTCCTTGGGGAGAGTGGATTTGTTGACTTTCAGCCCCAGAAAATCTGTTGTGTTCAATCCTATCTTCTGGGGCATCAAGGAATACTGGATGGTCTTGGAGGCCTTTCCCAACCTCTGGGATTCCACAATTTTGATTTACTATTTCTTGAGGGCATCTTCCGCAGACAGATGGTGATGATTTGGGGCAACAACCAAGATTTTGGAGACAGTGGGGTGGAAATTCATCCAAAAAAGCTTCTTCCCTTTTACCCAAGCACATGGATCCTCAGCTGGCACGAACACAAAAATCCTTTTTTTAGACCTTGATTTGCTTTTAGTTTCTCTTCATCCCTTTAAAAAAATCCAACACTGGGGCAAAAATAAGGACGTTGAACTAAGACATGGGTGAGGACAAGGGGATACATCGACACAGAGGGGGATGTGGCCATTCATGGGGACACGGGGACATGGGCTCAGATGGAGATGTGGGGGACAATGCCAGGGATGGAAACATGGTGGGGAGACAGCCATGGGTGAGGCCATGGTGGGACATGGCCAGTGACATGTGGGGACATGGCCATGGCCGGTGCCATGGGGGGAACTTGCAGGGGCTGTGGGGGATGCTGGGTGTGAGGGAGTTGAGGGTTCCTGGGAGGGACTTGGGGCTTGCTGAGGGCTTTGGGGACCCCAGGCCGAGCGGCTCCGGCTGCGCTGGGAGACCCTGGCGGAGGTTCTGGGGCAGCTGCTCAAGGAGCCCCTGACCTGGAGCCCCAGCCGGGCATTGGGCTCCTGGAAGGGAATGAACGTCCTTGTCCCCAGGAGAGAAATCCCAACAGTCCCGGGGTGTTGGGGGCAGCTGAGAGGCCACAAGGGGGAGGGGAAAGCCAGAGAGAGCTGTCCCTCTCCAAAACTGCCCCCCAAAAATCCCCAAATTTATGGATTCTTTTCAGGAAAAAGCTGCCAGGAGGTGCCTGAATTAAGGGAAAGGAGGGATGAGACCCCCCAGAATGAACAAGAGGAGTCTGGAATCCCCAAACCCAAGCATGGATGTCTTGGGTTATGCAACCAAAAATGTGTGTTCTATTTCATGTGTTGAAAGCAGCTGGGGAGATGTTGATCTGTTGTTGTGGTGTATTTTCATTGTGTTTCCAATTGCAGCTCAGTTTTAATGGTCAGTTTTATGCTCCCCTCCTATTTTGTATTGTTACAGTATATTTTATCCCTAATGAATTGTTCCTTTCCCCCTGTATTGTTGGGTTTGCCCTGGTTGTCTATCTTCCCTAGACCTGCCCTTCCCTCCTCCTCCAGAATTGTCAATCCTTCCCTTACCCTGCCCCTTCTTCCAGACCCTTCCCTGTCAATCCCCCAACCTTCGACGCCCCAGTGGTTGGTTTAAACTGTTCCCTCCCCTTGTGTTCTTTCACTGGTCTGTGCATTGTACTCCCCACCTTATGTTCCTCCCCCATGTCACCGGTATTGGTTGGGAATTGTATCCTCTCCCAAGACCTCCCCCCTTTGTAAGCCCCTGCAAGCCCAGGTTCTGTGCCTTTTTCTGTCCCTGACCCTCCAGGGAATAAAGACCTTTGGAAATCCCACAGAAGGCCTCTCCCTGTTCCTTGTCCCTGCCCTCGACGCGTGCCACCTGTGCTATAGAGCAACTGTGCCCTACAGCTGCACCCCGGATTGCCTGGCTGTCTGTGCCCTACAGCTGCACCCCGGATTGCCTGGCTTTCTGTGCCCTACAGCTGCACCCTGGATTGCCTGACTTTCTGGGGGCAGCCCACTCCTGGCGATGGTGCCGGGAGCTGGCTGGGCTGAAGAACACCAGCATCACATCACCCAAACACTCCACTTACACAAAATAATAAAACAGAAGTTTGTTTTCTCCCCCTCAAATTGCTGGTTACAAATCACTAGCAAACCAAGCCCTCTTTTCTACCATGTGCTGAGTATATCACGTTTAGAATGCATGTAGAAATTGCAAACAGCCTTACATACACTGTAGTGAGAGTTCAGCTGAAAGCCAAATGCATTTCTTGCCGCGCTGTACTCAAAGCACAGCTGAAAACCTCGCAAAGTGCTAGCCAGGCCTTGGCAGAGGTTTCAGAACTCAACACCGTGCAAAGAGCTGTGTGGATCGCAGCTGTATTCCATCGTAAAGATTTAGAAATGCTGACTGAGTCTTTGCCACCCCTTGATTTAATATATTACAAAGCACAGCGTGGACTGTATCTGCTGTGTGTTTCAGTGCTACAAATCCCTCAGATCCCTCCATTGACATTGGGTGTAAGCTCTGGACTGTCTGCTTCCTCCACACAGCCAAAAGCTGCTGGGTTTCTTTTCTGCTAGGACTCACCTCTGAACGCTGATGATTTCAAACTCATAGAGAACAGCTGTGGGGCCCCCATGACCCTAAACAAACACTCGGCCAAAGGTTTTGATGCCTTAACTTTTAGTTTTCATAGTTTCAGATTCTGTGCTGCCTAAGGATGTCGTTCTGAGCCTCATATTAAGTGTCAGTAAGCTCTCTTCACAGAACAAGTAGACAAAACAAATCTTTTCCTGCTGAGGACCAAGGACACCTTTCAGCCCAAAAAGCATAAACAACGGTGAGCTGAAGGGAGGAACAAGAAGGATGGGACCTCACAACCTGAAGCTGTAATTGGACAATTAAACCCCAATGTGCCAATGGACCAAAACTTATAAAAACGTAAAATCTCGTGACCGGGCAGCCATTTTGTGTGGCCATTCCCGACCCACCCTGGGTGCAGCCTCCGTCAGGCTCCCATAATGCCCAGGGTGGGTCCTGGAAGCCTTTTAATAAATATCTACTTTATTCTCTGGCTCTGTCCAGCCTCTGTTTCAGGTCAACCTTCCTAAGGCATCAGTTTTACAAAGTCACGCCGAAAATCTGGCAGACTTTGGCTGAGACAGAACACAAATCCCTCTGTGAGCGTTGGGGGTAGCTCTGAACTCACGCCTCCCCCTCAGTCCTCCGTGGCTGGGGATTACCAGGATGCCGTCCCACATGCTGGCAATCTCAAAACCTCACAAACAACTGACTGTTTTCTCACCATTAAAACAACCACCCACAACTGAAACTTTTTTGGGGTTTATTGGAGAGCTCAAAGACGCAGCTCAAAGCCACAAAACCTCGATCACTCTGCTGGTCGCCGGAGCTATGACGCCATTAAAGACCACAACGACACAGACTCCGACTCACAAGGCTGGCAATGACTCCGCTTATTTTGGGAATTTCTTCCTTTTTATGCTGTTCTACAAAGAACAACCCAATGGGTGAAAGAAAGACAAACTTCTTCAATCACATAGGTCAAGCCAGAGGGTCATCAAGAAGAAGTCCTTCCTAGGGAAAGGAATGTAAACATAGGTTACAGTTAGGAAAACATGTCTCTTGTTGACAGAAAACTCTCTGGGAGAAGAGTTTCAGAAAACCAAAATATCACAGGCACGAACCCGGGCTACAGGGGCTATGCCAGGCACAGTTTGAAACTCCTGTGCCGCTCACTCCTTTTATACACAAATAAAAAACCAGCTTAAACTCACAACTGCTGTTCTCACCCGGCAGTACGCTGGTCACAATCCCACTGCTAATGCACACGCAGCCAAAACCTGCTCACACAGAGTCTAGCTCCCCTTTAACAACACGTGCAAGAAATGGGACATCACTCCATGATCAATATGATCAAAGTGAGCTGTTTATTGCAAAATAACAGTCTCTTTTGTGCAGTTTTAGCCTTTAATCAGGCATTGCATGCTGCTTCACAATTGGTTGCATTCTAAAAGCACGCGTTAGCCCTTCAGCTCTAATTGGTTGATTGTTCTTGCAAGCGTGGCAGATTGGGCAGTTTTTTTATTTGGCTCTCATCCGGTTCTCCCATCCCGGAGCTGTTTACCATCTTTTGTTCTTCTTTGTACATGACTTCTGCATTGTTTGTTCGTCCACGTACATGGCTTTTGCTGCCCTTGAGATGGTCACAGGCCTTATTCTTTCAGATAAGCTGGATTGCTCACATGCCCCCGTTTTTGGAGGAACTCATCCTCCACAACAACACACAATCCAAGCGTCACGCAAGCGCTCTGGATTCCTCCACCCTCCCAGACGTATGTAACCCTCTGCTGATCAGGCACAGATTTTAAAATTCTTCCACAACCTAAGAATACACAAATCCAAAACACGTACAGTACTGATTTATTAAAAATGTATGAATATCGACCTAATACCGATATCCAACTGAGATGGACAAAAACTCTCTAACAGTTTGAAGTTAGAAAGTGTGTGTT
This sequence comes from Phylloscopus whistleri, assembly GCA_017589585.1. Lineage (NCBI taxonomy): Eukaryota > Metazoa > Chordata > Aves > Passeriformes > Phylloscopidae > Phylloscopus > Phylloscopus whistleri. Next base: position 322,397 of record JADMLD010000740.1, read on the forward strand.
TATTACAGCGCGGGGCAGCATGCGGGATAACTCCCAAAACCACACTGCAATTTACAGAAAATCACAGAGTCCTTTTATTTACAAAACTGTTGAATACTCAAAATACAAATGCATATTCATAACTTTGGTACATCTCATTCTCTGCTTCATATGGTAATTAACAAAAAGGCAATTAAGCATGCATAGTTTGAAATGGGTGGACGGTCCCATTCAAGAGGAGTGGGTTTCAAATGATGAAGTAAAATGACTCTTCATCGCTCTGAACTTTCTACCTTTTCAATGCAAATGTGACAAATGAGTGTTGGTAGGACTCCTATTTCCTTAGCTTCATGACTTTCAATAGGTTTCAGCATTTGGGAGTCTCTGTAATTGTCCTGTATCCCTAAACCTATTTATCAGGTTTCCTATTTATTGTTGCAAGCACAGCTAAGCAAACATAAAGTTGACAAGCAATCAGTTATTTAAAAGGAAATTTAACTCGTCTGGTTTATCTTAACTAACTACAGAGCTTTTAATTAATTCCAGCAGAGCCTATCTCTAACTAAAATCTTAACTTTTCTAAAATCCTTTATTCTTTGAAGTCTATGTCTCAGTACACTGCCAACGCACTCCAAAAACACACAAACCAAGGCGCATATGACAGGCGTCCTTACAAACCAAAATCAGCACGGCATGTTGCTGATTCACAGCCTAAGCACACAAAACCACGAAAACAAAAATCCATCCACACACTCAAGCACACACACACACACACACATTTACATACATTCAGTTCCCGTGACCTGCTTTGCTGTTCTCCACAACCCGAGATGGCACCACCCTCACACCAAAAATCGCAGTTGATGCGCCAAAACTGCAAACCCCCGCGCCGCTTCTGAACCACAAACAGAACTGGAGCGGCTGCTGCTCCCAAACCACAAACAGAACCAGAGCGGCTGCTGCTCCCAAACCACAAACAGAACCAGAGTGGCTGCTGCTCCCAAACCACAAACAGAACTGGAGCGGCTGCTGCTCCCAAACCACAAACAGAACTGGAGTGGCTGCTGCTCCCAAACCACAAACAGAACTGGAGCGGCTGCTGCTCCCAAACCACAAACAGAACCGGAGTGGCTGCTGCTCCCAAACCACAAACAAAGCCCGAGCAGCGCTGCTGCCACAGCCCCTGCCTGAGCTTTGCAGTGCTCCTGGCTCCAGACACAACCATCTGTGGCTGCCGCCGCTGGGCCCCACCGCTGCTTCCCCACTTTGGGACACAAAGCCCCTGGTGCTGCTACCAGCCCCACCTGGAGCACAGCCCACCAACACCAGATTCCTTGGAAATGTACAAACAAACCCACTCGAGGCTTCTGTTGCGCACAGGACGTCTCTCTGCGCCTTATCCATGGCCTTTCTTCAGAGGTACCTGGTTTTAATTTTAAATAAATCTTTTTGTCCGTAGTTTCAGCAGGCCCTGGTCTTTCCCTGGGGTGTCAGTGGGGCCAAATGAGCCCTCTTCCCTGGAAAATCTTGGGTGGGCACCCCAGAGGGGTCCCAGACTCCCTTGGCCAGAGAAAGCAGAAGTCCTGTTGTGGTCGACAAAATGATTTATTAAATATGGATATTCAACTAGTATTGATACTGGTTATAAATGAAATTAATGATTTAGGTAATTTGTGTTGAATGTTATCGTTAATAATTATAAATATGTAGGGGCTATTAAGCAAACTGCAGAAATTGTAAGTTGCAGAAACTGCAGAAACATAAAAGTTAGGAAGAGCTCGGCCTTGGTGCAGGATAATTTAACTTTGTATCATAAGACATGAAGAGAGAGAGAAAAGGGGAGATTTGGTGAAACGATAGTGACCACAGTGGAAAGTCCCCAGGGACGTGCTGCGAGGAAGAGGAGAGACTTCATCCACCGACCACCGTGAGAGGGCAGAAGACCCCAGACTCCTGGAGTTAGAAGACTCCACTATGACCAAATATGGGAAAACATGGACTGGGGAGGGACCAAGGAGTGTGTGTAACCAAAAAGTTGTAAAAATGGGAAACTGTGGGGAAAACTCCGAAAGCTGTGCGTGGAGCACGAGCTGAGACTTGTGCTCTCCAGCTTTCCCAGGGCGCTCCTTGCTTCACCTTCTCTCTTTAATAAAGGTTTATGTAATTGGCAATCAATTATTGGGTCCTTTATATTTATCATGCCCAACTTTGACGGACAAAAGGCTCTCTGACATTTTAGAGATAGAAATTGTGTGTTTAATTCAACGCCGGGGCAGCTGCGTGGGGTCGTACCCTGATCCGCACTGCAAAGCTCCAAGCGATTCCAGAGTCTGTTTATTTACAAAAGTAAATACCCAAATACAATTTTGAATATCCAAAATAGAAATACATATTCATAACACTCACACCTAATCACCATCTCCTGCTCTGTATGGTAATTAGTTTAAAAGCTCTATTAAGCACACGTAGTTTGCTCCCTGGATTGGGTCAGTGGTCCTTTTTGTGGGGAGGGGTCATAAGAAGATGAAGTAGGGTGAGTCTTCCTCATTCTGAACTTCCAGCCCCTTCGATAGATGGGAGTGCAAATGAGCTCCGGGAGAACTCCAATTTCCTCCCTCCGTGGCCTTTGGATGGGATTCCAAGTGTCGAGATCTGCGATCGTCCGGGTTCCTCCAGATCTGTTCATCAGTTTCTCTGTTTCTCATTATGAACACAGCAAAACAAACATAAAAATGACGAGCAATTCGTTATTTAAATCTGGGATAACGATCTCATATCCGGCTCCTTTCAACCAACCATGAACTCTTAATTACTTCTGACAAAGCTGAGCTATCTAAAATCTTGGTTTTTCTAAAATCCTTAATTCTTTTAAAATTTGTGTTTCAGAAGGATCTGGAGCAGTTCCTGACCCTATGGATGGACCTGGAGCAGTTCCTGACCCCATGGAAACCTCCCGGGGCAGTTCCTGACCCCATGGAAGCATCTGGAACAGTTCTTGAAGCCATGGAAGGACCTGGAGCAGTTCCTGACCCTATGGAGGCATCTGGAGCAGTTCTTGACCCCATGGAAAGCTCGAGGAGCAGTTCCTGACCCCTGGAAGCTCCAGGAGCAGTTCCTGACCTCATGGAAGGCTCCTGGGGCAGTTCCTGATCCCACGGATGGACCTAGAGCAGTTCATGACCCCATGGAAAGCTCCTAGGGCAGATCCTGACCCCATGGATGGACCTGGAGCAGTTCATGACACCATGGAAAGCTCCTAGGGCAGATCCTGACCCCATGGATGGACCTGGAGCAGTTTCTGATCCCATGGAAAGCTCCTGGGGCAGTTCCTGATGCCATGAAAGGATCTGGAGCAGTTCCTGACCCCATGGAAAGTTCCAGGAGCAGTTCCTGACCCCATGGAAAGTTCCTGGAGCAGTTTCTGACACCGTGGATGGACCTGGAGCAGTTCTTGACCCCATGGAAAGACCTGGAGCAGTTCCTGACCTCATGGAAAGCTCCTAGGGCAGTTCCTGACCCCATGGATGGATCTGGAGCAGTTCCTGACCCCATGGAAAGCTCCAGGAGCAGTTCCTGATGCCATGAAAGGATCTGGAGGACTTCTTGACCCCATGGATTGTGCTGGAGAAGTTACTGACACCATGGAAGCTCCGGGAGCAGTTCCTGACCCCATGGAAAGCTCCAGGAACAGTCCCTGACCCCATGGATGGACCCTGTGGAAATAGAATCCTGTCCCCGAGTAGGAGCCGGTGGGAGAGACCAAGGCCCCGTTCCCAATGCCAGGCACGGAGCTCTGCTGAGGGGGTTTATTGATCATTCCAGGGAATTCCCAGGGCTCTGCTGAGGGGGTTTATTGATCATTCCAGGGAATTCCCAGCTCTGCTGAGGGGGTTTATTGATCATTCCAGGGAATTCCCAGCTCTGCTGAGGGGGTTTATTGATCATTCCAGGGAATTCCCAGAGCTCTGCTGAGGGGGTTTATTGATCATTCCAGGGGAATTCCCAGCTCTGCTGAGGGGGTTTATTGATCATTCCAGGGAATTCCCAGGGCTTTGCTGAGGGGTTTATTGATAATTCCCAGGGCTCTGCTGAGGGGGTTTATTGATCATTCCAGGGAATTCCCAGGGCTCCCAGAGGTCGGGGGTTCCTCCAGCAGGCGATCTCCTCCGGCCGCTGGACGGGGTCGGCACTCGGGGTCACCGGTGCTGGCGGCCCTGAAAACCAGAGCCCGACCCCTGACCCTGCTGTGCCCCTGGGGGGGGCACACTGGGGTGAACTGGGGGGTACGGGGGGGTACTGGGGGATACTGGGGTACACTGGGGGGTACTGGGGGATACTGGGGGGAACTGGGGACACTGGGGGATACTGGGCTGTACTGGGGGGAACTGGGACACACTTGAGTGCTGGACAAAGGTGTCCCCAAGGATTTCCTCATGCCCAGGGGGCTCTGGGGACCCCCAGGGTCGCTGTGGGGGGCTGGGAGGGGTCTGGGAGGGTCTGGGTCATCCCAGGGAGAGGTGACCCCAAGCGTCGTGGCCATGCCAGGGGAGGCTCTGGGCCCCTCAGAACTCGGGGTACTCACCTCAGACCTCTTCACTGGAAAGGCTCTCGCTCCCCCCTGCAGAGAGACCCAGAGATGTCACCGGGGGGTCCCCATTCCCAGCACAGTGTCCCCAACCCCAGTGAGGTGTCCCCAGCCCCAGTGAGGTGTCCCCAGTACCCCCCAGTGTCTCCCAGTATGCCCCAATACCCCCCAGTGTGCCCCAGTCCCAGTGGGGGATGGAAGGATTCGGGTGAAGGGGGGTTCTCAGTGAGGAGGAGGAGGAGGAAGGAATGCCAGTGTGGGGCACATGGGGCCTGAAGCTTGGAGTGGGTGGGTGGTGGCCGGAGAAAATGGGACAGGGGACAAGCCCCAAGGGTTTTGGGAGGGGCTCTGGGAGTGGGGGGACGAGGAAGGGGATTTGGGGACGCCCCACACGGGGGCAACGGGAAAGAGAAAGGGGGGAAAGGGGGCAGGAAATGGGGACTGAGGCACTGTGGGGGCTACTGGGGTGCACTGGGATAACTGGGATTGCACTGGATTGCAGCGGGATAACTGGGATGGCACTGAGATCACTGGGATTGTACTGGGATAACTGGAATTGCACTGGGATAGCTGGGATGGCACTGGGATCACTGGGATTGTACTGGGATAACTGGGATTGCACTGGGATCACTGGGATTGCACTGGGATAACTGGGATTGCACTGGATTGCAGTGGGATAACTGGGATTGCAGTGGGATAACTGGAATTGCACTGGGATAACTGGGATGGCACTGGGATCACTGGGATTGTACTGGGATAACTGGGATTACAGTGGGGCACCTCTTTGGGAACAACTGGGGTGGACTGGGAAAACTGGGAATACAACGGGGGCCCGCTCTGGGAAGCAGTGGGGCGCACTGGGCTGTATTGGGATGGGTGGGAATACACTGAGGGGGGCTCTCCGGGAAGCACTGGGATGTACTGGGGTGCACTGGGGGGATCTCAGCCCTGAGGGTCCCAGAACTCACCTCGCTCCTCCCAACTGTGGCTTCCCCCTGCGGGGAGACGGTGACAACGTCACCGGCGTGTCCCCAGCCCCAGTAAGGGCTGGGCTGGACAAACTGGTTCCCAGTTCCCACAGCGGGTGTTCTCCCCCCCCCGAACTCCAGAACTCACCATGATGGTGGAACCTCCTCCTGGGTCCATGGCCCCGGTGGCCTGGGAAGGGCAGCAAAGGGACACTCAGGATTGGACCTTATGTGTCCCCAGGTGTCCCCAGCCCCAGCACGGTGTCCTCAGTCCCAGCACGGTGTCCCCAGCCCCAGGGAGGTGTCCCCAGCCCCAGTGAGGTTATGGGGCTGAAGGGGGACACAGGGGTCCCTAAAGCCCCCAGCCCACAGCTGCCCCCGCTCCAAGAAGGAAAAGCCTGGAGAGGAAGCCCAGAGATCCCAGCTCAAAGCTCACCAGGATGAGGAGCCAAAATCATCATGACAAACCCAGCACCGTCTCAGGTTCAGGGTGCATCCCCTCCAAGGCCAAGCGTCTGCTGGGGGGCACAGCAGGACGGAGAGGAGCAGGGCCACGCCGAGCACAGCCAACTTCATCTTCCTTTTGGAGCGAGGAGCGCTGCCTGAAGCTGCAGCAGGGCAGGAGAGCCTTTATCCCTGCCGGGATTCCCCCCTGTGCCCTCCCCGACAGCCCCCAGGCCAAAGCCCGGCTTGGCACAGCCCCAGCCCTGGCCACCAGCCCAGCCCTGGCCCAGAGTCCATCCCACCTGCAGCACCGATCCAGCCCCCCCTCCCCAGCATCCCTCCAGCTTCCTGAATGGGGCAGCTGCCCCTGGAAGGGCCCAGGCACCCGGGGAGGGGCCCAGGGGGGCAGGCAGGGATCCAAAGGCAGCTGGGGACCCTGTGGGGACAAGCCCCACTCCAACACAATCCATCCCCCAACAGCCCCCAGTGCCACATCCCCCAGCTCCCGCTCTCCCTCCCCTCCCAGAGCTTTCCCTGTGGGACAGCCCAGAGCTGAGCCCGGCCCCAAACCCAACATGTAGGAGAACAAGGGGAACAGGGGACTTGTGATCCGGGCAGTGACTGGGATCTGCAGGCACTGGGAGCACTGGGAGCACTGGGCAATGCTGATCCCCTGCAGACAAGGCTGAGGTTTGGGCCATGGCTCAGCCGTGGCAATTCCCACAGCCAGAACACCCCGCAGATCCCCAGTGGGTTCCATTTCTTGCCCCACCACGGAGTCCAGAGGGGAATGTCCCCTGCCCCAACCCTCACCCTGTCCCCCCACAGCCCCTGGGCCCTCCCAGAGCACCTGGGTCCGGCTCTCCACAGCTGCCCCACATGCAGCCTGACAGGGACCCTATCCCCAGCAAGGCTCCCCCTCCAGCCCTGTCCCTGCCTGGGACGTGCCCGCAGCTCCCCAAGGGCCTTGTCCCCACAGAGGGTCTCTGCAGTGCCCTGGCCCTGGGCCCAGGCCAGCACCAGCAGGATGTGCCCATCCCCAGGGAGGGACGGGGACAAGGGGACATTTGTCCCCAGGCAGCCACTGGGAGCTAATTGGGTAAACAGAGGTGCCCAGGGAGGAAGAGGGGGGATGTGGCTGCCCTGCCAGCATCTCTGATGAGCCCTGTTTACCCAGGGCCCCAGGGACCAAGAAGGCACTCAGACATCTTGGCCTTCCAAGAAGTGAAGATGCACAGAGAAGTGCTTCCCAAGAGCTGTCCCTGGCTGGGATTCCTGTTTGACATTCCAGGGCATTCCTGAAGGGTTCTGCTTCTCCCTTTCCCCAGGGACACTGCGGATCCAACAGGAATCTCTTGTGGCCCAGCTGGGAAAAGACTTCAGGCCACTGCCTCGACTGCTTGCTCTGGAGCTCTCCCAAGGAGCCGCAGTGCCCGTGGGGGAAGGTTTTCCTTGGGAATGTTGCTGCTTTGTGCCCACAGAGGAGAGAGCAGAGTGTCCCCGGGGGCTATTCTTGACCAGATGGACAGGACCTGTGATGTCCCCAGGCAGCCACTGGGAGCTAATTGGGCAAACAGAGGAGCCCAGGGAGAAGGAGGGGGGATGGGGCTGCCCTGCCAGCATCTCTGATAAGCCCTGTTTACCCAGGCACCAGGCACCAGGAATGCCTCCATCAGTCTGGGACTTCCCCAGGACTGCGGTTCCTAGGCTGAGCTCCAGAGCAAGCAGTCGAGGCAGTGTCCTGAAGTCTTTTCCCAGCTGGGCCACAAGAGATTCCTGCTGGATCCGCAGTGTCCCTGGGGAAAGGGAGAAGCAGAACCCTTCACTAATGCCCTGCAATGTCAAACAGAAATCAAACAGCCATTGATGGCTTCCAGGAACCACTTCTCTGTGCATTTTTCCTTCTTGGAATCCGGGACGGGCGTCTGCATCCAGCTGGAAACAAAATCAGGGGCACCTGGGATTCTCTGGGGCCCAAGAAAACTTCCCATGGGCTTCCCTGAGCCCAAACCAGGTTTTCACTCACAGCCTTGGATCTCCTCAAGAGACTTCTCCTCACACCCCTGGAGGCAGAGCACTGTTGGAACCCTGGGCACTGAGAATTTCAGACTTTCTGTACTGAGGCCTGGCAGTGGGGAGAGCCTGCAGGGCAGGGCAGAGCTGGGGGCAGTGATGTTGTTAAAGGTTACAACGATACAGACTTTGACTTCAGAAGGCTGACAATGACTGTTTATTTTTGGTAATTTTTTTAATTCTATGTTACAGAGAACAACTTAATTTGTTAATGAACTTAACGAGCTTAATGAACTTAATGAACTTCATTCATCAGAAGCTGCTAAATGAAAGTTGCATCTTTTTCAAAAGAACACTGTGTATCTGTAAAAGTCAATGATTTCTATTTAGTGGGTACCTGGTTCTAATTGGAGAAATAAAGACAAATTTTTTCAATTGCATTGGTCAGGCCAGAGGGACATCAAGAAGAAGTCCCTCTTAAGAAAAAGAATGTAAACAAAGGTTACAATTAGAAAAACATCTCTTGTTAACAAAAAAAACCTCTCTGGGAAAGAGTTTCAAAAAGCTAAAACATCTCAAGCACGAACCAGAGCTACAGGTGCCCCTGGGGCACCCCACACCCTGCAGCTCCCTTGGTGCTATCAGCCAGGGCTGGAGCCCCAGCCTGGGGACAGTGGCCTAAGCCTGCTGTGAAAAACGAGGTTCGCTTTCCTGGTGAATCTTAAGGAATAAGTTTAATAAAACAAAAAAATAAAGACAATTAGGAAACAGATGAAACAAAGGAGTTTACGGCCACATTCAGCCAAAGGCACAACTTTAACCAAAGAGCTTGTCCCTTAAAAGTATCAGCCTGTTGCATGTGTATAAATTCACATGCATGATTCAAACATTCCTTTTGGGTCAGATTTTCTTTAGCTCAGTTTCAACTCCCCCCCCCAAATCATTTTATCTGGTAGATCCATCTGTGGGTGGCTCCATCCCCTCTACCAAAAGTCCCATAAGTTCTTCTCCTGAGGTTTTGGTGATCTTCATTTGGATAAGATCCTTGATAACAGAGGTTCAATATCTTTTTCATCTGCAGTCTTCATGCAGGAATGCAGGATGATTCCCCCTACCCTCTGGTTTGGCCAGCTTAGATGTTACAACAACAACAAAAAAAATCCCAGTCTTTTAACACTATGTTACAAAATCCTGCTCTGGTTTGGTGCTCTGTAGCTTGTTTCCTTTTCCTGTAAGAGTTTGGATTAAATGCTCCAGAGGTGTTTCAGACTCAGATATTTATTAATTCTTATCTATGTTACAGTCTCACAAGCTGGGAGTTCCAGCCAACAAAGTGAAAAATGCTCCCTCTCTATCTCTCTACAAGGCTTTTAAAGAACAAACTGCCCAATTATGAAATGATACCTAAATTGTTTGCACTTTTAACCCAATAACCAACCACCCGTGGCCCGCAATGCAGATTTTCATACCCAATTACAAAACACCACCCAAACCCAGGCAGAAGAAGGTGAAAAAGAAAGACTCAGCCTCTGCCCTAAAACCTCCACCTTCCCTCATATATCTCACTGTATTCTAAACTCTTAAACTCTGAGTTTTCCACTATTTGATATCACACACTTCTATTGAAATTACACACCCACAATCCCAGTGCTGTCACCCAATTTCGGAAGCCTGTTCCATGGCCTCAGGTCAGATGCACTTTTTTCTTGGGGGGCAGAGCCTGTTGGCACAGAAAGTTTGAAATTCTCAATGCCCAGGGTTCCAACAGTGCTCTGCCTCCAGGGGTGTGAGGAGAAGTCTCTTGAGGAGATCCAAGGCTGTGGGTGAAAACCTGGTTTGGGCTCAGGGAAGCCCATGGGAAGTTTTCTTGGGCCCCAGAGAATCCCAGGTGTCCCTGATTTTGTTTCCAGCTGGATGCAGACGCCCGTCCCGGATTCCAAGAAGGAAAAATGCACAGAGAAGTGGTTCCTGGAAGCCATCAATGGCTGTTTGATTTCTGTTTGACATTGCAGGGCATTAGTGAAGGGTTCTGCTTCTCCCTTTCCCCAGGGACACTGCGGATCCAGCAGGAATCTCTTGTGGCCCAGCTGGGAAAAGACTTCAGGCCACTGCCTCGACTGCTTGCTCTGGAGCTCAGCCTAGGAACCGCAGTCCTGGGGAAGTCCCAGACTGATGGAGGCATTCCTGGTGCCTGGTGCCTGGGTAAACAGGGCTCACCAGAGATGCTGGCAGGGCAGCCACATCCCCCCTCCTTCTCCCTGGGCACCTCTGTTGGCCCAATGAGCTCCCAGTGGCTGCCTGGTGACGTCACAGAAGGTGTCCATCTGGTCAAGAATCGCCCCTGAGGACACTCTGCTCTCTCCTCTGTGGGCACAAAGCAGCAACATTCCCAAGGAAAACCTTCCCCCACGGGCACTGCGGCTCCTTGGGAGAGCTCCAGAGCAAGCAGTTGAGGCGGTGGCCTGAAGTCATTTCAAGCTGGGCCACAAGAGATTCCTGTTGGATCAGCAGTGTCCCTGGGGAAAGGAAAAAGCAGAACCCTTCAGGAATGCCCTGGAACGTCAAACAGGAATCCCAGCCAGGGACAGCTCTTGGGAAGCACTTCTCTGTGCATCTTCACTTCTTGGAAGGCCAAGATGTCAGAGTGCCTTCCTGGTGCCTGGGGCCTGGGTAAACAGGGCTTATCAGAGATGCTGGCAGGGCAGCCACATGCCCCCTCTTCCTCCCTGGGCACCTCTGTTTACCCAATTAGCTCCCAGTGGCTGCCTGGGGACAAATGTCCCCTTGTCCCCGTCCCTCCCTGGGGATGGGCACATCCTGCTGGTGCTGGCCTGGGCCCAGGGCCAGGGCACTGCAGAGACCCTCTGTGGGGACAAGGCCCTTGGGGAGCTGCGGGCACGTCCCAGGCAGGGACAGGGCTGGAGGGGGAGCCTTGCTGGGGATAGGGTCCCTGTCAGGCTGCATGTGGGGCAGCTGTGGAGAGCCGGACCCAGGTGCTCTGGGAGGGCCCAGGGGCTGTGGGGGGACAGGGTGAGGGTTGGGGCAGGGGACATTCCCCTCTGGACTCCGTGGTGGGGCAAGAAATGGAACCCACTGGGGATCTGCGGGGTGTTCTGGCTGTGGGAATTGCCACGGCTGAGCCATGGCCCAAACCTCAGCCTTGTCTGCAGGGGATCAGCATTGCCCAGTGCTCCCAGTGCTCCCAGTGCCTGCAGATCCCAGTCACTGCCCGGATCACAAGTCCCCTGTTCCCCTTGTTCTCCTACATGTTGGGTTTGGGGCCGGGCTCAGCTCTGGGCTGTCCCACAGGGAAAGCTCTGGGAGGGGAGGGAGAGCGGGAGCTGGGGGATGTGGCACTGGGGGCTGTTGGGGGATGGATTGTGTTGGAGTGGGGCTTGTCCCCACAGGGTCCCCAGCTGCCTTTGGATCCCTGCCTGCCCCCCTGGGCCCCTCCCCGGGTGCCTGGGCCCTTCCAGGGGCAGCTGCCCCATTCAGGAAGCTGGAGGGATGCTGGGGAGGGGGGGCTGGATCGGTGCTGCAGGTGGGATGGACTCTGGGCCAGGGCTGGGCTGGTGGCCAGGGCTGGGGCTGTGCCAAGCCGGGCTTTGGCCTGGGGGCTGTCGGGGAGGGCACAGGGGGGAATCCCGGCAGGGATAAAGGCTCTCCTGCCCTGCTGCAGCTTCAGGCAGCGCTCCTCGCTCCAAAAGGAAGATGAAGTTGGCTGTGCTCGGCGTGGCCCTGCTCCTCTCCGTCCTGCTGTGCCCCCCAGCAGACGCTTGGCCTTGGAGGGGATGCACCCTGAACCTGAGACGGTGCTGGGTTTGTCACGATGATTTTGGCTCCTCATCCTGGTGAGCTTTGAGCTGGGATCTCTGGGCTTCCCCTCTGGGGTTTTCCTTCTTGGAGCGGGGGTGGCCGTGGGCTGGGGGCTTTAGGGACCCCTGTGTCCCCCTTCAGCCCTATAACCTCACTGGGGCTGGGGACACTGTGCTGGGAATGAGGACACCTCACTGGGACTGGAGACACCTCACTGGGTTTGGGGACACCTCACTGGGACTGGGGACACCTCCCTGGGGCTAGGGACACTGTGCTGGGTATGGGGACACCTCACTGGGGCTGGGGACACCTGTGGACACATAAGGTCCAATCCTGAGTGTCCCTTTGCTGCCCTTCCCAGGCCACCGGGGCCATGGACCCAGGAGGAGGTTCCACCATCATGGTAAGTTCTGGAGTTGGGCGGGCACACCCGTTGTGGGAACTGGGAACCAGTTTGTCCAGCCTGTCCCTTACTGGGGCTGGGGACACGCCGGTGACGTTGTCACCGTCTCCCCGCAGGGGGAAGCCACAGTTGGGAGGAGCGAGGTGAGTTCTGGGACCCTCAGGGCTGAGATCCCCCCAGTGCACCCCAGTACATCCCAGTGCTTCCCGGAGAGCCCCCCTCAGTGTATTCCCACCCATCCCAATACAGCCCAGTGCGCCCCACTGCTTCCCAGAGAGGGCCCCTGTTGTATTTCCGGTTTTCCCAGTCCACCCCACTTGTTCCCAGAGAGGTGCCCCACTGTAATCCCAGTTATCCCAGTACAATCCCAGTGATCCCAGTGCCATCCCAGTTATCCCAGTACAATCCCAGTGATCCCAGTGCCATCCCAGTTATCCCACTGCAATCCCAGTTATCCCACTGCAATCCCAGCTATCCCACTGCAATCCCAGCTATCCTAGTGCCATTCCAGTTGTCCCACTGTAATCCCAGTTATCCCAGTGCACCCCAGTAGCCCCCACAGTGCCTCAGTCCCCATTTCCTGCCCCCTTTTCCCCCTTTCTCTTTCCTGTTGCCCCCATGTGGGATGTCCCCAAATCCTCTTCCTCATCCCCCCACTCCCAGAGCCCCTCCCAAAACCCTCAGGGCTTGTCCCCTGTCCCATTTTCTCCTGCCACCACCCACCCCAAGCTTCAGGCCTCGTGTGCCCCACACTGGAATTCCTTCCTCCTCCTCCTCCTCCTCCTCCTCCTCCTCCTCCTCCTCCTCCTCCTCCTCCTCCTCCTCCTCCTCCTCCTCCTCCTCCTCTTCCTCCTCCTCCTCCTTCTCCTCCTCCTCCTCCTCCTCCTCCTCCTCCTCCTCCTCCTCCTCCTCTTCCTCCTCCTCCTCCTCCTCCTCCTCACTGAGGACCCCCCTTCACCCCAACCCTTCCATCCCCCACTGGGACTGGGGCACACTGGGGGGTACTGGGGCATACTGGGAGACACTGGGGGGTACTGGGGACACCTCACTGGGGCTGGGGACACCTCGCTGGGGCTGGGGACACCTCGCTGGGGCTGGGGACACTGTGCTGGGAATGGGGACCCCCCGGTGACATCCCTGGGTCTCTCTGCAGGGGGGAGCGAGAGCCTTTCCAGTGAAGAGGTCTGAGGCGAGTACCCCGAGTTCTTAGGGGCCCAGAGCCTCCCCTGGCATGGCCACGATGCTTGGGGTCACCCCAGTGTGCCCCAGTATCCTCCAGTGGGTCCCAGTATCCCCCAGTACAACCCAGTGCCTCCCAGTACACCCCAGTGTTCACCAGTACCCCCCAGTGTGTCCCAGTATCCCCCAATGTGTACACCCTAGTATCCCCCAGTATCTCCCAGTATCCCCCAGTACCCCCATTGTGTCCCAGTATCCCTCAGTGTGTCCCAATACCTCCCAGTGTCTCCCAGTGTGGCCCAGTGTGGCCCAGTAGCCCCCAGTGTGTCCCAGTATCCCCCAGTACCCCCCAGTACCCCCCGTCTCTCCCCAGCCCCCGTGGCTGCCCCTTGGGTGGCTCCTGTGGGGAATCCCTGGGGGTCTCCAATGGGAAATCCCCAGGAGTGTCCAGTGGGGAATCCCCGGGGGTCTCTGGTCCCCCAAGGGCTCCTGGGCGGGTTTGGGGGGACCTCGGAGCCCCTGGGGTGGGCAGAGCTTGGGGACAGCAGAGGGACACAGAGGGGGCTGTGCCTGCCCCGTGTCCTGGGGGTGCTGGGGTGTACTGGGGGGTACTGGGGGACACTGGGGGATACTGGGGTACACTGGGGGGTACTGGGGGGAACTGGGGGACACTGGGAGATACTGGGGTACACTGGGGGGTACTGGGGGGTACTGAGGGGAACTGGGGACACTGAGGGACACTGGGGGGACACTGGGGGGGACTGGGGGACACTGGGGGACACTGGGGGATACTGGGGGATACTGGGGGGTACTGGGCTGTACTGGGGGGAACCGGGACACACTGGGGGGTACTGGGGGACACTGGGGGACACTGGGGGACACTGGGGGATACTGGGGGGAACTGGGACACACTGGGGGGTACTGGGAGACACCAGGGTGTACTGGGCTGTACTGGGGCACACTGGGAGACATTTGGGTGCTGGACAAAGGTGTCCTCAAGGATTTCCTCATGCCCAGGGTGCTCTGGGGACCCCCAGGGTCGCTGTGGGGGGCTGGGAGGGGTCTGGGAGGGTCTGGGTCATCCCAGGGAGAAGAGATCGGGGGCTCCCATGGATCTGGGGAGCCCAGTCCTTTCCCGGCTCCATCCACGGCCCCAATTCCTGTTTCCTGATGGAGAGGGGTGGGGACAGGTATCCCCCCAGTACACCCCAGTGTGTCCCAGTACATCCCAGTACACCCCAGTGTGTCCCAGTATCCCCAGTATTCCCCAGTATCCACCAGTATCCCCCAGCACACCTCAGTGTGCCCCAGTATCCCCCAGTACACTCCAGTACACCCCAGTGTCCCCCAGTGTCCCTTGGTGCACCCCAGTGTCTTCCAGTACCCCCAAGTACACCCCAGTGTGTGCCAGTATCCCACAGCACACCCCAGTATCCCCCAGTGTCCCCCAGTACACTCCAGTACACCCCAGTTCACCCCAGTTCACCCCAGTACATCCCAGAAAATCCCAGAACACCCCAGAACACCCTGGTATCCCCCAGTACTCCCCAGTATGTCCCAGTATCCCACAGCACACCCTAGTATCCCCCAGTATCCCCCAGTTCACCCCAGTGTGTCCCAGTATGCCCCAGTACACCTCAGTGTGCTCCAGTATCCCCCAGTACATTCCAGTACACCCCAGTGTCCCCCAGTGTCCCCCAGTGCACCCCAGTGTTCCCCAGTATGCCCCAGTACACCCCAGTACCCCCCAGTACCCCCCAGTACACTCCAGTACCCCCCAGTTCACCCCAGTGTGCCCTCCCAGGGGCACAGCAGGGTCAGGGGTTATTCTCTGGTTTTCAGGGCCGCCAGCGCCGGTGACCCCGAGTGCCGACCCCGTCCAGCCACTGGAGGAGATCGCCTGCTGGAGGAACCCCCGACCCCTGGGAGCCCTGGGAATTCCCTGGAATGATCAATAAACCCCCTCAGCAGAGCCCTGGGAATTCCCTGGAATGATCAATAAACCCCCTCAGCAGAGCCCTGGGAATTCCCTGGAATGATCAATAAAACCCCTCAGCAGAGCTAGGAATTCCCCTGGAATGATCAATAAACCCCCTCAGCAGAGCCCTGGGAATTCCCTGGAATGATCAATAAACCCCCTCAGCAGAGTCCTGGGAATTCCCTGGAATGATCAATAAACCCCCTCAGCAGAGTCCTGGGAATTCCCTGGAATGATCAATAAACCCCCTCAGCAGAGCCCTGGGAATTCCCTGGAATGATCAATAAACCCCCTCAGCAGAGCCCTGGGAATTCCCTGGAATGATCAATAAACCCCCTCAGCAGAGCCTTGGGAATTCCCCTGGAATGATCAATAAACCCCCTCAGCAGAGCCCTGGGAATTCCCTGGAATGATCAATAAACCCCTTCAGCAAAGCTCTGGGAATTCCCCTGGAATGATCAATAAACCCCCTCAGCAGAGCCCTGGGAATTGCCTGGAATGATCAATAAACCCCCTCAGCAGAGCTCCATGCCCGGCTTTGGGAAAGGGGCCTTGGTCTCTGCCACCAGCTCCTCCTCGGGGACAGGATTCCCTTTCCACAGGGTCCATCCATGGCATCAGGAACTGCCCCAGGAGATTTCCATGGGGTCAGGAACTGTCCCTGGAGGTATCCATGGGTTCAGGAACTGCCCCGGGAGGTTTCCATGGGGTCAGGAACTGCTCCAGGTCCTTCCAGGGGGTCAGGAACTGCCCCAGGAGCTTTCCATGGGGTCAGGAACTGCTCCAGGTCCATCCATGGGGTCAGAAACTGCCCCAGGAGCTTTCCATGGGGTCAAGAACTGTTCCAGGTCCTTCCATGGGTTCAGGAACTGCCCTGGCAGGTTTCCATGGGGTCAGGAACTGCCCTAGGAGCTTTCCATGAGGTCAGGAACTGCTCCTGGAGGTTTCCATGGGGTCAGGAACTGCTCCAGGTCCATCCATGGGGTCAGGAGCTGCTCCAGATCCTTCTGAGACACGAATTTTAAAAGAATTAAGGATTTTAGAAAAACCAAGATTTTAGATAGCTCAGCTTTGTCAGAAGTAATTAAGAGTTCATGGTTGGTTGAAAGGAGCCAGATATGAGATCGTTATCCCAGATTTAAATAACGAATTGCTCGTCATTTTTATGTTTGTTTTGCTGTGTTCATAATGAGAAACAGAGAAACTGATGAACAGATCTGGAGGAACCCGGACGATCGCAGATCTCGACACTTGGAATCCCATCCAAAGGCCACGGAGGGAGGAAATTGGAGTTCTCCCGGAGCTCATTTGCACTCCCATCTATCGAAGGGGCTGGAAGTTCAGAACGAGGAAGACTCACCCTACTTCATCTTCTTATGACCCCTCCCCACAAAAAGGACCACTGACCCAATCCAGGGAGCAAACTACGTGTGCTTAACAGACCTTTTAAGCTATTTACCATACAGAGCAGGAGATGGTGATTAGGTGTGAGTGTTATGAATATGTATTTCTATTTTGGATATTCAAAATCGTATTTGGATATTTACTTTTGTAAATAAACAGACTCTGGAATCGCTTGGAGCTTTGCAGTGCGGATCAGGGTACGACCCCACGCAGCTGCCCCGGCGTTGAATTAAACACACAATTTCTAACTCTAAACTGTTAGAGAGCCTTTTGTCTGTCAAAGTTGAGTATGATAATTATAAAGAACCCAATAATTGATTGCCAATTAGGCAAAACCTTTATTAAAGAGAGAAGGTGAAGCAAGGAGCGCCCTGGGAAAGCTGGAGAGCACAAGTCTCAGCTCGTGCTCCACGCACAGCTTTTCAGAGTTTTCCCCAGTTTCCCATTTTTATAACTTTTTGGTTACACACACTCCTTGGTCCCTCCCCAGTCCATGTTTTCCCATATTTGGTCATAGTGGAGTCTTCTAACTCCAGGAGTCTGGGGTCTTCTGCCCTCTCACGGTGGTCGGTGGATGAAGTCTCTCCTCTTCCTCGCAGCACGTCCCTGGGGACTTTCCACTGTGGTCACCATGGTTTCACCAAATCTCCCGTTTTCTCTGTCTCTTTATGTCTTATGATACAAAGTTAAATTACATAATCCTGCACCAAGGCCAGACTCTTTCTAACTTTTCTGTTTCTGCGGTTTCTGCAACTTACAATTTCTGCAGTTTGCTTAATAGCCCCTACATATTTATAATTATTAACTATAACATTCAACACAAATTACCTAAATCATTTATTTCATTTATAACCGGTATCAATACTAGTTGAATATCCATATTTAATAAATCATTTTGTCGACCACAACAGGACTTCTGCTTTCTCTGGCCAAGGGAGTCTGGGACCCCTCTGGGGTGCCCACCCAAGATTTTCCAGGGAAGAGGGCTCATTTGGCCCCACTGACACCCCAGGGAAAGACGAGGGCCTGCTGAAACTACGGACAAAAAGATTTATTTAAAATTAAAACCAGGTACCTCTGAAGAAAGGCCATGGATAAGGCGCAGAGAGACGTCCTGTGCGCAACAGAAGCCTCGAGTGGGTTTGCTTGTACATTTCCAAGGAATCTGGTGTTGGTGGCCTGTGCTCCAGGTGGGGCCGGTGACAGCACCAGGGGCTTTGTGTCCCAAAGTGGGGAAGCAGCGGTGGGGCCCAGCAGCGGCAGCCACGGATGGTTGTGTCTGGAGCCAGGAGCACTGCAAAGCTCAGGCAGCGGCGGTGGCAGTGGCAGCAGCAGCGCTGCCCGGGCTTTGTGGTTTGGGAGCAGCGGCCACTCTGGTTCTGTTTGTGGTTTGGGAGCAGCAGCCGCTCCCGTTCTGTTTGTGGTTTGGGAGCAGCGGCTGCTCCAGTTCTGTTCATGGTTCAGAAGCAGTGTGGCGGTTCGCAGTTTTGGGGCATCAACCGCAAGTTTTGGTGTGAGGGTGGTGCCATGTCGGGTTGCAGAGAACGGCGAAGCAGCTCACAGGAACTGAATGTGTGTAAACGTGTGTGTGTGTGTGTGTGAGTGTGTGTGTGTGTGTGCTTGAGTGTGTGGATGGATCTTTGTTTTTGTGGTTTTGTGTGCTTAGGCTGTGAATCAGCAGTGCGCCGTGCTTATTTTGGTTTGTAAGGGCGCCTGTCATATGTGCCTTGGTTTATGTGTTTTTGGAGTGTGTTGGCAGTGTACTGAGACACAGACTTCAAAGAATAAAGGATTTTAGAAAAGTTAAGATTTTAGTTAGAGATAGGCTCTGCTGGAATTAATTAAAAGCTCTGTAGTTAGTTAAGAGAAATCAGACTTGAGTTAAATTTCCTTTTAAGTAACTGATTGCTTGTCAACTTTATGTTTGCTTAGCTGTGCTTGCAACGAGAAAAAGAGAACCTGATAAATAGATTTAGGAACACAGGACAATTATAGAAACTCCCATCCTCCGAAACCCGTTGAAAGTCATGTACCTAAGGATATAGGAGTTCTACCAAGGCTCATTTGTCACACTTACATTGAAAGGGTAGAAAGTTCAGAGCGATGAAGAGTCATTTTACTTCATCATTTGAAACCCACTCCTCTTGAATGGGACCACCGACCCATTTCAAATGACAAACTGCGCATGCTTAATTGCCTTTTTGCTAATTACCATACGAAGCGGGGAATGAGACTTACCAGGGTTATGAATATGCATTTGTATTTTGAGTATTCAACAGTTTTGTAAATAAAAGGACTCTGTGATTTTCTGTAAATTGCAGTGTGGTTTTGGGAGTTATCCCGCATGCTGCCCCGTGCTGTAATAAACATACACTTTCTAACTTCAAACTGTTAGAGAGTTTTTGTCCATCTCAGTTGGATATCGGTATTAGGTCGATATTCATACATTTTTAATAAATCAGTACTGTACGTGTTTTGGATTTGTGTATTCTTAGGTTGTGGAAGAATTTTAAAATCTGTGCCTGATCAGCAGAGGGATACCTATGTCTGGGAGGGTGGAGGAATCCAGAGCGCTTGTGTGATGCTTGGATTGTGTGTTGTTGTGGAGGATAAGTTCCTCCAAAAACAGGGGCTTGTGAGCAATCCAGCTTATCTGAAAAAATAAGGCCTGTGACCATCTCAAGGGCAGCAAAAGCCATGTACGTGGACGAATAAATCATGCAGAAGTCATGTACAAAGAAGAACAAAAGATGGTAAACAGCTCCGGGATGGGAGAACCGGATGAGAGCCAAATAAAAAAACTGCCCAATCTGCCACGCTTGCAAGAACAATCAACCAATTAGAGCTGAAGGGCTAACGCGTGCTTTTAGAATGCAACCAATTGTGAAGCAGCATGCAACGCCTGATTAAAGGCTAAAACTGCACAAAAGAGACTGTTATTTTGCAATAAACAGCTCACTTTGATCATATTGATCATGGAGTGATGTCCCATTTCTTGCACGTGTTGTTAAAGGGGAGCTAGACTCTGTGTGAGCAGGTTTTGGCTGCGTGTGCATTAGCAGTGGGATTGTGACCAGCGTACTGCCGGGTGAGAACAGCAGTTGTGAGTTTAAGCTGGTTTTTTATTTGTGTATAAAAGGAGTGAGTGGCACAGGAGTTTCAAACTATGCCTGGCATAGCCCCTGTAGCCCGGGTTCGTGCCTGTGATGTTTTGGTTTTCTGAAACTCTTCTCCCAGAGAGTTTTCTGTCAACAAGAGACATGTTTTCCTAACTGTAACCTATGTTTACATTCCTTTCCCTAGGAGGCACTTCTTCTTGATGACCCTCTGGCTTGACCTATGTGATTGAAGAAGTTTGTCTCTCTTTCACCCATTGGGTTGTTCTTTGTAGAACAGCATAAAAAGGAAGAAATTCCCAAAATAAACGGAGTCATTGCCAGCCTTGTGAGTCGGAGTCTGTGTCGTTGTGGTCTTTAATGGCGTCATAGCTCCGGCGACCAGCAGAGTGATCGAGGTTTTGTGGCTTTGAGCTGCGTCTTTGAGCTCTCCAATAAACCCCAAAAAAGTTTCAGTTGTGGGTGGTTGTTTTAATGGTGAGAAAACAGTCAGTTGTTCGTGAGGTTTTGAGATTGCCAGCATGTGAGGCGGCATCCTGGTAGTCTCCAGCCACGGAGGACTGAGGGGGAGGCGTGAGTTCAGAGCTACCCCCAACGCTCTGCGGAGGGATTTGTGTTCCGTCTCAGCCAAAGTCCGCCAGATTTTCTGCATGACTTTGTAAAACTGATGCCTTAAGAAGGCTGACCTGAAACAGAGGCTGGACAGAGCCAGAGAATAAAGTAGTTATTTATTAAAAGGCTTCCAAGACCCACCCTGGGCATTACAGCCTGACCAAGGCTGCACCCAGGGTGGGTCAGGAATGACCACACAAAATGGCTGCCCGGTCACCAAATTTTACATTTTTATAAGTTTTGGTCCATTGGCACATTGGGGTTTAATTGTCCAAATACAGCTTCAGGTTGTGAGGTCCCATCCTTCTTGTTCCTCCCTTCAGCTCACCATTGTTTATGCTTTTTGGGCTGAAAGGTGTCCTCAGCAGGAAAAGATTTGTTTTGTCTACTTGTTCTGTGAAGAGAGCTTACTGACATTTTAATATGAGGCTCAGAACGACATCCTTAGGCAGCACAGAATCTGAAACTATGAAAACTAAAAGTTAAGGCATCAAAACCTTTGGCCGAGTGTTTGTTTAGGGTCATGGGGGCCCCACAGCTGTTCTCTATGAGTTTGAAATCATCAGCGTTCAGAGGTGAGTCCTAGCAGAAAAGAAACCCAGCAGCTTTTGGCTGTGTGGAGGAAGCAGACAGTCCAGAGCTTACACCCAATGTCAATGAGGGATCTGAGGGATTTGTAGCACTGAAACACACAGCAGATACAGTCCACGCTGTGCTTTGTAATATTTTAAATCAAGTGGCGGCAAAGACTCAGTCAGCATTTCTAAATCTTTACGATGGAATACAGCTGCGATCCACACAGCCCTTTGCACGGTGTTGAGTTCTGAAACCTCTGCCAAGTTCTGAAACCTCTAGCACTTTGCGAGGTTTTCAGCTGTGTTTTGAGTACAGCACGGCAAGAAAAGCATTTGGATTTCAGCTGCACTCTCGCTACGGTGTATGTAAGGCTGTTTGCAAGTCCTAAACACATTCTAAACGTGACATACTCAGCACAGGGTAGAAAAGAGGGCTTGGTTTGCTAGTGATCTGCAACGAGCAATTTGAGGGGGAGAAAACAAACTTCTGTTTTATTATTTTGTGTAAGTGGAGTGTTTGGGTGATGTGATGCTGGTGTTCTTCAGACCAGCCAGCTCCTGGCACCGCCGCGAGGAGTGGGCTGCCCCCAGAAAGTCAGGCAATCCAGGGTGCAGCTGTAGGGCACAGAAAGCCAGGCAATCCGGGGTGCAGCTGTAGGGCACAGACAGCCAGGCAATCCGGGGTGCAGCTGTAGGGCACAGTTGCTCTATAGCACAGGTGGCACGCGTCGAGGGCAGGGACAAGGAACAGGGAGAGGCCTTCTGTGGGATTTCCAAAGGTGTTTATTCCCTGGAGGGTCAGGGACAGAAAAAGGCACAGAACCTGGGCTTGCAGGGGCTTACAAAGGGGGGAGGTCTTGGGAGAGGATACAATTCCCAACCAATACCGGTGACATGGGGGAGGAACATAAGGTGGGGAGTACAATGCACAGACCAGTGAAAGAACACAAGGGGAGGGAACAGTTTAAACCAACCACTGGGGCGTCGAAGGTTGGGGGATTGACAGGGAAGGGTCTGGAAGAAGGGGCAGGGTTAGGGAAGGATTGACAATTCTGGAGGAGGAGGGAAGGGCAGGTCTAGGGAAGATAGACAACCAGGGCAAACCCAACAATACAGGGGGAAAGGAACAATTCATTAGGGATAAAATATACTGTAACAATACAAAATAGGAGGGGAGCATAAAACTGACCATTAAAACTGAGCTGCAATTGGAAACACAATGAAAATACACCACAACAACAGATCAACATCTCCCCAGCTGCTTTCAACACATGAAATAGAACACACATTTTTTGGTTGCATAACCCAAGACATCCATGCTTGGGTTTGGGGATTCCAGGCTCCTCTTGTTCAGTCTGGGGGGTCTCATCCCTCCTTTCCCTTAATTCAGGCACCTCCTGGCAGCTTTTTCCTGAAAAGAATCCATAAATTTGGGGATTTTTGGGGGGCAGTTTTGGAGAGGGACAGCTCTCTCTGGCTTTCCCCTCCCCCTTGTGGCCTCTCAGCTGCCCCCAACACCCTGGGACTGTTGGGATTTCTCTCCTGGGGACAAGGACGTTCATTCCCTTCCAGGAGCCCAATGCCCGGCTGGGGCTCCAGGTCAGGGGCTCCTTGAGCAGCTGCCCCAGAACCTCCGCCAGGGTCTCCCAGCGCAGCCGGAGCCGCTCGGCCTGGGGTCCCCAAAGCCCTCAGCAAGCCCCAAGTCCCTCCCAGGAACCCTCAACTCCCTCACACCCAGCATCCCCCACAGCCCCTGCAAGTTCCCCCCATGGCACCGGCCATGGCCATGTCCCCACATGTCACTGGCCATGTCCCACCATGGCCTCACCCATGGCTGTCTCCCCACCATGTTTCCATCCCTGGCATTGTCCCCCACATCTCCATCTGAGCCCGTGCCCCGTGTGTCCCCATGAATGGCCACGTCCCCCTCCATGTCCATGTGTCCCCACATCACTCTCCATGTCTATGTCCCCCCTTGTCCAGGTCTTAGTTCTTCTTATTTTTACCCCAGTGTAAGATTTTTTAAAAGGGATGAAGAGAAATTAAAAGCAAATCAAGGCCAAAAGAAAAGGATTTCTGTGTCCGTGCCAGCTGAGGATCCACGTGCTTGGGTGGAAGATCCTTTTTTGGAGGGGTTTCCACCCCACTGTCTCCAAAACCTTGGTCTTTGCCCCAGATCATCACCATTTGGCTGTGGAAGATGCCCTCAGGCAACAGGAAATCAAAACTGTGGAATCCCAGAGGTTGGAAAAGACCTCCAAGGCCATCTAGTATTCCTTGATGCAACCAGAAGATAGGATTGAACACAACAGATTTTCTGGGGTTGAAAGTCAACAAATCCACTCTCCCCAAGGAATTCCCAATGTTGGTCTGTGTCCCGATGGATGTTCCTGCCCCTGCGTTCATCCAGGTGCCCACGGGGAGAGAGCAAGATGTGGAGGCCCCTCAGCCAGGTGTCTTCCCAACAGGGATCACCAGGACCACGGATCACCAGGGCTCTGCCCAACGGGGTCACTGGGGATCATCCAATGCCGATCCTCCCACGGGGGATGGAGCTGGAGCAGCACACGAAGCTCTTCCTGCTCGCAGGGCACTCCCAGGGCTTCCCTTAGTGGTGCCTCCGCTGGTGTCTGGTCAAGTGAGAGCTCACAGAGAAGCTCTTCTATAGGTGTGAGAGAAACACTTGCTGAATTTTAGTCAGGGATATATTTTGTTAGGTATGAGGATAAGGAGAAATGCTTGCTAAGCCTAGCAATGAATAAGCTTCTATGTCTAACAAGAATATGCCTTTGTTTTAATTGATAAGTTAGAATAGCACTACCCTGAAGAAAACCTTTGTTTGAGAAGTTATTTTGTTAAGAGGGATAGGGTCTTCAAGACAACGAAGCGTATGCTAGGAGATGTCCAAGGCCTCAAGGTCTGGCCCAGCAGCTCCCAGAAGATCACTCCCAAACTGCTTGTGATTTGTTAGTTTGTTTAGGTGAATTTTAATGTATTAGTTAGAGATATTTTATTGGTTTAAAACTAATGTACCCTCCCTCTGTACAATCCCGAGTATAAAACCCCCCGCTGCCCCTCCCCGGGGTCCCTCTCTCTGGGGACACTGGGGCAGAGGGCAGAAATCTTCCATGCTCCTAAATAAACCTTCGGAACCCAAGTGTCGAGGGAGGGTCCCTTCTTTCTGTACCACAGCTACTATGGTGTTTGCTCTAACCTGCCTCTGAACCAAGGCCCACAGAACAGGTGTGTGGGAGCGTGCCAGAGCAGTCGAGTCAGTGAGAGAGACTGGCTTGTGTTCCTACAGAATGGTGCCCAAAAGCGTGGGGCCAGGAGGCAGCGTGAGACGCTGTGACGTGGAGCTGAACACAGAAGTCCTGAAGGGGACTCTGTGAATGGTCAAGTAGAACCTTGAAAAGCCCACGTACCACTGAGCTTCACTTGTGAAGGTAACTCGGTGGAGGAGGAAGACTGCTCTCTCCCCAAGGAGCCCTTCCTCAGCTGTTGGTCATCCTGACAACACCTCCAGCTGTTTTCCCGAGGGTGCGGTGAGTATAATTTCTCCAGGGGAGAACATACACACCACTTAGGCTTTAAAAAAGCCAGGAACAGTCGCGCGACGATCTAGAGAGAAAGGTGGGAGGACAGTAAGTCCTTTCCAGAAAGCAGTAAGCCCTTTCTCTGCAAAGAGGCATTTGCCCACGGGAGCTGGTGGAGGGTGTCAGGAGGGAGGTGGTGGGAGATACCATCTGTTAAAAATGGGGAACAAACAAACCACCACACAGAAAGAGGTTCTTGATAAAGTAATAGGAGTTTTAAGTGTCTTAAGTGTAAACTATTCAAAAAAGGAATTAAAAAAGTTTATTAGATATATGTTGTTGCGTTTTCCAGATGCTAATTTGGATCAAATAGATCATGTTTCGTTTTGGGAAAAGGTGTAAAATAAATTGCAAAAGTTAGCACAATCTGGTGACATCACTGCTATGGGGCATGTAGTTTGGCCAACACAAATAGTCTCTGCTTTAAAAGAAAGACAGAAAATGCAAAAAAAAATTCCACCTCTTCCCAAAACAGCTTTAAAGGTTCTTCTCAATCTCTTAGTTCTGTTGCCTCCTTTTCCAACCCCCCTGTCTCTTCTCCTTCCTTTTTCTCGCGGTTTACCCTTCCCAAACTTCCCAAGTCCCCAAAATCCCCTCGAGTAATTTTCAAAACCTCTGGCATCTCCTCGGAGGCAAAAAGTCCAGCTGCTCTGAAAATTCACAGAAGCGCGAGCTCTGAGAGCTACGGCCGTGCTCTAGGAGCCCCCGCAGACCCCCCGGCTGGTCTGGGCGGTCAAAACCTTCCCGAAAAACCTCCCAAAACCCCTCCGGTTTCCCGAGCTAAAAACCGTCCTTCCAAAACTCCTCCAGTTTCCCCGTCTGCAAACCGCAAAGTCCGCTTTTCGCTCGCTAAAGGAGAAACTCCTCCGGAGCTCTCCCAAAGTTCTAGCAGCGAAAAGGGATCCCAAAACAGCAACTCCGACCTCGTAACTCCACCATCTTGCCCTTCTCCTCCCCATAATACCCCGTCTTCTCCCCCCACTGGTCTCCCTGCCGCCCCTCCCTTTCCTCCTCCCTTTTCCATCTATCCCGACTTGTCTTTTTCCCAGCCTATGCAGGACCTGAATTGGACCAGCCACTTCTCCGGCAGAGAAAGTACGGTCCCACTCCCACCTCAGTTTGTTCAGCATGCTTTCCCTCCCCCGCTTTTGCCGTTTCAAAAAAATGGACCCCTACAGAATGCTCCTTCTGGAGCAGTCAGTTTAGATTCCATGTTAGAGTTCATGACAGCGGCCGTGGCCGCGGTCGAGCGAGCGGCTGCAGCAGTCGTCAAGACGGCAGCTTCTGGAGAAGCTCCAACCTGTCGGCGCCGGCCCGCCCCTCCCGAGGCTCCCGCAGTTTCAGTTCCGCCGCCTGTTGCCCCCTGCTTGTGTGATTCTCCTTCGCTCCCAAAACTCCCTCCCCTCTTCCCGTGCCGTGCAGTAGTGCCCCTGCGTCTCCCCCTCCGCTCAGACCCACGCGGTCCCGCGGCGCGGAGGGGGGAGCCAGCCCCGCGGCGTCCGCCGCTCCTCCCCCACTTTGCTTTTTTCCTGACTTTCCCGCAGCACCAGCGTCCTTTTCGCAGTCCCGGAGTTCAGAAGCGGTGGTGTCGGGCCCCGACACCTTCAGCCCTGACCCCTTCCCCTCAAATCGCGGCTCCATCCCACCCGCGCTTCCGGTTACAACGCCCACCGCTTCCCAATCCCCACCGACAGCTCATGTAACCGAATCTCCGTCCCCGTCAGCCCCCCACGCGACTGAGCTCCAGTCTCTGCCTTCGTCCCGTGCTGTAAAGACCACCAGACCCATCCCCACTACTGATAACTTTGCTTATACTAATAACTTTGCGCAGTCAAAATGGCGGCGCCCATCTAACCCGGAAGTAAGCAGCATGCCGCGGTTGTCAGAGCTTTCGAAACCGGCTGTGCCGTTTCAGCCACAAGTTTCAGAGTCTCAGCTAGCCTCCCTGCTCCCCCGCAGCCCCTCGGCTCCGTGTCTTGCCTCTGAACACCCGCAGCAAAAAGAATCGCGACATTTTGATGCCGAATTTTCTAACGCGTGCGCAGCCGCGGTCCAAGTTGAAGAAAGGTTTCTCCCTGCACCCCCGTGCTCTGTCCCTGCTTCTTTTCCCCCCACACAGAGGAGAGAAGCTGCAGCTGCACGTTCTGGGCCCCCGCCGCCAGCACGAGACGCACGGAGAGAACAAGCAGCCACAGATTCTATCCTGGTGCCGGCGCGCGGTGCAGCAGCGCCACCCTGTGGCTCTTTTCAAAATTACAGTGACTTTCAACCGGCTCGCAGTGCAACAGCGCCACCTTGTGACTTTTTTCAAAATCACAACAATTTTCAAATCTCAGACGAACCAGACTGTGACAATATAATAACAATAACACCAGTTTCATATGGCAGGTCAAAAGGAGCGGGACATCCACATATTAGGTGGAAACCTTTCCCGCAAGCCACATTAAAAGAATTAATGAAAGCTATGAAAGACCATGGCCGAAATAGCTCATATTTTGAAACGCTCCTGTCAACAACCTTTGACGAGACTACAGCAGTCCCTGCAGACATAAAACAAGTTTTCAAATGTCTAACAGGAAAAACACAATATGATTTGTAGCGTGGTATATGGGTCACTCTATTAAAGGAAGCTCTCCCAGGTTTATTGAATAATTCAAATACAGCCACTGATAATGCAGGAGACCCTATAACCCTAAACCATTTAATAGGTGAAGGGGAATGGAAAGAAGCTATAGACCAAGCTAACATTATTCCCCAAATGGTTCTAAAAATTGTAACTGATCTTGCCTGTAAAGCCTTTGTAAAAATACAAACTGCAGGTCCTTTACCATGTTATTTAGAGATTTTTCAGGCTCCACAAGAATCTTATGTGAAATTTGTCGACCGGCTACGCTCAGCTGTGGAGCAACAAGTGGTTGGAGAACAAGTACAAGAGCAAGTCATCCAGCAACTAGGATTTTCTCATGCTAGTGAGGAAAGCTCAGCCGCCATCGCTCTGATTCCAAGGCAGCCAGGCACCGTTCCTCTCCTGACTGAGATGCTACAGGCTGTCAATGTCTCTGTGCTTCAATACAAAAAGTCAGCTCCCAAAGACAGGAAGCCTCACCAGAAATTCACCGCAGCTGCCGTGGAAACCCCAAAAGCCCAGAAGCCCTGGAAGACATCAGAGACACAAAAGAAAACCATCTCTGCAAAATCAGACCGCCTTTGTTTCCTTTGTAAACAAAATACGCACTGGATTTCTCAGTGTCCACTAAAAGAACAATTTGACAAATTCCTAAAAGAAAGGGGGAGTGAGGGTGGAAAGGGTGAAAACAAAAATAACCCTAAAGAGTCAAAAAACTAGATGCAGAGTGCCTAGCCGAGCGTGAAGATCCCAATCGGCCAGCTCAAAACACTAAAAAAGAAAATAAGTTATCTAAATCAGATTTGTCTCTTTCTCCACAGGATCTGACAAAACCAGTGAAATGGAAAGACGTGATTTTACCTGAACCGACTGGATCGTTGACAACGACAGACAGGTATGAGCCCTTTCGGCTCAAGCTGGCTAAGCCCCTTCACCTGCGAGACAGTGATTGGCAAACAGCCGTGGTCTCAAATGAACCCGGCACGTGGCACATGATAGGTACAAAATTTGTAGTTGTTGGTGATTGTAAGTTTACCCCCCTAGATATAAAAATTGCCCCTGGGGTGTTAACAACTGATCCAGATCAATTTGTTCTGTGGTTACGCAGTGAAAACCCACCCACATTTTTACCAAAAGGACAAATCATTGCCCAAGCCATTCCTTCTATATCCACACTAGAGGTAGAAGCAAATCCGGAAAGAAGTGACAAAAACACCAGTGTCACAATGGTAAGAAAAATAGGCTCTGACAGGCCAAAGGATTACTGTAAGCTGTCCATAGGTGAAGAATCCAAACTCCTTAAAGGTTCCTGGGATACAGCCGCAGATGTCACCATCATACCTGAAAAGATGTGGCCACCACACTGGGAATTACAAAATATTGCTAAGC
This sequence comes from Phylloscopus whistleri, assembly GCA_017589585.1. Lineage (NCBI taxonomy): Eukaryota > Metazoa > Chordata > Aves > Passeriformes > Phylloscopidae > Phylloscopus > Phylloscopus whistleri. Next base: position 351,080 of record JADMLD010000740.1, read on the forward strand.
ATGTAAATGGCATTGGAGGTATGCAAGTGGCCAAACAGTCAAAGAAAGCACTCACGATTGAGGGACCTAATGGGCAATTGGCAACTTTGCGCCCATTTGTTTTAGACTTTAATGAACCCCTGTGGGGAAGAGATCTAATGTCCCAATGGGGAGTCACAATTAACATTCCTGACTCTCCGCAGGTTTTTCAGGTTGCGGTCACTGAAGAGCACTCTATCCAGAAAATAAATTGGCTGACAGATGAACCAGTCTGGGTAGATCAGTGGCCACTGTCGAAACAGAAATTAAAGGCGCTCAATGAATTAGTAGAAGAGCAATTAAAAAAGGGACACATTGAGGAGACCACGTCACCGGAACTCTCCAGTGTTTGTCATTCAGAAAGCAAATAAGACTAGGTGGAGGCTCCTCCATGACCTTCGAAAAATTAACGAAGTGATTGAAGATATGGGATCCCTTCAACCTGGGATGCCCACCCCAACCATGCTCCCTGAGAACTGGAATTTGACTGTCATTGATATAAAAGATTGTTTCTTTCACATTCCTCTCCACCCTGATGATGCCCCTCGCTTTGCGTTCTCGGTGCCCACTCTAAATCAGGAGGCGCCGAGAAAAAGATACCAATGGAAAGTTTTACCACAGGGCCTAAAGGTCAGTCCCATTCTTTGTCAACGATATGTCTCCTCCCTGCTCTCACCTGTGCGTGCAGCAATGCCCCAAGTTATAATTTATCATTATGTAGATGATGTTTTAATTTGTGCACCGACAGATGACCTGTTAGAGCATGCACTCGACCTCACAGTGTCTTCACTAGTTGATGCAGGATTCGAGTTGCAAGAGTCAAAAATTCAAAAGATGCCACCCTGGAAATACCTGGGACTTGAAATCAGAAAGAGGACTGTTGTTCCTCAAAAATTAGAGATCAAAACCAAAATCCAGACCCTTGCAGATGTCCATCAGCTGTGCAGATCTTTGAACTGGTTGAGACCTTGGCTAGGTCTTACTACTGAAGATCTAGCCCCCCTTTTTGATTTATTGAAAGGGGGAGAGGGGCTCAGTTCCCCCAGGACCCTCACCCCAGAAGCAGAGATCGCACTCAAAAACATTCAGCACGCAATGTCCACCAGACAGGCCAATAGATGTAAGACTGACTTACCTTTTCGTTTTATCATCTTAGGAAAGCTGCCACATCTCCATGGAATGATTTTCCAATGGGAAAGTAAAACCCCCCAAAAATCAAAGAAGGGCCAAGACAAAGAAGATCCTCTCTCTATTATAGAGTGGGTCTTTCTGAGTCATCATAGGTTCAAAAGAATGACAAAGCCACAAGAATTGATGGCTGATTTGATTCGAAAAGCCAGATTTCGCCTTCGAGAACTGGCTGGCTGTGATTTTGAGTTTATTCACATGCCGATCAAATTGAAATCAGGCCAAATTACAAAAGCCATGCTGGAGCATCTGCTCCGAGAGAACGAAGCATTGCAGTTTGCCCTAGATAACTATACTGGCCAAATTTTAGTTCATAAACCTTCCCACAAAATGTTTAATGCTGATGTCCAATTCCAATTAAAACTGAAAAGTAACCAGAGCAAAGACCTTCTTGACGCTCTGACTGTTTTTACAGATGCCTCCGCAAAGTCCCACAAGTCAGTCATGACATGGCAAGACCTCATTTCTAAGGAGTGGGAATCGGACGTTGTTGAAGTAGAAGGATCGCCCCAGGTTGCTGAGTTAGCTGCAGTTGTTAGAGCGTTTGAGAAATTTTCTAGACCTTTTAATTTGGTAACAGACTCTAGTTATGTAGCAGGGATAGTTTCCAGAGCAGAACATTCTGTGTTGCAGGAAGCTTCCAACATTGCCTTTTTTCACTTGCTTTCTAAGCTTGTGAAACTGATCTCTCAAAGAGAACACCCTTTCTTTGTGATGCACACCAGATCACACACAGATTTACCCGGGCTAATAGCAGAAGGAAACAGGAGAGCTGATGCTCTTGCTGCTCCTGTTGAGGTAACCCCACTGCCAAATCGTTTTGAGCAAGCGAGGATCAGTCACCAACTCCATCACCAGAATTCACCAGGTTTAGTCCGACAGTTTAACTTAACCCGAGACCAAGCAAAAGCGATTGTGAAGAGCTGTTCACAGTGTTACAAAAGTACCTTTCCAATCATGCCTACAGGTGTGAATCCCCGAGGTTTGTCCAGTTGTGAGATTTGGCAATCAGACGTCACACACATCCCCTCCTTTGGAAAGCAAAAGTACGTGCATGTCTCTGTAGACACATTCTCAGGGGCAGTTTTTGCTTCTGCACACACAGGAGAGAAGGCTGGAGATGCTATTAAGCATTTATCCAAGCTTTCTCTGTCCTGGGCATTCCAAAATCCCTGAAAACTGACAATGGTACAGCATACACGTCCAAAGAATTTAACAGCTTTTTACAGCAATGGGGAGTGGAACATAAAACCGGCATTCCCCACTCTCCAACAGGGCAAGCAATTGTAGAGAGAGCTCATCAGAATCTCAAAAGAGTCCTCAACCAGCAGCAACCAATTCTAAAAATTGAACCACCATCTGTAAGACTGGCCCGTGCTTTGTTCACTTTGAATTTTCTTAACTGTTCCTTTGAGACTCTGAACCCGCCGGCGATTAGGCATTATCGGGCAAGCTCACAATTAGAGCCCCGTGAAAAGCCAAAAGTCCTTGTCAAAGATCCAGAAACCTTGAGGATACAGGGTCCTCATGAATTAGTCGCCTGGGGACGTGGGTATGCCTGCGTCTCCACTCCCACCGGCATGCGGTGGCTTCCATCCCGAAATGTGAGACCCTATATCCCCAAGACTTCAGAAACACCAGAGCCCCAGGTCACTGTGGCCTCCTGGAGAAGAAAAAAAAAGAGAACAAGAAGAGGAGAGTTCAGAGGCAAGGCCTCCTTGCCCAGTTACTCTCCCCTCCTGGATGTTCTGGCAAGAGGATGAAACAGAAGAGCTGTTTCCTCTGGCCGAAAGTTTTCAGTGTTTGTTTAACTGAACTTCTTTTTCTAAGTTACAGAACTACATGCCTGATGGCCAGCATGGAAACTCGCAGCGCAGCAGTGGTCGTCTTTGTTGTGCTGCTCGGGTTGTCATCAATAACCGTCTCCTGGATCGTCCCCCAGCCCAAAGCCAATGTGTGGAAAACCCTTGCGCAGAGTCTAGGTCAAGATCACATTTGCCTAGCCTCAGCAGCATCCCAAAATCCCATGTCTTCCAGCCTGGTAGGAATCCCTGTAAAAGAGAGTGAGTTTCCACACTCACTCCTCCTGATACAACAACAATACAATCGAAAACCTGTTCAAGTTGACCACTTTGCTGAAATTGGTGAGCCCCCTTCTGCTTTTGTAAGAAATCCCCTTGCCTTTTGGAGAGAATGGTTGCAAATCCTTCCTCGTGCCCAACAAGAGCCCCAAGAATTAGAACTGCTTAGGTCCGCTGAAGCCCCCTTTTGCATCCATTTTTATTATACCCCCTCTGAGAAGCAAGCCAAGTCATTCTATAATTTGCAACAAACCGATAACTCTTACAAAGCAGCAAACTGGTGCGAAAAAATTGTACGTTACCTTTCCATCTACTGACACTAGTGACACTAGCAATGTCTTTCCCCGATCACTGCCAAAAAGTTTTTTCCTGATTTGTGGTGACAGAGCATTTACAGGCATTCCTGCTCAGCTGATTGGAGTTCCTTGCACATTAGGAAAGTTAAGCTTGTTTACCCCAAACATGACTCAAATTCTTAATTGGCACAACAAAAATTTCACTAACCATGTTCAAAAAAGAGACATAACAAATCTCGACCCCAATTGTGACACAGAAATTATTCATTGGTCAAAGGCAAAAGCCACTGCCATGACAGTCTTTCTGCCTTAGGTTTCAATTGCAAAAGCTATGGGCGAATTAGGCCGATTGGAGTGCTGGGTAGTAAAACAAACAAATTTGACATCACAAGCAATAAGTGACCTCCTATCAGATGAACAAATAACCAGGCAAGCCACCCTTCAGAACCGAGCTGCCATTGATTACTTGCTTTTGTTACATCAACATACATGTGAAGAGTTTGAAAGACTGTGCTGTTTCAATTTATCGTCCAAAGCAGAAAATGTCAAAAAATCTGTCCAGCAACTGCGTGGAATGATCGAGTCAATCAAAAAAGATACAGGAGACTGGTTTGACAACCTTTTTCAGGGTGCTGGACTTTCTAGCATTGCCAGCTCTTGGATCAAAACAGGGCTGTTAGTTCTGTTCATTGTTTTAATTGTAGTCATTGCTTTTTGCTTGATGAAAAGTGTAATTGTGCATGCAATTTTCTCCCCCTTCTGTTCACTCCGTGATGTTCGACATCAAACTTCCACCAGACGAGGACGCTAACAGCGAGAACAGCTCAGAGAGTGAAACCACAGAACAGTGACAAAATAAAAAAAAAAAGGGGGAAGTATAGGTGTGAGAGAAACGCTTGCTGAATTTTAGTCAGGGATATATTTTGTTAGGTATGAGGATAAGGAGAAATGCTTGCTAAGCCTAGCAATGAATAAGCTTCTATGTCTAACAAGAATATGCCTTTGTTTTAATTGATAAGTTAGGATAGCACTACTCTGAAGAAAACCGTTGTTTGAGAAGTTACTTTGTTAAGATGGATAGGGTCATCAAGACAACGAAGCGTATGCTAGGAGATGTCCAAGGCCTCAAGGTCTGGCCCAGCAGCTCCCAGAAGACCACTCCCAAACTGCTTGTGATTTGTTAGTTTGTTTAGGTGAATTTTAATGTATTAGTTAGAGATATTTTATTGGTTTAAAACGAATGTACCCTCCCTCTGTACAACTCTGAGTATAAAACTCACCCCTGCCCCTCCCCGGGGTCCCTCTCTCTGGGGACACTGGGGCAGAGGGCAGAAATCTTCCATGCTCCTGAATAAACCTTCGGAACCCAAGTGTCGAGGGAGGGTCTCTTCTTTCTGTACCACAGCTACTATGGTGTTTGCTCTAGCCTGCCTCTGAACCAAGGCCCACAGAACAGGTGTGTGGGAGCGTGCCAGAGCAGTCGAGTCGGTGAGAGAGACTGGCTTGTGCTCCTACACTCTTCCCACACTCAGGACACTCATAGGGCCTCTCCCCGGTGTGGATGCGCCGGTGGACAGTGAGGGTGGAGTTGTGCTTGAAGCCCTTCCCGCAGTCGGGGCAGCAGAAGGGCCTCTCCTCCGTGTGAATCCGCTGATGTTTCAGGCAATCAGAGCTGGTCCGAAACCTCTTCCCACACTCGGGACACTCGTAGGGCCTCTCCCCAGTGTGGATGCTCTGGTGGTATTTCAGGTTGGAGCTGCATCCAAAGCTCTTCCCACATTCCAAGCAGGTGTAGGGCCCTTCCCCTTTGTGGATCATCTGATGCTGGATCAGGGCTGAGCTTACTCTGAAGCTCTTCCCACATTCCCCACGCTTGTAGGGCTTTTCCCCAGTGTGGATCTTCTGGTGTTGCCTAAGATTGCCCTTCTGGCTGAAGCTCATCCCACATTCCCCACACTTGTGGGGCCGTTTCCCAGAGTGGATCCTCTGGTGCTTAATGAGGTTAGACCTATTGTTGGAACTATTCCCACATTCCCCACACTCATAGGGCTGTTCCCCAGTGTGGATCACCTGGTGCTGGATCAGGTGGCACCTGTAGCTGAAACCCTTCCCACATTCCCCACACTTGTGGGGCTTCTCCCCTCCATGAGGCTTCTCCTCCAGCTCTGACCTCCGGCTGGATCTCTGGCTGCCCTCCTGGCACAGGGGGGGTCTTTCCTCCTCGCAGCTCCCTGGGCTGGGTTTGCAGCCCCTCCTCCTGCGGGATCTCCGGGGCTTTTCCTCCTCCTCCAGCTGGACATTCCTTGGGAATGAAAAATCCTGGTTTGGGGAGAAAACAAGAGGAGAGAGCCTTAGGCTGGGGGTTCCTCCTTGCCCAAGTTCCTCTCATTGGGCACCTTGTGTCTGTAAGAACCTCCAAAACATCAAGATTCAGCCCAAAAGTCCTCCAAATATCAAGACAAAGATCAAAAACTCACCAAATATCCAGACTCAGCCAAAACCTCTTCGAAACCATAAGGATGTCCCACAAACGGGGGACCCCCAGGGAAGGAAGGAGAGGAAAATGTCTTTACAAACAGGTGCTGGGAATCTGCTTGGAGATAGGGGCAGGCACTTGGACATAAGGAAGGGACAGAAAAAGCCCTCAGTTCCAGAAAATGTTATTAACTGACCACACAGACTGCTGCTCAGCCAAGGTCCTGCTCAATTCATGAACTTGTAGAAGAACAAAGACTTAACAGAGTTGTGAATATCCCTACCCAGACAGAAGTGGGGTGCATATTAAGGGGGGTATGTGGTAGGTGCATTGGGAAGTCTGTACCTCACAAGTACTTCAGCCAGTGGGGAAAGGGAGAGGGAGATGCAGGCCAGGAAAATTAGGATGAAAAGGAGGCTGCGTCCTCCAACAACTGGAGAGACCCCATGGGAAATGTCCCATGGCCTCCCCCTCTTCTTATGAATGAAACGACTTTTACAGGACTCCTCTGCCTTCTCTGTGGACACAAACCTCTGGTGATGGGAATTTTTTCCACACACCCTGGGGCTCATCCAGAATTCCTTCCACCGCCTGGGGCGGCGGGCAGTGAGTGGAGCTGAAGGTGCCTCACCCAGTTTGGGTGATCGGCTCCCTTGGGTGGCAGTGGCACCGGGGATTGATTGGGGACCCGAGAGTGTCCAGGAGACAGACGAGTGACAGATCAGGGGGGGCTGTGAAGAGTCAGCAGGGAGAGAGCACTGAAAATCTCATCAGGGAGGGCACTGGGATCTCCAGGGAGTAACCATGGCAGGGCACCCATGCAGGGTGGAAAAGGGAAAGCCAGGAAGGGGTCCCAGCAAAAGAGATGATGATCCCAAAATATCTCACCCATGGCTGTCTCCCCACCGTGTTTCCATCCCTGTCATTGTCCTCCACATCTCCACCTGTGCCCATGTCCCCTTGTGTCCCCATGAATGGCCACGTCCCCCTCCAAGTCCATGTGTCCCCATGTCACTCTCCATGTCTGTGTCCCACCAAGTATCCCTTGGGAGAATGCTGAGGCAGTTTGCACAATCTCCCAGAGGTCATTAAGGACATGGACACCCATGGGGGGCAATTAGGGAAGTCGAGAAGGGATTTGGACAACAGGGGATGGATGGTGTTGGTGTGCTGGGAAGGGAAAGGGTGAAGGGGAGTGTGCAGGTATATGGTGGAGGCAAGAAGCAGCAGCAGGAATCACTGTGGTAAGAAAAAGGATGATGGAAAAGAGGAGGAAGATGGGAAATGGGGATTCCACGTGCAAGGATCGAGATTATCCTTGAATGACTTTGTTTGGGTCCCTGCAGAAATGAATGGTTTTGCAGAAAGCTCAGCAGCTGTCAGAGGATGAGCACGCACAGGCACTCAGGGGGGCTGCAGCAGGGGCAGAAGAAGCCCCTGGAGCACTTGGTCACAAAGGCACAGCAGGTGAAGGCAAGAAGGGAGGAGGAAAAGGCCAAGGTGAAGGCAAAGGCCATGGCAGAGTTTCTACAGCCCCTGAGAGATCAACCCCAGCACCCAAGGGGGCCCCAGCACCCAGGGTACCGGCTCGGCCACAAGGACCTGGCAGAGGCATTGCCCTCCTGGGCAGGGGAGAGCCGACCCAAACAGCCCCTGGGAAGGAATCAGGCTTCCATCTGCAGGGCACAAGGACACTGCAAGCAATAATTAGGTTACAGGTTGTCCTCGAAATAAGAACCAAGCAGACAGATCCAGGTCCTGAGTCTGGCCGACCAATCCCCTCAAACCAAGAACACAACATTTCACCATGGGATGCGATCAGATTATCCATGAGCAGAAGGAGGAGCACAGTGTGAAAAATTAAATGACTCAAGATGCTGCTGGCAAAGAGATGACAACGGAAAAGTGGTGAAACAGAGAACAAAGGAAATAAGAAAGCAGCTCATATTCCATCCCAAACGTGGAAAGGATGGGAATGGGACACGGTTTCGGGGTTCCCTGGCACACCATGGGTTAAAAGAATGCTCTTTCTCCTCTTCTGTGCTACAGCAACTCTCATCTTTGGGCCATGCAGGACACCTTGCTGAGTGCAGCTCACTCAGCAGCAGAGCAAGGGGATGCAGGTGGCAGCCAGACCTCCTGAGCCACAAACGGCTACAAAAGGACAGGGAATTGGTGAAAATGACCCGAGAATATTGGCTTTCACATTTGTGTGTTGGTCTTTATCTGTGATTATTGATTGTAAGCAGAGTGCAGTTTATAATCCCTTTGAGCTGCTTGCTAATTTAACCTCATTTCTCATTTGAAGTGTGCACCGTGTAACTCATGGAAACAGCAGTGTGATGAGTGTATTATGTTGATGTATGCACCTTACAGCTGATAGAACTAATAATGGGATGAATGTATTGTACTGTAGGCCTTAGCAAAATAGAAAATGGTCGAATACTTCTGTGTAACCCAGAGAAGTGTATAAAGCAATCAGGTTGTTTCCCACAGCTGCTGACTGACCTCTCCAAGGGATGAGATAAGGGTGACACAAACCAGAGCACCAGAGAAGAATGAGGGAAGAGTTTGTGAACTGTTCGCTCTCAGGGAAGTGTGAAACAACATGATGAGGCCACAAGAAGAAATAAAATAGATTGACCTGATCTGCAGGATGTTATGTAGATAAGCCAGAGCAGAAAACCAAAACAAAGAAAAGTTTCTAAACCATCAAAAGCTGCCAGGAATGTTTGACTAGGGCATGAAACTCATGAATATGTATGTACCTCAGTAAAGGAACAGCACAGAGATAAGGCTGCCTTAATGTGCAGGATGTTCCTTGGCTGATGGCCAGGAACACGCCAGCGATGGACATCGTCCTATTTATATTTTTTTTTTCCTTGTTGGACTTCAGGAAAACATTCCAAGATTGAATTTTGGTTTTTCCAGAATTGCGGTCACTGAGAATAATCCCAAAACCAAAGAGGACCCAGGAAGAAAAAACAGAGTCAACGAGTGAATCTGCTTGGAGATAGGGCCAGGGACTTGGAGATAAGGAAGGAACGGGAGAAACCATCAGTTTCAGAAAATGTTACTCATTGACACGGACTGCTGCTCAGCCAAGATCCTGCTAAATTCCTGAACATGGAGAAGAAGAACAAAGACTGAACAGAGCCAGGAATATCGGATGTTATCCAAAAGGGGGGTGCATATTAACGAGGACATGCAGCAGGCGGATCGGGAAGTCTGAACTTTCCAAGAACCTTTGCCACTGGGCAAAGGGAGAGGCAGCCAGGAAAATCAGGATAAAAAGGAGGCTGCGGACTACAACAATGGGAGAGACCGCATGGCAAATGCCGCATGGCCTCTCCCTTTCTTCATCAATAAAGTCACTTTTACAGGACTCCTCTGTCTCCTTCGGGCACAGAAACCTCTGGCCATGCGAATTTTCCGGCACAGTCCCGGGGACAGCACAGCCACCTCCGTCCTACCCACAGGAACCGGGACGAGCCAGCGCTGCTCCGGCACCGGCTCCTGCCCAGGCACCCGCGGGAAGGAGACTGCGGGCAGCCGCTCCCGCAGCGCCCTCAGGGCACGGGGAACACGGCGTGCACACGGCACAACCCAGCCAGAGCCCCCTGCCGCCCCCTCCGCCCGCAGCCAGCCCCGAGTCCCGGCACAACCCAGCGCGGCTCCCACCTGCGCCGGGGCCGCCTCCAAGCTCCGCCGCCGCCTCACCGGGCTCCGGCCGCTGCCACCGCTCCCGGCAGCCCGCACAGACGCTCCGGCAATGGCGCCTGCACTACGCCGGTGCGGGGGGGGGGACGGGACGTGGATTTGTCCCCGCTCTGCTCTGCCCAATCAGCGCGCAGCGAGAGCCAGGAGTGATGGCAGAACTAGCCAATCGCGACGAGTGGCGGGCTCTGCACTCGGCGCAGCCTCTCAGGCCCTGTGCTCTCAGGCCCCGCCCCCGGGCTGTGTGAGGGCAAAGTCGCAGATCAGGAACCGCCCTGGGACGGGCCCGGGCCCGAGGTGAGATTGAGCTGAAAACACAAACAAAGTTCTCCGCACCTCCCGGACCGCCTGGCCCAGCCCTGTGTGCTGGGTGCCTCCGACTCAGCGGGAAGCCCTGAAGCCTCACTTCTCCTACCCCCTAACTAGGAGCATCAGTTTATCACTTTGATTTCCCCGAAAAAGGGAAAACTGCCCCAAACCCCTGTCGATGAGTGGAAGAGGCGAGAGATTTCTGGCCGAAAACTCCAAAACTTGAGAGCACGCTAATGAGAAGTAAATGAGACCCTTAAACTCAGCCTCCCCTCACGCCTTCCTCCTTCCAGCTCTACCTCCTACCGAGGCTGTGCCGTGTGCAGAGCCCGCCCCCCGCTCGCTGCCATTGGATGATGGTGCCATCACTGCTGGTTCTGGCTGCGCGCTCATTGGGCAGAGCAGAGCCGAAAAAAGCCCGTGTCCCGCTTCCCCGGTGCAGGCGCCATTTTCCGGAGAGTCTGTGTGGGCCCGGCGGCAGCGGCTGGAGCCCGGTGAGGCGGCAGCGGAGCTCGGAGGCGACCCCGGCGCAGGTGGGAGCCGCGCTGGGTTGTGCCGGGACTCGGGGCTGGCTGCGGGCGGAGGGGGCGGCAGGGGGCTCTGGCTGGGTTGTGCCGTGTGCGCGCCATGTTCCCCGTGCCCTGAGGGCGCTGCGGGAGCGGCTGCCCGCGGTCTCCTTCCCGCGGGTGCCTGGGCAGGAGCCGGTGCCGGAGCAGCGCTGGCTCGTCCCGGTTCCTGTGGGTAGGACGGAGGTGGCTGCGCTGTCCCTGGGCCCGTGCGGGGAAATTCGCATGGCCAGAGGTTTCTGTGCCCAAAGGAGACAGAGGAGTCCTGTAAAAGTGACTTTATTGATGAAGAAATTGAGAGGCCATGCGGCATTTGCCATGCGGTCTCTCCCATTGTTGTAGTCCACAGCCTCCTTTTTATCCTACTTTACCTGGCTGCCTGCCTTTTGCTCAGCGGCGAAGGTCCTTGGAAAGTTCAGACTTCCCGATCCGCCTGCTGCATGTCCTCGTTAATATGCACCCCCCTTTTGGATAACATCCGATATTCCTGGCTCTGTTCAGTCTTTGTTCTTCTTCTCCATGTTCAGGAATTTAGCAGGATCTTGGCTGAGCAGCAGTCCGTGTCAATGAGTAACATTTTCTGAAACTGATGGTTTCTCCCGTTCCTTCCTTATCTCCAAGTCCCTGGCCCTATCTCCAAGCAGATTCACTCGTTGACTCTGTTTTTTCTTCCTGGGTCCTCTTTGGTTTTGGGATTATTCTCAGTGACCTCATTCCCTGTCCTTTTGTAGCCGTTTGTGGCTCAGGAGGCCTGGCTGCCACCTGCATCCCCTTGCTCAGCTGCTGAGTGAGCTGCACTCAGCAAGGTGTCCTGCATGGCCCAAAGATGAGAGTTGCTGTAGCACAGGAGAGGAGAAAGAGCATTCGTTTAACCCATGGTGTGCCAGGGAACCCCGAAACCGTGTCCCATTCCCATCCTTTCCACGTTTGGGCCATGAGCTGCTTTCTTATTTCCTTTGTTATCTGTTTCACCACTTTTCCATTGTCATCTCTTTGCCAACAGCATCTTGATTCATTTAATTTTCCACACTGTGCTCCTCCTTCTGCTCATGGATAATCTGATCGCATCCCATGGTGAAATGTTGTGTTCTTTGTTTTAGTGGGTTGGTTGGCCAGACTCAGGAGCTGGATCTGTCTGCTTGGTTCTTATTTTGGGGACAGTTTGTAATCTAATGATGCCGTTGAAATGATCAATGGGTTCTCTGGCTCCTGATATGAATTCATTAGGGTTCCCAGGGGCTGGTCCATGGTGTTGTGGGATTTGTTCTGGTGGCCGTTCATCTTTTCCCCATTTTTGGGTGCTCCCTCCAGCCAGGGCTGCATCAATTTGTCTCTTCTCTCTGATTAAATCATCACATACTTGGATTCCCAGCTGATTTCTCTGAACTTGTGGTAGCAGAAACCCCCCAGTAGTCAAATGCTCCCTGTGTGACACAGACAGTGACAGCACATGTTGGAGTGGGGAGAGGGATGATTCCCCCCACTGATTTTAGTGAAGCTTTCCCAACATTCTCCATTTGCTGTTTCCCTTTGCAGCTGAACCAATTTCTGCTGCAGAGTCAGAGATCCTCCTCTGGGCTCTGCCCTTGGCTGTGCCAATTCCATCTGTGCAAGCAGGCAGAGCTTGGGCTGAGGGACAGAGGGAATCAGCCCAATTGCTGCCCGAGGCAAGAAGCCCCTGGTGCATTGTCCACACTTTTCCCCAGCAGTGTTAATTTGCATTTCTAAAGCTCGTCTCCTGGCTGCCTGGAAGGAAGCTTCTCTTCCAGAGCAGCCATTGAATGACTCACATGTGCCTCCCCAACAATCTGCAGTTTTTCTTTTTTTCTTTTTTTTTTTTTAATATTTTATTAACTGTTTATGAGTTAAAGTGTCACCTTTAAAGCTCTTCTAGTTTTGCAAAATACAACCTAAAGGTAAACTTTGACAAACCCATATACCAAAATTTTGTGATCACTGAGAGCCACACACAAACGTACACAAAAACATTCCAAAGCAATCAAGGTTTTTCTGTTTCTTCTCCTAAGACTACAAACTGATTCTCAAACCCCTGGGCCAAACCTAACTGATAATTAAAAAGCAGGATTAATGCAAAAAATTATTCTAATGGTGTCGTCTTGTTACTGAAACTGTGGGAAAACCAAAAATGCTCCAACAGTATCTTTAGTGTTAGAGAGTCAAGGCATTACTTGATTCTGGCCAGGATGGGAAACAGAAATCATTTCTTCCACACATAGCCCCGTGTGCAGAGAAAATCATTCCATGACATGCTTGTTTTACTGGATTTTTCCTAAGCTTCTTACAGTCTGAACTCATAGAAATCCATTGGTTTGATGTTCATTGCTTCCAAGTTACCAAGTTCTCAGTATTTGATTTGGACTGGAATTTCTTTGCCTCTGATGTTAATTAGGTCTGCACTCCTGGATTTCCTTATCAGCCTTTTCCAGACCAGGTGTGTGGAGCTCTTCCAGGGGCAGTGTCTGGGGTGGGTGTTGGTTGCTGTTTGCTGATGGTCGTTGATGTTTTGTTGATGGTCGTTCTCTCTGTGGGGATCTTTTGGGCTCTTCCCAGTCTGGTGAGATGTTAAACTCATCTCCCATGAGTGGTGTAACATCCCTTAAAATAAAATCTTTAAAATTCCTTTCCCCAGGGGAAAGGCAAACCAAGCCTGAGTGGAGAAATAAAATAAAAAATAATTTTAAAGCTGGTACATTTTCCAACCATCTAATCCCATCCAGCCCTGTGTGTGAGTCTGCCTGAGCCCCAGAGTGGAATTGTCCCGTTGTCTCTCCAGCCCCTGTGGCGAGTGCAGGCACAGAAAGCACTGAAGCTGCAGCAGTGGCAGCAAGGATTGGCCCGCAGTGCCTGGAGATGCCCAGGGAGGGTGCCCAGGCAGAGCATTCCAGCAGAGGATCTGTGGGCAGGCACAGGGGCTTCCCCCGGGGTGGAGCCCTGGCTGCTGCTCCCTTGCCTTCAGTGCAGGGGCAGTCGCAGCCTCCCATCCTCCTCCTGCACCTGGGAAGTCCAAATCTTGGGGGCTTCAGAGACCCTGAGCCCAGGGTGAGGGGTCCCCCCCGTGTTCAGCTGTGCTGGGGTTGCTTCTGTGCTCAGGGACACTTGGGATGGGCCACGCCACTTGGCCACCAGTGGTGCTTCTTCCCACTCCTTGGGCAGGACCCGATGTCCTGGTTGGATGTTGTGAGCAGCAAAGTCCCAAGGTGGGTGTGTCCCATGAATATCTCTCAGCCCCAGTCCAAATCTCCCTCACTTGAATGCAGCCAGGGGTTTTTTCCCAGCCCCCGTCCAGGCTGTTCAAGCAGGAGGCTGGGTTAAACCCTTCACCTCTCCTCAATTCTAAATCCTCCTGTGCCACTAAACAAGTTTCATCCTGTAATAACCGAGCACTGCTCACCCATTTAGAAGCTCTTGTGGTTACCAAAGCTTTGACTTGGTGCCAGATTTCAGGAGATTCTCCTGCCATCAGTTGTCAGGCCTCAGTTCCCATTAAAGCTGTGGCTGCACAATTCTGCAGAAAATGAGGTCACTCTCTGGCCGCTGGGTTCAACATTTTAGCCCAAGAATTCCTTTGGCATGGCTCTGTTTAAAATCCACATACAATTCAAATTCCCTTTTCCTTTCTGGGCAGTCCAGGGCAGGAGCCTCAGTTAATCTGTTTTTAACACTTAAAAATTCTGCTTTCCCTCTGTTCTCCATCCATCCAGTTTCTTGACTGGCAGGATAGGAGTGTATTAGGGAGACACTCCTGGCTCCAAAAGCCCTGCCTTTACCAGGGGTTCAATACCAGGCTGTAAGCCCTTCCCTCCCTCCCTTGGAATAGGGTATTGCTGTTAGACCCCACTTGTCCTAGTTGCTTCAGAGTAATTTGGAGGGGCTGGGGATCTGATTTTCTCAATTTCACTGGGGCTGCCCACACTTCTGGGTTCACTTCAGCACAGGCCTTGCCAGACATTTGTCACCAAGGTACAGGAGAACTAGCCTGTGTATCACCTTGGACAATATTAATTTGCATTCCCAATTTAGCCGTCAAATCCCTTTCCAGTAAATGACAATCACATTTAGGAGCAAATGAAAATTCCTGCATTTCAAACCCATCCCCACATCTGTTAATAGTGGTTGAATAAAACAGCTGCTCATCTTTCCCACTTATCCCCTGAATAATCAAAGACATTTTTGGTATTTTCCCCCCTTAGGTCTGAGATTCAGAGTGGATGGAGAGGCCCCTGTGTCTCTGAGGAAAGGCCTCCTGTCGATATTTGGTGAGTTTTTGATCTGTGTCTTAATGTTTGGAGGACTTTTGGGCTGAATCCTGGTATTTTGGAGGTTCTTACAGACACAAGGTGCCCAATGATTTCCTGAGAGGAACTTGGGCAAGGAGGAACCCCTAGCCTAAGGCTCTCTCCTCTTGTTTTCTCCCCAAACCAGGATTTGTCATTCCCAAGGAGTGTCCGGATGAAGGAGGAGGAAAAGTCCCGGAGATCCCGCAGGTGGAGGGGCTGCAAACCCAGCCCAGGGAGCTGCGAGGAGGAAAGACCCACCCTGTGCCAGGAGGGTGGCCGGAGATCCAGCCGGAGGTCAGAGCTGGAGGAGAAGCCTCATGGAGGGGAGAAGTCCCACAAGTGCTTGGAATGTGGGAAGGGTTTCAGCTACAGGTCCCACCTGATCCGGCACCAGGTGATCCACATTGGGGAACAGCCCTATGAGTGTGGGGAATGTGGGAAGAGCTTAAACCTCAGGTCCAATCTGATCCAGCACAAGAGGATCCACACCAGGAAACGGCCCTTTAAGTGTGGGGAATGTGGGAACAGCTTCAGCTACAGCTCTGACCTGAGGAAACACCAGAGGATCCACGCTGGGGAAAAGCCCTACGAGTGTGGGGAATGTGGGAAGAGCTTCAGCCAGAAGGACATCCTGGTGCAACACCAGAGGATCCACACTGGGGAACAGCCTTATGAGTGTGGGCAATGTGGGAAGAGCTTCAGGTACAGCTCCGTCCTGAGGAAACACCAGAGGATCCACACTGGGGAAAAGCCCTACGAGTGTGGGGAATGTGGGAAGAGCTTCAGAGTAAGCTCAGCCCTGATCCAGCATCAGATGATCCACACTGGGGAAGGGCCCTACACCTGCTTGGAATGTGGGAAGAGCTTTGGATGGAGCTCCAGCCTGAAAAACCACCAGAGCATCCACACCGGAGAGAGGCCCTACGAGTGTCCCGAGTGTGGGAAGAGGTTTAAGACCAGCGCCACTCTCCTCGTGCACCAGCGGATTCACACGGATGAGCGGCCCTTCTGCTGCCCCGACTGCGGGAAGGGCATCAAGCAAAACTCCAACCTCACTGTCCACCGGCGCATCCACACTGGGGAGAGGCCCTACAAGTGTCCTGAGTGTAGGAAGAACTTCTCAGACAGGCGTAACTTGACCAAACACCAACAGAGGTGCCACTGAGGAAAGCCCCTGGAGTGCCCTGAGAGTGGGAAGAGCTTCGTGTGCTGCTCCAGCTCCATCCGTCGTGGGAGGATCGGCATTGATGATCCCCAGTGACCCCCGTTGGGCAGAGGCCTGGTGATCTTTGTTGGGAAGACACCTGGCTGGGGGGGCTCCACATCTTCCTGGCTCCCCATGGGCACCTGGAGGAATCCAGGGGAAGGAACATCCATTGGGACGCAGACCGACATTGGGAATTCCTTAAGGAGAGCAGATTTGTTGACTTTCAACCTCAGAAAATCTTCAGTGTTCGATCCGCTGAGCGCTGCTGTGCCAGACATACCTGAACTCCAGTATGAGCTGGAGTCCACAGCAGCAAAGTGGTACGCCACTGTTGCCATTGCTAACACCTTTTTCTCCATTTCTTTGGCAGCAGAGTGCACGCCCCAGTTTGCTTTCACCTGGAGGGGCGTGCAGTACACTTGGAACCAACTGCCCCAGGGGTAGAAACACAGCCCCACCATCTGCCATGGACTAATCCAGGCTGCACTGGAAAAGGGTGAGGCTCCAGATCATCTACAGTACATCGACGATATCATCGTATGGGGAACACAGCAAGGGAAGTCTTCGAGAAAGGAGAGAAGATCCAGATTCTGCTGAAAGCCGGTTTTCCCATTAAGTGAAGTAAGGTTAAGGGGCCCGCTCAAGAGATCCAGTTCCTGGGAGTGAAGTGGCAAGATGGACGGTGTCAGATCCCCACAGAGGTCATCAATAAGATCACCACCATGTCCCCACCTGCCAACAAGAAGGAAACACAAGCTTTCCTAGGGGCCATAAGCTTTTGGAGAATGCACATTCCCAAGTATAGCCAGATTGTGAGCCCTCTGTACCTGGTTACCCGCAAAAAGAACGATTTCCACTGGGGCCCAGAACAGCAACACGCCTTTGCCCAGATCAAGCAGGAAATCGCTCATGCGGTAGCCCTTGGCCCAGTCAGGACAGGACCAGAGGTAAAGAATGTGCTCTACTCCGCAGCCGGGAGCCATGGTCTGTCCTGGAGCCTGTGGTAGAAGGTGCCTGGTGAGATTCGAGGCCAACCACTGGGATTCTGGAGCCGAAGCTACAGAGGGTCTGAAGCCAATTACATTCCCACGGAGAAGGAGATCTTGGCCGCCTATGAAGGAGTTCAAGCTGCCTCAGAGGTGATTGGCACTGAAGCACAGCTCCTCCTGGCACCCCGACTACCGGTGCTGGGGTGGGTGTTTAAAGGAGAGGTTCCCTCTACCCACCATGCCACCGACGCCACATGGAGCAAATGGATCGCCCTCATCACTCAGCGTGCCCGTGTTGGAAACCCGAATCGCCCTGGGATTCTGGAAGTGATCACCAACTGGCCGGAAGCTGAAAACTTCAGTCTCATGGATGAAGAAGAACAAGAGCAAGTAACCCGGGCTGGAGAAGTTCCACCATATAACCAACTGCCAGCAGAAGAAACACACTACGCTCTTTTCACTGACAGTTCCTGTCGCATCGTAGGGAAGTGGAAAGCAGCCATATGGAGCCCCACAAGACAAGTTGCACAAGCCACTGAAGGAGAAGGTGGGTCAAGCCAGCATGCTGAACTGAAAGCTGTTCAATTGGCCCTGGACATTGCTGAAAGAGAGAAGTGGCCAAAGCTCTACCTCTACACTGATTCGTGGATGGTAGCTAATGCTCTGTGGGGCTGGCTGGAAAGGTGGAAAAAGGTCAACTGGCAGCGTAGGGGAAAACCAATCTGGGCTGCTGATGAGTGGAAAGATATTGCTACCAGAGTAGGGAAACTACCCGTGAAAGTCCGCCATGTGGATGCCCATGTCCCCAAGAGTTGGGCTAATGAGGAGCACCTGAACAACGAACAGGTAGATCAAGCCGGGAGGATAGAGGTGTCTAAGATAGACTTGGATTGGCAGCACAAGGGAGAGTTGTTCCTAGCTTGGTGGGCCCATGATGCCTCAGGTCATCAGGGCAGAGATGCCACCTATAAGTGGGCACGAGACCAAGGGGTGGATCTAACCATGGACAGTATTTCACAGGTTGTCCATGACTGTGAGACGTGTGCTGCCATCAAGCAGGCCAAGCGAGTGAAGCCCCTCTGCTACGGTGGACGGTGATCCAAATATAAGTATGGGGAGGCCTGGCAGATTGACTACATCACCCTGCCCCAAACCTGCCAAGGCAAGTGCTACGTGCTGACCATGGTGGAAGCCACCACTGGGTGGCTGGAGACCTATCCTGTGCCTCATGCCACTGCCCGGAACACCATCCTGGGCCTGGAAAAGCAAGTCCTGTGGAGACATGGCACCGCTGAGAGAATCGAGTCGGACAATGGGACCCATTTCAGGAACAGCCTTATAAACACCTGGGCTAAAGAACACGGCATTGAATGGATCTATCACATCCGTTATCATGCACCAGCTGCTGGGAAAGTTGAACGGTGCAACAGACTACTTAAGACCACCCTGAAGGCACTTGGTGGGGGGACCTTCAAAAACTGGGAAATGAACTTAGCAAAGGCCACCTGGATGCTCAACACCCAAGGCTCCATCCATCAAGCTGGTCCTGCTCAGTCTACCCCTTTGCACACCGTGGATGGAGATAAAGTCCCTGTGGTACACATGAGAGGTATTTTAGGAAAGACTGTCTGGATTAATCCCGCCTCAGGCAAAGGTGAACCCACCCGTGAGATTGTTTTTGCTCAAGGACCTGGTTACACTTGGTGGGTAATGCAGAAAGATGGAAATACCAGTTGTGTACCACAGGAAAACCTAATCCTGAGTGAGAACTGAGTGTAAGGGTTCATTCTGTATAGTAGAGTTTATTGATTTAAGTATGATGCAAATGATAATAGAATAAGGGGTGGATAATGTCTTGGGTTATGGAATCAAAAATGTGTATTCTGTTTCATCTGCTGAAACCAGTTGGGGAGATTTTTTTTTTTTTTCCTTCTTTATCTCTTGTAACTCTGGAAGGAGGCGGCGGGGGGAGGGGCAGGTGCCTTCTGATAATGGGCCATTAACACCTCCTCAGAGGACTATACCCTCCCCAAAGCCCCCAGAGCAGTGCATTCGCATTCCACCATCCTATTGTGAGATGCCCCACCCAGTGGGGGGAGCCAACCATTCCTGCCTGGAAAAAACTGAGACTGGGGAACAGGAGCTCTCTTGCTTCACCCCGATTCCTGGGAGGAAGACCAGACCTCATCTCACCATCACCAGACCCCCTTCTCACCACCCCTGGACCCTTTTGCTACAGGATCATCTCTACTTCAACAGAACCACATCTGCCACTCCAGGAGGACTCACTTTTGGATTGCTTCCAACATCCTGACCAACAGGGCGTCAGGTTGCAGCTCTGACTCTGTCAGGGCTTTCCAAAATTGTTGTTTGTTTGCTGGTTTGGTGGGGTGGTTTTGTTTTTCTACCACATTTGTATTATTGATATTCCTAGTAAAGAACTGTTATTCCTATTCCCATATATTTGCCTGAGAGCCCTTAATTGCAAAATTATAATTTGGTGGGGGTGAGGGGTTTACATTCTCCATTCTAAGGGAAACCCCAGTTTCCCTGGCAGATACCTGTCTTTCCAAACCAAGACATGCACCTTTGAAAATAGAAATACATATTTCTTAGAAGCTCTTTGAAATATTTCTCCATAACTCTAGGAAAAAAGACTTTCTAATGAACTGCACCAGACCAGAGGGAAATCAAGGCACAGCCATGGTTTGTCAGGACTTGCTTGATCCTAATGAGCCCCATGGTGCATTTGGTGCTGAGCCCTTAAACCTCAGGGCCTGAGAGGAGATTGCACCAACCTTTCCAGGAGTCCAAGTCAGAAGAAAAACCCAAAGTGTCTCCAGGCATTCATGGGTTGCACTGAGGTCCATCCCCAACACAGGCTCCTCATGGACTCCTTGGAAGAGAGAATTGGAAGCCAGGATTGCACAAAAATCTCTCACAGACTCAGTGTGGGAAATAAAATCCAAAGTACCTTAAACACCTTGAGTATCTCAAAGCATTAATGAGTCCCACTGAGTGTCAGTGCAAAGCTCTCAAGGGACTCATTAAAGCAGATAATTGGAAGCCAGGATTGAACAAAATCTTCTCAGAGACTCAGTGTCAAAAGAAAAGTTCTTTAAGAAACTTTGAATACCTTAAAGTATTAATGAGCCCCACTGAGGGTTTGTACTGATTAAAAATCCCAAGGGACTTGTTGAAGTAGATAATTGGGGCCATGATTGCACAATCTTTCTCACAGAATCAGTTTTAAAAGGGAAGCACCAAGTACCTTAAAACAACTGAAGTACCTTGAAGCATTAATAAGCCCCACTGAGTGTTGTTACTGACCAAGTCTCTCAAGGGACTAATTCCAGCAGATAATTGGAGGCCATGATTGCAGAAACCTCTCAGAAACTCCAAGGCAAAAGCCAAACCCAAAGTCCTTTGAAGATAATTGGAGGCCAGGATCATAGAAAAACTTCTCAGAGACTCAATGCCAAAAAAAAGTTCTTTAAGAAACTTTGAGTACCTGAAAGTATTAATGTGCCCCACTGAGTGTTTTTAGTGACTAAGAATCCTAGGGGACTTGTTAAAGTAGATAATTGGGGCCAGGATTGCACAATCTTTCTCACAGAATCCGATTTAAAAGGGAAACACCAAGTACCTTAGAAGTACCTTGAAGTATTAATGAGCCCCACCGAGTGTTGTTACTGACAAAGCCTCTCAAGGGACTAATTAAAGCAGATAATTGGAGGCAATGATTGCAGAAACTTCTCAGAAACTCCAAGGCAAAAGCCAAACCCAAGGTCCTTTGAAGAACCTGCAATGGCTGGGAGCATCCAGGAGCCCCCAGGGCCATTCCTGACCAAGGCTCCCCAGGGACTCCTTCCAGCACATCCTTGAGGCCACTGGGCTGTCAGGGGGATGCTGAGGGCAGGACAAGGGGCTGAGAGTGCCCAGCCTTGCTGGGGCTGTGCCAGGAGGCCCCAGGGCCTCAGGACAAGGTGTCTCCTCACAGCCCTTGGTGGCTCAGACCTTGCTGTGCCCCAGGGCACCAAGACCTGGATTCTCTTTGTCCCCTCCTGGCATCACTGCCTGCAGTTCTCTGCTCTGCCTGGGGCCTGGGGACACTTTCTCTGTGTGTCCCTCAGTGGGACCCATTAAAACTTCCAGAAACTTTGGAGTTGGATTCTGACTTGGAGTTCCTGAGAGGTTTCTTCAGCTCCCTTTCAGGGACTGATGTTCAGGGCCTCAGCACAAGCCCCAAGAGGGTTATTAAAGTCCTTGTGCTGTTTCTGTGCTGCTGAGCTGGGCTGGGCCAGACAGAGAGGCAGCTCCTGGCAACCAAGAAGAGCTTCAAACCACATTTCTCTTGCTGAGCAGCTCTTCTCCCAGCCCAGCAGGGCTGGGGCACTGCCTGCAGCCACCCCGGGCACAGCACACAGGCACAGAGGGGTTCAGCTCAGCCTGGGCTGGCAGCACAGAGCAGAGCTCACTCAGGGCTCACTAGAGGAGAAATCCTCACAGCATTGGGAACAGTCACTCTCTGGCTGGGGGAAGAGAAGCTGCAGTTCCTGCAGGGATCTCCTGAAGCTGGCACATCCCACAGCTCTGAGGCCCTTCCAGAAGCGCTCTCTGAGCTGCTGCAGGGCAGGGATGTGGCCCTAGGGCAGGGCTGGGTTTCCCTGCTGCAGCAGCTGAGGCACAGCACAGGGCAGCTCCCTGTGCCAGGCTCTGCTGCAGGGCTGAGCAGCCGGGGCTGCAGCCAGGGGTGCCCAGGGCTGTCCTGCAGAGCAGGGTCCTGCAGCCCAGGGCGCTGTGCTGGCCCAGGGACTCTGCTGCCTGGCAGGCACAGCTCTCAGCTGGCCCTGGGAGCTGCTCCCAGCGCTGGGGAGAAGCTGTAGGGGGAAGGAGCCACCGTGAGCAGGGCAGGTGCTACTGCTGAGAGGTGCTGTGTGGGGCAGGGCTGCTCCCAGCTGCACCCCAGCCTGGGCACAGCTCCGGAGGACACTTGCCAAAAGAAGGTGAGCCTGGGATTGCTGTAAAGATCAGGAGCTTTCCTGAGAGTGTTTTCAATTTCCTGCTTGGAGCAGTGTGGGGGAGTTGGGGTGATGACAAAAAGATTTGTGCTTTTTATACATTTTTCATATATTTGTAGCTCTGTTAACTGGTATTCTATAGTTACAAAACTCAAATCTTTAACTCTATTCAACTACTGTTACATACTTAGAAAAGTATAATCCTTAATAAGTCTAGTACGTTTCCTACCCTTTCTCTTAGATTTTACAACAATAAGCTTCTAAATATGTTCCTGAACTACTATATAGTCATTTTTATCACAAAGAGGACCTACAAGAAAAACATTTTGTTTTTAACCAGAGTGTGAGCAGTCATAAAAAAGTGGGGAAAGGTAGC
Organism: Phylloscopus whistleri; assembly: GCA_017589585.1. Lineage (NCBI taxonomy): Eukaryota > Metazoa > Chordata > Aves > Passeriformes > Phylloscopidae > Phylloscopus > Phylloscopus whistleri. The sequence goes on from JADMLD010000740.1 coordinate 373,622, forward strand.
CCTTGGACCTGCTCCAATGGGTTTGAACCAGGGATGTGTAACTGGGGCAACTGAATCTCCTATTGGATGTTTCTGTTAAATATCCTAATTAATCAACCTTAAAAAATTGTTGAAATTAGGGGCTGGATGTGCCACATCCCCACTGGGACACCTGGAAGCTTCCAATAAAGGTCTGGTTTTTACTTTACTGTTCTAATGCTGTTACAAGGGGGTTTTTGTTGGGTTTTTTTTGGTTTGTGTTTTTGGTTTTATTTTTTTGTTTTGGTTTTTTTTTTGTGGTTTTTTTGTGTTTTTTTGTTTGTTTGTTTGTTTGTTTTTTTCTCTTTTGATTATAGGCAACAGGAGGATGAGAGAAGCAGAACGGGAATTGCAATCACAGAATCACAGAACATTCTGAATTGAAAGGCACACTCAGGATCATCAAAGGAGTGTTTGAACATTTACAGAGACTCCAGCACTGTGACTTTGGGTGGTCAGTCTCTCTGCTGGGAGGCTCCTAAAGGGCCTTCAGCCCCTCCTCAGCCCTGGACAGCAGCAACATCACCTTTGCAGGCCCAGCAGGGCTCTTCTGAGCTGCCCTTGCCCACCTGCAGACAGAGCCTGCCCCAACCAGGGCCCTGCAGACAGGCAGGTTTCTGTGTGGCCGAGCCCAGGGCACAGAGGGTGGGATGGGCTCTGTCAGCACTGGCAGGGACAAGGCTCCTCTCAGCAGGGAAATGTCCAGGCCCAGGGAGATGCTCAGGGAAGGAGAGGGGGCTGAAGAGAGCAGTGCTGGGGGCAGGAGGACACTGTTGGTGTGTGGGAGGTGCCGTGCACAGCTGGGCACGGGAACACTGTCCTGAGTGCCCGACTGTCTCTGCCCTGCCCTCCCAGGCACAGCCCCTCCACATCTTCTCTTGGTTCTGCACTCCCCTGATATTGTCCCTGGCATCTGGTGCTCTCAGGGAGGCTCTGGCATTTGCAGCAGCTGAGTCAGGCACTGCCCTTGGCATTGCTGCCAGGCAGCTGTGGCCATGGCCATGGGGTGTCCAAGCTTCCCTAGGACCTGAGGGGCTGTGGCCAAAGCAGGCCATGGGAAAGGGGAATGAGCTGAGCCCCCTCCCTGAGATCCCATCATGGGCACACCCAGGGATGTCCTTGCTGTGTCCTTGCAAGCTCTGAGCTGCCCTCCTGGCTGCAAATCTGTGCCAGAGCCCCTTGGGAGTTCCCTGAATGTGCCCCGGGGAAGTGCAGAGATGGCAGAGCTGAGGAAATGCTGCTGGGTTTGCCAAGGGAGTCGTGAGTGTCCTTGGCAGAAGGGGGTGCTGAGACCTTGCCCAGAGCCCTTTGGAGAGGGGGAGACATTCAGGGATCCCTCCGCTCTGGGCAGGGTCTGGTTTATCCCAGGGTGACCTGGGAGTGTGATTGTGCTCTGATTGCAGCCAAAGATGCAAACCCAGGGCAGTTGGGAACAAGCCCATCCAGCCCCTCACCTTGCCCAAGCCATAGGGAATCCTTTGCCTCTCACATCTCTCAGTGGCAAACTCTGAGTGCAGCAGAAATGCTGGGGATTTCTGACCTCAGAGAAGCAGGAATGATGTGTGGGCAGGAAAAAATTCACTACATCTCTTCCCTGCGATCCATGTCCTGTTGACCTGGGACTGCAGATGATAACAAGCCTGACAGCATTAACAGTGATTCCCCTGACAAATCCTGAATATCCAGCCTTGTCCCTCTGCCACATGGCCACAAACCCAGGGCAGCAGGGCAGGGATGGCTCCTGGAGAGCCCCACGCACAGGCCTGGCTGCTCCTGGCACACTCAGAGAGCACAACTGGAGCTCAGGCAGGGACCTGGGTGAAGGTTTTTCCAGAGCAGGAACAAGGGTGGGGGAGGCACAGTGGGAGAGTCTACAGGGAAGGGCCCAGGTTTGGCTCAAAACAGCCTCTGCTGACTTGTCACTGTCCTTTCTCCATGAACAGATCCCCATGTGCCGGCACAGCAAATGTCCAACAGCAGCTCCATCAGCCACTTCCTCCTGCTGGCATTGGCAGACAGGCGGCAGCTGCAGCTCCTGCACTTCTGCCTCTTCCTGGGCATCTCCCTGGCTGCCCTCCTGGGCAACGGCCTCATCATCAGCGCCGTAGCCTGCGGCCACCACCTGCACAGCCCCATGTTCTTCTTCCTGCTCAACCTGGCCCTCACTGACCTGGGCTCCATCTGCACCACTGTCCCCAAAGCCATTGTTCTGGGTTGACAGTGCCTCTATCCCATATCAGTGGACTGTTTTTGTTATGTCTTAGCAGCGCTGTTTTGCTCGCGGGGCTTTTGCTGCCTGAGCAGAGCTGCTTCTGGCTGCCGCTGCTTCAGCTGCTGCTTGTGCTGCTGCTTGGCTTTGGCTGCTTCAGCTTTTCTGCTGCTTGGCTTCCGCTGCCTCTGCTGCTACTGCTGCTGCTGCCGCTGCTGCTGCTGCTGCCTCTGCTGCCTGCTCTCCGTTTTCTTTCTTTCCCCCTCTTTTTCCCTTCCCCCCCCCCGCCCCCCCCCCCAAGACCGGACCGGCTCTGGAACTGATCTGACCCAAGACGTCTGAGAAGACCCGGATCCCGCCAAAGAAGCTTGGAGCCCTCCCCCTGAGTAATCCTGCACCTTTCATTCCACTCGGGGTGGGGAGATTTTTTGTTCATTTGTCAATAAAACCGGTTTTTTCCACTTTTTTCCTCCTCCAAAGAATTTCCTTCCCAACCCCGGGCTGGGGGGAGGGATGGTGGAGGTTTGTTTGAGGGGACTCCCTTTTAGAGATTCTCCCCTTAATTTATCCTAAACCAATACACTTTTTGGTGCGTTGGCCTGGGAAACGAACCCAAGAAAGTGGAAAAAACCTTAATAATAATATTGGTGGTTCTGATTGTTTTGTGGGTGTATCGGGATGGTTTTTTGTGAACTCATAATGTCATTCGGGGTGAAAGCCTGCCAATATTTCTGGCCCCTAGGGTTTTTTGAGGTGTTACTACCTTTGTGGTACCTAGGGCTATTTCCTTATCCTGAAATAGCTCTGGTATTGCTCCTAATACGTAGTTTATGTAGCCGTGGGGCACTAGTCAGAATATTCATTGGGCTAGGCTTGTTTGTAATGATTTACAGGAAGGCTGTAAATACACTTGATGGTTCGTTGTTATGGTTAGGCACTCAGTTTGTGAGGGGAGAAGCAGGGGCAGGGGCAGAGTACTTTCAGCCTCTGTTTTCCCTCTTCTCCTCAGAATTGTTTATATCTCTATTAGAGAATGTTCAGTTCTCCCTGAGTGTAAAGGAAACCATCTTTCTGGCATTTAATTTAGTAAGCTTCCTCTATACTGTCTGCAGTTTATGTAAATTGAGAGCTGAGATTTCCAAAGGAGCTAATGAGACCTCTGATGTAAGGGAAAAGCCAAGTAGAAGAAATCTTGATTGGAGTGGAAAATGGGAAGACATGGGCCAAATTTTAAAAGAATTCTCTGATCCTATAGCCTGGGACTTCCCATCTGAACAAATTCAGAACCCAGCTGAGGTGGCCAAGTATTTGAGAGAGAAGTGTTATGGTAATACTAAAGAGAAAAGGATTATTGCAGTGAGCTGGGCCTTGGCATATGTTTATCGTACACTGCTAGATACTGTAGGGCAGCAGATGGAGGCAGGGGGGCAGGAACGTAAATCAACAGCTACCCCAGTCGCTAAGTCTGCAGCCAGCACCCCAGTTGTGAAGCCAGCAGCTAAGATAGAACCTGAGCCTGAGTTAGCAGCTAAACCTGACAGTAAGCCTAAGCCCCTGGCAGTTGCTCCAGCAAAGAAGCATACACACAAAACCGACTGACCAGTGGACGATGATGACCCAGGAGAAGGACCTTCACCAAGATCCGAAGCCAAAGCACCTGGCACAGGATCAGAAGCCAATACTGATTCCTTTTCCCTGAAGGACCTTCGGGGCCTAAGAAAGGATTACAGGCGACAACCTGATGAACCTATCATTAGTTGGCTAGTCCGTCTTTGGGATGCCACAGGAGAGGCTACAATTCTGGATGGCACTGAAGCGAGACATTTGGGATCCCTGTCACTTGATCCAGTCATCGACCAAGAGATGATGAGAGAGGTTAATCCACGCAGCCTCTGGGTACGGGTCCTAAGAAGTGTGGCAGAAAGATACCTGTGTGCAGATGATCTTTATATGCAGCAAACCCCATGGAAGACCATAGAACAAGGGATTCAACGCTTGAGGGAAATGGCAGTGGCAGAGATGATCTTCTCCGATGACATAAATATTAGGAACCCAGACTTGGTACCGTGTACGTCTGTGATGTGGCGAAAACTTATACGGCTTGGGCCATTAGAATATGCTTCTGCCTTAGCAGTAATGAAGCGGGAGGACACAGGGGAGACTGTACTTGATATGGCAAAGAAGCTCCAAGCATATGCAGATGCTGTGCATGGCCCAACACATGCCAGAATCGCAGCAGTGGAAACACGTCTCCAGAAACTAGAAGATAAGCTGGAGGAGAATCATAAGAAACTTAGGGAGGAGATTAGAGAGGACCTTCTCCAAATCTCAGCAGTGCAAATTAGAGGCCCTGGTATCCAACGCAGGCGCACCTTTGATGGGGAGAGGAAGTACACCCCACGAGCTGAGTTGTGGTTTTTCCTGCGTGAATCTGGAGAGAACATGAGGAGATGGGACGGAAAATCTACTGCTGCTTTGGCACAACGGGTGCATGAATTGAAGGAAGGCAAGACTCAGAGAGGAAGTTCCACTAGAAGGGAAGCAGCTCCAGTTGCCCGTAGCCGAACTGCCAAGTGTGATGATGATGACATGTCTGAGCCCCTTGAAGGAACATCTAAGACATATGCCCAAGGAAAGAAGGATAACCAGGCTTAGAGGGGCCCTGCCTCTAGCCAGGTAGAGGCTAGGGAGAATCGTGTTTTTTGGACGGTGTGGATTCGTTGGCCTGGCACATCGGAACCACAAGAATATGAGGCTTTGGTTGATACAGGTGTGCAGTGTACATTAATTCCATCAAGACATGTAGGGGTAGAGTCTGTCTCTATCGCTGGCGTGACCGGGGGGTCACAAGATTTTACTTTGGTAGAAGCAGAAGTGAGCCTGACTGGAAATGAGTGGAGGAAACACCCCATTGTGACTGGCCCAGAGGCCCCATGCATTTTGGGCATAGATTACCTCCGAAGTGGGTATTTCAAAGACCCAAAGGGACTCAGGTGGGCATTTGGGGTGGCAGCTGTAATGACAGAGGGCATCCAGCAACTGAATACCTTGCCTGGACTGTCTGAGGATCCATCTACAGTAGGACTTCTGAAGGGGGAAGATCAACAGGTACCCATTGCCACTTCAGTAGTGCACCGCCGGCAGTATAGAACGACTCGAGATGCTGTGATCCCCATCCATAAGTTGATCCGTGAGCTGGAGAGCCAGGGGGTGGTCAGCAAAACCCACTCACCCTTCAACAGTCCCATTTGGCCTGTGCGTAAGTCTGATGGAGAATGGAGATTGACTGTGGACTATCGTGCATTGAATGAAGTGACACCACCAGTGAGCGCTGCTGTGCCAGACATGTTGGAGCTCCAGTATGAGCTGGAGTCCAAGGCAGCGAGGTGGTACGCCACTATTGACATTGCCAATGCATTTTTCTCCATTCCTTTGGCAACCGAATGCAGACCCCAGTTTGCCTTCACATGGAGGGGGGTGCAGTACACCTGGAACCGATTGCCCCAGGGGTGGAAGCACAGTCCCACCATCTGCCATGGACTGATCCAGGCTACACTGGAAAAAGGTGAGGCTCCAGAACATCTACAGTACATTGATGACATCATTGTGTGGGGAAACACGGCAGTGGAAGTCTTTGAGAAAGGACAGAAGATCATCCAGATTCTCTTGGAAGCCGGCTTTACCATCAAGAAGAGCAAGGTCAAAGGGCCTGCCCGAGAGATCCAGTTCCTGGGAGTAAAATGGCAAGATGGACGGCGTCAGATCCCCACAGAGGTCATCAATAAGATCACCGCCATGTCCCCACCGACCAACAAAAAGGAAACACAGGCTTTCCTAGGCGCCATAGGCTTTTGGAGGATGCACATCCCTGAGTATGGCCAGATTGTGAGCCCTCTGTACCTGGTTACCCGCAAGAAGAACGATTTCCACTGGGGTCCAGAACAGCAACACGCCTTTACCCAGATCAAGCAGGAAATCGCTCATGCGGTGGCCCTTGGCCCAGTCAGGACAGGACCAGAGGTAAAGAACGTGCTCTACTCCGCAGCCGGGAGCCATGGTCCGTCCTGGAGCCTTTGGCAGAAAGTGCCAGGTGAAACTCGAGGCCGGCCACTGGGATTCTGGAGCCGAAGCTACAGAGGGTCTGAAGCCAATTACACTCCCACGGAGAAGGAGATCTTGGCTGCCTATGAAGGAGTTCAAGCCGCCTCAGAAGTGATTGGCACGGAAGCACAGCTCCTCCTGGCACCCCGACTACCGGTGCTGGGATGGATGTTTAAGGGAAAGGTTCCCTCCACCCATCACGCCACTGACGCCACCTGGAGCAAATGGATCGCCCTCCTTACTCAGCGCGCCCGTATTGGAAACCCGAATCGCCCTGGGATTCTGGAAGTGATCACCAACTGGCCGGAAGCTGAGAATTTCAGTCTCACTGAGGAAGAAGAACAAGAGCAGGTAACCCGGGCTGAAGAAGCTCCACCATATAACCAACTGCCAGTAGAAGAAGCATGCTACGCTCTTTTCACTGATGGTTCCTGCCGCATCGTAGGGATGAACCGGAAGTGGAAAGCAGCCGTATGGAGCCCCACGAGACAAGTTGTACAAGCCACTGAAGGAGAAGGTGGGTCAAGCCAGCTTGCCGAACTCAAAGCTGTTCAATTGGCCCTGGACATCGCTGAAAGAGAGAAGTGGCCAAAGCTCTACCTCTACACCGATTCGTGGATGGTAGCTAATGCTCTGTGGGGCTGGCTGGAAAGGTGGAGAAAGGTCAACTGGCAGCGTAGGGGAAAACCAATCTGGGCTGCTGATGAGTGGAAGGACATTGCCACCAGAGTAGGGAAATTACATGTGAAGGTCCGTCATGTAGATGCCCATGTCCCCAAGAGTCGGGCTAATGAGGAACACCAGAACAACGAGTGAGTAGATCAGGCTGCAAAGATAGAGGTGTCTAAGATAGACTTAGATTGGCAGCACAAAGGAGAGTTGTTCCTAGCTCGATGGGCCCATGATGCCTCAGGTCATCAGGGCAGAGATGCCACCTATAAGTGGGCACGAGACCGAGGGGTGGATCTAACCATGGACAGCATTTCTCAAGTTATCCGAGACTGTGAGACGTGCGCTGCCATCAAGCAGGCCAAGTGGATGAAGCCCCTCTGGTATGGAGGGTGCTGGTCTAAGTACAAGTATGGCGAGGCCTGGCAGATTGATTACATCACACTGCCTCAAACGCGCCAAGGCAAGCGCCATGTGCTGACCATGGTAGAAGCCACCACTGGATGGTTGGAAACCTACCCTGTGTCTCATGCTACAGCCTGCAACACCATCCTGGGCCTTGAAAAGCAAGTCCTTTGGAGGCATGGTACGCCCGAGAGAATTGAGTCAGACAATGGGACTCATTTTAAAAATAATCTTATTAAAACCTGGGCTAGGGAGCATGGCATTGAGTGGGTGTACCATATCCCCTACCATGCACCAGCTGCAGGCAAAGTGGAGAGGTACAATGGGTTGTTAAAAACCACCCTGAAAGCATTGGGAGGGGGGTCCTTAAAGAATTGGGAGCAGCATTTAGCAAAGGCCACCTGGTTAGTCAACACCCGAGGTTCTACCAACCGAGCGGGTCCTGCTCAGTCTCAGCTCCGTAATGTAGTAGATGGAGATAAAGTCCCAGTGGCCCATGTTAGAGATTTGTTGGGAAAGACAGTGTGGATCAACCCTACCTCGAGTACAGGCAAACCCATCCATGGAGTTGTCTCTGCTCAAGGACCGGGTTATACCTGGTGGATAATGCAGAAAGATGGAACAACACGATGTGTACCTCAGGGAGATCTGAATGTGGGCTAAGACTCATATGTCAGAAGGAAACGTGTAAGTGTCAAAAGTCTGAGCAAGTAAGACGGATGGAAATGTGTAAGTGTCTAAGGTTTGAGTAAGTGAGATGAAAGTTTTATTGTGCGTCCACTATATGGGATAAGGGGTGGAATGTTCTGGGTTGACAGTGCCTCTATCCCATATCAGTGGACTGTTTTTGTTATGTCTTAGCAGCGCTGTTTTGCTCGCGGGGCTTTTGCTGCCCGAGCAGAGCTGCTTCTGGCTGCCGCTGCTTCAGCTGCTGCTTGTGCTGCTGCTTGGCTTTGGCTGCTTCAGCTTTTCTGCTGCTTGGCTTCCGCTGCCTCTGCTGCTACTGCTGCTGCTGCCGCTGCTGCTGCTGCTGCCTCTGCTGCCTGCTCTCCGTTTTCTTTCTTTCCCCCTCTTTTTCCCTTCCCCCCCCCCCCCCCCCTGCCCCCCCCCAAGACCGGACCGGCTCTGGAACTGATCTGACCCGAGACGTCTGAGAAGACCCGGAGCCCGCCAAAGAAGCTTGGAGCCCTCCCCCTGAGTAATCCTGCGCCTTTCATTCCACTCGGGGTGGGGAGATTTTTTGTTCATTTGTCAATAAAACCGGTTTTTTCCACTTTTTTCCTCCTCCAAAGAATTTCCTTCCCAACCCCGGGCTGGGGGGGGAGGGGTGGTGGAGGTTTGTTTGGGGGGTCTCCCTTTTAGAGATTCTCCCCTTAATTTATCCTAAACCAATACAGCCATGCACAATTCCCTCTGGGACACCAGGTCCATCTCCTCCACAGGATGTGCTGCACAGGTCTTTCTACTTGTCTTCTTCCTTGGGTCAGAGCTTGCCCTGCTGATCATCATGTGCTACGACCGCTACGTGTCCATCTGCAAACCCCTGCACTACGGGACCCTCCTGGGCAGCAGAGCTTGTGCCCACATGGCAGCAGCTGCCTGGGCCAGTGCCTTTCTCTACGCTCTGCTGCACACAGCCAATACATTTTCCCTGCCCCTGTGCCATGGCAATGCCCTAGGCCAGTTCTTCTGTGAAGTTCCCCAGATCCTCAAGCTCTCCTGCTCACACTCCAAACTCAGAGAACTTTGGGTAATTGTGATTGGTGTCTGTTTTGTATTTGGCTGTTTTGTGTTCATTGTTTTCTCCTACGTGCAGATCTTCAGGACTGTGCTGAGGATCCCCTCTGAGCAGGGATGGCACAAAGCCTTTTCCACCTGCCTCCCTCACCTGGCTGTGCTCTCCCTGTTTGTCAGCACCTCATTTTTTGCCTACCTGAAGCCCCCCTCCATCTCCTCCCCATCCCTGGATGTGGCCCTGTCAGTTCTCTACTCGGTGGTGCCTCCAGCCCTGAACCCCGTCATCTACAGCCTGAGGAACCAGCAGCTCAAGGCTGCAGTGTGGACACTGATCACTGGACGACTTCAGAAACGTTAATCTGCTGGCCACTTTCTGCAAATCATTTTTAATAAACTTCATCTTTGATAGTTCTTGTTGGTGTGGTTGTGTTTTGGATTTTTGGGGTTTTTTTCTCCTGTCTTTTAGTTTTTCAATATTGTCCACAAAGAAAGGCCATTGTTTGTGCTACTTCTCATTTTAATTCTCTCCAACTCTGCTGTGGCTCCAGACTGTGTCAATGAGGGCCTGTGCTCTCAGTGGCTCTAAATGAACTAAAGGATCTCCCAGCAAAGTTTTCATTTGAGATCTCCCTTTTGTTCCCTTCTCTGGAGCTGCAGCAGCAATGTCTGTATGCAGAGCTGGGGGCAGGGCAGGGGTGGCACAGCAGCTCTGCTCCTGCTGGCCACACCATTCCTGATCCAGGCCAGGAGCCATTGGCCTTCTTGGCCACCTGGGCACACTGCTGCCTCATGGCCAGCCTGCTGTCCATCAGTGCCCCAGGTCCCTTTCTGCCTGGGCACTGTCCAGCCACTCTGTCCCCAGCCTGTGGCACTGCAGGGGTTGTTGTGGCCAAAGTGCAGGATCCGGCCCTTGGTCTTGTTCAGCCTGACATTGTTGGATTTGGGCCCTGGATCCAGCCTGTCCAGGGCCCTGTGCAGAGCCCTCCTGCCCTCCAGCAGATCCGCACTCACACCTGCAGGAGAGATGGCCAAAGGCTGGGCAGGGCTGGCAGGGCCACAGGCACCCAGCCCTTTGTCCCCTGGCCTCTGCCAGTACCTCTGGAGGCCCCACAGGAGGAACTTTCCTTTCAGGGACTGCACTTCAGTCCTCCCTGGCCCCTCCCTGAGCAGGCTGGCAGGGCTTGCAGCTTTAGGACATTTGTCCTTGCTGCCCCTGCCATCCCCCTGCCCCACAAACAGCCCCCCAGCCACCCGGGAGGGACAGGCCCTGCTGTCCCAGGCCTGGGCTCAGGGCTTGGCCTTTCTGCTCCCTCCAGCCAGCCCAGGCCTTGCTCTGCATTGCAGTTCCCTGCTCACAGCCTTGGGCTCCCTGCAATCCTGGCCTCAAGGAGCTGCTCTCACCAGGCCCTGGGCAGCCTTTGGCACTCCCTGCCCTCACTGGGGCCCAGGGATGCTCCAAGGGACTTGGAGTTTTGCTTCTGACTCCTTCAGCAGCTTCTTCAACCTTCTCTCAGTGCCTGGGGGTTCTGGACTCAGCCCCAAATCCAGTGTGGGGCTGATGAAAATACAGTAAGTCCTCAGGAACTCTTTGTCTTCCTTCTATTGTCTTTGAGTCTCCAGGGTTTGTGCAGCTGATTGGAGTTAGTTTGGTGTTGTGTTAAGGAGGGAGATTTGAAAGTGCATCTCATGACTTTTGGTTTTTTAAATGCATGAGTATTTTTAAAATTTTCAGTTCATTAAAGAGGTGGCTGAAGGATTCACCAAGCGATCTTGATGCTGAATGTTTCCTCAGAAGGTCTGGGCATGGAGAAGAACGAGCCCCTTGCAGGCTGACCCTGTTTGACAACCTGCTCCTCACCCCAACCTCACCATGTCTGACATTGCCCACCTGGGACTGACATCCCTGTGCCCTGCATCACAACCTTGTCCCCTGAGCTCTGCAGCTGGCTGTCCCAGCCCATTGCACCATGTCCCACCTGCTCTCCTCAGGCCTCTGCCTGCACACAGGCCCAGGAGAAGTTTTCCTCTTGGCGAGGAAAGAATGGAAAAGCCTGAGCAGGTTTCCTAAACAACAAAGCCCACTCAGAAACCACATGCTCAGGACAGGCTGCCTGGAATGATGGCACCTTTCTACAAGGGACAGTGTCACCAGAAATGAGCTCTGGAAGCAGAATTCTCTGAGTCAGCTGAATTCTCTGTCCCTGTCCTGGATCTGTGTTGCAGATGGAAGCTGCTGGTGCCATCCTCAGCTTGAACCCTTCTTTGGAATGCAGACAGAGGTTCCCAGGTATGTAAAATAAGCATTGCTCAATGTTGATGCAAAGTTTTTGTGTTCCTCCTGGAACCAAGGAGACTCTTGAGGCACTGCAAGGCCTTGTTTCACCAAGGGTCCATTGTGACACAGCTCATGGAATCAAGGAGACAATTGTGACAGTAGGGAACCTCACAGAAGCAAGTCTCTGTTGTGGCAGTCATGGAATCAAAGAGACATTTGTTACACAGCCAGGCCATGTGGAACCAATGGTCCATTGTTACAGTGCAGATTCAAGAAGAACATGGTGACACCACAGAACCTCATGGAACCAAGGGTCCTTTGTGGCACAGCGGGGCCTCGTTGGAACCCAGGGGACCATTGTGACAAGGCAGGGCCTAATGGAACCATGGAGACCATTGTGACACTAAGGAAACTCATGGAACCACGGTGACCATTGGGATGCTATGGAACCTCATAGAACCAAGGGTCCATTGTGACATTGTGGTGCCTCCTGGAACCAAGGGTTCATAAGGACACTGCAGAAACAAGGAGACCATTGTTGACACTATGGAAGCTCATGGAACCGAGCGGCCATTGTTATACTCCAAAGTGTCATTGAACCAAAGAGACCATTGTCCAACTACAGAACCTCATGGCACTAAGGCTTCACTGTGACACAGCAGGGTTCCATGAAACCAATTGTACATTGTGACAATGCAGATCCAAGGAGACCATGGTGGCACTAGGAAAGCTCATGGAACCAAGTGGCCATTGTGACAAAGTTGGGCCCCAAGGAACCAATTGTCCATTGTGACAATGCAGATCCAAGGAGATCATGGTGACACTACAGAACCTCATGGATCCAAGGAGCCATCCTGACACTGTGGGGCCTCCTTGGAACAAAGGGCATTGTTGATCGTATGGAAGATGCTCATGGAAACTGTGGGACATTGTGGCACTGCAGAACCTCATGGAACAAAGGAGACCACTGCGACTTGGAGGAATTTTATGGAACCAAGCAGCCATTTACACACAACAGAACCAAGGAGACCATTGTTGGCAGTACAAAACCTCATGGAAATGAGGGGCCATTGTTATACAGCGAGGCCTTTTGGAACCAAGGGGCCAGTGTGATACCGTGGGGCCCCATGGAATCAAATATTCCTTGTGACACAGTGGGGCTGCTTGTATCCAATTGTCCATTGTGATACTGCAGATGCAAGAGACCGTGGTGACACTACGGCAGTTCATGGAACCAAGGGGCTGTTGGGACACACCAAGGCCTTGTGGAGCCAGGGAGAGCATTGTGGCAGTGCAGAACCAAGGACGCCATTTTGACAGTACGGACCCTAATTGAATCAAGGGTTTAGAAGAATCCAAAGGGTTAAGAGATTATCTCTAAATGGATAGAAGCAATAAGCAATGGATATTAATGAAGAGTTTAGAGTAGAAGCAATGTAGGATAAGTTAATCATTGCCAGATGAAGCTAGTTTGAGAAGACATTATATCATTTGCCTGACTTTGCTGTGTTTGTAGAAGTTCTGAGGGGAGGATGGAGTATTGTAAAGATGAAGAAACTGTAGGTGCACCTGGGCCCCCAAACCAGTCATAACCAGGCAGGAGAGCTTGAACTATGCCCAAGGGGTCAGAGAGCCTGCCAACAAGACCAAGGTGAAAAGTTTACCCTGAGTAAGACGTTCCTGACTTCATCCTAAGGCACCACTGACCCATTTCAAAACCCACTGACCCAATTTGAGTGAAGGACTGCATGAAAGGACTTTGAGCTCATTTTATGATGAAGAGGAGAGAAGGTGGGGTTAAGTAATAAGTATGTATGGGCGTGTTGAGTGATTACATGAATATGTAAGATTTTGTAGATGAATAGAGACCCAGAGCTCTGTGATTTTGCACACATCTTTGGGAGGTTACTCCCCGTGTTGCCTGGCACTGAATTAAACATACCTCTTTCTAACTTTAATTAGTTGCAGAGTCTTTGTCTGTGCTTTATGTACTCCATAATGGAACCAAAGGTCAATTGTGACACAGCAGGGCCTCATGGAACCAAGGGGCCATTGTGGCACTGTGGGGCATAATGGAGTCCAGGACACCATTGATACTGAAATCCACTGGATAGAAACTTTTGAACACACTTTTGAGTACTTGAGAGCAGGTATTCTTTATTACAGCGTGCTGGTCCCTTGGGCAATCCTTCCTTCATTTGAGTGCACTGAGCATCAAATGAACAGAGTTTTGATCACACAGGCTGATTATGTATTCATTAGCTATCCCCACTTCCTTTGAATTTAATTGACATAGTTGTACCACTTCTCACAAGTTCTTATATGGTTCTTTGGGGTCTGTCTTCAACATCCAGTGTCCTTTCTAGGTGGCTGTTCCTCAACCCCCACTTTTGAGTATGAGCAAAATTATTTGTTTAGCAAACCTTCTGTTTTGTCAGCCTTGTAGAACTGAGCTGACATTTTTCTTGCATTTTGAATGACTTCTGTTTGCTGGAGTTACATCCTTGATCCATTTCTCCAAGGCTGTGCTGTTCTGTTCCACTGTCCTTGATAAGAGTCAATGTTGTTCTGTTCTCCTGTCCTTGTCACAGCGCTCGCCCTGCCTGAGGTGTGTCTGCTACCCCCCCAACCTATGGGCTTGGGGAGAGCAAGTGTTCCTGAGGGAACAGGGATGGGACAGCTGGGCTGGACTGACCCAAGGGATGTTCCATTGCATGTCACATCATGATCAGCAATAAACTGCAGGAAGCAAGGGGGCAAGGGGGGTCAGGGATTAATTTCTTTTTAGAGACATTTTTATTTCAAAACATCACCGACACATAAAGAATTCTCTCCTGCCATAAGGTGGAGAGAGAACAATTTCCACTGATAGGATATTTCCAATAAACAATTTCCACTGATAGGATATTTCCTGTGAATTTGCTTTTCTTCTGTTTGTGGCCTTTGCTTTTTGTTGTTGATTTATTTGTGGGTTTTTTTGTATTGTTGTGGGTGGGTCTTGCATGGGGTTTTTTTGTTGGGTTTGGGTTTTTCCCTTTTGAACTGCCTTTCTTCTGATGCATGAGTTTTTTCTGCCTTTTCCTGTGGCTTGGTTGGCCCCTATGACAAGACAAATTGACTCAACTCAGTCATCTTGCCCATAGGAAAGAAAAGCACAATTATGCCCAATTGTGTTTTGCAGTCACCGTCAACTGGATGAGTTTGATCACAGACTCCCTACAATTTGGCAGTATTCATAAAGGAATTGAAAGTGCATTTGATGCCACTGTAGAGATAACAGAAATGTTCCCAAGTGGTGGTCAAGGGCTGGTCACCGAGGGATGTCACCAGGGAGTGGCTGCCAAGAGGACTCTGTACCATGGGTGACATTTGACCCTCAATGTTCAGCCAAATTCCCACCCACCCCAGGTTCCATTTCTTCAGCCCAGCTCTCTCCAGTCTGGCTCTGAGGAGACCACAGCAGACCGTGTCACAGGCCTGGCTAAAGTCTGGGCACACAACATCCCCTTCTTTTCCCTCCCACAGGGGTTCTGCAATCCCTGCCTTGTCCTGCCAGTGCCTGGAATGGCTGCAGGAGGATTTGCCACATCCCCTTCCCTGCTGAGCCTGACCAGTCTGGGACTCCCCCAGATCCCCTCCCTGCTCTGTTTGCAGACTGGTTCCATGTCTGCCTTTCCCAGGTTCCCAGGACCGTCTGGGATGGCTCTGCCCTTTCCAGGGGGTTTGAGAGAGCTCTCACAGTGACACTGCCCAGCCTTCTCAACAGCCCTGACACCAAAGGCCTTTTCCACATCTCTCAGTTCCAGGTCAGTGCCCAGAACACAGCACAGCCCTGTCCAGGTCCTCGGGGTGGTTCAGAAGGGAGGCAGCTGTGATTTGTCCCCACACACCCCCACCCCAATGGTCTCTCTGGGCAGTTCTTGGCTGTGCTGAGCAGTTTCCCTTGAGCCTCCCTGCCCTGGATGTTTCTCTCTGCAGTCCTAAGCACAGCCCAGTAAAGAATTCAGGTGGTTTCCCAGAGGATTTCACTCTCAGAGTGAAGTGGCCTCAAGGCCCTGTTTGTGCCTCTGGAATTGTGCCAGCCCCGAGTGCTGCTGATGGTGTTTGTGCTCACTCTGGTTCATCTCCCCACACACACACATGATGCCCTGCTGAAATCTCCTCAGGACAGAGCAAACAGGCACTGCTGGCCTGGTCACTTGGTGTCCTTCCATGCAGGGACAAACAACCTCCTGCAGGTGTGGGGAGAGGCCTGTGCTGGCAGTGGTGGTTGCAGGGGTTGGTGTGGGACAATTGCCCTGGGGCACCTTCCCAGGCTGTCCCAAAAAGAAAGACACAGCCCAGGCCCTGCTCTGCTGCTCCCTCAGGTCCATGCCAGGAGCTCTGGCTGTGCCAGGACACTGCTGTGTGCCCCCTGCACACTCCCCCTCTGCCCCTGGGCACTGGGCTTTGCTTTGCCAGGGCATTCCTGGAGCACATTGCTGGCAGCAGCTCTGCAGGGAGAGCAAAGCCTTCCTGGGCTGCCCTCAGGAGATGCCCTTTGCTGCTGGAGCTGCTGTGCTGGAGCCCAGCTGTGTCCCAGCAGTGCCCATGGCCTGGCCCTGCCTGTGCTCACAGCATGGACATGCAGCAAGACAGTGACCAAGCTGCCACAGCACTGTGGCCTTTACAGCCACAGAAGGGCTGGGAAGGAGAGGCTGAAGAGGGAAGAGGGAAGAGCAGCTGTGGGAAGAGCCAGGGCCATTGTCCCTGGCTGTGCTGCTGTGCTGGGAGTCTCTGCCCTCCATCTCTGCTCACAGGCACTGCCCCTGCAGAGACAGAGAGGGGCTGAGGGAACATCTTGGGCACACAGGGCAGAGCAGGAGACTTAATTTTATAGAAATGCACAGTGATCAGGGCTCCTTCCTGTCTGTGCTTAACACAGGCATGGTAGATACTGATGTAGCAATACTGTGAGTAATGGCATCCCTTTATGGAAAAAAAAAAAAAAAAAGGAAAAATAGAACTCACCAAATAGAATAACAAACAAGACACATGGCACCAAGCAGTCTGAGCCTGGAATGAGTTCCATTCTGAATGCTGTGCAGAAACAAAGAGGCACTTGATTGTTTCTGAAAAGCACAGAGTGGTCATATTCCTCAGGGCATCCTCCAGCTCCTGGTTCCTCAGGCTGTAGATAAGGGGGTTCAGTGTTGGAGGCAGCAGCGAGCACAGAAGTGACAGTGCCAGACCCAGGGATGGGCACCAGGCTGGCACAGGTGACCTTGAG
The DNA here is from genome assembly GCA_017589585.1 of Phylloscopus whistleri. Lineage (NCBI taxonomy): Eukaryota > Metazoa > Chordata > Aves > Passeriformes > Phylloscopidae > Phylloscopus > Phylloscopus whistleri. The sequence goes on from JADMLD010000740.1 coordinate 390,305, forward strand.
GCTCTGCAGGGCTCAGGCACAGGGGCTGTGCCAGAGTCAGGGCTGAGCTCACACTCTGTGGGCTGGGGCAGAGCCCAGGCAGAAATGAGCCCTGAGCCAGCAGCTCTGCAGTGGTGGCCACCAGGCCGGGTTGCCAAGGGAGGCTTCTGGCCATGCCCTGGAAGCAGCTGCTGCTGCCCAGGGGCCTTTGGTGTCCCAGGCTCTCCCTGGCACAGCTCCCAGCAGGGCACTCTGCACTTGTGCCCGAGCCCTTCACTCTGCTGGGGCTGGCCTGGGGCTTTTCCTGCAGCGAGATCTGCCCTGGTCCTGGCACAGGAAAGGCAGGTCCTGATGGAGCAGGAGGCTCTGCCTGCAATGGGCTCAAACAACTCCAGCAAGGCCCTGTTTGCAAAGCCCCCAGTGGGAAATGAAGAAGGGGATCATGCTGCTTTTGGGGGTGAAGAATGCTGAAAGCAGCCTGACTCCTCCATCCCAAAGTTCCACATGCTGAGAGGGAGCTGAAGCTGGAGCAGAGCTGCTAAAATCCCCAGAGAAAGCAACAACCCAGTGACACCACTGAGAACTTCTCAGAGCTGATGAGCTGGCACAGCCTGGGCACATCTGACTGACAGGGCAGCACTTCAGACTAGAAAAGCCCCCTCCCAAATTTTAACAGCAGCATCTCCTGACATTTCTCTTCCTGGAGGGTGTGTGGAGATTCCTCCCTGGAGTGGAGACACTCCCCAAGGTCACTGCCTGAGGCTGAGCTAAAGAGATTTGCCCAGGGTCATTGGTCTGGGGGAGTGACACCCATCTCTGGTTAATAACTGGCTTTGCTTTAATGCAATTGCTTCAAAATTGCTTCTTAGAGCACTCTATTAAAATAGATGTTACAGCTCCTATAATGTGGAGTAAATCATTCTGATTCAGACCTTTTTGTCTAATCATGATCATTATCAGTCATATCTATATGTCCATAAATACTTCTGGTTTGCCATCCTTAATGTTGTGGGACAAAGTTGTACGAAGCTTCAATTCCACCTGTATAATCCTTTGGGCATAAATCCTTGAGAAAGTCTGGGGCTGGGATTGGATCCAGGCACTGCCAGGATCCTCTCCCAGAAGGAGTTTAGAAAGCCTGGGGGTCCTGGTTTGGGTCCTTTGTGAACCTCATGACCCAACAGGAGCTTCTCTAATTAACTTTGCCTGAAGCAGCCACTCTGCCCATGACAGGAACCCCTGTGAGTGTCTGTGACATCCCAGCTCTTTGGCAGCCTGGACACTCCTGGGATGTCCCCATGGAACCCCTGTGAGTGTCTGTGACATCCCAGCTCTTTGGCAGCCTGGACACTCCTGGGATGTCCCCATGGAGCCCCTGGGAGTGTCTGTCACATCCCAGCTCTTTGGAAGCCTGGACACTCCTGGGATGTCCCCAGGGAGCCCCTGGGAGTGTCGGTGACCTCACTGTTCTTTAGGAGCACAGGGATGTCACCACTGGACTCCTGCCACTGCCTGGCACAAATTGGCTCCTTGGCAGGGTACAGACACCACTGGTGTCACTGTCCAGCCCTGGGACTGTCTGTCACCTCATGACCCTTAGGCAGATTAAGGACCCCTGGGATGTCACCACAGAGCCCCTGTGACTGAGTGTGACCAAAGAGATCTTCAGGAGCCCAGAGACCCCCTCAGATGCCACCATGGAGCCCCTGTGCCTGCACGTGAGCTCACAGCTCTTGAGCAGCTGGAAACCCCTGCAATCTCTTCAATTTGCTCTGTTGAGGATGGATGCTCAGCAACTTGGAGGTACCCTGATGAATTTTAGCTCTCCAGAGGCTTGTTCAGTCTTCAGCTCGTCAGTTCAGGAATTCAGTTGTCAAATGCTCATTAACATTCCAAAGCACTCTAACAAGAAAAGCTCCTGGGAATAATTTAATTCCGAGTTTTCAATTATTCTGTGGTTAATTGTACAGATTTCAGAAGTGTATTCAAAGAGAATATACTATATTTTTAAAAAATGCAGGGGCATTATTTGTCCTATTTTGTCTGATTATACCCTTTTCTGACCCAGATATGGGGCAACTGAGAGGCGTTTTAAAAACTTTTTTTCCATTTTCAGTCTCATATGGAGGGTGAGACAGTACCAATGTTACAATTCATGCCATCACAATCAGAAGCCAACTATTTCCTAATTACAATACATTATAAGCATTTCTTGGCCTATCAGGTTTTGCCACACAATGCTTCTAATGCCCTAAAGCAAATCATCTAAAATCACCCCTCATGGGTCCTACTGCAATGCACCTTGCCTAGTTCTATTTCTCCAAAGTATCTAGTCTTATTTGCAAGGCCATCCCTTGAAACTTGTTTCTAGTTCCGTTTCTCTCTCAACAATGTCTGTCCTATTGCTTGGCATTTCTAAGTCAGCATTTCTTATCGCAAGATTTGCCTACAGATGCACATTATGTGAGCCATCAGTCAGGCTTTGAGAATTCTCTTAAATCCATTTCTCACAGTGGGGCACTTTGGCTGTGGCCCAGCTCCATCCTCCTGCAGGGCTCAGGGCCTGTTCCCAGCCATGGCCAGCCCTGCACGGCCTCTCTGCTGCCCCAGAGCCCGGCAGAGCCCGGGGCAGGGCTGTCTGTGCAGGCCCACAGGTGCCAGAGGCTGTGCAGGAGCTGGCAGAGGCTGTCCAGCAGGGAGGCCATGGGGCACAGAGCCCCAAGGCTGCTGTGGGCCCCACGGCAGAGGGGCCGTTCCCCCCGCAATGCTCCTGTCCTGCCCTGGGCCTGCACAGGCCCTGTGGCACCATGGCTGGGCCACCGCGGCACAAAGGGGCCACACAGCCGCTGCCAGGGCTGACAGCAAGGCCAGGCACACACAAGGGATTGCTGCCCATTGCCTGGCCTGGGCAGGGCTGCCTGTGCCAAAGGCACAGCTCAGCTGTGTTATAAATGCATATTTTGGAGTTGGCTTTTCGCAAACATTGACATGAATGCTATACATATAGTATAAGGTATTTTTTTTAGGCTGCTCAAGAGAATGTTTTACAGAGATAAGATTTACAACAGAAGAGAAACCCCCCCCTAGATTCTTCGAACAAAGATACATATCTCACCTACAGACCCAGACGCTCCCAATCCACAAAGGCACGACTCTATGTCGCCAAGAAGGCTTAGCAGAAACCAGTTTGTCTTAGATAAAGCATGCATAATTATGAGGTTTCAGTCCTCAAAAAGGAGCAGTTTTCGACCAAAGATCACCTTTCTCCTAACTAGCACGGGGCTAGGAGGAGAAAGGACATAGCCTTGCCTATTTTCTTTGCCCCTTTATTATCTCACTATTTGTCCTGTCTCTGAAAATTTTAAAACTTTTATTTGTATTAATTTTCTTTTTGTAACCAATTTTATTCTTTATTAAATTTTCATAAATTTCTAAAAATGAGTGATTGGCATTTATCACAATTGGTAGCAGAGGATGGTTTTAAAAATGCCTCCCTGTTGGTGCTATGTTAGGATTAGAAATGGGAAGACGCGTCCTGCCTCTTTTAGGCAGTCCTGAGTCTGTTCCTGGCAAAGCACCTCAGAAAGAGGTAAGATCCAAGGACAAAGGGAGACAATAAGGCAAAGAAAAAGAAAGAATTAACATCAACGTGTACACAAAGAATAGAGAACCAAAGAAAAGATTAAGAGGAAAAAGCTAGCTGGAGCTCTCAAAAGGAACTCAAAAGCTGATCCCAGCAGGGGAGGCTGAAACCGCGGTATATTTTTACTCGTAAAAGTCCATGTGCACAGGAGTCCACGGGAGGAAAAGGAGCTGTAAGTAACCCGTGGTTGGGTGGGAGTGACGGTGTGTGTGTGTGCGAAAGAGACGTGATATTATCACAGAGCGAGTGGGGACCCTCGACAGGGTAAGCGAATGGTTAAACGAATCGTCTGGCCAGAAGTTCGGGCACATATACACGCTTAAAAAGGTCACTCGGGATTTAAGAGGGGAAAGGAATACGTCTTTTAGGAGTTCGAAGATTTGTAAGCCCCTTTTAATACACTGTAAATAGTTATTGAAGGAAACAAAACAGGTAAGAAAGCTCGTTTCTAGTTAAGGAGACTCCGAGGTTCAGCCCCTGGCAGGAGGACAGACTAGGAACCAAAGGAACATCAGATCCTCAAAAGAACAAGGTATCTTATTTGTAAATAGAATTTCCAGGACCCCTGCAGGACAGGAGACTCTGCTTTTGAAAGCACCGTAAGTCGGGAACAAGGACAAGGTAAGGATTATAAATAAGCTTTTCAGGACTACTGGTCGATAGAAAAATCTGCTTCAAAAACACCCGAAGTTGTAAGGTAAAAGGAGACCAATTTTTGTTTTGTGTGTTTTTGTTTTTTTATTTTGTTGTGTGTTTTTTGTTCTGTTGTGCTGTCTTTCTGTGAGTAAGCGTGAAGGTGAAAAGTGTTTGTGTTGTGGGGTTTATTTGTGTTGCTGTCTTTTTGTGAGAGAAGTGTGTGTGAATAGAGGAGCATTTAGAGTGTTAAGTTTAATGGTGTTAAAAGGGTAGAATTGCTGGAGTGTTGGAAAAGGAGAAGTGAAAGATGTTTGGGAAAAGGAGGGGAATAACTGAAGTTAAGCTAGAGTCGTTATATGTAACAAAGACAAGAGACACAAAGTGTGTGAGGAAGGGGGGAAGGGAGACGAGCGCTGTTTGCAGCCGGCGAGTAAAAGGAGGGTCAGGCTGTCTGCAATGCCGTAGTCCCTGCCAAGGTGAGTCCCTTTCCCTGCCCCCACTAGCTTCTGCCCGTAGCCCCCCCAGCGCCTATTGCAAAACTGGCCACGCTGCCGCCTTCCCAAGCGCTGTTCGCGGCACCTGTCCCGGCCCCTGTGGCACCAGGACACCTGTCTGTTCCCCTGCTGGCCAAACCAGCGCTTGTTGAATTAAGTTGTAGTGTGTTGTAAAATCTAAATTTTTGTAAGTATTGTTGAGAATGAAAGTTGTGCTAGGCTTAAAGAAATATGTGTTAGTAGGTTTTGTAAGAAGGGGAATGTTGGAATCTGTGTTGATAGTGAAAGAAGGTAAATGCATGAGAAGAGATAGCTTGGTAGTTTGGGGAAAGATTTAAGAATGTGATAAGAAGTGTAGAGAGTTTGTAACAGAGTAAAAGCCTATTGAAAGAAAGAGAAGGCATGTATTGATAGCTTGTGGAAAAGTTTTGTAAAGAGAGTGGTGTTAAAGTGTTTTTTATGTGGTAGTTTTTTTTTTTTCTATGAGTGGTTTTTTTATGTGTGTACCTTTAGAGATGGTGTGCAGTTCTAGAAAAGGTTTATAAGAAATTAGAAGGGAGCCCAAGAGCATCTGAAGTAGAATTTTGCTGAATAAATTGATCAGAGGCCCTTGAAAAGAGCGTAAGTTTGACCAAGGGGCATTTAAAATGTATCTGGAGTAGAATTTTGCTAAGTAGTTTGATCAGAGGCACTTCAAAATGTGCATAATTTTGATCAAGACACGTAAAAGGTGTAATAACTACAGAATCAGATTGCTGCAGAGTTTAGTTTGGTCAGAGACCCCTAAAAGGAGTATAAGTTTGACCAGAAACTCTTAAAAGAGGTGTAATAGTTGAAGGATAAAAGGTACTTTGTGGTTATTATTGTTTTGTTGTGTGTGAGATTGAGTAAATATAGTGAATGTGGATGAATGAAAAGTATAGAGAGTGTAAATCTTTGGTTTTTTTGTTTTATTTGTTGTGAATTCTTGGAAGAAGTGGTTTGTGTTGAGAACTGGTGTGAGAGAAAGGAAAGAAAAGTAGCTTCTGTGAAGGTAAAGGGAAGCTGAACAAAGACCACGGGAGATGAGGTAGAGAGAATATTAAAAAAAAAATGAATTTGCTAGGCTTGAAATGAATTTATAAATTCAAAGGAATAGAGTAATTTAGAAAAACAAGACTATGCCACTTGTTGGACTGGAGGCTATAAGAACAGAAGCCTCTGAAACAAAAGCAGGAGAAAAAAAAAAAAACAAGGAAAGGGAAGGAGGGGAACAAGGAGAAGAAGAGAGAAAAGGGATTTTTTTTGCAGTTTTTACCTCCTCCTTTTTCAAAACACGCTGGCATTATCAAGGCTGGCCGAGGTGTTCCCCTCAGACTGCAGAAACGCATCCCCTCACCCCCCCTCTTCGGCTGTTTTTGCCCATCGCGCGCGTTTTTGCCCACCGCTGTGGCGGCGGCGGCGGGGGAAGGGGTCCCCCCTCCCCCGTTTCTCCACCGGCGGGGGCAGCTCGCGGGACCTCCTGCGGCAGCGGTGGGGGGAGGGGTCCCTCCCGTTCCCTGCTGGCTGCGGAGAGTCCACTCCCACTTTTGGCGGTGGGCCCGGTTTCTGCCCCCTTCTCCCGCGACCGTGGGTCCCTGGGCTATTCCCCGGCTGCAGTGGGGGGTGTCGCCAGCGGCAGCAGCTCCCTCCCGTTCCCTGCCGGCGGGTGCGGCGGGTTCGCCGGCTTTTCCACCCCTTGCGGTGATAATACCACCAGCGGCAGCTATTCCTTGCCCGCTAGCAGTGGCCATGGGCCCTTCCCGTCCCCCATTCCCTCCCGGGGTGGGCAGATGAGCCCTTTCACCCTCCCCCGGCCCCGGCGGCGAATCTCTCGCTGCCGGTGGGCAGCGAGGGGGTCCGCCGGTCCCATCTCCGGTGGTGTAAGCAGCGGTTCCGGCTCCAGCGATGTGGGGCGCGGCTACCGCGACCCCCCTCGGGTGGGCAGCTCCGGTCGCCATAAGTGCTCCTACCAGGGAGACCGCATGGGCTAAGACAGGAAATAGCTCCCCCCCGGAAGTTCCGGTGGCAGATTACCTGGGAGGACCAAGACTCTACGGTTAAGACCTCCAAAAACTCCCCTTTTCCTGTTAGGAAAAATACTATCTAACCAGAAATAAGGGGAAAGGGAGAGATTGAAACATCTATTTTTTTTCCTAAAAAGAGAACCAACTTGGTATCATTAATGAAAAGCCCAAAAGCACCCCTCCCCGGGGAAGGCTTCTTTGTGTTTTTTCTTTATAGCAACAAGAACTTCAGGAAGTGAAGAGAAGAAAACTCAAGAAATACGAAAAAAGAGAGTAAAAAACAGCTACCGACACCTAAGGATTGGAAAGAATATACAAGAACCAAGAGGAAAACCTGAGACATGAGAAAAGGACTGATAAATAAGTAAAACATTAAGTTGCATATGTAATCCCTATGTGCATTTTGAATATTTGTACTGTTGTAACATCTAAGTAATACATAGCAAAAAGGAGAAAGGAGTAAAGCCTGAGACCCTGTGTAATAAGTGCTTAAAAAAGAAAGAGTGCAAATTGACCGTGGTAATCTTAGCCCTTGACACAAACCTGAGAATATTGAAACAAAGCTCCCAAATTGGCATTTAATTTATAAAAAGAGGATCAAAAGAAAATTAGAGGAAAAAGTTTACCTGAGTATCAAAAGACCAGTAAAAAAAGTTCCCTGTGGTCGCTCCAAGCAAAATACCTCCTAGAATATAATTCACAGCTCGGGGGGGGGAATATAGGACCCTAGATGCGAGCCTCTGCTGCAGAGAAGATAACTTTCCCCAGCCGGTGGATGCAAACCACTAGGGCATGGGCAGATGCAGAGGGTGTCTCCCAGGGGGATCCTAATTACCCCAAGCCTGGCTGTGTAGTATGTTGCTAGAGCAGTACCAAGAGAGAGAAAAGGCTCTGACCTGGCCCATACTTTCTGCGTGGACCAAGAAAACAGGGAAGCAAACAGAGAACTATCAGAACCCCAAATTCAAAACATTGTATGCTATTTGCAATATAAAAGGGAGATTACTTTCTTTATCCAAAGGACAAGGTCTAAGATACGGTCAAATAAAATAAAGTTTGAAGCAATAAATAAGAGTATATATGTATATTGAACTAATGTAAGAAATAGTTATAGAATTGAGTTTGACAGATTAACAGACTGTTTTGTTGTATTAAATTTGACAATTGTGGTGAGACCATAAGAAAGAGAACAATGAATATTGCTCGACCCAAAATATTATAAAAAGAGAGAAAGGAGGAATTGTGAAAAAGGCATATTGGGTGTTTGGCTCTACGCAAATATTTACTATATGTAATATGCTAGTTAGAAAAAAAAATTATGCAATATTAACATTTGAAACATATAATAAAGGTAGTTTTTAACATTAAGTTTTAGTAAAAATTTGTGTTTAAGGTATTTTTTTCTTAGCTCAAGGGAGAGGGGCTGTTCCACGTGAATGTTTTACAGGAGATAAACCCCCCCTCTCCCTCTTCAGATGAAAGATGCATATCTCAGAACTCACAGAACCCAGACGCTCCCAATCCACAAAGGCACGACTCTATGTCGCCAAAAAGGCTTAGCCAAGGACTCTTGAAAAACAAGTTTGTTGTTGATAAGGCATGCATAATAATAAAGTTGTAGGTCTCAAAAACAGGAGGTTTGCTACCGAAAATCGCCTTTCTCCTAACTAGCATGGGGCTAGGAGGAGAAAGGACATAGCCTTGCCTATTTTCTTTGCCCCTTTTATTGTCTCCTTATTTGTCCTGTCTCTGAAAATTTCAAAACTTTTATTTGTATTAATTTTCTTTTTGTAACCAATTTTATTCTTTATTAAATTTTCATAAATTTCTAAAAATGAGTAGATGGCATTTATCACACTGATCTCATCCCACTAAGCCCTGGGAGAACAAGGAACACAAGGAGCCTCTTCAGAGTCTGTTCCTTGGGCCTGTTCCTGAGAGGGACTCTGCAGGGAGAGCAAAGCCTTCCTGGCCTGCCCTCAGGAGACGCCCTTTGCTGCTGGAGCTGCTGTGCTGGAGCCCAGCTGTGTCCCAGCAGTGCCCATGGCCTGGCCCTGCCTGTGCTCACAGCACGGACACGCAGCAGGACAGTGACCAAGCTGCCACAGCACTCGGGCCTTACAGCCACAGAAGGGCTGGGAAGAAGAGGCTGAAGAGGGAAGAGCAGCTGTGGGAAGAGCCAGGGCCATTGTCCCTGGCTGTGCTGATGTGCTGGGAGTCTCTGCCCTCCACCTCTGCTCACAGGCACTGCCCCTGCAGAGACAGAGAGGGGCTGAGGGAACATCTTGGGCACACAGGGCAGAGCAGGACACTTTATTTGACATCAATGCACAGTGATCAGGGCTCCTTCCTGTCTGAGCTTAACACAGGCATGGTAGATACTGATGTAGCAATACTGTGACTAATGCATTCCCTTTATGGAAAAAAAAAAAAAAAAAGAAAGAGAAAAGAAAGAGAAAAGAAAGAAAAGAAAAGAAAAGAAAAGAAAAGAAAAGAAAAGAAAAGAAAAGAAAAGAAAAGAAAAGAAAAGAAAAGAAAAGAAAAGAAAAGAAAAGAAAAGAAAAGAAAAGAAAAGAAAAGAAAAGAAAAGAAAAGAAAAGAAAAGAAAAGAAAAGAAAAGAAAAGAAAAGAAAAGAAAAGAAAAGAAAAGAAAAGAAAAGAAAAGAAAAGAAAAGAAAAGAAAAGAAAAGAAAAGGAAAGGAAAGGAAAGGAAAGGAAAGGAAAGGAAAGGAAAGGAAAGGAAAGGAAAGGAAAGGAAAGGAAAGGAAAGGAAAGGAAAGGAAAGGAAAGGAAAAGAAAAGAAAAGAAAAGAAAAGAAAAGAAAAGAAAAGAAAAGAAAAGAAAAGAAAAGAAAAGAAAAGAAAAGAGAAAAGAAAAGAAAAGAAAAGAAAAGAAAAGAAAAGAAAAGAAAAGAAAAGAAAAGAAAAGAAAAGAAAAGAAAAGAAAAGAAAAGAAAAGAAAAGAAAAGGATAGAAAAGAGAGAAGAGAAAAAAGAAAAAAGAAAAAAGAAAAAAAGAAAATAATTAATACACCAAATAGTATAACAAACAAGACACATGGCACCAAGCAGTCTGGGCCTGGAATGCGTTCCATTCTGAATGCTGTGCAGAAACAAAGAGGCACTTGGTTGTTTCTGTAAAGCACAGAGTGGTCACACTCCTCAGGGCATCCTCCAGCTCCTGGTTCCTCAGGCTGTAGATGAGGGGGTTCAGTGTTGGAGGCAGCAGCGAGCACAGAAGTGACAGTGCCAGACCCAGGGATGGGCACCAGGCTGGCACAGGTGACCTTGAGGCTCTGCAGGGCTCAGGCACAGGGACTGTGCCAGAGTCAGGGCTGAGCTGACACTCTGTGGGCTGGGGCAGAGCCCAGGCAGAAATGAGCCCTGAGCCAGCAGCTCTGCAGTGGTGGCCACCAGGCCGGGTTGCCAAGGGAGGCTTCTGGCCATGCCCTGGAAGCAGCTGCTGCTCCCCAGGGGCCTTTGGTGCCTCAGGCTCTCCCTGGCACAGCTCCCAGCAGGGCACTCTGCACTTGTGCCCGAGCCCTTCACTCTGCTGGGCTGGCCAGGGGCTTTTCCTGCAGCGAGATCTGCCCTGGTCCTGGCACAGGAAAGGCAGGTCCTGCTGGAGCAGGAGGCTCTGCCTGCAATGGGCTCAAACAACTCCAGCAAGGCCCTGTTTGCAAAGCCCCCAGTGGGAAATGAAGAAGGAGATCATGCTGCTTTGAGGGGGAAGAATGCTGAAAGCAGCCTGACTCCTCGAGCCCAAAGTTCCACATGCTGAGAGGGAGCTGAAGCTGTGGCAGAGCTGCTAAAATCCCCAGAGAAAGCAACAACCCAGTGACACCACTGAGAGCTTCTGCAGAGCTGCTGAGCTGGCACAGCCTGGGCACATCTGACTGACAGGGCAGCACTTCAGACTAGAAAAGCCTCGTCCCAAATTTTAACAGCAGCATCTCCTGACATTTCCCTTCTTGGGAGGGGTGTGGAGATTCCTCCCTGGAGTGGGGACACCCCTCAAGGTCACTGCCTGAGGCTGAGCTAAAGAGATTTGCCCACGGTCGTTGGTCTGGTGGAGTGACCCCCATCTCTGGTTAATAACTGGTTTTGCTTTAATGCAATTGCTTCAAAATTGCTTCCTAGAACACTGTCTTAAAATACATGTTACAGCTCCAATACTGTGGCGTAAATCATTCTGATTCAGACCTTTTTGTCTAATCATGATCATAATCAGTCATATCTATATGTACATAAATACTTCTGGTTTGCCATCCTTAATGTTGTGGGACAAAGTTGTCCAATGGTTCAATTCCACCTGTATAATCCTTTGGGCATGAATCCTTGAAAAAGTCTGGGGCTGGGATTGGATCCAGGCACTGCCAGGATCCTCTCTCAGAAGGAGTTTAGAAAGCCTGGGGGTCCTGGTTTGGGTCCTTTGTGAACCTCGTGACACAACAGGAGCTTCTCTAATTAACTTTGCCTGAAGCAGCCACTCTGCCCATGACAGGAACCCCTGTGAGTGTCTGTGACATCCCAGCTCTTTGGCAGCCTGGACACTCCTGGGATATCCCCATGGAGCCCCTGGGAGTGTCTGTCACATCCCAGCTCTTTGGAAGCCTGGACACTCCTGGGATGTCCCCATGGAGCCCCTGGGAGTGTCTGTGACATCCCAGCTCTTTGGCAGCCTGGACACTCCTGGGATGTCCCCATGGAACCCCTGTGAGTGTCGGTGATCTCGCCATTCTTCAGGAGCACAGGGATGTCACCACTGGACTCCTGCCACTACCTGGCACAAATTGGCTCCTTGGCAGGGTACAGACACCTCTGGTGTCACTGTGCAGCCCTGGGACTGTCTGTCACCTCATGACCCTTCGGAAGATTAAGGACCCCTGGGATGTCACCACAGAGCCCCTGTGACTGAGGGTGACCAAACAGATCTGCAGGAGCCCAGAGACCCCCTCAGATGCCACCATGGAGCCCCTGTGCCTGCACGTGAGCTCACAGCTCTTGAGCAGCTGGAAACCCCTGCAATCTCTTCAATCTGCTCTGCTGAGGAAGGAGCCTCAGCAACTTGGAGGTTCCCTGATGAATTTTATCTCTCCAGAGGCTTGTTCAGGCTTCAGCTGTTCAGTTCAGGAATTCAGTGCCAAAGGCTCACTAACATTTCAAAGCACTCTAACAAGAAAAGCCTCTGGGAACAATTTAATTCCAAGTCTTCTATTCTTCTGTGGTTCATTGTACAGATTTCAGAAGTGCTTTCAAAGAGAATATACAATTTATTTTTTAAAAAAATGCAGGGGCTTTTTTGTCCTCTTTAGTTTTGTTTTCCTGTTTATAGATCTATATCAGCAATCTCCAGTTGATATTGATCCCCAGCACCTCCTGAGGTGCTCTGAATAGATATGAACATCAAGACCCTTCATGGCTGACAATCAATCACACTTTGTCCCTATCCCCACCCACCATTTCTCTCATCCAGCCCCTGGCACTCAGAGCAGCCTTGGGCAAATCTGAGCTCCCTCCACTCCAGGCTGCACCTGCAGCTTTCAGCTCCTTGGCTCCAATTCCCACCTGCTTTCCTTGCAGAAGGAGCTGCCCGAGACACAGAGGGATGTTCATTCATTGTCAGCCAACAAAGCCAAGGGAAGGCACAGCTCCATGAAAAACACAAGTCCAGCCAGTGACACAAAGAGAGGGCGAGATCAGGATTTCTTCTCCTGCCATTGTACAATTCCAGGAAATTCCTGGTCTCTCCTCCTGGTGGGAAAACTTGGACATTTCTTAGAAGTGCTCCAATGACCCAGCTAATGAAGATGTGCTCGTGCACCTCACAAGCTGCCGGTCCCCTACAGCCCTGCAGGGCTCCTGTCCCATCTGCTCTGCTCCAGTCTAAAACAGGGACCAGCACTGTCCCAGCATCATTAGAGAGCTGAATTGGAAAGGACCTCAGCAAGTCAGCAGCCCAAGCTGTCAGCAACTGGGTCAGCCCAAGTGGTTCAAGGCTTGATTTGGTCTGGATGGGAAAATCCCAAAGGACAGGGATTAGGGGGCAGCATCTCAGCAGGTGGTTGAGCCCATGGGAACAAAGGTTTCCTCCTGTCCTGGCTGAGCCTCCCCTCTTTCACCCTCCACTCATTGTCTTTTGTCTCGCAGCAGGCTCCCGGTGAAGAGCCTGGCTCTGTGTTCTCCATCACCTCCTCGGGGGCACTGCCAGGCTGGGATGAGGAGCCCCTCAGCCTTCCCTGCTCGGGACTGGACAAGCCCAGCTCCCTCAGCCTCTCCTGACAGCCCAAGGGCTCCAGCCCCACCTTGGAGCCCTTCCCTGACCCTGCTGCAGCTGCCAGACATCTTTCCTGCCCTGGGGAACCCAACCCAGGCCACAGTGAGCTGGAGAATCCCTGTCCTTGCTGTCCTGGTCACACAGCCCAGCCCCTTGTCCTCGTGTCAGGCTCTGGGGTCGATCCTGTGGAACATCCTTTGGTGCAGGCTCTGGCTCCAGGTGCGTGGGGGGGATCCCGGGGGACAGGGGACCCTTCTGGGCATGAACAGCATTGGACTTCTTGGGGGAAACTGTGATGGGAGCTGGGGCAGAGCAACCAACCCAGTGACCTCACATAGCCCTGCTGTGATGTCACACAGCCCCTCATGATGTCACACAATTGGTCTCTGATGTCACAACCCACTCTGTGATGTCACACAGCCACCCTGTAATGTCACAGTCAACTCTGTGATGTCATAGTCTGCTCTATGATGTCAGACCTTTGCCCTCTGATGTCACAGCTGGCTCTGTGATATCACACACATGGCCCATGATGCTCTAGCTCCTCAATGACGTTACATAACCCACTCTGGGATGTCATAGCCCATTCTGTCACCTCATGTTTCCAGATGATCCATGGTCTGCACCTGGTGAGTTAACAAAATGCTCGTTCTCCAAAACCATGGCCCATGGAAACCACACAATGCCCATTGGGTAAGAAGGGGAACTGCAGGTTCAGCAGCCTCAGTGTCCTGCCAGCTCAGCCAAGCCAACTGGAACATTGGGGTCTGTGACCACCAGAGAGACCCCCAGGACAGAAGGGTGCATGCAAAAGGGGAGGGGAAATGTGTTAATGATTTCAGGGAAATCATTATCATATGTCTGTTTAGTCTGGGACAAGCAATGAACATGTATCCAAAATACAGAATATAAACAGAAATTTTCCAGTGCTCAGCAGGCACAGCTTTGGAGGAGCTGTCCCCCTGTGCATCCGGCTGAATAAAGAATGTTGCTTCTGAATGATACATTGGGGTTGAAGGAGTTTTTGATTTTACTGAACTTTTGGTAACACTCCCACTGCCAAGGAAAGCTCTGTCTGCTGCTGTTCACAAACAGAGCAGGGCTGGTGGGAGATCACAGCATCACAGAATGACCAGGTTGGAAGAGACCTCCAAGATCATGGAGTCCAACCCAGGCCCTAACACCTCAACTAAACCATGGAACCAAGTGCCACATCCAGTCTTTTGTTAAACACATCCAGGGATGGTGACGCCACCACCTCCCTGGGCAGGCCATTCCAGAACTTTATCACCCTTTCCATGAAAAACGTTTTCCTAATATCCAACCTATATTTCCCTTGATGAAGCTTGAGACTGTGTCAGTTGCTGCCTGGAGAAAGAGACCAACCCCCACCTGACTACAACCACTTTTCAGGAAGTTGCAGAGAGTGACAAGGTCACCCCTGAGTCTCCTTTTCTCCAGGCTAAACAACCCCAGCTCCCTCAGCCGTTCCTCACAGGAGTTGTGTTCCAAGCCCCTCACCAGCCTCGTTGCCTCTTCTGGATGTGCTCAAGCATCTCAACGTCCTTCCTGAACTGAGGGGCCAGAGCTGGACACAGCAGTCAATGTCCTTCCTGAACTGAGGGGCCAGAGCTGGACACAGCACTCAATGTCCATCCTGAACTGAGGGGCCAGAGCCAGACACAGCACTCGAGGTGCAGCCTCACCAGTGCCGAGTTCAGGGGCAGAATGACCTCCCTGCTCCTGCTGGCCACACCATTCCTGATCCAGGCCAGGAGCCATTGGCCATCTTGGCCCCCTGGGCACACTGCTGCCTCATGTCCAGCCTGCTGTCCATCAATGCCCTCAGGTCCCTTTCTGCCTGGGCACTGTCCAGCCACTCTGTCCCCAGCCTAGAGCACTGCAGGGGTTGTTGTGGCCAAAATACAGGACTCAACATTTGGAGTTATTAAACGTCATCTTATTGGACTCTGCCCACCCATCCAGCTGCTCCAGGTCTCTCTGCAGAGCCCTCCTACCTTCCAACAGATTTACACATGCTCCCAGCTTAGTGTCATCTGCAAATTTACCAATGGAAGACTCAATACCCTCATCAATGTCCTCAGTAAAAATATTGAACAGAACTGGCCCCAGCACAGACCCCTGAGGAACAGCACTCCTGACTGTCCCCAGCTGGATGCAGCACCGTTCCCCACCACCCTCTGGGCCCGGCCATGCAGCCAGTTCTGAACCCAGCAGAGAGTGCTCCTGTCCAAGCCACGGGCTGCCAGCTTGTCCAGCTTCACCACAAGGACAACCCAATGACCACACCCACTGAGCACACCCACTGACTACCCTCATCGACCATATCTCACTGACTACACCCTTTGACCACACCCAATGACTACACCCACTGTGCACACTCACTGACGACCCTCCACTGACCACCCCACTGACCACTTCTCACTGACCAACTCAATGAACAACCCCACTCACAACCCCAATGACTACACCCCAGTGACCACCCCACTAACCAACACCACTGACCACACTGCAGTGTCCTCCCACTGACCACACCCACTGACTACAGCTTACTGACCACACCCACTGCCCACTGCACACTGATCACACCCCAGAGACCACACCCACTGATTGCACCCATTGACCACACCAACTGACTACACCCACTTACTACACACACTGACCACCCCAATGATTACACCTACTGGCCACACCAACTTACCACACACACTGACCATCCCACTGAACACACCCCACTGACCACACCCACCCCATTGATCACATGCAATCACATCAATTGAAATGGCCTCACCCACCCCTTTGACAACACCCTAAAATGGCCACAACTGCTCCATTGATTACATCCCTCACATTGACCACTCCTATCCCAATGACCACACACCCACATTGACCACACCCACTGCACTGACCACACTCATCCCATTGACCCCACCTACTCTCCAATGATCCCATTATGGTGACCACACTGACCACACCCATCCCACTGATCACACCCATTGACCACACCAAACGACCACACCCAATGACCACACCCGCTTCCCACCCTAATGACCACCCCACTGACCAAATCCTCTGACTACCCCTATTGACCATCCCTCACTGACAACACCCTTTGACCACACCCTGTCACAACACCCAGTGCTTACATCCACTGACCACTTCCCACTGACTACTCCACTAACCACTCCCCACTGACTAACCCAATGACCAGACCATAGTTTCCACCCCACTGACCACACCAATTAACCACACCAACTGACAATACTTCACTGACCACACCCTTCTGATCACACCCACTGACCAGACCCTGTTGTCTCTACCCAGTGCCCACATATCCTCTGACCATACCCACTGACAAAAACCACTGACCACACCCACTTACTACCACAAAGACCACACCCACTGACCACCCCAATGACTACATCCCTTGACCACACGCACTTCCCATCCCAATGACAACCCCACTGACCACCCCAGTGACTTCATCAATTGACCACACCCACTGAATACCCCAGCAACCATCATACTGAGCACACCCAATGACAAACTCAATGACCACTGCCCACTGCCCACCCCACTGACAACACCCCACTGACCACACTCACTGATCATACCCACTGAACACACCCACTGACCACACACACTGACCACCCCCTTGACTACCCCAATGACTGCACCCATTGACCTCACCCACTGCCCACCCCAATGACAACCCCACTCACCACTCCCACTTACCACACCCACTGATCACCCCAATGAAAACTCCACTGACCTGCCCACTGACCACTCCCCACTGACCAACCCAACAGCCACACACCAATGACCACCCCACTGCCCATCCCAATGACCACCCAAGGAGAAGGGTGCCCTTTCCAGGCAGGAGGAAGTACATGGCTGGGAAGAGCCAGTCGGTGTTGTTGTAGCTTTCCCTGTATGTTGTCTGTTTTATCCCTTCTGTTATCAATATTGCTCCTGTTCCTATTGCTTATCTTGTTGCTGTTCCCAGTAAATTGTTCTTATCCCAGCCTGGGATCTTTGTCTTTTGTCCTTTCAATGGGGGCTGGAGGGCAGTGAGTGGCAGCACAGATTTAGTGGAAGCAGAAAATTGGGGAATCCCATTCCTAAAGCCTGGCCCATGGAAACTGGGCATCACAGCTGGTGCCAGTCCTGGCTGCCCTGGCAGCAGCCTTGGGAGCGGGTCCCTGGCTGGGGCTGTGGGAACCTCTTCACTCTGGAGCCCAGGGACAAGACTGGAGGGAACGGCTGGAGCTGGGTCAGGGCAGGTTTAGGTTGGATCTGAGGAAAATGTTTTTCTCCCAGAGGCTTCTGGGGCACTGAAGAGGCTCCCAGGGAAGGGTCCCAGCTCCAGGGCTCTCTGAGCTCCAGCAGCGTTTGGACACCACTGCCAGGCCCAGGCTGGGATTGTTGGGGGGTCCTGAGCTGGGCCAGGAGTTGGACTGGAGGATCCTGATGGGTCCCTCCCAACTCAGCCAATTCTGTGGTTCTGGGATCCCATGGCCCTGGGAATGGGATTGGAAATGGTTGCCATGGCAACAGATGCTGGCTCCAGGCCTGAGCTGGTGTCCATGGCAACCACCCCTGGCATGAGGTCACCATGGAGCTGCCAAGGCACTGACCATAGAACAGGGGCTGGTGGTGGTTGCCATGGAAACTGACCATAGCAACAGGGGCTGGGGACGGTTGCCATGGAAACTCACCATAGCAATAAGGGGCTGATGATGGTTGCCTGCTGAGGAACTGAGTTTTCACAGGTCCTCAGAGGGGTTGCCCAAGAGTCTCCAGGCTGTTCCAGAGCTGGAATGTCACAGGCACACACAGGGGCTCCATGGAGACCTCCCAGGGGTTTCTGGGGATGGTCAAGAGTCCTGTGGTCAGACGCAGTCACAGCCATTCCATGGTGACATCCCAGGGCACCTGGGGCTGCAAAGGCACCCATCTGTCATCGGCACTCACAGGGGCTCCACGGTGGCATCCCAGGAGTCCCCAGGCTGCCAAAGAGCTGGAATGTCCCAGACACTCACAGGGCTTCCTGTCATGGGCAGAGTGGGAGCTGCAGGCAAAAGCTTCATTTCTTCATTGGAGAAACTCCTGCTGAGTCATGAGGTAGAGAAATGACACCCAACAGCCACCATGGATCCTCAAACCCCTCCAGGATGCCTAGACTTTTAAAATTCCTTCTAAGAGGGGAGACTGGGAGCAGCTGGATCCAATCCTAGATCCACACATTGTCAAAGGTTTATGTGTAAAAGATTGGACAGATGAAAATGAACCAAAATGCAATTTGTCACACAGGATTATTGATGGAATACAAGATATATTTACATAAATACAGCTATAATTGATTGTGATCAGGATTAGACAGAAACACTTCTTCACACCACAGAGTGAATTTAAAAAAAAGAGTTATTTACTCCAGAGTATAGGAGCTATAACAATTATTAGATTATAGTGCTCAAGGAAGTAATTTTCAAATAAACAGGGCCTTGTTGGAGTTGTTTGAGCGCATTCCAGGCAGAGCCTTCTGCTCCAGCAGGAACTGCCTTTCCTATGCCAGGACCAGGGCAGATCCTGCTGCAGGAAAAGCCCCAGGCCAGGCCCAACACAGTGAAGGCCAGAAATGGGTCCTTGGGGTGCTTTCCAAGGAAACTGGAACTGATGGGGTTGCCATGACACCCAAACCCAGCAGTGGGGTCAGTGCAGTGTCCATGGCCACAGCCCCTTGCAATGGCCCAGGGCAGGTTGGGATGATGATCCACCCTCACTCCTGGCCCAGGCCAGGGCTGCACTGCCCTTCCCCACAGCCTGTCTTCACTGAAGCACTTCCAGGCCTCTCTGCATTTCCCTTCCCCTCACTCTTGGCTCACTCACACACCTCCCAACAACTCACCTGCAGCTTTCAGCTGCAAGGAGTTCAAAGCTTGTCTGTCCTTCAGGAGCTGCTCCAATTCTGCCTTCAGCCAACTCTGGGTTTGGGTATATTGTAGAACTTCCTGCGTGTCTAAAACATTCCTTGCATGACTGTGCCTTGGGGAAGGGGAACCTCCTTGGAGGCAGCTTGGGGTTGGCACACACTTGAGATTTTCTGAAACTCAAGTGTTTAGATTGCTAAAAAACAGAGAAAACCCCTCTTTAGCAGAGTGCAGCCAGTTCTCTGAGCAAAGCAGGTCCCAGGTGAGTGAGGAGAGACAGGATGGGGTTGGGCAATGTGGAGCAAGGTTCACCACACTGGAGCAAGATTATCCATGCTACTCATGGCACAGCTTCTCTGAACAGGCCAGACCTCCTTGGGAGAGACTCTGGATCAATATCAGACACTGTATGTTGCAATCAGCATTTCTCTAAAGAGAAAAGTTCACCTTTGAAAATATGAATGTGGATTTATTAGAATCCCTTTGAAGTATTTCTCCAGAACTCTAGGATAAAAGACTTCCTAGCAAGCTTCTCTATACCAGACAGAAATCAAGGCACAGCCATTGTTTGTCAGGACTTGCTTGATCCTAATGAGCCCCATGGTGCATTTGATGCTGAGCCCTTCAACCTTGGGGCCTGAGAGGAGATTGCACCAACCTTTCCAGGAGTCCAAGTCAGAAGAAAAACCCAAAGTGTCTCCAGGCATTCATGGGTTGCACTGAGGTCCATCCACAACACAGGCCCCTCATGGACTCCTTGCAGGAGAGAATTGGAGGCCAGGATTGCACAAAAACCTCTCACAGACTCAGTGTGGGAAATAAAATCCAAAGTACCTTAAACACCTTGAGTATCTCAAAGCATTAATGAGTCCCACTGAGTGTCAGTGCAAAGCTCTCAAGGGACTCATTAAAGCAGATAATTGGAAGCCAGGATTGAACAAAATCTTCTCAGAGACTCAGTGTCAAAAAAAAAGTTCTTTAAGAAACTTTGAGTACCTTAAAGTATTAATGAGTCCCACTGAGGGTTTGTACTGATTAAAAATCCCAAGGGACTTGTTAAAGTAGATAATTGGGGCCATGATTGCACAATCTTTCTCACAGAATCAGATTTAAAAGGGAAATACCAAGTACCTTAAAACAACTGAAGTACCTTGAAGCATTAATGAGCCCCACTGAGTGTTGTTACTGACCAAGTCCCTCAAGGGACTAATTAAAGCAGATAATTGGAGGCCATGATTGCAGAAACCTCTCAGAAACTCCAAGGCAAAAGCCAAACCCAAGGTCCTTTGAAGAACCTGCAATGGCTGGGAGCATCCAGGAGCCCCCAGGGCCATTCCTGACCAAGGCTCCCCAGGGACTCCTTCCAGCACATCCTTGAGGCCACTGGGCTGTCAGGGGGATGCTGAGGGCAGGACAAGGGGCTGAGAGTGCCCAGCCTTGCTGGGGCTGTGCCAGGAGGCCCCAGGGCCTCAGGACAAGGTGTCTCCTCACAGCCCTTGGTGGCTCAGACCTTACTGTGCCCCAGGGCACCAAGACCTGGCTTCTCTTTGTCCCCTCCTGGCATCACTGCCTGCAGTTCTCTGCTCTGCCTGAGGCCTGGGGACACTTTCTCTGTTGTGTCCCTCAGTGGGACCCATTAAAACTTCCTGAAACTTTGGAGTTGGATTCTGACTTGGAGTTCTTGAGAGGTTTCTTCATCTCCCTGTCAGGGACTGATGTTCAGGGCCTCAGCACAAGCCCCAAGAGGGTCATTAAAGTCCTTGTGCTGTGTCTGTGCTGCTGAGCTGGCTGAGCTCCTGGCACAGAGGCAGCTCCTGGCAACCAAGAGGAGCCTTAAAACACATTTCTCTTGCTGAGCAGCTCTTCTCCCAGCAGGGCTGGGGCACTGCCTGCAGCCACCCCGGGCACAGCACACAAGCACAGAGGGGTTCAGCTCAGCCTGGGCTGGCAGTACAGAGCAGAGCTCACTCAGGGCTCACTGGAGGAGAAATCCTCACAGCATTGGGAACAGTCACTCTCTGGCTGGGGGAAGAGAAGCTGCAGTTCCTGCAGGGATCTCCTGAAGCTGGCACATCCCACAGCTCTGAGGCCCTTCCAGGAGGACTCTCTGAGCTGCTGCAGGGCAGGGATGTGGCCCTAGGGCAGGGCTGGGTTTCCCTGCTGCAGCAGCCGAGGCACAGCACAGGGCAGCTCCCTGTGCCAGGCTCTGCTGCAGGGCTGAGCAGCCGGGGCTGCAGCCAGGGGTGCCCAGGGCTGTCCTGCAGAGCAGGGTCCTGCAGCCCAGGGCGCTGTGCTGGCCCAGGGACTCTGCTGCCTGCCAGGGACAGCTCTCAGCCAGCCCGGGGAGCTGCTCCCAGTGCTGGGGAGAAGCTGTAGGGGGAAGGAGCCACCGTGAGCAGGGCAGGTGCTGCTGCTGAGAGGTGCTGTGTGGGGCAGGGCTGCTCCCAGCTGCACCCCAGCCTGGGCACAGCTCCGGAGGACACTTGCCAAAAGAAGGTGAGCCTGGGATTGCTGTAAAGATCAGGAGCTTTCCTGAGAGTGTTTTCAATTTCCTGCTTGGAGCAGTGTGGGGGAGTTGGGGTGATGACAAAAAGATTTTTGCTTTTTATACATTTTTCATATATTCATAGCTCTGTTAACTACTATTATGTAGGTATAAAACTATAATCTTTAATTAACTCTATTCAACTACTATTGCATATACTTATTATATTATACATATACTTATATACTCTAGTACATATATACATATACGTACATATATACTATAGTATATATTGTATAGTATACATGTACTTATATATACTTATATACTTATAGTATACATATACTTATTTAAGTATAACTCTTAATTAATTCTAGCATGTTTCCTACCCTTTCTTTTAAGTTTTAGAACAACAAGCTGACCTTCTACTTACATTCCTGTAGTCTTAATATCAGGAAGAGGACCTACAAGAATAACATTTTGTTTTTGACCCAGAGTGTTAGCAGTCATAAAAAAAAGTGGGGCAAAGAAACCCTTGGAGCAATGGATTGACCCAGGGCTCTGTAAGTGGTGCAACTGAATCTCATCTTGGATGTTCCTGTTAAATATCCTAATTAATCAACCTTAATAAATTGTTGAAATCAGGGGCTGGGTGTGCCCCATCCCCACTAGGACACCTGGAAGCTTCCAATAAAGGTCTGGTTTTTACTTTACTGTTCTTACACTGTTACAAGGGGGTTTTCTTCTCTTTTGATTGCAGGCAACAGGAGAATGAAAGAAGCAAGGCAGGAATTGTAATCAAAGAATCACAGAACTTTCTGAGCTGAAAAGAACACACAGAATCATCAAAGGAATGTTTGTACATTTACAGAGACTCCAGAACTGATACTTTGGGTGGTCAGTGTCTGCTGGAAGGCTCCTAAAGGGCCTTCAGCCCCTCCTCAGCCCTGGACAACAGCAGCAGCATCACCTTTGCAGGGCCCAGCAGGGCTCTCCTGAGCTGCCCTTGCCCATCTGCAGACAGAGCCTGCCCCAGCCAGGGCCCTGCAGACAGGCAGGTTTCTGTGGGGCTGGGCCCAGGGCACAGAGGGTGGGATGGGCTCTGTCAGCACTGGCAGGGACAAGGCTCCTCTCAGGAGGGAAATGTCCAGGCCCAGGGAGATGCTCAGGGAAGGAGAGGGGGCTGAAGAGAGCAGTGCTGGGGGCAGGAGGGCACTGCTGGTGTGTGGGAGGTGCCGTGCACAGCTGGGCACGGGAACACTGTCCTGAGTGCCCAGCTGTCTCTGCCCTGCCCTCCCAGGCACAGCCCCACAACATCTTCTCTTGGTTCTGCACTGCCCTGATATTGTCCCTGGCATCTGGTGCTCTCAGGGAGGCTCTGGCATTTGCAGCAGCTGAGTCAGGCACTGCCTTTGGCATTGCTGCCAGGCAGCTGTGGCCATGGCCATGGGGTGTCCAAGCTTCCCTGGGACCTGTGGGGCTGTGGGCAAAGCAGTCCATGGGAAAGGGGAATGAGCTGAGCCCCTCCCTGAGATCCCATCATGGGCACACCTGGGGATCTCCTTGCTGTGTCCTTGCAAGCTCTGAGCTGCCCTCCTGGCTGCAAATCTGTGCCAGAGTCCCTCGGAGTTCCCTGAATGTGCCCCGGGGAAGTGCAGAGATGGCAGAGCTGAGGAAATGCTGCTGGGTTTGCCAAGGGAGTCGTGAGTGTCCTTGGCAGAAGGGGGTGCTGAGACCTTGCCCAGAGCCCTTTGGAGAGGGGGAGACATTCAGGGATCCCTCCGCTCTGGGCAGGGTCTGGTTTATCCCAGGGTGACCTGGGAGTGTGATTGTGCTCTGATTGCAGCCAAAGATGCAAACCCAGGGCAGTTGGGAACAAGCCCATCCAGCCCCTCACCTTGCCCAAGCCCCACGGAACCCTTTGCCTCTCACATCTCTCAGTGGCAAACTCTTGAGTGCAGCAGAAATGCTGGGGATTTCTGACCTCAGAGAAGCAGGAATGATGTGTGGGCAGGAAAATAGAGGCTAAAATTCCTTCCCTCTCTCCATGTTCTTTAGAAGTAGGAGTGGAGATGGTAACAAGCCTTTCTGCATTAGGAGTGATTCCCCGAACAAATCCTGAATATCCAGCCTTGTCCCTCTGCCACATGGCCACAAACCCAGGGCAGCAGGGCAGGGATGGCCCCTAGAGAGCCCCACGCACAGGCCTGGCTGCTGCTGGCACACTCAGAGAGCACAACTGGAGCTCAGGCAGGGACCTGGGTGAAGGTTTTCCCAGAGCAGGAACAAGGGTGGGGAGTCACAGCGGGACAGTCTACAGGGAATGGCCCAGGTTTGGCTCCAAGCAGCCTCTGCTGACTTGTCCCTGTCCTTACTCCATGAACAGGTCCCCATGTGCAGGCACAGCAAATGTCCAACAGCAGCTCCATCAGCCACTTCCTCCTGCTGGCATTGGCAGACAGGCGGCAGCTGCAGCTCCTGCACTTCTGCCTCTTCCTGGGCATCTCCCTGGCTGCCCTCCTGGGCAACGGCCTCATCATCAGCGCCGTAGCCTGCGGCCACCATCTGCACAGCCCCATGTTCTTCTTCCTGCTCAACCTGGCCCACACCGACCTGGGCTCCATCTGCACCACTGTCCCCAAAGCCATGCACAATTCCCTCTGGGACACCAGGAACATCTCCTACTCAGGATGTGCTGCCCAAGTCTTTTTCTTTTTGATGTTCATGTCAGCAGAGTATTTCCTGCTGACCATCATGTGCTACGACCGCTACGTGTCCATCTGCAAACCCCTACACTACGGGACCCTCCTGGGCAGCAGAGCTTGTGCCCACATGGCAGCAGCTGCCTGGGCCAGTGCCTTTCTCAATGCTCTCATGCACACAGCCAATACATTTTCCCTGCCCCTGTGCCATGGCAATGTCCTGGGACAGTTCTTCTGT
The DNA here is from genome assembly GCA_017589585.1 of Phylloscopus whistleri. NCBI lineage: Eukaryota > Metazoa > Chordata > Aves > Passeriformes > Phylloscopidae > Phylloscopus > Phylloscopus whistleri. The sequence goes on from JADMLD010000740.1 coordinate 414,753, forward strand.
GAAATCCCACACATCCTCAAGCTCTCCTGCTCAAACTCCAACCTCAGGGAATTTGGCCTTCTTGTGTTTTCCATCTGTTTAGCACTTGGCTGTTTTGTGTTCATTGTTTTCTCGTATGTGCAGATCTTCAGGGCCGTGCTGAGGATCCCCTCTGAGCAGGGACGGCACAAAGCCTTTTCCACCTGCCTCCCTCACCTGGCTGTGCTCTCCCTGTTCCTCAGCACTGCCACATTTGCCAACCTGAAGCCCCCCTCCATCTCCTCCCCATCCTTGGATCTGTCCCTGTCAGTTCTGTACTCGGTGGTGCCTCCAGCCCTGAACCCCCTCATCTACAGCCTGAGGAACCAGGAGCTCAAGGCTGCAGTGTGGAGACTGATCACTGGATGGTTTCAGGGACATTAAACTGCTGGCCAGTTTCTGCAAATCATTTTTAATAAAAGTCATCTTTGATACTTCTTGTTGGTTTCATTTTGAAGATTCTTTTATTTTGTTTTACTTATTTAATCTTGTCCACAAAGTAAAGGACCTTTTGTTCCATTTCTCAATTTGTTTCTCTCCACCTTCCCTTTGGTGACAGACTGTGTCAATGAAGGGCTGTGCTCTTGGTGGCTTGTCTTGGTTTGACAAGACAGGTGTCTGCCAGGGAAACTGGGGTTTCCCTTAGAATAGAGAATGCAAACCCCCCACCCCTGCCAAATTATAAATTTTCAATTAAGGGCTCTCAGGCAAAGATTTGGGAATAGGAATAACAGTTCTTTACTAGGAATATCAATAATACAAATGTGGTAGGAAACAAAACTACCCCACCAAACCAGCAAACAAACAACAACAATTTGGGAAAGCCCTGACAGAATCAGAGCTGCCACCTGGCACCCTGTTAGTCAGGGTGTTGGAAGCAGTCCAGAAGTGAGTCCTGGGATGACAGACGTGGCTCTGTTGGAGCAGGGACGATCCTGTAGCCAAAAAGGGTCTAGGAGTGATGAGGAGGGGTCTAGGAGTGATGAGGAGGGGTCCAGGGGTGAGGTGATGGTGAGATGGGGTCCGGCGATGATGAGATGGGGTCTGGCGAAGATGAGATGGGGTGCCGTCTTCCTCCCAGGAATCGGGGTGAAGCAAGTGAAATCTGTCCCCGGCCGGCTCAGTTTTCCCGGCAGCAATTGTAGACTCCCCCCACTGGGCAGGGCATCCCACAATAGGACCATGCATGCAGATGGGGCTCTGGGGGGAGTGGTATAGTCCGGGGGTATAGTCTGTTGATGGCCCATTACCCAAAAGGCACCCGCCCCTCCCCCCCGTCCCCCTCCTTCCAAAGTTACAAGAAATAAAGAACAATTCCCCAACTGCTTTCAGCAGATGAAAATAGAATACACATTTTTGATTCCATAACCCAGGACATGGCTTTAAAGGAACTCAAAGATCTCCCAGCCAAGTTTTCTGTAGAGATGCCCCTTTGGTTCCCTTCTCTGCAGCTGCAGCAGCAGCTCTGTGTGCAGAGCTGGGGGCAGATCAGTGCTGGCACAGCAGCTGTGCCCAGCAGCAGCAGCACTTGGTGCTGCCAGTGGTGCTGCCGTGGCCCTGCCCCGCTGCCCTCCTGGCCCTGGTGTTGCTGTAGGGCCTGAGTGCTCTCAGGGCCGGGCACAGGGCTGGGGGTGGCAGTGCCGGGGCTGCAGCAGGGACAGCCCATGGGCACTGCTGGGACAGCAGCGCTGAGGCCTCAGCCCATGGCCTGGGGGCTCCAGGCTCCTTGCCCAGGCTCTCTCCAGAACACATTGTCCAGGCCAATGCTCAGCAGAGAAAAGCCCCGGCAGCAGCCCCAGGCTGGCCGTGGGCAGGCTGGGGGCAAACAGCACGGCTGGGGCTCTGCAAGGGCCCTGGGGCACACGGGAAGGAGCAGCAGAGCAGGGCCTGATCCATCCCCACTGCACTGGACACCCCAGGGCAGCGTCCCACAGCCTCCTCAGGCACCTGCCAACAACATCCCCCCTCTGCAGCCCTGGCCTCTCCCCCAGCTCTCACAGCTGCCGCAGCCTTGCAGGCACAGACACGGCAGCACTGCCTCAGGAGCCCCTGTTTGCACTGCCCAGAGCAGGCCTGAGCACCCCCATGGTGTTGGTGTGGGGAGATGAACCTGAGGGAGCACAAATGCCAGCAGCCCCTGGGGCCAGGAAGGGCTGGGGCACAGCAGGGAAACGCCTCAGGTTGGTGGTGGCCTCTGAAGTCAGCCAGAAAGTTTGTTCCCATGAGCTGGGAGTTTGCTGTGCCACTGCAGACGTTGTTGCTCAGAGCCAGGGCTGCCTGGCAGCCACCCCCAAACTGCCCTGATCTGAGACATAGACTCTAAGGAATATAGGATTTTAGGAAAATGAAGATTTTAGTTAGAGATAGGCCTTGCTGTTGTTGGAGTTAATTAAAAACTTTTATAGTTAGTTAAGGAAGACTAGGCTTGAGTTAACTTTTTCCAAATTACTGATTGCTTGTCAACTTTATGTTTGCTTAGCTGTGCTTGCAACAATATATGAGAACCTGCTAAATAGGTTTAGAGACACACGACAATTATAGATACTCCCAAATTCTGAAACTTATTGAAAGTCACGTACCTAAGGAAATGGGAGTCCTACCAACACTCATTTGTCACTTTTGCATTGAAAAGGTAGAAAATTCAGGGTGATGAAGAGTCATTTTACTTCCTCAATTTAAGCCCACTCCCCTTGAATGAGACCACCAACCCAAGTCAAAAGACTAACTGAGCATGCTTAATTGCTTTTTTGCTAATTATCATACGAAGCAGGGAATGGGATGTACCAGGGTTATGAATATGTATTTGTATTTTTGATATTCAACAGTTTTGTTAATTAAATGACTTTGTCATTTTCTGTAAGGCGCCCTCTGCATTTTCTGTGCAGAGCCCTCCTGCCCTCCAGCAGATCCACACTCACACCCAGCTTGGTGTCAGCTGCAAATTTGCTGATGGTGACTCAATCCCCTCATCCAGATCATCAATACAGATCTTGAAATCCACGCTGGCTGGGTCTGATCCCTCAGCCATCCTGTGTGTAATATTTGTTAATTGATATTCCCAAAAATATAATGATTTCCTGACAGGGTGATACTGGTGGAGAGTAAGAATATGGTCTCTGTAAAGCTTCAGGAGGCACTGCCAGCTCTGGCGGGAACTGAATGGTAACCTCACAAGAGCCTCTTTTACATTACCTTTGTGTATGTTTACAGATTATATTTTATACATGTAATATCCTCGGGTGCGGGTGATGGTGAATTATATTATTTCTGAGTGCCAGGAAAATCCTTTGCAGCACAGAATCCTACCCGAGTCCGGGAAGGAGACAAAGGAATTAACATACCAATACAAGGAACAGAATGCTGAAACCAGGTGCGGTAGATATCTGATAAAGAGTAACTACCCAACAGAATAGGACCCAGCTAAGCCTTCAGGGATTCCCGGAACCACCCATCTCACCCAGGAAATCTATGGTCCCCGCAGCCACGATATCAGCAGAGTCATCAAAAGATAAAAAACCTACAGAAATTCAGAACTGAGCAGTGGCACCAACATCAACTCAAAAAATTACATATTCCCCCTCGCTATTTGGACTATTTTAAACATGTTTTAACTTGTTCCGTGAACTAAGGGTATAAAACTGGCAGGCTGGGACTCAGACAGGTGTGGGATCTGGAGAGGGAGTGTGGGTGACACTCCAAGGGAGATGCCACCCAGGGCGGCCCTGTCCATTTCCTTGCTCTGCAGGCTGTAAATTTCGGTGCTGTTTCTGGTAAATCTCGGTATTGGCTTTGTCAATTTCGTGCTCACTGACAATCTGGTAATAAATTCTTGTTTATTTTAATTGGCTCTACTTATTATAACACTGTGGGTGCCCTGTGATGGCACTCAAGGTGAGCTGTTCCATCACCTGGCCAGGCCCCGAGGTCAGGCTGACAGGCCTGGAGTTCACCAGGTCCTCCTTCCAGCCCTTCTTGGGGTTGGGCTCACATTGACACCTGCAGTCCCCTGGGGCCTCCCAGGTGAGTGAGGACTGAGGAGAAATGATGGAGAGCAGCTTGGGGAGCTCATCCAGCAGCTCCCTCATGCCCCTAGGATGGATCCCATCTGGTCCCAGAGACACCTGTGAGCATCTGAGTGGCTCAGCAGGTCAGCAGCTGCTTCCTCCTGGATGACAGGGGGGCTCTTCTGCTCCCTGTCCCCATCTACCAGCTCAGGAGGACACTTGTCCTGAGGACAACCTGTCCTGTTGTTGAAAATTTAGCAAAACAAGGTGTTAAGCAGCTCAGCCTTTTCTTCAATTACTGTATTCCCCACTGTAATAGAGAATAATTCATGTTTTCATAATGTTCATTGTAAGAGGGAATGATTTAGGTTTTTATAAAGTTCACGGTTGTAATAAGTAGTTAATTCATGTTTTTATAATGTTGTTATGGTGACGGGTGAATTATATTTTTGTAATAACATTGTTGTAATAAGTAAAAGGATAAGGGTTACAGTATATGAGAAGAAACCAAGAAAGGCAGCCACAAACAGGAACCGGGCTAAGGAGAATTTCGCAAGAAGGCCCCTCTGTCTCCAGGAGAGGAGACAAAGAAATTATAATACCAATGAAAGGAGTGGAGCAACCAAGCCGAAGGTGATCGACACCGATAAAGGACACAGTATCTAGTCTGGGACATTAAGGGTGTTCAAGTATGTCCTCACACCCAGGAAACCCTTTTAGATGGAATCCCTGCTTTCAGAATCCTGTCAGCCACTACACAAAAAGACAAAAGAATACATAGGAGCTTTGGAATCCAACATCAGACTCAGCAGCAGCGAAGTTTCAAGACCACCCCACATCTGGATCTGTGGAACAAGCCCAGACACGCACACAGAAACCGAGCCCAAAGGAGTATAAAGCAGAAGGATTTCCAGGCGAGCAGTGTGAGACCTCAGGGCGACATGGCGCTGCGGAGCTCAGGTCGGAGACTCTCACCCAATGTGCATTACTTCCTTGATTTGCTTGGCTTTGTCAATTTCTTGTCAATTTCATGTTCTAAATTTCTCATTGGCAATAAATTGTTTTTGATTTGAAATTAGCTCCAAAAATTTATAACACCCACTGCATGCAATAAAGACTAGAGCTTCTCCTTATCCCACCTTTTGCTATTAATATTTTTATAGAAACATTTTCTATTATTTTTCATGGAAGTGGCCAGGTTAAGCTCTAATCGATCTTTCACCTCTATAATTTTCTTTTTGCATGAGCTAACAACATCCTTAAACACTTCCTGAGATTCCTGACCTTCTGTCCATAGGTGATGCACCCTCTTTTTTTCCCATGAGTACCCATGAAAGCACCACGGGCAGCCAGGACAGCCATTTTCCTCATTGGCTCATCTTTTGGCACATCAGGACAGGCTGCTCCTTTCCCCTTAAGATTTCTTTCTTGAAGTGTGTCCTTCCTTCCTGGACCCCATTTATTTTTAAGGGCTGTTTCCCTTAAATCTCCATCCCAAATAGGCCAAAGTCTGCCCTCTGTAATTGCAGTGTAGAAGGTTTGTGGATGCCCCTCCTTCTTTCACAGAATATTGAAAACTTGATTATTTCATGGTCACTGTACCCCAGGCAGCCTCCAACCACCACATCTCCCAGCAGCCCTGCTCTGTCTGTGAACAGCAGCAGATAGAGCTTTCCTTGGCAGTGGGAGTGTTACCAAAAGTTCAGTAAAATCAAAAACTCCTTCACCCCAATGTAGTATTCAGAAGCAGCATTCTTTATTCAGCTGGATGCACGGGGGGACAGCTCCTCCAAAGCCATGTGTGCTGAGGACAGGAAAGCTTCTGTTTATATTCTGTATTTTGGATACATATTCATTGCTTGTCCCAGACTAAACAGACATATGATAATCATTTCCCTGAAATCATTAACACATTTCCCCTCCCCTTTTGCATGCACCCTTCTGTCCTGGGGGTCTCTCTGGTGGTCCCTGGTGGTCACAGACCCCAATGTTTCAGTCAGCCTGGCTGAGCTGGCAGGACACTGAGGCTGCTGAACTTGCAGTTCCCCTTCTTACCCAATGGGCATTGTGTGGTTTCCATGGGCCATGGTTTTGGAGAACGAGCATTGTGTTAGCTCACCAGGTGCAGACCACTGATCATCTGGAAACATGAGGTCATAGAGTGGGCTATGACATCTCAGAGTGGGTTATGTGAGGTCATGGAGGAGCTATAGCATCATGGGCCATGTGTGTGATATCACAGAGTCAGCTGTGACACCACAGGGCAAAGGTCTGACATCATAGATCAGGTTATGACATCACAGAGTTGGCTGTGACATCAGAGACCAGCTGTGTGATATCATGAGCGGCTGTGTGACATCACGGGGGGGTCTGTGTGAGGTCACTGTGTTAGTCATTCTCCCCTGGCCCCAACTCACATTTCCCCCCAGAGAAGTCTCTCCTGCTGCTCGTGATCAGCAGGGTCCCCTGTCACCCTGGGTCCCCCTTGCCCCCAGCGCTGCAGCCTCCCCCAAGGATGTTCCACAAATCAACCCCCAGAGCCTGACACGGGGACAAGGGGCTGGGCTGTGTGACCAGGACATCAAGGACAGGGTCAGGGAAGGGCTCCAAGGGAAGGGCTGGAGCCCTTGGGCTGTCAGGAGAGGCTGAGGGAGCTGGGCTTGTCCAGCCCAGAGCAGGGAAGGCTGAGGGGCTCCTCATCCCAGCCTGGCAGTGCCCCCGAGGAGGTGATGGAGAACACAGAGCCAGGCTCTTCACCAGGGGGGCTGCTGGGAGACAAAAGACAATGAGTAGAGGCTGAAAGAGGGGAGGCTCAGCCAGGACAGGAAGAAACCTTTGTTCCCATGGGCTCAGCCAGCTGCTGAGATGCTGCCCCCTAATCCCGGTCCTTTGGGATTTTCCAATCCAGACCAAATCAAGCCTTGAACCACTTGGTCTGACCCAGTTGCTGACAGCTTGGGCTGCAGTTGGGTTTCTGAAATTTCCTCCAAAATCTCCAAAAATCCCCCAAAATGTCCAAAATTCACCCCAAAACTCAATTAAAATGACCCAAAATGCCCAAAATGACCCAAAACTCCCCAAAATTCCCCAAAGTTTCTGAAATTTCCCCACAAAATTCCCCTCAAATTCTCCAAAACCTCCCAAAATCTCCCCAAAAATTCCCTCGAAATTGCCGAAATTCCTGCAAAAATCCCCAAACTTTTCAAAATTCCTCAAAATCTTCCAAAATTCCCCAAATTTTCCCCTTAAATTCCCCAAAGTGACCCCAAAAAGACCCCAAATTCCAAAAAAACTCCAAAAAATCCCTGAAATTTCACTGCAAATTCCTAAAAATTTCCCCCAAAATCTCCCAAAATTTCCCCAAATTTCCCTCAAAATCCCCCAAATTTCTTCCAAATTCTCCCCAAATTCTCCAAATTTCCCCATAATTCCCTTAAAATCACCCCAAAATCTCCCAAAATCCCTCCAAATTCTCTTAAAAATCCCACAAAATTCCCCAAAATCCCTCCAAATCGACCCCAAAAATCTTCCAATCCAGACCAAATCAAGCCTTGAACCACTTGGTCTGACCCAGTTGCTGACAGCTTGGGCTGCTGACTTGCTGAGGTCCTTTCCAATTCAGCTCTCTAATGATGCTGGGACAGTGCTGGTCCCTGTTTTAGACTGGAGCAGAGCAGATGGGACAGGAGCCCTGCAGGGCTGTAGGGGACCGGCAGCTTGTGAGGTGCACGAGCACATCTTCATTAGCTGGGTCATTGGAGCACTTCTAAGAAATGTCCAAGTTTTCCCACCAGGAGGAGAGACCAGGAATTTCCTGGAAGTGTACAATGGCAGGAGAAGAAATCCTGATCGTGCCCTCTCTTTGTGTCACTGTCTGGACTTGTGTTTTTCATGGAGCTGTGCCTTCCCTTGGCTTTGTTGGCTGACAAGAAATGAACATCCCTCTGTGTCTCGGGCAGCTCCTTCTGCAAGGAAAGCAGGTGGGAGTTGGTGCCAAGGAGCTGAAAGCTGCAGATGCAGCCTGGAGTGGAGGGAGCTCAGATTTGCCCAAGGCTGCTCTGAGTGCCAGGGGCTGGATGAGGGAAATGGTGGGGTGGGGATAGGGACAAAGTGTGATTGATTGTCAGCCATGAAGGGTCTTGTTGTTCATATCTATTCAGAGCACCTCAGGAGGTGCTGGGGATCAATATCAACTGGAGATTGCCGATATCAATCTATAAAAAGGAAAATAAAACTAAAAAGAATAAAAAAACCCTCTGCATTTAAAAAAAAATATAGTGTATTCTCTTTAAATACACTTCTGAAATCTGTACAATTAACCACAGAAGAATTGAAGACTTGAAATTAAATTATTCCCAGGGGCTTTTCTTGTTAGAGTGCTTTGGAATGTTAATGAGCCTTTGGCACTGAATTCCTGAGCTGAAGAGCTGAAGACTGAACAAGCCTCGGGAGAGCTAAAATTCATCAGGGAACCTCCAAGTTGCTGAGGATCCATCCTCAGCAGAGCAGATTGAAGAGATTCCAGGGGTTTCCAGCTGCTCAAGAGCTGTGAGCTCATGTGCAGGCACAGGGGCTCCATGGTGGCATCTGAGAGGTCTCTGGGCTCCTGCAGATCTGTTTGGTCACCCTCAGTCACAGGGGCTCTGTGGTGACATCCCAGGGGTCCTTAATCTCCCTAAGGGTCATGAGGTGACAGACAGTCCCAGGGCTGGACAGTGACAACAGAAGTGTCTGTACCCTGCCAAAGAGCCAATTTGTGCCAGGCAGTGGCAGGAGTCCAGTGGTGACATCCGTGTCCTGTGCTCCGAAAGAACAGCAAGGTCACCGACACTCCCAGGGGCTCCATGGGGACATCCCAGGAGTGTCCAGGCTGCCAAAGAGCTGGGATGTCACAGACACTCACAGGGGTTCCTGTCATGGGCAGAGAGGCAGCTTCAGGCAAAGTTTCTTAGATAAGCTCCTGTTGTGTCACAAGGTTCACAAAGGACCCAAACCAGGACCCCCAGGCTTTCTAAACTCCTTCTGGGAGAGGATCCTGGCAGTGCCTGGATCCAATCCCAGCCCCAGACTTTCTCAAGGGTTTATGCCTAAAGGATTACTCAGGTGGAACTGAACCTTTGTACAACTTTGTCCCTCAACATTAAGGATGGCAAACCAGAAGTATTTATGTACATATAGATATGACTGACTATGATCATGATTAGATAAAAAGGTCTTAACCAGAATTATTTACTCCACAGTATAGGAGATGTAACATCTATTTTAAGACAGTGCTCTAGGAAGCAATTTTGAAGCAATTGCATTAAAGCAAAACCAGTTATTAACCAGAGATGGGTGTCACTCCCCCAGACCAACGATCGTGGGCAAATCTCTTTAGCTCAGCCTCAGGCAGTGATCTTGAGGGGTGTCCCCACTCCAGGGAGGAATCTCCACACACCCTCCAGGAAGAGAAATGTCAGGAGATGCTGCTGTTAAAATTTGGGAGGGGGCTTTTCTAGTCTGAAGTGCTGCCCTGTCAGTCAGATGTGCCCAGGCTGTGCCAGCTCAGCAGCTCTGCAGAAGCTCTCAGTGGTGTCACTGGGTTGTTGCTTTCTCTGGGGATTTTAGCAGCTCTGCTCCATCTTCAGCTCCCTCTCAGCATGTGGAACTTTGGGATGGAAGAGTCAGGCTGCTTTCAGCATTCTTCATCCCCAAAGCAGCATGATCCCCTTCTTCATTTCCCACTGGGGGCTTTGCAAACAGGGCCTTGCTGGAGTTGTTTGAGCCCATTGCAGGCAGAGCCTCCTGCTCCAGCAGGACCTGCCTTTCCTGTGCCAGGACCAGGGCAGATCTCGCTGCAGGAAAAGCCCCAGGCCAGCCCCAGCAGAGTGAAGGGCTCGGGCACAAGTGCAGAGTGTTGGGAGCTGTGCCAGGGAGAGTCTGAGGCACCAAAGGCCCCTGGGCAGCAGCAGCTGCTTCCAGGGCATGGCCAGAAGCCTCCCTTGGCAACCCGGCCTGGTGGCCACCACTGCAGAGCTGCTGGCTCAGGGCTCATTTCTGCCTGGGCTCTGCCCCAGCCCACAGAGTGTCAGCTCAGCCCTGACTCTGGCACAGCCCCTGTGTCTGGGCCCTGCAGAGCCTCAAGGTCACCTGTGCCAGCCTGGTGCCCATCCCTGGGTCCGGCACTGTCACTTCTGTGCTCGCTGCTGCCTCCAACACTGAACCCCCTCATCTACAGCCTGAAGAACCAGGAGCTGGAGGATGCCCTGAGGAGTGTGACCACTCTGTGCTTTTCAGAAACAACCAAGTGCCTCTTTGTTTCTGCACAGCATTCAGAATGGAACGCATTCCAGGCCCAGACTGCTTTGTGCCCGGTGTATCTCCTTTGTTATTCTATTTGCTGTATTCTCTTTTACCTTTTTTCTTTTTTCTTTTTTTTTTATTTTTTTTATAATGTTTTTTATAAAGGGATGCCATTACTCACAGTATTGCTACATCAGTATCTACCATGCCTGTGTTAAGCTCAGACAGTAAGGAGCCCTGATCACTGTGCATTGATGTCAAATAAAGTGTCCTGCTCTGCCCTGTGTGCCCAAGATGTTCCCTCAGCCCCTCTCTGTCTCTGCAGGGGCAGTGCCTGTGAGCAGAGGTGGAGGGCAGAGACTCCCAGCACAGCAGCACAGCCAGGGACATGGCCCTGCCTCTTCCCACAGCTGCTTTTCCCAGCTCCAGCCTCTCCTTCCCAGCCCTTCTGTGGCTGTAAGGCCGCAGTGCTGTGGCAGCTTGGTCACTGTCCTGCTGCTTGTCCGTGCTGTGAGCACAGGGAGGGCCAGGCCATGGGCACTGCTGGGACACAGCTGGGCTCCAGCACAGCAGCTCCAGCAGCCAAGGGCATCTCCTGAGGGCAGCCCAGGAAGGCTTTGCTCTCCCTGCAGAGTCCCTCTCAGGAACAGGCCCAAGGAACAGACTCTGAAGAGGCTCCTTGTGTTCCTTGTTCTCCCAGGGCTCCGTGGGATGAGATCAGGGTCCCAGGGTGGCCTTCAGGGGACTCAGGTCTGGGTCAGGCACTGCTTCTTGGTGGCCAGGGCCCATCAGATGGTGAAGGGTCTGTGCTGAACCTTCCTGGGGCTCTGCAGCTTGTGCCAGGGCTGATGGCAGGGGAATGTTTGTCTGGAGGGCCTTGGGAGATGCCAGGAGAGCCCAGGGCACCTGCAGGGACAGTGTGTGCCAGGGACCAGCAGGGAATGGAGCTCCCTGGGCACAGGCCTGGCCAGGGTGGGGTCACCCCGAGGTCAAGGACTGAATGTCTGCTGTGAGCCAGGAGAGCTCTGCAGCGCCAGGGGACACAGCAGGCACAGGAAAGGAGTCTGGGCACTGGGTGCTCTGACCCCCAGAGAACTTCCCCAGGAGGATGCAGGGCAGCCCCAAGGCCATGTGGCAGCCCTGGAACAAGGCAGGCACCTGTTATAAATACAAATAAAATAAACAACAAATTTAAAATTTAGCAGCAATTTTAATAAAAAATTAATATAAAATCAAACATATAAAAAAATTCGGCAATGATTAATTTAGTCTGATTAGGGTTCTGATAAGGCATAAGCAAAACTGACCGGGGTACGGGGAGGGCTTCTCACCCCAGCTCATGTACAAAACAGAGCAATTCAGACTACACTTATATACTATCTGCTAACACAGATTCATCAATGTTTCCTGTAAGTTTCCTCCTATTTCCAATTCTAAAAATCTACGTCACTGTACTTCATGGCACATGCTTCACTTGTTGTTAGGGGGTCTTCTGTCTTCTTTTGGTGGTTTTTTGGATGAAGGCTCACAGTCTTCCTCATTGTCCTCTGGATAACCTTGCAGGTTGTGCATGCACCCCAAGCCTTGTGTTACATTAGCCAGCATCATATTCCAAAAATAAGCCTTAAATAAAAACACAACTTAGATTCTGTACCTGGAACCATCCCAATTGTCCATCTCAAGGGCGATCTTCCAATTATCCCAAGACCTATTCAGTTTTGGGATTTTACTTATCTCAAATTACATCCTGTATCTGGCTTTTTTCATAAACATCTGCAAACATCAGTTTTCTGACGCTAATCGTATATCGTTTGTCTTTTTCTAAAATATTGATATAGTTACAATTTAGTTAGCAGGAAATCATTCATTTATCACAGGGCTGAGATGCAGCTGCCCCAGCGGTGCCTCCGAGCTGGCAGGGCCATGGTCACTCAGGGTCAGTGGCCAGGCAGTTCTGTTGACTGGACACGGGTCTGGACACTTCCCTTGGAGCGTCTCCAGGCATGGAATGTTGGGGCTGTCACTGCTGTGGTGTCACAGAGACAGGAACGCTGGGGCTGCCCTGGTCCTGCCCCAGCCCAGCAGCTCTGCCAGCTCCTCCTGGGGACAGCAAGGCTGAGCCAAAGGGTGAGAATTGCAGAATGGGCTGAGCTGGGAGGGACCCACCGGGATCATGGAGTCCAACCCCCAGCCCTGCACAGACACCCCAACAATCCCAGCCTGGGCATCCCTGGGAGCGGTGTCCAAAGGCGCCTGGAGCTCCAGCAGCCTCAGGGCCGTGACCATTCCCTGGGGAGCCTGGGCAGTGCCTGAGCCCCCTCTGGGGGAAGAAGCTTTTGCTGCTCTCCAGCCCAGCCCTGCCCTGGCCCAGCCCCAGCCGTTCCCTCGGGTGCTGTCCCTGCTCCCCCGGGGCAGAGGTGGGAGCTGCCCCAGCGCTGCCCCTCGGGAGGAGCCGCAGCCCCCGGGGAGCTCTGAGCTCCGTCTGCTGGGCTGCGGCCGAACCGAGCCAGCGCCCGCAGAGCTCTGGGGAAATGTCCTGCCCCTGGCTCAGGGCTGGGCCAGGGCCACGGGGTGAAAATCAACTTCCAACTTCTGCCCCACAGCAGGGAGGAGCAGCAATTCTTGGGTGAGAGAGACTCTTTCCAAGGGCCTGCAGGGACAGGACAAGGGGGAATGGCTTCCCACTGCCTGAAGGCAGGGCTGGATGGGATGTTGGGAAGGAATTCTTCCCTCTGAGGGTGGTGAGGCCCTGGCACCGGTTGCCCAGCGGAGCTGTGGCTGCTCCATCCTTGGAAGTGTCCAAGGCCAGGCTGGACAGAGCTTCCTGTCCAGGAGTGGTGGGATGTGATGGGGTGAGGATTGTGAGGGAGGGATGGGGTCTGTTTAGCTGAAAGCTGAGGATGATGAGGCCGAGTGAGACCCTGATCCTGAGTGGATTCTGGGGTATCTCACATCGCTGAAGGAATTCCAGGGTATCTCCTGTTCCTGTACACACGAGGTCATGGTGTACAGGATTAGGTACAGCCCCAGCCTGGCTCCCTGGGACTCTCAGAGGGCTGACTGGGGTTGTGCTCTCAGGTGGACAAAGTGCCAAGACCCCTCTGCTGTCCCCATCAGGTTCTTCTTCCTCAACTGGTGCGGCCTGGGACAGTCCCAGCACTTCCAGCTGCTGAATGACTGGGCCAGCCCTGTCCTGACTACTCCATCATTGATTACCCTTTCACCCAGGTGAGCCCTGCCAGGCTGGCCCCTCACCCTGCTCCTCCTCCTCCTTCTTGCAGCCCTCATGCCTGGGACAGTTCCCTGCTAAGCAGGGCAGTAAAAATGTCTGGCAGCTGCAGCAGGGTCAGGGAAGGGCTCCAAGGTGGGGCTGCAGCCCTTGGGCTGTCAGGAGAGGCTGAGGGAGCTGGGCTTGTCCAGCCCCAAGCAGGGAAGGCTGAGGGGCTCCTCATCCCAGCCTGGCAGTGCCCCCGAGGAGGTGATGGAGAACACAGAGCCAGGCTCTTCACCGGGAGCCTGCTGGGAGACAAAAGACAATGGGTGGAAGGGGCAAGAGGGGAGATCAGCCAGGACAGGAGGAGATGCAATGAGTCAGGCTGGTTTCAGCATTTCCTCAGCACCAAAAGCAGCCTGACCCCCTTCTCCATTCCCCACTGACAGCTTTGCAAATCAGGAATTGTTCAGGCTCTTTTATCCCCACTCCACGCAGAGCATCCCAATTAAACAACTGAACTGTGTTTGCATCTATCACAGAATCATCTTTGTCTAAAATTGGTTTTGTATAGAAATCTCTTGTGAATGGTGGACATATCAGATGTTGCTAGAATGTCTCACATTGCTGAGGGAAGAGTTTCAATGTTTCTCAAATCATATCATGTTCCCATTTTTTATGTTGGCAATGAAGAGACATTTTCTGTGCCTCTGAGTCCCACCAGTTCCTGACCCCAAAAAACACAAACCTGATGAGTTGTGGTTCCCACTTGCACCTCCCTCCATACCCAGAGCAGAGCTGCCTTGTCCCAGAAAGTCCCTGGCAATGCAGGGATGAAGGGAACAGGACAGGCTGGGGTGGTTGTGAGCCCAGGGCAGGACCTGGCCCTTGGTCTCGCTGAACCTCATCCCATTGTCCTGGGCCCAGGGCTCCAGCCTGTCCAGATCCCTCTGCAGAGCTTCCTGCCCTCCAGCACAGCCACACTCCCAGCCAGCCTGGGCTCCCTGGGAACTGACTGAGGGTGCCCTCGATGCCCTCGTCCAGATCATCCATCAAGAGATTGACCTGACCTGGCCCCAGCCCTGAGCCCTGGGGACAGCCCTGGATGTGACTCCATTCCTCAGCTGCTCTGAGTCCCAGGGGCTGGATGAGGGAAATGCTGGGGTGGGGGTAGGGACAAAGTCTGATTGATTGTCAGCTGTTATAAGTTAATGCATTTTAATCTTAGTTAAAACTTTTAAATTTCTTTAAAAAGAATAAACCTATCAAGAATTCGTTTTTGGCTATTGGCATGTAGTTTAACCACTGAGAAAACAAAATGTGAGTGGTGGTAAAAAATACGAACATTTAATAAATTTTAATAAAAACAATAAATTAAAATTAACTGAAAATATCTAAAAGCAAAGTATTAGTATGTTAAAATTATAGCAAACTATCCAAAGGTAAAATAGTTTATTGTTTAAGTACATAAAAGTTGTATGTAATTTTAATAATATGTTTTATATGTGTATTTCACCAAAGTCAAGAGGTAGATATTATCATAAGCTAAAGCAGTTTAATTCCAGTTAAAACCTTTAAATTTCTTTAAAAAGAATAAACCTATCAAGAACCAGTTCTTGGCTATTGGCATGTAGTTTAACCACCGAGAAAACATAACGCGACTTTTGGTAATACCCATACGGAACTGAAAATGTGCAGGAGCCGCCCTCTTTTCCCCGGGTGAGCACAAGGTCACATCCTGCTGGGGTCGGGCTGGGCCAGGCCCCGCTGCCCCTCAGCAGCCGGGCCGGGCCCGGCCGGGCCTCCGGGAGCCGCTGCCCCGCGGGGGAGCAGCCCGGCCCTGCCTGGGCCCGAGAGCAGCAGCAGCCAGGGAGGGCAGGAAAAGCCCCGGCAGCTCCCGAGTCGCCGGCCGTGGCTGGGGGGGATGTTCCCCCCTGCTCCTTCCTCAGGCCTCAGGGAGCAGCTCTGAGCGGCCCAAGCCACAAAATCCAAAACTAAAAAAAAAAAGCATCCAGCAGCCTCTCCACCGGCACGGCCTTGAGATCTTTGCAGCTCCCACAGGCAGGGACCACGTACCCACCGCAAGTCTGAGCGAGCTTTAACTCTTTCTGCCAGCAAATAAACTTCCAAAGCACAGGCCCTTCCCAGAGTGAGGACAAACAACATAATTAAACCATAAAAAAACACAACATGAAACTGAAGTAAAAAAAAAGTAAAAAAACTATTCAAATAAAAAAAAGTAACCCAATTTCGCTAAACATTTCTAATAAACTATAAAAAATAAATTGTTTTTCCAGTAACATATTAATACTGTTTAAAAGAATATAAAGTTCTAGTTAAAAGTAATACAAAGCTCTTTGTTCCTAAATAAAAAACAACTTTTAGTTCTTAAAATAAAAATAATTAAAAAAATAAAAAAACCCCTTTGTATTGTACTAAAAAAGCATCCTTAAAACAATACCCCTAATAGCAAATTAGCCCATATGCAGTATTAGAAAACTGCTAATAAGTAAAATTTCACAGTTTACAAAAATTCCTTTCAAGTCGTTACAAATGTATAACATAAAAACCACCAAAAACTGTTTCTCTTGTAACAATATCTCTATAAAACCCAAAAAACTCCTTTCCCAAAAAAACTAATAAAAATTATTTTTAAATAATAAAACTGACTGAAATTACAAGATTTGTCTTTTTATGTTGTATGCAAAAAAGTGAACACTTGTAGAAGAAAAAAAGGACATTTTAAAAGTTTCATTTTGTTTTTTTTCCTTTTTTTATGATTTTCATTCTATCAGTGTGTCTAAATAAACTATCCTTGTAATTTTAAAGGAAACCTGTTTTACTCTTTATGTTCTCCTAATCATATAAAAATAGCAAGTAATAAAACAATCACATCAGCCATGAAGGGTCTTGATTTTCAGATCTGTTCAGTCTGCACAAGGAGGTGCTGGGAATCAATATCCACTGGGGATTGCTGATATCAAACGATAAAAAGGAAAAGAAAACCAAATAGGACAAAACAAATGTCTCTTCACCATTTTCAATATAGTAAATTCACTTTGCATACATTTCTGAAATCTGTCTAATTAACCACAGAAGTATTGAAGACTTGAGTTATTCCCATGGGCTTGTCTTGTTTGGGTGTTTTGAACAAATGTTTATGAGCCTTTGTCAATGAATTTCTGAACTGAAGAGCTCAAGGAAGAAGAGGCCTCTGGAAAAGTCAAATTCACCAGCAGCCTCCAAGGGCCTGAGGATCCATCCTCATCAGAGCAGCAATGAACAGAAATGGGCACAGCTTTCTGGCTGCCCCAGTTTTGGGATGGGCCCTGGGCCTGCACCAGGAGCAGCTCTGGAGGGCCCCAAGGCCGGGGCTGTTGTGCTGGCCTGGGCAGATGGGATGGCAGCAGGGGCTGCAGAGCTCTCAGGAGCTCAGGGAGAGGGGAGCAGGGCACCCAGGGAGCCTGGTTTTCCCTTGGCCCTGCACCTCTCCCATGGCTGGGGCTGAGCCCTGTGGGAGCTGCAGCTGCTGCTGTGCCCTTGCAAGGGGCTGAGGCCGTGGGGCCCCTGCCCAGAGCAGCCTGCCCTGAGCAGAGCTGTGGGGCCAGAGCCGGCTGGGCTGTGCTGGGGAGAGGCCCTTGGTGCTGCAGAGAGCTCAGGGCAGCTGGCAGAGCTTGCAGGGAGCTGGGCTGGGCTGAGAGAGCCTGGCACAGACACCATCAGTGTCCATCTCAGTCTGTGTGACCTGTGTGCAGGGGCCAAGAAAAGCACCCCGGGGTCCACAGGTTCTCTGTGTGGGAGTGAGCTTGTGACCCCTGGAGCCCTCCCAAGTGCTGGGGCTGCAGCTTCACCTCTAGAGGAGATGGGACAGATGGATTCTTTTTTGTGTTTGCTTTTACAGGTGACCTAGATCCATATTGTAGAGGAGGTGTTTTGTGTCAGATAACACTGGAAGAGTGATAAATATAATACTTTTTAGCTGAAAGTAGTATTTCATGCATAATACACAATGAGAAAAAAAACATGTATGATCAGAAGAGCATCAGTGTTTTTCAGAGGATGAGAAACTCATTGATGTTCCAGTAGTCAAATCTGTTCATATCCTTCCCTCAGGGCTTCCTTGAGATGAAAGATGACCAGCAGAGGCCAAGGCCAGCCAGAGCTCTCTGTCCCGGCAGCTTTTGTCTGGGAGAACCCTTGCATATAGGGAATTTTTCAGGGGGAGTATTAATTTTTGGCCATGGGCACCTAGAAAGATGGATGGCTCTTTCCCATAGGAAGGTAAGCTCAGAGGCCCAGTGCTCCAGGGGCTGATGAGAGGCAGCCGTCAGCATTCCAAGATCTGCTGGACCTTTCAGGTGGTCCCTGGGAAACAAAACCAGCCAGACCTGTTCCATCTCCCCTTGATTCCATGAGGCCCTGTAGTGTCACAAAGTTCTCTTTGCTTCTGAGGTGTCAAAATGGCCCCTTGCTTCCATGAGGCCCATCAGAGTCAAAAAGACGCTTTGGTTCTGTGAGACCCTGCAGTGTCACCATGGTCTACGTGATTCCATGGGGTCTGGCAATACCACAATTGTTTCCATGGATCCACGGTGTCCTGCAGGATCACAATGGCCCTGTGGTTCCACGAGGCCCTGTAATGCAGCAATGGCCTCTTGGTTCCACAAAGCCCTGCTGCTTCACACTGGCCCCTTGGGACCATGCGGCCCAGCAGTGCCACAATGATCTCCTTGGTTCCATGAGGTTCCACAGTGTCACACTGGGCCCTGGGATCCATGGTACCCCGCAGTGTCACAAGGGCCCCTTGGTTCCACAGGGTCCCCACAGTGTCACCTTGGCCCCTTCATGTCAGAAGGCCTCAAAGGGTTACAATGGTCTCCATGGTTCCATGGGGCCCCACTGTGTTCCAAAGGTATCCACAGGAAGGAAACCACAGAGCCCCAGTGCTTCAGGGGCTGATGAACTGCAGTCACCCAAAGCCAAGGCCAGCCAGAGCTGTCTCTCCTGGCAGGTTTGTCTGGGAGAAACCCTTGCCTATTGGAAATTTGGAATGTTGAATCCCAATTTCAGCTCTTTTTGCCTGGAGGAGAAGGCCAATTCTTTTCCATAGCAAGGAAAGGGAGGAGCCCCAGTGTTTGGAAGGCAGGTGAGAGCTGGCCCTCAGGAGGCCAAGGCCAGCCAGACCTGTCTGTAATGGCAGCTTTTGTCTGGGAGAAACCCTTGCATATAGGAACCTTGGAGGAGAAGTTCCAATTTTGGCCATGGGTACCTGTGCATGGAGGACAGTTCTTTTCCATAGGAAGGAAAGCACAGAGCCTCAGTGTTTGGAGGCAGGTGAGACCCAGCTCTCAGGAAGACAAGGTCAGCCAGACATGTTGCTAATGGCAGCTTTTGTCTGGGAGCAATCCCTGGATAATGGGAAATTTGCAGGGGAATCCCATTTTGGCCATGGATGCTTGAATGAGAAGGGCAGCTCTTTTCCCTTTGAAGGAAAGCCCAGAGCTCCAGTGTTTCAGAGGTAAATGGGAAGAGACAATTCATTGCGATGCCAAGGTCAGTTGGACCAGACAGGCCAAGCCAACCAGACATCTTACCTGTTCCCTTGGATTCATGGGGCCCCGCAGTATCACAGTGACCCCTTGTTTCCATGGGGCTCCAAAGTGTCACAATGGCCCCTTGCTTCCATGAGGCCTTGCAGTGTCACAGGGGTCTCCTTGGTACAACAGTATCACAATGGACACTTGGTTGCATAGGGACTCACAATGACAGAAGGGTCTCTTTGGTTCAATGAGGCCATGGAGAGCCCCTTGATTCAACGAGGCCTCAAAGTGTCATAATGGCCTCCAGGGTTTCATGAGGCCCTGCTGTGTGTCACAATGGACCTGTGGTTCCATGATGCCCCACAGTGTAACAATGGTATCCTTGGTTCCATGGTCTCAGAATGAACCTTCCCATCCCATGGAGACCCACAGTGTTCACTGCAGCCCCCTTAATTCCATGAGGCCCTGCCATGTTATAATGGCCCCTTGGTTCCAGTGGTTCTCAAAGTGTCAGAATAGTCTCCACTGTTCCATGAGGCCCTGCAATGTCACTGTAGTCTCCTTGGTTCCACAGGGCCCCAGAATATAACAATGGCTCTAGGTTCCATGAGGTTCCTCAGTCACAAGGGCCCCTGGGCTCCATGTAGCCACGCTGTTTCATAGTGGCTCGTGGTTCCATGAGGCCACACAGAGTCACAATGGAACCCTTGGTTCCATGAGACCTTGGTGTGTCACAATAGAGTTCTGGTTCCTTGAGCTTTCATACTGCCAACAACAGTCTCCTTGGTTCCGCAGTGTCACCAGGGACCCTTGGTTCCATGAGACCTTGGTGTGTCACAATGGAGTTCTGGTTCTATGAGCTTTCATATGGCCAGCAACAGTCTCCTTGGTTCCGCAGTGTCACCAGGGACCCTTGGTTCCAGGAGGTCCCACAGTATAACATGGTCACTGGTTCTGTGAGGTTCAGCAGTGTCACAATGGCCTCCTTGGTTCTACAAGGCCTTGCTGGGTCAGAATGGCCTCTTTGGTTCCACGAGGCCCCACAGTGGCACCATGGTCTCCTTGGATCCGCATTGTCATGATGGACCTTTCATTCCATGCAGCCCCAGTGTGTCACAGTGGCCCTTTGGTTCCACGAGTTTCTGGACTATCAGCAACAGTTCCCTTGCTCAAACAAAGCCTTGCTGTGTGACAATGGACTCTTGGTTCCATGAAGCCTTTCTCTGTCACAATGTACTTTGGATTCCATGAGGTTCCAGAGTGTCACAATGATCTTGGATCTGCAATATCATACTGGACCATTGGTTCCATGTGGCCCTGCTGTGTCAAAAAGGATTTTTGTTCCATGAGGTTCCGAAGTGTCACAGTAGACTCCTCAGTTCTGTGAGGCCCCGCTGTCACCAAATCCCTGAAATATCAGAGTAAGACTCCTGAACACTAATTTGGTGTTTAAGAGGGCATCACATACTCAGGCTTGACGTCCAATGTTCTGTAAGTCATAACCTTACATGGACATGTGATTCTAAAACAGTATTACTTATATACTGTCACTACATGTGTATTACACTTTAGCCATTTCCATAAAACCCACCCCAAGTTCCCACATTCCCTCTTTGTTTTTTCCAACACTGCACCCTTGAGCCAGATATCATCTTTGTTTCGTCCAACCATCCTTGCTGGGAAAGCAGGCCCTGCATGCCTTGTTCCTGTGCTAGAAGTTCACAGGCACAGTAAAAATGGAATTAACTCTTTTGGTCTCAAGGCCAAGGCTCTGCGTGCCCAGGCAGAGGCAGGCAGGACACAGAGCTGTCAGCAAAGGAAGGGCCCAGCCAGGTGGGGCAGCCGGGGGTGACGACAGCCTGCAGGGACAGAGGCACAGGGCATGGACACCGTAGGACAGCCTGGGCTGCAGAGGGCACAGGGATGGGCAGCAGCTGCAAGGCCCTGACAGAGCCAACTTTGGCCTGCAGCACTTTGGCCATGGCTGCTGGCCCTTGTTTGTCCCCACCTGTCCTCACTGCTTGCAGTGTTCTGCTCACACTGGAGCCTAGGGACACTTTCTCAGTCATGTTCCTCAGTGGGACCCATTAAAACTTCAAGAAACTTTGGAGTTTGATTCTGACCTTGAATTTGCGAGAGGTTTATTTAACTGACTCTCAGGGACTGATGTTCAGGGACTCAGCACTAAACCTCCAAGAGGGTCATTAAAGTCCTTGTGCTGTGTTTGTGCTGCTGAGCTGGGTTGGGCTCCTGGCACAAAGTCAGCTCCTGGCAACCAAGAACAGCTTTAAAAAGACATTTCTCCTGAGGAGCAGCTCCTCTTCAGCCCAGCATGGCTGAGGGCACTGCCTGAAGGCACCTGAGAGGAGTGAAGCAGAAAAAGGCTTAAAGAGACAGAAAGGATAATTCTGAGATTATTCACAGAGAAATCTTCACAGCTTTTGACAATTCTGAGCTTCTTCGTGGAGAAGAGTTCACCACTTCTGACACAGTCAGTCTGTGGCTGCTGGGATCTCCTAAAGCTGACCCAGGACAGGACTGAGGTGACTGTAAGGATGGCTCTGCTGCCCTTTCTGCTTTGGGGGAGGATGTGCTCCAGAGTGGGGCTGCCCTGGGCACTGTCAGAGGGACAGGGCAGGACAGCTCCTGCTGCCAGGGACGGCTGCAGGGGCTGAAGCTGGGGCTGCAGCCAGGGGTGCCCAGGGCTGTCCTGCAGAGCAGCTCCTGCAGCCCTGAGGGCTCTTGGCCAGGCCAGGGGATCTGCCACCTGCCAGGGGCAGCTCTCAGCCTGCCTGGGAGCTCCCATGGACTGTGGGGAGAAGCTGAAGGTGCAAGGAGCCACCCCCATCAGGGCAGATTCCTCCTGCTGTGGAGATGGTGCTGCATGGCCAGGGCTGCTCTCAGCTTTTTCAGAAATGAAAGGGAAAGGGGCCGTCAGCTTTGTCTGTGTCACTGAGACTCCTGCACTGTCACCCTGGGGATCAGCAGATCTACCTCAGATCTCCCTCAGAAAGAGCCTCCTCACCCTCCTCTACCTACAGACAGCACCAGCAGCACCTTGTCTTGCAGCCTCTCTGTTTGTCTGAGCTGCCCTTAAGGCCCTGCTGCCAGGGAGATGCCCCCGGGCAGTGCCCTGTGCTGGGAGGGGTGTGCAGGGCAGAGCTGAGCCCCCAGGGCTGGGCTGGGCTCTGGGAGCATTGGCAGGGACAAGGCTTGGATAGAGAGAAACAGCTCCCAGTAGGCATAACTCCAGGCAGCAGAGAGGCAGACCAGACCTTGGAATCTGTCCCTGCCCAGCTCACAGGGAAAGAGAGTAGGGTTTAGTGAAATTAGCTTCGGACCCATCAAAAAGGCGACTTTATTTTTTAAGTACCAGTTTTAACTGTGATCACCTTTAAATACGAAGAGGTGAAATGAGCTAAGGACAAATGTGTGGGGACCAGCAGGTCTGACTGCACCGGGGCACTGGAAGTTCTGTGTCCCCTTTGGGCTCCCCAGTGTTCAGGATGAGAGCAATGCAGAAGATGGGACAGTAACTCAGCAGAACAAATCCCAGCTCAAAAATAAAAATGTTTAGTGAAATTCCCCCACATGAAGAGAAGTAATTTTGAGGGAATTCCTGAAAAAAACCACATAGGATTGACTCAAAGTGGTTGGTCCCAGTTTGTCAATGTCTTCTCTCAACAGTCCATGATTCCCAGAGTGAAGAAATGTCCAACAGCAGCTCCATCAGCCACTTCCTCCTGCTGGCATTGGCAGACAGGCGGCAGCTGCAGCTCCTGCACTTCTGCCTCTTCCTGGGCATCTCCCTGGCTGCCCTCCTGGCCAACGGCCTCATCATCAGCGCCGTAGCCTGCGGCCACCACCTGCACAGCCCCATGTTCTTCTTCCTGCTCAACCTGGCCCTCACCGACCTGGGCTCCATCTGCACCACTGTCCCCAAAGCCATGCACAATTCCCTCTGGGACACCAGGAACATCTCCTACACAGGATGTGCTGCTCAGGTGTTTCTGGTTTTCCTTTTCATGTCAGCAGAGTATTTCCTGCTGACCATCGTGTGCTACGACCGCTACGTGTCCATCTGCAAACCCCTGCACTACGGGACCCTCCTGGGCAGCAAAGCTTGTGCCCACATGGCAGCAGCTGCCTGGGCCAGTGCCTTTCTCTATTCTCTTTTTCACACGGTCAATACATTTTCCCTGCCCCTGTGCCATGGCAATGCCCTGGGCCAGTTCTTCTGTGAAATCCCACACATCCTCAAGCTCTCCTGCTCCAAATCCTACCTCAGGGAACTTGGGATTATTGCGGTTGGTGCCTGTTTTTCTTTTGGCTGTTTTGTGTTCATTGTTTTCTCCTATGTACAGATCTTCAGGGCTGTGCTGAGGATCCCCTCGGAGCAGGGACGGCACAAAGCCTTTTCCACCTGCCTCCCTCACTTGGCTGTGGTCTCCCTGTTCCTCAGCACTGCAGTGTTTGCAAACCTGAAGCCCCCCTCCATCTCCTTCCCATCCCTGGATCTGGCCCTGTCAGTTCTGTACTCGGTGGTGCCTCCAGCCCTGAACCCCCTCATCTACAGCCTGAGGAACCAGGAGCTCAAGGATGCCCTGAGGAAAATGATCACATCTGGTCTTCAGAAGCAA
Source organism: Phylloscopus whistleri (assembly GCA_017589585.1). Lineage (NCBI taxonomy): Eukaryota > Metazoa > Chordata > Aves > Passeriformes > Phylloscopidae > Phylloscopus > Phylloscopus whistleri. Next base: position 438,448 of record JADMLD010000740.1, read on the forward strand.
TAAACTCTCTTTCTTCTGCATAGTAGTTATTGTGTTACTCATTTACGCTCACTCTGTGTCCTGTATTTTTTGCTGTTTTCACAGATGTTACACTTTTGAGAATTTGTTCCCCCAAAAGTCTTTCACTAGACAATTTTAATTCAGTATTTGCCTTCCTAGTAAACCCAGAGACCATATAACCAAGGAGTTTTACTACATATGTGCTTACAGAAAATAAAGAATTCTGTATTGCCATGGGTGCCTGACATCTTTCCTCCCTGACTTCTCTGGAGCTGCAGGGTTGGTGCCTCTGGGCAGAGCTGGGGTGAAAAGGGAACCCCAGTGCTCCTCACTGCCAGGGAGCCCCAGGGCTTCTCCTGTGTTACCTCCCCTTCCTTCACTTCCTCACTTTCTTTCAGAGCCCCTGTGTTGGTTTAAGGCCTCAGGGCTCTGTCAGCTCAGTCCCAGTGCTGCTGTGTGGCTTACAGGGACTGCAGGCAGGGACAGGCCCTCCTGGGGCACTGCTGGGACAAAGCTGGGCTCTGCAGCAGCATTTCCATCCTGCCAGGGCATCTCCTCAGTGCACGGCCTGAAAGCTTCAATCTTCTTCTCAGTTTGCTCTCAAGGATGTGCCCAACACAGCACCCTGGAGAGGAAAACAGCAGTGACCAGCAGAAGTGTGGCAGTGTTCAGGGTGGAGGCTGTCCCAGCAGTGCTCTTGCAAAGCCAGCAGTGCTACAGCAGAGGCCTCTCACCCCAGGTCAGAGAGGTTGTTCTTCCCTCTGTGGAGGGACATCAAGTGACCGGGTCAGGAGTCTGTGTTTGCAGTGCACAGACAAGACACAGCCCTAAACATCCTGTGTGTGTGAGGAGACATAAACCCAGTGAGCACAAACACCTCCAGCTATTCCTGGAGTTTCCAGAGAGTAATGCTCCCTGGGAACCCCTGAGTGCAGGCCTGGGATGAGCTGCTGTGCACAGAGCTCCCCATGTGCATCCCTCCAGCTGTGGGGCACCTCAAGCAGGGCAGGGCAGGGTGACACCCACAGGGCTGAGGTCCCTGCCAGGCTCTGGCAGTGGCAGCAGAGCCCAGGGAGACCCTGCCCATGCTGCAGTGAACTGTCTGTGTGTGTGCAAGGGAAGGACTCGTGTCCCTGAACAGCCCTGGGGCTGTGAGCAGGGCATGAGCCCAGCTCAGGGGTGGACACCTGACAGAGCCCTGACATTTCTGGCTGTGACTCCAGGAACAACCCCCAGTGTCACAGTGATTTTCATCTCACCTGCCTTGGACAGGGCCCTTGCAAATGTCTCTCCCTGACATCTCTCTCTCCTCTGCCTTTCTTGCCTGTGTCTGTCACAGCAGGAAAGCAGCCCCATCTGGGGGGCATCTCTCCTGTGCAGTCACAAGGGGTTCTGCAGGCACCAGTGCCATTGCCCTCTAGCAGATGGCACCGTTACCTTGACAAAGCACGGAGCACATTTAGGAAATATAAATATACTCAGAGGCTCATACATTACTTGTTTCCACTCTGTGAACCTCTTGCACGGGTTTTTCAGCAGCCAAGAGAGACAGAAATGTTCTTCCTCCCAGTCGTCCTACTGGGAGAGAGCAGACAAGAATGACCTTGTCCTTCCCTGGAGAGAGGGGAACATGATGATGAGAATTCATCAGTGCAGTTCCCTTGCTGTGAATGACATGAGACCAAGTGGTCCTGCAACACCGCAGGGCCTTGTGGTGTCCAGAGGCCATTGTGACACTGTGGGGACACACGGAACCAGGGGGAAATTGTGACACTGTGAGACCTCTTAGAACCAACAGAACCTTGTGACACTGCAGGGCCTCATGCAGCAAAGGGGGACCATGTGACACTCCTAACACTCTCGGTGCCCAGGGGCCCCTGTGACACTGCAGAGCCTCATGGAATCAGGGGCACCCTGTGACACTGCAGGGCTTCATCATCATCAGTCTCTACTGAGGGTTGTGTGAACCTACAAGGTAGAAAAAGAGGGGAGCCTGGGTTTGTTGATCCTAAATACTCCCATCTTCATATGAGCATGTGCCTTGATACCAAAATTGGCCAGAAAGAATTTTTAACACAGCTTGACTTTCAGAAAGCAGCCATTCTTTATTGCAGCACTGGTCACTCAGAGGACACTTCCTCTAATTGAGTGCCCAAGCATTATATGAACAGAGTTTTTACCATACACACTGATTACTTATTCATGAGCTACCCCTGCTTGCTTGATGGATATGTATTACTTTACATAATTGCAACCCTTATCAGAAGTCCTTACATAGTGCTTTGAGGTCTGTCTCCAACACCCAATGTCCTTTCCAGGTGGCTGTTCCTCAACCCCTGCTTTTGAGTAAGGGCAGTATCGTTGTTTTGCACAACTTCTGCTTTGTCAGCCTTGCGGACCTGAGCTGGCATCTGCTTGTGTTTTGTGTGACTTACATCCTTTATCTGTTTCTCCAAGGCTGTTCTGTTCTACTGTCCTCCTCAAGTCCCCACTTTTTCTGAGACTCAGTTCCTTATGGGTACTGTTCTCTCAATATCTCTATTTCATTTTATCGGGTAGGGCACTGTTGGAATTCTGGAAAATTGAATTTGGGATTTTAGTATATAGTAATACACGTGAGTTAAGATGGAGGACTTTGGGTGTTGTCTTCTTCACTTTCTTCCTTCTTCTTGGGTTTAGGTAGTTTTCTTTAATTGGGTGAAAAAGGTACACATTGCAGGCCAGGGTGGTCATTATCAGGTCACAAATATAAATAATATAGGTGTCACCTCGTTATTGGGTAATTGGCACTCAAATAACCTTGGAAAGAGTTAGAGGTAAGCCATTTTACCTTCGTTTTCTAAATTGGTAGTTAGAGCTCACGGCTCATGAGTCTGTAAATAGATAAGAAATAATAAACATCCAAGTCTGGACTTGAAACCAGCGTTTCCCATGTATCTTTCATCCTGACCTTGGCAAGGAAAAAAAGAAGCCAGAACTGTCACAGGGCACTTTAACACTGAATCTTGATGCAAGCTAAAACCCTACAGCAATTATTGTGGTGACCATTATAAACAGATGTTTTAACCAAGTCCAGCTGGGTAACCATGAAGGAAGTTTGGTCCAGATTTCTTCAAATCCCCAGGAGGTGATATCTTGAGCTGTGCATTAGAAAAACATTTAAACTACAATACTCTGTTCCAAAATCAGTTCTTGAGCTTCCTGGATCAGAAGAACAGCTGCTCCTGCCCTCAGCCAGCCCAGCCAGCCCTGGCTGACATTGTCTGGTTGCTGTGAAAAGTAGGCACAGCCCTGCTCCGGTCCTCAGAACTGCAACAGCACTCCCAGTGCTGGGTTTTGTCTCTCACAGGGAAACAGATCAAACAGGTCCATGGGGTCTGGGACCCCCAAAGCAGAGTCTGCAGGAGGGCTCACTGAAGCTGTGAAAAGGCAGCCCAGGAATCACCAGTCCAGAATATAAAGTCCTGCTGAGCTGCCTTCAGGAGCTCACACAGAGGCTTTACCAGCAGCCCAGAATTGCTGATCCACAGCCGACACCATCCCCCCACCATGAGAAATGCCTGCGACTCTCTCACCGTTCCTGACTGTGGGAGTTGGCAAATTGTTTCCTTTCCTTCCTGTCCCAACTTCCATTGTCCCTGGAGGATTTGGGATCCCAGGTAGGGTTCTGTGGTCTGGACTATTTGTACTCTATATCCACTGAGTTTCAGAAAATTCCAGAATGACACAGTGTGATCACAGCACTGCTGCTGAATTTCAGTGGCCTCAGAATGTCATCTCCATACCCGAACAAGACTCCAAGAGCGTTTTCATGTTTCCATTCCTCCAGCTCTTTTGCAATTTGCTTTCCATATATGGTAGGGGTATTTTTAAACCCCTGTGCTGAACTGCCCAAGTCAGTTGGGTTCTTCTCTCTGTGTTTGGAATTTCCCATTCAGAATTAAATAGTTCTTGGCTTTCAGTACTCAAAAGCATACAGAAAAAGTCATCTTTTAAATCTGATACTGTGAACCATTTTAATTTTTCACTCCAGGTTGTTAGTAAGGTACAAGGATTTGCTGCTGGGGGGTGTGTATCTTCTGCTATCTCATTTACGGCTCTAGGCTGTACCAGCCACTAACCCTCTCCCTTTGCCTTCTTAACTGGCAAAATAGGGGTATTAAATTTGGATTCACATTCCTTCAATAGACCTTATTTTATTAATTTTTCCACAAGGGATAATAACCCCTTACAACTTGCTATTTTCAAAGGGTATTTTTTTTTTTTTTTTTTACCTTACTGGTTCTGCTCAGGGTTTCAGTTTATTTCTTACAGGCTCTGCTGTTTTAGGTCACCGGTGCACCTTTCCAGCCCAGAATACCAGATTTACTGCATCCTCAAGTGATGTAGATGTCAGATGGCTCACATCTGATTTTGAAGACTGTAGTGCAGAAATAGAGGCTTCCACGTATTTAGATTCTGGAGTAATAACCTGCATTTTGCCATTTTAATCTTGATTTTAGCATTCAGTTTTCCCAATAAATCATCCAAGGAGAGGGTTAAGAAATTGAGTAGATACAAAAACTGGGTATTCATCCATTGTTTTGATAATTTAAAATCAATGGGCTGGAAAAATGGCCAAGTTGCACGATTTCCTGTCACACTGATTATTGTTATAGAGTCATTATTCAAGTTGGGGTTTTTTTGCTGTATTTAGCACAGAGTGACCAGTTCTTGTATCCACTAAAAATTCTACCTCCTTATCCTGGGTTATGGAATCAAAAATATGTATTCTATTTCATCTGTTGAAAGCAGTTGGGGAGATGTTTTTTCTTTATCTCTTGTTATTCTGGGGGGAGGGGGGCGGATGCCTTCTGATGATGGGCCAGCTGTTCAAACCAGGTGGGGCAGTGTTTCTTATCTCTTTCACCACCCATTTTCCCTCTGGGGGATATTTTCTGCTAATGGACCATTAAGACACCCCTAAAAGCACACATCCCCAAACTTACCCTCCCCAAAATAGTACATCCACATTCCATCATCCTATTGTGAGATGCTCCACCCAGTGGGGGGAGACAACCATTCCTACCGGGATAAAACTGAGACTCAGGAACACAAAGCTGTCTAGCTTCACCCAGTTCCCGGAGGAAGACTGAACCCCTTCTCACCGTCACTAGACCCCTTCTCTTCAGGATCATCTCTACTTCAACAGAACCACATCTGCCACTCCAGGAGGACTCACTTGTGGACTGCTTCCAACACCCTGACCAACAGGGTGTCAGGTTGTAGCTCTGTGACTCTGTCAGGGTTCTCCAAAATTGTTTGTTTGTTTGCTTGTTTGTTTGTTTCATTGGGTGGTTTTGTTTTTCTACCACATTTGTATTGTTAATATTCCTAGTAAAGAACTCTTATTCTTATTCCCAAATCTTTGCCTGAAAGCCCTTAATTGTAAAATTATAATTTGCCAGGGGTGAAGGGTTTACATTCTGTATTCTAAGAGAAACTCCAGCTTTCCCTGGCAGATACATGTCCTTCCAAACCAAGACAGCTGCCAATCCCCGTTCAGCACCTCAGGGCACAAGTGGCTCTGCCTGTTCATGGGCACACAACTAATGTCTGCCTGGAAAGGAGCACAGGTTTTAATACTTGTTACTTTCATAATATACAAGCAAATCTTTATTATGTGGGTCACTTGAGTCTTGCCATTTTAAAAAATGGAAATTCTCACCAGTAACAGGAATTTTCTGGATTTACTGGATACCTTTACTGATGGCTGAGGAAGAAATACTGATCTTTCCCTCTATCTTTGCCACCAACATTCAGCCTAATATTTCATGACCCTCTTCCTTCAGGTGTTTCCAGTTCTCCTGTTTCAATGGCCACATCAAAGGACATCTCTTCATTTAGAGCAGCTGGATCTATGTCCTTCCTGTTCTCCCAGATTTCCTCCTGCAGCTGTTCTCTGGTCATCCTGATGCATCTCCCTTGACTGGCATCATGTTTTGAGCTTTAGGGAGTTGCCCAAAATTTCAGAAGTTTAAATAACAGTTTAGTCAGCATTTTAGTTGTATTTTTGTCTTTTATATCATCTCTTCTTATGTCTTTGTCCAAAATTCTTCCTTTATGTCAATCTCTTGTGGGTGGTAGATGTCAGATGTTGCTGGGATGTCACAAGGAGCTGAGAAAAGTGTTTTGATGTATTTTAAATTATATCATGATCACATTTTTGATGTTGGCCATGAAGAGAAACCTTTCTATGCCTCTGAGTCTCACCAGTTCCTGGTCCCTCAAAGGACACAAACCTGATGAGTTGTGCTTCCCACTCCAGTGGCTGCACTTGGACCTCCCTCCATAGCCAGAGCAGAGCTCCCTTGTCCCAGAGAGCCCCTGGCAGTGGAGGGATGAAGGAAACAGGACAGGCTGTGGGGATCAGGTGCAGGGCAGAGCCAGGGAGAAGAATGACTTTTGCATTTGATGGAGCTGTGCCTTCCCTTGGGTTTGTTGGCTGACAATGAGTGAACATCCCTCTGTGTCTCGGGCAGCTCCTTCTGCAAGGAAAGCAGGTGGGAGTTGGTGCCAAGAAGCTGAAAACTTCAGGTCCAGGCTGGGGTGGAGGGAGCTAAGATTTGCACAGGGCTGCTCTGAGTGCCAGGGCTTGGATGGGGGAAATGGTGGGGTGGGGGTAGGGACAGAGTCTGATTGATTGTCAGCCATGAAGGGCCTTGATGTTCATATCTATTCAAACTGCCTGAGGTGGTACTTGGGTTCAGTGTCAATGGGAGATTGAACATATCAATGTATTAATAGGAAAAAACCCTAAACAGGACCCAAAAATATTTCCTCATTGTCTTTTTAAATGAAATGTATTCATTTTGAATGCAGTTCTGAAATCTGTTTAATTAACCACAAGAATTTGAAAACTTAAATCACATTATTCCCAGAGGCTTGGCTTGTTAAGGTGTTCTGAATGTTAATGAGCCCTGGGCCACTGAATTCCTGAACTGAAGAGCTGAAGGCTGAACAAGCCTCTGCAGAAGTCCAATCCAGCAGCAGCCCACAAGTGTCTGAGGATGTCACAGCCCCCACTGAGGCCATCCCTGCCCAGAGGCCCTGGGGGAATGGGCAGACAAGGAGAGCGTCCCTGGGGCTGGGCCAGCAGAGCTCAGAGGCACCAGCGGGTGCAGGTGGGCAATGGAGTGTGCAGTGTGGCTGTGAGAGCCCTGCCTGGGCTGTGCCAACCAGGACAGATGAGCCCTGACCCCTACCCCCAAACAACTCTCTCAAGGGGACATTTCAAAGGAATTACAATTATTTTTTGTACTCTATGAGTTGGCAACACTGGAGAAATACCAATGATAAATATAAAGGACCCAATAATTGGTGGCCAATTAGATAAACTTTATTAAAGAGAGAAGTCGAAACAAGCAGCGTGCTTGGAAAGCCGGAGAGCACAAGTCTCAGCTCGTGCTCCAGGCAGAGCTTTCAGAGTTTTCCCCACAGTTTCCCATTTTTATAACTTTTTGGTTACACACACCCCCTTGGTCCCTCCCCAGTCCGTGTCTTCTCATATTTGGTCACTGTTGGGTCTTCCAATTCTGGGAGTCTGGGGTCTTCTGCCCTCTCACGGTGGTTGATGGATGAAGTCTCTCCTCTTCCTCGAAGCACGTCCGTGGGAACCTTCCACTGTGGTCACCATGGTTTCACCAAATCTCTCGTTTTCTCTCTTTCTCCATGTCTTATGATACAAAGTACCCTGTACCAAGGCCGGGCTCTCTCTAACTTTTCTATTTCCGCGGTTTCTATTTCTGCGGTTTCTGCAACTTACAGTTATTGCTTAACATCTCCTACATATTAATTATTAACTATAACTTTTAACACAAATTACCTAAATCATTCGTATCATCTATAACAGTGCTCAAAGGGGATCCTTTCCACGGGCCCGGAGAGCTCCAGGCAGGAGAAAAAGATGAAAATGAAACATTCCCCGGACCGCTCGGGCACGACCCCAACGGGCACGGACCCCTGCAGGTGCCCAGGCCGGGGCTGTGGAAGGTACCCCTCCCTGCAGGGACGGGAGGTGGGATGGGACGGGATGGGGAGGAGGGAGCTGGAGGCGGCTGCGGGCGGATCCCGCCGGCGGCTCCTCCCGCCCCGGCGCGGCCGGATGTCCCTGGCAGCGGAACCGCGGCGGTGAGCGGGGCGTGGTGCGGGAGGGGCCCGGGGGCAGGTGGGGATCCGGGAAGGTGGGGATCCCGGGGGCAGGGGGGATCCCGGGAGGGGTCGCGGGGCGTCTCGTTGCTGGCAGGGGCCCTGGGTGGGGAGCGGCGGGAGCCGCGGACACGGAGCCCCCCGGGCACGGAGCCCCCCGGGCACGGAGCCCCCCCGGGCACGGAACCCCCCGGGCACGGAGCCCCCCAGGCAGAGCCCCCGAGGGTGGCGGTGTCGGGGCTGTGGCCGGGGCCGCTGCAAGGGCGCGGTGCCGCAGGCGCTGCCCCGAGCGCGGTCCGGCCCAGGGCGGAGCGGCCGGGCCGGGCAGGGCCGGGCCGGGCCGGGCCGGAGGACACTCAGGCCGATGGCGGTGCCGCCGAGCCGGGGCCGCGGGAAGGGCCGTGCCGGGGCGGCCCAGGGCCGAGGGGTTTTGTGCCTCCAGCGCCGTGCCAAGGGCTGCGCCCCGCGCCCGGCTGCAGCCGCAGGGAGCGCCCGGCACTGGGAACAGCGGCTCGGGGCCGGGAGCGCCGCCCGGGGCAGCAGCAGCAGGAGGAGGAGTTGGAGGAGGAGGAGGCAGTTCCCGGGCCCGGGATGAGCGCTGGCTCTGACCGCTTTAGCTCTAGAATTACTCTGAGGCCCGGGAAGGCCCCGCTGGCTCCGGCAGTGGAGCTTTTCCCCATGGTGGGATCGAGTCCCCGTGCCAGACTCTGAGCCGGCTGGAGGAGAGGGGGGCCCGGGTTGGGCTGTGCGCCATGGCCGGGTGGGCCGAGCCATGGGTTTGTGCCCACCAGGGGCTCTCAACTGGCCCCGATTGCCCGCCTGGGGAGTTGGTGGCCGGGTGCGTGTGGGGATGTCGGCTCGGGGGTGTCCTTGAGCCCCCCGTGTGCGGGCAGAGTTGTGCAGGTGCTGCGTGTGCAGCGGGGCCGGGGCAGCTGCGGCTGGCAGTGAGTGTGCAGGAGGGAACGGGCACCTCTGCTCTGCCTGGCCCTGAACCTGGGACGGTTTGTGCTTCTTGCAGGGCTCCGGTGACACCCAGGACATTCCAGCAGCCCAGAGTCGGGATCCAGGCACAACAACTGATCCTGTCTGGGGCTGGGCTGGGATCCAGCTGCTCCCAGGCTCCTCTAAGGGATTTTGGAAAGATGGGGTGTCCCTCCTGCTCCCCATGACCCAACAGAAGCGGCTTCCCCATAAACCTTGTCCTGGGGAGCTGGGAATGCTCAGCACAGGGTGTCAGCCACTCCTGGGGGGCTGGGAATGCTCAGCACAGGGTGTCACCGTGTCCTGGGGGGCTGGGAATGCTCAGCACAGGGTGTCACCCACTCCTGGGGAGCTGGGAATGCTCAGCACAGGGTGTCACCCACTCCTGGGGAGCTGGGAATGCTCAGCACAGGGTGTCACCGTGTCCTGGGGAGCTGGGAATGCTCAGCACAGGGTGTCACCGTGTCCTGGGGGGCTGGGAATGCTCAGCACAGGGTGTCACCGTGTCCTGGGGAGCTGGGAATGCTCAGCACAGGGTGTCACCGTGTCCTGGGGGGCTGGGAATGCTCAGCACAGGGTGTCACCGTGTCCTGGGGAGCTGGGAATGCTCAGCACAGGGTGTCAGCCACTCCTGGGGAGCTGCCAGATGAGCCCCCAGGGCAGAACTGGGGAGTGCTCTTGCCCCAGGGACAAGCTGTGGGATGGCTCAGATCCCACTGATCCTGGGAGCTCCTGGCTCCACCCTGCACCCCTGGGAAGCTTTCCCTTGCACTTGGCCTCACTCAGTTTTGGGGGTTTGTGCTTTGTATGCGCTCCACCTGCACCTTGGGGTGCCCTGGGTTCCACCTCCACCCTCAGGGGCTCTGGGTGCCCTGGCTTGTGCTGGGCACACAAGGAAAGCAGAGGGGGCTTGGGGAAGGTGCCCCCAGGGAGAAATGGGCAACAGGAGCTTGTGTGGCTGTGCCCAGAGAGCTGGAAGGGCTCTTGGGAAGGGGCTGATGGTGCCAGAGAGCAGCAGGAGCCCTGCAGGGAGGGAACAGCTTGGACATTCCATGGGGAAGCTGGGCCCTGGCCCCAGTGCCTCAGGTGCAGGGGGTGAAGGAGGCAGGAGGAGCTGCCCTTGGATGGATCCTGCTCCATGGGCTCTGACAGTGGCCATCCCATGGGGTCAGCCCTGCTCCTTGGGGCTCCCCTTGTCCCCCCTCTGGGGACAGGGATGCAGGTTTGGGTGGGATGTGGAGCCCCAGCTGTGCTCCCTGCCTGGTGCAGCTGGGAATGGCAGTGCAGCTGTGGGGGAATGCACCCCCCACACCCCAGCAGGGGTTTTCTCTGGAAGGGAAAGAGTTTCAGTTTGACCTCTGGACAGGTGAGAAAGTTAAACTGGAGCTTTCCAGAGCCACCCCAGTGTGTTTGGTGCCTGCACAGGAGCATTGCTGGGGCTCTGGCAGTGCCCCTCAAAGCCTGGAGTTGTTTCTGAACCCTCCTAGGGTCAGTCAGTGCTTAAGGATGAGCACAGAGGTGCTCTGGGCTTTCCAGGCTGTTTTTAGCCAGGTGTCAGAGGTTTCTCCCACACCTGTGCTCGGCTTTTCCTGTTGTTTTTGTGCTCTTTGTTATTTTGCTTTCAATAAAACTCACTGCTTTAAAAGACACATCTAAGGAGCCATCTCACTGTGATAAATCCACTCTGAAAAGTGCTGGACACCCTCAGGGACTTGATAAACCTTCTTGTGTCTCCTTCCACACTGGGCACGGGCCAAGAGTTTATCACAGGTGCCTCAGTGCCCTGGGTCAGAGTCAGCAGCTCGTCCTCTTCTTCATCTCTTCATCTCTTCTATCTTCTCCTCCAGCCCCAGCTCCTGCCAGGCCTCCCTGCCCCTTGCCAGCTGCTCCTCTTTGGCTTTCAGCACCTGGCACTGGAATTTCAGCTCTGCCTTTGCCAGGGATGGGCTGGGAAACCCAAGGTGTCCCCTGGCCTGTCCTGGACACTGTGATGACATCCCAGGGTTTGGGATGCTCCAGCTCAGATCTTGGCCCCCCCATCTGGGGTTTGGGATCCTCAGACCGGGGCTTGGGACCCTTGAACTCTTGTTGCACCTCAGGGCTCATCCCCTGGCTGCCAATTTCCACCCCAAAGCGTGGAATTTCTCATTTTCCATTCCAGTTTCTCAGGGAGGAGCTGGGGGTGTCTGCAAAAGGTCAATCCCAGTCCCGCCCAGCAGGGCTGACCCTGGTTTGGAGTAGGGGCTCAGTGGGTTGGGGTTCAGGACCCCCCATTTATTTGTTTATAAATTGTCTGGATTTGCACTCCGTGGTGGATTTTGGGGGTGACACCCCAATAAAACTGGGGCAGTGTGTAGGGGAGGAGTTTATTTGGGGGTACAGGGAGAAAAGGGGCACAGGGGGAGCCCAGGGTGGGTTTTGGGCTGTGTCTGAGGTGGGGAGGGGGTCGGGGGGAGCCCAGGGTGGGTTTTGGGTTGTGTCTGAGGTGGGGAGGGGGTTGGAGGGAGCCCAGGGTGGGTTTTGGGCTGTGTCTGAGGTGGGAAGGGGGTTGGAGTGACCTCAGGGTGGGTTTTGGGCTGTGTCTGAGGTGGGGAGGGGGTTGGAGGGAGGCCAGGGTGGGTTTTGGGCTGTGTATGAGGTGGGGAGGGGGTTGGAGGGAGCCCAGGGTGGGTTTTGGGCTGTGTCTGAGGTGGGGAGCGGGTTGGAGGGAGGCCAGGGTGGGTTTTGGGCTGTGTCTGAGGTGGGGAGGGGGTCGGAGGGAGCCCAGGGTGGGTTTTGGGCTGTGTCTGAGGTGGGGAGGGGGTTGGAGGGAGGCCAGGGTGGGTTTTGGGCTGTGTCTGAGGTGGGGAGGGGGTTGGAGGGAGGCCAGGGTGGGTTTTGGGCTGTGTCTGAGGTGGGGAGGGGGTTGGAGGGAGGCCAGGGTGGGGTTTGGGGTCTTTGGGGAGTTTTGGCATCTTAGGCGTTGGCGCCGCCTGGCGGCTGGGAGGACCCAACGCCAGCTTGGGGGTCCTGCTCCCTGGGGGTGGGGGAGGGGGCTCTGGGGAGGGTCCCCCCTAAATGGGGGATGCGATGGGAGAACCTCGCAGAGCCCAGGGTGCAGATTTGGGTCCCCTGGATGGGGTGGGTCACTGGGGGTGGGGCGTCTTGGGCGTTGGCGCCCCCTGGTGACTGGGAGGACCCAGCGCTGCATTTCCAGGTCCCCCTCCCTGGGCCGGGGGTTTGGGGGTTCTAAGGGCGGATTTTGGGGATTCCCCAGGAGATGTTTTTGGGATCTCAGGGTAGGTTTTGTGGTGGTTTTTGGGGAATCCCGGGATGGATTTTAGGGTTCCAGCACCTGCAGTGCAAAGACCAGGGTTGGGGGCACTGTGGGTCAGACACCCCATGGACATCACATGGATGTGGGTCCCCAAAAACTGGAGGAGGGTCTCCAAAACACTCCCCCTGTGGTCCTCCACTGTGTGTAACTCCTGGAGGGGACACCTTCCACACTTCCCACCTTCCCCTTGTTTATTAAGACTTGTGGGTATGCTGGACAGAACACCCCCAAATTGGGGGTGTCACAACCAAAATCTGTCCCGTGGGATCCCCTCCCATGAAACCATTTCTTGAGTTACTCCACCCATTGATCTCCAGCACTGGGGTATCCTCCCCCAAACCCTCCAAATCAACAGTTATCTCCGCCAAATTGGGAGTCCCATAAACCAGAAACCTCCCAAAATATGCCCAATGGGGGCTCCTCGCCACCCACTGACCCCCAGAAATATCGTCTGAGCATCCAGAACAACTCCAAATTTTGGTTCCCTGACACACTGACCAACAAAATTGAGGTTCTCTCCACCTAGCACCTTCTAATCCAGGGTGCAAACCCTCCATTAATGCCCAAAATTAGAGTCCTCTCAACCCCAAACCCCAAAATTGCAGTTCCCCCACCCAGTCCCTCCAACCCAGGCATTTCCCACCAACTGTTTCCCATAACTGCTTTTCCCCCACCAAAAATACCCCCCAAACTGGGGTTTTCCAACACTTTGACCCCCAAAGATGGGGTTCTCCTCCTTATCTTTAAGGCTGCAGCACATTTTACAGCAGATTCCCTCCAGTTTAGTGCTGCAGCCTCACACCTGAGCGTCCCCCATTTTTGCCACACCCTTGATTTTGGGGTCTCACCCAAATCAGTGGGTGAAGGCCCCAGCTCAGTGCACCCCCAAAATCATCTCGGGAAGGGAGGGGGTCAGGGGGACAAGGGACACACAGGGACAAGGAAGGTGGGACACACACACATGGAGATGAGAACAAGCCCACACGGACACCCAGAGCTGCTGTGCTGAAGCGGTTTATTGATTCTGGCGGGGAAATTCCCAGGGCTCCCAGGGGATCAGGGGGGTTCTCCAGGGATGATCATCTCCTCATGCTGCTGGATGGGGACAGGACACGAGTGTCACCACCAGTTCCAGGCCTGAAAGGAAGAGCCCAAATTGTGACCCTGGTGACCACTGGGACATGAGAGGGCCCTTGTCCCCTCCCCTCTCTCTGCAGGGACCTGCGGCAGCAGAAGGGATTTGGAGCCCCGGATACACCTGGGACTGGACTTGGCTCTGGAGATCCACGTGGCTCCCAGAGTCCCTCACCCTGGAAAATCCCGAAACCTCCCAGAGCCCTCCCTGCTCCCACAGGGACACTGGGTGTCCCCACAGCCCCCCAGTGCAAGGCAAGCCTTGGGGACAGCTCTGTCCACCTAAGCCCAGGACACAGGTCAGGGCCAGCCCCCTCCATGTCCCTCGGCCATCCCCAAGGTCTGCACACCCCAAGGGGTTCAGGGATCTGCCCTGGCCCCCGAGGATCTTTGGTGGGGCTGGAGAAGGCCTGAAGATTTCTCACCGGGGCATCCAGAGGGCAGCCGGGCATCACTCCCGCAGAAGCTGCGCCTGCTCGGCCATGGGGGGCTGGGGAGAAAGGCAGGGTTAGAGGCACACTGGAGGATACTGGGGCATGCTGGGCTATACTGGGGCACACTGGGGTGCACTGGAGGGTCATGACCAGGACAGGGGAAGCTCTGGGCCCAGCAGAACTCCAGGTACCCACCTCAGACCTCTTCACTCGTTGGACACCGTTCCATCGCTGGAAAGAGATGGGGAGATGTCACTGGTCACTGGGGTGTCCCCAGGCCCAGCAAGGCATGGGGGGACCCAACTGGCGCTCAGTTCCCACACTGGTGCCCCAATTCCAGGACTTACCCCAAGGCATCCACCTATAACTCCTCCTATGACTGACTGCAGATGGAGAGAAAAAGTTTAGTCTGGAATGGGCCCTGTGGGGCTCAGGGGAGCACAGGTGTCCCCAGACCCCGTGGCAGCCCCTGGTCTGAGGGGGAAAATCCCTTCTGCTCACCCCAGCTCCACTCCAGGCAGTTTCACCTGATCCCTGTTCCTGCAGGGACTATGGTGGGGATGGAGAGGAGAGCGAAGAGAATTTGGGGCCACCGAGGAGGAGGGGATGGAGTGGGAGGTGGGGTGCCCAAAGAGAGAGAACTGGGGGGAGCTGGGGGTGCCAAGGGATGGGGCTGGGGGTGTTGAAGGGATGGGAATTGGGGAATGAGGGTGGGGAGGCAGGAATTCCAGTGGGGGGGCACGGGGGCTGAAGTGGGGGGTGGGTGGGGCAGGAGCAAGCGGGGGCAGAGGAACAAAATTGATGGGTTTGGGAGGGGCTTTGGGAGGGGCAGCCAAAGAGGGGGATTTGGGGACACCCCTGTCATGGGCAATGAGAAAGGGAAAGGACTGGAGGGAAAGAGGAGAGGAAATGGACGGGGCATGATGCTCCTTGGGGCTGACTGGGCTGCACTGGGATGGATGGGGATCCTGGGGAAGGTGCAGCCTGGGGAAACTCTGGGCTGTGCTGGCATGCACTGGGGGGCACTGGGGTGCCCTGGAGGGTGATGGCCATGAGAGGGGAGGGTCTGGGCTCAGCAGAACTCAGGGTACTCACCTTGCCATTGGAAAAGCCACCACCTTCCTGTGGAGAGACCATGAGATGTCACCAGTCACTGGGGTATCCCCAGTGTTGGTAAAGGTTGGGGGTGACCAAAGTGCCCCCCAGTTCCCACACTGGTGCCCCAGCTGCAGGACTTACCCCAGCACATATGGCTTCACCACTGCCATCATGGGCCTGGGGAAGGAGAGCAAAAGGTTGGTCAGGATTGGCCCTTGTGGGGCTGGGGGGCCCTGCAGAGCCCCGGGATTGGGAAGAGCCCCCATCCATGAGCCCAGCCCGTGGCCCTGGAGCCTGACCTTGCTCTGTTGTGGGAGGCACAGCAGGATGGAGAGGAGCAGGGCCATGCCGAGCACAGCCACCTTCATCTTCCTCTTGGAGCGGGGAGCACTGCCTGAGGCTGCAGCAGGGCAGGAGAGCCTTTATCCCTGCCGGGACTCCCCCCTGTGCCCTCCCCGACAGCCCCCAGGCCAGAGCCCGGCTTGGCACATCCCCCAGCCCTGGCCACCAGCCCAGCCCTGGCCCAGAGTCCATCCCACCTGCGGCACCAACCCAGCCCCCCTCCCCGGCATCCCTCCAGCTTCCTGCACGGGGCAGCTGCCCCTGGAAGGGCCCAGGCACCCGGGGAGGGGCCCAGGGGGGCAGGCAGGGATCCAAAGGCAGCTGGGGACCCTGTGGGGACAAGCCCCACTCCAACACAATCCATCCCCCGACAGCCCCCAGTGCCACATCCCCCAGCTCCCGCTGTCCCTGCCCTCCCAGAGCTTTCCCTGTGGGACACCCCGGAGCTGAGCCCGGCCCCAAACCTGCTGTGTCCCAGCAGAATTGTCCCTGTGCCCACTCCAGCCCCTTGGCTGAACAGGGGGCTGGGCTGACCCCTCTTCTTGGGGCACCAGGAGCCCGGGATCAGGGAGAACGGGGAGGTGGGAGCACAGCGGGGTCAGGGGCCACGGGAACAGCCGGGTGACCAGCATCTTCAGTCTCTGCAGGCCCTGGGGAGCGCTGGGGAATGGTGGCACTGGGACACCAGGGCTGGGCTCAGGGCAGTGCTGGGGTGGCCGCAGTGTCCGGCTCCAGCCCGTTCCTGGCACTGCAGCCCCAAACTGCTCCAGGCCCCCCGGGGAAGATCCCCTGCCCGGCCCCACCATCCCAGCCAGGACCACCGTGTCCTGCTGGATGCCCCCAGTCCCGCTCTGCTGAGCTGTCCCAGACAAGGGGTGCCAGGGGCTCTGTGCCCAGCAGGGCTGTGGCTCCAGCCTGGGCTGGCACTGGGACACAGCTCCCGCAGCTGCCCTGGCCCCAGGGATGGCCCTGCCCTGCCCTGGTGCCAGCGCTGTCCCTGAGCAGGGGTCACCTTCCCACCCGAGGGTCCCGCAGTCCTGTCCCGACTCAGAGGCCCTGTCAGGGTGACCCCCGAGGGCACGGAGCAGGGACAGTCCCTGGCCAGGGCTCCCAGGAGCTGCCAGTGCCTCCATTCTCCACTGACATTCCGGGACATTGCCAGGAGATGTTCCCTGCTCACGGGACACTGACCACACAGAAGGGACCTGTTGTGGGACAGGGGGCAAAACCCTTCCAGCTCCTGACTTGACTGTTTGTGTTGGATTTTCCCAAGTAGTGACCTGGAAGATTTTCCTTTTGCCTGTTGGTGCTCTGTGCCTCCTTTTTTGGGGAATTGAGGAGCGTTGATCCTGGAGGGGCCCAGGGACATTTCCAGCCCCTGGACACCTGAGGGGCCGTTCTGGACGACCCCAGCTGTGGGTTCATTGACTCTGCACAGACGTGCTCCTGTTTGCAGTTCAGCAGCTCCTTGGAACATGGAAATGTTCCCAGTTTGGTGTCTGATGGAGAGATGGGTTAGAGAATTGACCAGGGGGGTCTGAGGTGCAGCTGATCTGTCCTGGACTGTGTCCCTTCCCCTACTTGAGCAGGACTGTCAGCAACTTTAGAGACTTCTGATTTTCCTTCCTGTGGGATTTTTTCTGCACTTGGGTTCCAAATCAAAAATTCCTGGCCCGGCCAATCTCCCCAGGCTGTGACCACAGGGAGGTGTTGCTGTGGGCCACAGGGGGGAAAAGAGGAGCCTGTTCTCCCCACATTTACATCTCCCTGCCAAATTCTCCAGAGCCCTCCAGTTCCCACACTCCCTCAGCAGCTGCGGGGTGGGGGAGAGTGGGGGAGGCAGAACAGGAGCAGGGGGTCTCAGGGCTGTTGTGGTGCTTTGGCTGGGATAACTGGCTGGTGAACAGTTGCTGGCCATAGCAATGCCTTGCCAGGTCTCCCCATCAGTTTCTCTGCCTGTGCCCTGCTCCTGCTGCAGTTGGGACAGGTGGGTTTGGGCTGCCAAACCTCTGTGCTCTGTGGGGGCTTTCTGGGAAGTGCTGTAAAATCCTGGCCTTGATCTTGGTCAGGCCTTGGAGCTCTGTGCTGGGCCATCCCTCTGCTTTGGGCACGGAGACAATTCCCAATTTCACTTTTTGCCTTTTGTCCTCCAAGGTGTTTTCAGCAGAGGACACAGAGAGTGGCACCTGCTCCACCCGTGCCTCCCTCGTAGCTGTGCTGCCCCTGATTCCAACAATTCTTCAGTGTCTTGAACATCCTTGTGAAACTACAATCCTCCCAGTGGTGCTTCTCAGGAAGAGCTTCCCAGCTTTTCCTGGGGTTCACCAACTCTCTCGGAAGATCCCCCAGGGATTTGCCCCAGCCCAAGGCAGTGCAGGCGTGGCCAACACTGTGGGGAAACACAGGCAGGTCCCTCTGAAGGTTGTCACCTCCAACAGGCTGGGGCTTCCAGCCCAGCAAGTTCAGGAGGAGGGGGTGTCGTGAGGTTGGGACCAAGGCAGCCCCAGCACCAAGTGTGTCTGACACAGCTGGGCCCATCCAGCCCCTGCTCTGCACCCAGGGAGGGGAACAGGGCAGGATTGCATCTCCAGACACACCAACACCAGACCATGGGCCTTGGCTGCACTGGCTGCCCCGGAACCAGGAAGGATCCATGGAAACAGGGGCTGACCTGGGAGAGATGTAAAAAGATTTCAGCCACTCTCTGGGAAAGCAAACCATCAGCTGATGAGTAAAGTGCCAGATCCCAGGGCCAAGAGTCAGGACTGAGATGGTTTGGAGCCCAGCTGGGGATTCCTTGCTGGAGATCTGGGCAGTGAAGGTACGATTGGGAATGGGGCAGCAGTCCCTCTGCAGTCCTTCTTCCCAATGCCATCTACTTCCAAACCCCTCCAGCAGCCCATGGGACAGGAGAAGAGTGCTCTGGTTTCGTGTTCTGCCTACGATGGTGTGTGGAGAAGTTTTTTCATGAGACCCAAGCTGGGGATCACAGGCTGGTGGTGAAACCTTGATTTGGGTTCTGAAGCCAGTGGGAGGTTTGCCTGAGGCACAGGGAATGCCGGGGTCCCTGGTTTTGTTTCCAGGATGATCCGGTCCCAGCTCAGAGGCCCTGTCAGGGTGACCCCCGAGGGCACAGAGCAGGGACAGTCCCTGGCCAGGGCTCCCAGGAGCTGCCAGTGCCTCCGTTCTCCACTGACATTCCGGGACATTGCCAGGAGATGTTCCCTGCTCACGGGACACTGACCACACAGAAGGGACCTGTTGTGGGACAGGGGGCAAAACCCTTCAGGCACCTGACTTGACTGTTTGTGTTGGATTTTCCCAAGTAGTGACCTGGAAGATTTTCCTTTTGCCTGTTGGTGCTTGTGCCTCCTTTGTTGGGGAATTGAGGAGCGTTGACCCAGGAGAGGCCCAGTGGAGGTGAAGCTGCTCAGCAGAGGAATTTCCAGCCCCTGGACACTGAAGGGGCCATTCCAGATGCCCCCAGCTGGGCATTCCTGGACTCCTGTTTCCAGATCAGCACTTCCCTGGAACAGGGCTCAGGGCTGATTGAGTCTACCAGCACCAAATTCATGGATAACACCAAGCTGGGTGGGCCTGTGGATCTGTTGCTCGGCATAAAGGCTGTGCAGAAGGATCTGGGCAGGCTGGATGGATGGGCTGGGGCCAGAGGTGTGAGGGTCAATAAGGCCAAGTGCTGGGTCCCACACCGGGGTCACAACAACCGCATGGAATGCTCCAGGCTGGGGCAGACTGGCTGGAAAACTGGAAAAGGTCCTGGGGGTGCTGGTGACCGTGTCTGAACAAGAGCACAGGTGTACCCAGGTGGGCCAGAGGCCAAGGGCACCTGCGCTGTCCCAGCCATGGGGTGGCAGCAGGAGCAGGGCAGTGACAGTCCCTGTGCTGGGACTGCTGAGGCCCCTTGAGGGCTGTGTCCAGTTCTGGGTCCTCATGGCCAGAGAGGCCACATTGAGGGGCTGGAGCATGTCCAGGGATGGGAAAAGAGCTGTGGAAGGTGCTGGAGCACCAGGCGTGTCCAGGGGAGCTCAGGCTGGAGAAAAGAAGGCTCAGGGGTGAACCTTCTCACTCTCCACAACTCCCTGACAGGAGGGAGCAGTCAGGTGGGGTTGGGCTCTGCTGCCAGGGAACAGGGACAGGATGAGAGGGAACAGCCTCAAGCTGTGCCAGGGGAGTTTTAGGTTGGCCATCTGGATGAATTCCTTCATGGAAAGGGTTGTCAGGCCTTGGAAGGGGCTGCTTGGTGAGATGATGGAGTCCCCATCCCGGAGGTGTCCAAGGAAGGCCTGGACGTGGCACTCAGGGCGCTGGTCTGGTGACAAGGTGGGGATCGGTCCCAGGGTGGCCTTGATGGTCTTGGAAGCTTTTTCCAACCACAGTGATCCTAGGAGTCTGGGATTGCCCTGCAGAAATGCTTTTTATCTTTTTTTTCCCCCTGCCAAGTCCTGTACTCGAGCTTCCCGTCTCCAGGGAGGATCCCCACCCCACTTCCTCCTGTCCAAGCCCTGTCCCACAGACAGAACCACGGAGTGACACATGGGCCGTGGCACCAGTGCCACTCCCTTGAGCAGAAACTCTTCGTAGCTGAGACAGTGTCAATAGGAGCAGGAAAAACATCCTTCCCTAAAAGCTGGGATCACTGTAGGGACAGTTTCTCCAGAGCTGAGACACATTCCTGAGGGAGGCAGGGACATTGCCAGTTCCTGGGGCTGGGTGGCCTGTCCAGCTCATTATCCCTGTCCCGCTCCTGGTGAACAACATCAGCGCACTTTGCACAAACTCTCTCGGCATGGCCAGCGTGTCCTGGATTCCATCCAGGTGTTGGGATGGCTGCTTCTTCTCCAGGTTGCTGTAAATTGCCTCCTCCACAGGTGATTTTTATCTCTTCAGAAGGAATCTCCGTGCCAGCTCTGGTTTTCCACCCAAGCGATAAAGAGTGGGACACCTACTCCGGGCAAAACGGCGGCACGGGCGTCTCTGAACTCTTGGGTTCAGTGACTTAGAGACCTTTCTTCAGCGCAGGCAGAGGACAGGGAATAAGGAAGGGAAATCTGCTGTCTCAGATCCAAGGATTTTTATTATCTGAATTGCCGCAACAGACAGACAATGAACCGCCCATGTAGGAGATGTAAGGGTGATTTTAGGGCATTTTGTGTGGGTTTTCAACCAGTTTGGGCAATTTTCAGCCCCTTTGGTTGCATTTTGGATCTCTTTGGATGATTTTATCTCCGTTTGGCTAATTTTTGGCCAAACCAGATGGATAGAGGGAGGATTTCAGTGCCCTTTTGGGTGATTTTAGGTGACTTTGTGGGGATTGTAGGTGTCCTTGGTTGATTTGAGGCTAAATCGGAAGTGATTTAGGGTGGATTTTAGGCCTCTTTTGACAATTTTAGGCTCTTTGGGGTGATTTTAGGCCAAACCGGGCCCTTTTAGGACCGCGATTCCCCCTGGCCCCGCCCCTTTCCCCTCACGGTTCCTGCCCTGTCATTGACCCCGCCCCTTTCCCTCACAGTTCCCGCCCTTTCCTTGGCCCCGCCCATTTCCCCTCACAGTTCCCGCCCTTTCCTTGGCCCCGCCCCTTCCCCTCACAGTTCCCGCCCTTTCCTTGGCCCCGCCCCCGCAGTTCGGGGTTGGGAACAGGAAGGAAGAGGCAGAAAGGCAGCAGGGAGCAGGAGGAGGAGAGGAGAGGAGGAATCGGGCAGCTCCAGCGGTCCCTGGACTGGCAGCACCTCCGGGAGAATCCCCTCCGCCATCCCGCAGGTGCCCGCGGACCCCCGGCTTTGGGGTTTTTTAGGGTGGGATGATTGGAGCTTGCAGGGCTCCAAAGCTGAGCCGCAGATGCCCCTCGGGGGGACATCGGGGCTCCCCGGGCTGTGTTTTTGGGGATTCCCGGTGGCGGCAGAGTCCCTGCTGAGGCTGGAGGGGCGAGATGGCCGGGAAAGGGATTTGGGGGTGCCAGTGCCGGCAGTGGCTGCTCCCAGTATGAGCCCAGTTGCCCTCCCCGTGTGGTTCCAGTTTGCCCGGCACTCCCAGTGTGAGCCCAGTCACTCCCAGTGTGAGCCCAGCCACTCCCAGTATCGGTAAGTGGGGAGACAGAGGAGGGGGGAGCTTTTCGGGTTCCTGGGACTCCCAGCAGCCTGGGGAGGGCAGGGACCGAGCAGACAGGGGATCTCCTTCCCCTTCCCTCTGGCACGGGGACAAATCCCATCCTCTCCTTGTCCTTCCTCCCCCAGACAAGGAGCTGAGCATGGAGGTCAGGGAGGACAAATCCCCACGGCAGAACCTTGTGGAAGAGGACGTTTTGAGCAACTCCAGGGGACAGCAATCCAACGGGGAGGAAAAGCCCCGGAGATCCCTCAGGAGAAGGGGCTGGAAAGGCAGATTGTGAGGATGTGAGGATGAAAGACCCACCCTGTGCCAGGAAGGCGGCTGGAGATCAAGCCAGAGCTCAGAGCTGGTGGTCCATGAGCAGCCTCATGATGGGGAGAAGCCCCACAAGTGCTTCGAGTGTGGGAAGAGCTTCAGCTGGAGATCCTGCCTGATCCAGCACCAGCTGATCCACACTGAGGAGAGGCCCTACAAGTGTGGGAAATGTGGGAAGAGCTTCCAGACAAGCTCTAACCTGAAAAACCACCAGCTGATCCACAGCGGTGAGAGGCCCTTTGAGTGTGGGGAATGTGGGAAGAGTTTCAGGAAGAACTCTGCCCTGACTGTCCACCAGAGGATCCATACGGGGGAGAGGCCCTACGAGTGTGATAAATGCAGGAAGAGGTTTCCCACCAGCTCCAGTCTCCTCCTGCACCAGCGGATTCACACAGAGGAGAGGCCCTTCCACTGCCCCGACTGCGGGATGGGCTTCAGGTGGAATGGAAACCTTGACAAGCACCGGCGCATCCACACTGGGGAGAGGCCCCACGAATGTGAGGAATGTGGGATGAGTTTTAGCTGTCGCCAGAACCTGATCCTCCACCAGAGGATCCACACCGGGGAGAGGCCCTGCAAGTGTGGGGAATGTGGGAAGAGCTTCAGATGTAGCTCCAGCCTGATCTGGCACCAGACGATCCACACCGAGGAGAGGCCCCACGAGTGTCCCCAGTGTGGGGAGAGATTCTCACAGAGCTCAACCTTGACCCAACACCAACGGAGCTGCAGTAAGAGAAGCCCTGCCAGTGCCCCCAGTGCGGGAAGAGCTTCGTGCGCTGCTCCAGCTCCATCCCCCACTGCAGGAGCCACGTTGGCAGAATGGATGGACTGTTGATTTGACCAGTGTGGTTGGAGAGGACAATTTTCTTCCTCCATTCCATGGTCGCCCTTGGAATTCTATAAATGTCAGGTCTGTAAAGAAACTGTTCCTTTTTTTGCAGTGGACATCTCAGTGCATGAGTGTCGTTCTTTGGTGTGGTATTGCAACAACATATCCCTGGTGTCTTGGTTTGGAGAGACAGGTGTCTGCCAGGGAAAGCTGGAGTTTCCTTTGGAATGGAGAATGTAAACCCCTTCCCTCCAAATTATTATGATTTTGCAATTAAGGACTTTCAGGCAAAGGTATGGGGATAGGAATAACAGTTCTTTACTATCATGTATAACAAGAGAAAGAAACAACAACGACTACAGCATTAACAATAAACAGTACCAGGAAAAAAACCTCGAGGGGCTTTGTTTGACAAAGCCCTGGGCAGTCTGATCTCTCGAGAGCACCAGGCTGGAACGGTGGAGATTTCCTGGTGGGACATTAATTTTGAAGAACTAAGGATTTTAAGAAAGTTAAGGTTATAGTTGCTGAATTAGCTGAAGTGAGTAGATAAGCTTTGTTTGCAGTTACCAGAAGCCCTATCTTAGACAAGGTAGCCTGGATCTAATAACTCATTGCTTGTCAAATTTATGTTGATGTAGCTGTGCTTGTAATGAAAAACAAAATGTGGTAAATAGATCTCAAGGACACAAGATAGTTGCAGACTTCCCATGCTTGAAGGACCCATTGAACACAGGAAACTCTCAGTTCTACCAAGGATTCATTTGTCAAGTATGCGTTGAAAAGGTAGAAAGGTCAGAACGAGGAAGACTCATTTTCCTTCCTCATTGCTAGTGACCCCTCCCCAGAATGGTCCCCCGACTCATTTCAGGGAAGAAACTACGCATGCTTAATAGCCTTTGTTCCAATTAGAAGAGGAAGTGACAGGGTACGAATATGCATTTGTATTTTGGATATTCAACACTTTTGTAAATAAAAGCTCTGTAATTACCCCGGCCGTCGCAATAAACATACACTTTCCAACTTCAAACTGTTAGAGAGGTTTTTGTCCATCGTAATTGTATACCGATATCAGATTGATATTTGTATTTTAATAACTCACTGGCAGGGCAGGGCCGTGCGGGGCTACAGCGCAGCAAAAGCCTCCAAGCAGCGCCGAAGAAACCAGCGGGACAGAGCTGGCCCAGCAGGGCAGGAGGAGGTGAGCTCAGAGTTTGGGGCACACGAGCAGATGGTGGCAGACTCCTCAGGGCCAGACCCGGTGGGACAATGAACTCCTCCCACAGCGAGCAGCAGCCTCCTGTCCTCTCTGTGGTGCCGAGAGCAAGAGAGGAGAAGCTGCCCCCATCCCTGTCCTTTACCTGCCCCAAAACCTTGCCTTATCTCCCCGTCCTGACTTTTGGCCACCTCTTTGTTTGGGTCAAGCACCCATAAGCACCCAGTGGTTAGTCTGCTAGCAACTATAAAGTTGGAGAAAAATTCTCTGAGTAAAAATGAACAAACCTAACCCCAACAACTGGTCAAGGAGCTGGGCAGGGCTAAGATGCAGTGTCTAGAACCCGGAGTTTGGAACTTGCTGTGTAAGGGAGTTCTGGACAATAAAACGTGCTGGTTGTCTCATGATTTCTGTCTCCCCACCCATGACCCCCTCAGGTTACAGTGGGATTCAGCCCCTTTGGGTTAAAATTGAGTTGTTCTCAGTTGGATTGGAGTGGTTTTGAGGTGACAGACCGATCATTCTTGGCTTTTGGATGCACGGAGATGGAGAACACTGCCCAAAATGCCCCAAGAACACACAAACCCTCCAGAATATCTCCCCAAATCCTAAATTCCCCCTCAAATACCTGCAAAAGGGAGGCACTTTAGACATCTTTGATCAATTTATTTCTTTTCTACCCTGTTTTGGCTGTTTTTAATGAAGATGAAAGAGAAGAAAATTAAGGCCAAAGCAAAAGGATAAGCAGCCAGATGTCTTCCCAACATGGATCACAGGGAATGTGGGTCACCAGGGCTCTGCCCAGTTTGGCTCCTGCAGTGGGGGATGGAGCTGGAGCAGCGCACGAAGCTCTTCCTGCACTGGGGGCACTGGCAGGGCTTCTCTTACTGGTGCCTCCGTTGGTGTTGGGTCAAGTGAATCATCTGTGAGAATCTCTTCCCACACTGGGGACACTTGTGGGGCCTCTCCCCGGTGTGGATGCGCCGATGGGTGATGAGGGTGGATTTGCGCTTGAAGCGCTTCCCGCAGTCACAGCAGCGGAAGGGCCTCTCCTCTGTGTGTGTCTGCTGATGTGCAAGGAGGTGGGGGCTGCTCTTAAATCCCTTCCCACACTCAGAACATTTGCACGGCCTCTCCCAGTGTGGATCACCTGGTGCTTTTTCAGACTGGAACTTGTCTGGAAGCTCTTCCCACACTCTCCACACTCGTGGGGCCGTTCCCCGGTGTGGATCGTCTGGTGCCAGATCAGGCTGGAGCTACATCTGAAGCTCTTCCCACATTCCCCACACTTGCAGGGCCTCTCCCCGGTGTGGATCCTCTGGTGGAGGATCAGGTTCTGGCGACAGCTAAAACTCATCCCACATTCCTCACATTCGTGGGGCCTCTCCCCAGTGTGGATGCGCCGGTGCTTGTCAAGGTTTCCATTCCACCTGAAGCCCATCCCGCAGTCGGGGCAGTGGAAGGGCCTCTCCTCTGTGTGAATCCGCTGGTGCAGGAGGAGACTGGAGCTGGTGGGAAACCTCTTCCTGCATTTATCACACTCGTAGGGCCTCTCCCCCGTATGGATCCTCTGGTGGACAGTCAGGGCAGAGTTCTTCCTGAAACTCTTCCCACATTCCCCACACTCAAAGGGCCTCTCACCGCTGTGGATCAGCTGGTGGTTTTTCAGGTTAGAGCTTGTCTGGAAGCTCTTCCCACATTTCCCACACTTGTAGGGCCTCTCCTCAGTGTGGATCAGCTGGTGCTGGATCAGGCAGGATCTCCAGCTGAAGCTCTTCCCACACTCGAAGCACTTGTGGGGCTTCTCCCCATCATGAGGCTGCTCATGGACCACCAGCTCTGAGCTCTGGCTTGATCTCCAGCCGCCTTCCTGGCACAGGGTGGGTCTTTCATCCTCACATCCTCACAATCTGCCTTTCCAGCCCCTTCTCCTGAGGGATCTCCGGGGCTTTTCCTCCCCGTTGGATTGCTGTCCCCTGGAGTTGCTCAAAACGTCCTCTTCCACAAGGTTCTGCCGTGGGGATTTGTCCTCCCTGACCTCCATGCTCAGCTCCTTGTCTGGGGGAGGAAGGACAAGGAGAGGATGGGATTTGTCCCCGTGCCAGAGGGAAGGGGAAGGAGATCCCCTGTCTGCTCGGTCCCTGCCCTCCCCAGGCTGCTGGGAGTCCCAGGAACCCGAAAAGCTCCCCCCTCCTCTGTCTCCCCACTTACCGATACTGGGAGTGGCTGGGCTCACACTGGGAGTGACTGGGCTCACACTGGGAGTGCCGGGCAAACTGGAACCACACGGGGAGGGCAACTGGGCTCATACTGGGAGCAGCCACTGCCGGCACTGGCACCCCCAAATCCCTTTCCCGGCCATCTCGCCCCTCCAGCCTCAGCAGGGACTCTGCCGCCACCGGGAATCCCCAAAAACACAGCCCGGGGAGCCCCGATGTCCCCCCGAGGGGCATCTGCGGCTCAGCTTTGGAGCCCTGCAAGCTCCAATCATCCCACCCTAAAAAACCCCAAAGCCGGGGGTCCGCGGGCACCTGCGGGATGGCGGAGGGGATTCTCCCGGAGGTGCTGCCAGTCCAGGGACCGCTGGAGCTGCCCGATTCCTCCTCTCCTCTCCTCCTCCTGCTCCCTGCTGCCTTTCTGCCTCTTCCTTCCTGTTCCCAACCCCGAACTGCGGGGGCGGGGCCAAGGAAAGGGCGGGAACTGTGAGGGGAAGGGGCGGGGCCAAGGAAAGGGCGGGAACTGTGAGGGGAAATGGGCGGGGCCAAGGAAAGGGCGGGAACTGTGAGGGAAAGGGGCGGGGTCAATGACAGGGCAGGAACCGTGAGGGGAAAGGGGCGGGGCCAGGGGGAATCGCGGTCCTAAAAGGGCCCGGTTTGGCCTAAAATCACCCCAAAGAGCCTAAAATTGTCAAAAGAGGCCTAAAATCCACCCTAAATCACTTCCGATTTAGCCTCAAATCAACCAAGGACACCTACAATCCCCACAAAGTCACCTAAAATCACCCAAAAGGGCACTGAAATCCTCCCTCTATCCATCTGGTTTGGCCAAAAATTAGCCAAACGGAGATAAAATCATCCAAAGAGATCCAAAATGCAACCAAAGGGGCTGAAAATTGCCCAAACTGGTTGAAAACCCACACAAAATGCCCTAAAATCACCCTTACATCTCCTACATGGGCGGTTCATTGTCTGTCTGTTGCGGCAATTCAGATAATAAAAATCCTTGGATCTGAGACAGCAGATTTCCCTTCCTTATTCCCTGTCCTCTGCCTGCGCTGAAGAAAGGTCTCTAAGTCACTGAACCCAAGAGTTCAGAGACGCCCGTGCCGCCGTTTTGCCCGGAGTAGGTGTCCCACTCTTTATCGCTTGGGTGGAAAACCAGAGCTGGCACGGAGATTCCTTCTGAAGAGATAAAAATCACCTGTGGAGGAGGCAATTTACAGCAACCTGGAGAAGAAGCAGCCATCCCAACACCTGGATGGAATCCAGGACACGCTGGCCATGCCGAGAGAGTTTGTGCAAAGTGCGCTGATGTTGTTCACCAGGAGCGGGACAGGGATAATGAGCTGGACAGGCCACCCAGCCCCAGGAACTGGCAATGTCCCTGCCTCCCTCAGGAATGTGTCTCAGCTCTGGAGAAACTGTCCCTACAGTGATCCCAGCTTTTAGGGAAGGATGTTTTTCCTGCTCCTATTGACACTGTCTCAGCTACGAAGAGTTTCTGCTCAAGGGAGTGGCACTGGTGCCACGGCCCATGTGTCACTCCGTGGTTCTGTCTGTGGGACAGGGCTTGGACAGGAGGAAGTGGGGTGGGGATCCTCCCTGGAGACGGGAAGCTCGAGTACAGGACTTGGCAGGGGGAAAAAAAAGATAAAAAGCATTTCTGCAGGGCAATCCCAGACTCCTAGGATCACTGTGGTTGGAAAAAGCTTCCAAGACCATCAAGGCCACCCTGGGACCGATCCCCACCTTGTCACCAGACCAGCGCCCTGAGTGCCACGTCCAGGCCTTCCTTGGACACCTCCGGGATGGGGACTCCATCATCTCACCAAGCAGCCCCTTCCAAGGCCTGACAACCCTTTCCATGAAGGAATTCATCCAGATGGCCAACCTAAAACTCCCCTGGCACAGCTTGAGGCTGTTCCCTCTCATCCTGTCCCTGTTCCCTGGCAGCAGAGCCCAACCCCACCTGACTGCTCCCTCCTGTCAGGGAGTTGTGGAGAGTGAGAAGGTTCACCCCTGAGCCTTCTTTTCTCCAGCCTGAGCTCCCCTGGACACGCCTGGTGCTCCAGCACCTTCCACAGCTCTTTTCCCATCCCTGGACATGCTCCAGCCCCTCAATGTGGCCTCTCTGGCCATGAGGACCCAGAACTGGACACAGCCCTCAAGGGGCCTCAGCAGTCCCAGCACAGGGACTGTCACTGCCCTGCTCCTGCTGCCACCCCATGGCTGGGACAGCGCAGGTGCCCTTGGCCTCTGGCCCACCTGGGTACACCTGTGCTCTTGTTCAGACACGGTCACCAGCACCCCCAGGACCTTTTCCAGTTTTCCAGCCAGTCTGCCCCAGCCTGGAGCATTCCATGCGGTTGTTGTGACCCCGGTGTGGGACCCAGCACTTGGCCTTATTGACCCTCACACCTCTGGCCCCAGCCCATCCATCCAGCCTGCCCAGATCCTTCTGCACAGCCTTTATGCCGAGCAACAGATCCACAGGCCCACCCAGCTTGGTGTTATCCATGAATTTGGTGCTGGTAGACTCAATCAGCCCTGAGCCCTGTTCCAGGGAAGTGCTGATCTGGAAACAGGAGTCCAGGAATGCCCAGCTGGGGGCATCTGGAATGGCCCCTTCAGTGTCCAGGGGCTGGAAATTCCTCTGCTGAGCAGCTTCACCTCCACTGGGCCTCTCCTGGGTCAACGCTCCTCAATTCCCCAACAAAGGAGGCACAAGCACCAACAGGCAAAAGGAAAATCTTCCAGGTCACTACTTGGGAAAATCCAACACAAACAGTCAAGTCAGGTGCCTGAAGGGTTTTGCCCCCTGTCCCACAACAGGTCCCTTCTGTGTGGTCAGTGTCCCGTGAGCAGGGAACATCTCCTGGCAATGTCCCGGAATGTCAGTGGAGAACGGAGGCACTGGCAGCTCCTGGGAGCCCTGGCCAGGGACTGTCCCTGCTCTGTGCCCTCGGGGGTCACCCTGACAGGGCCTCTGAGCTGGGACCGGATCATCCTGGAAACAAAACCAGGGACCCCTGGCATTCCCTGTGCCTCAGGCAAACCTCCCACTGGCTTCAGAACCCAAATCAAGGTTTCACCACCAGCCTGTGATCCCCAGCTTGGGTCTCATGAAAAAACTTCTCCACACACCATCGTAGGCAGAACACGAAACCAGAGCACTCTTCTCCTGTCCCATGGGCTGCTGGAGGGGTTTGGAAGTAGATGGCATTGGGAAGAAGGACTGCAGAGGGACTGCTGCCCCATTCCCAATCGTACCTTCACTGCCCAGATCTCCAGCAAGGAATCCCCAGCTGGGCTCCAAACCATCTCAGTCCTGACTCTTGGCCCTGGGATCTGGCACTTTACTCATCAGCTGATGGTTTGCTTTCCCAGAGAGTGGCTGAAATCTTTTTACATCTCTCCCAGGTCAGCCCCTGTTTCCATGGATCCTTCCTGGTTCCGGGGCAGCCAGTGCAGCCAAGGCCCATGGTCTGGTGTTGGTGTGTCTGGAGATGCAATCCTGCCCTGTTCCCCTCCCTGGGTGCAGAGCAGGGGCTGGATGGGCCCAGCTGTGTCAGACACACTTGGTGCTGGGGCTGCCTTGGTCCCAACCTCACGACACCCCCTCCTCCTGAACTTGCTGGGCTGGAAGCCCCAGCCTGTTGGAGGTGACAACCTTCAGAGGGACCTGCCTGTGTTTCCCCACAGTGTTGGCCACACCTGCACTGCCTTGGGCTGGGGCAAATCCCTGGGGGATCTTCCGAGAGAGTTGGTGAACCCCAGGAAAAGCTGGGAAGCTCTTCCTGAGAAGCACCACTGGGAGGATTGTAGTTTCACAAGGATGTTCAAGACACTGAAGAATTGTTGGAATCAGGGGCAGCACAGCTACGAGGGAGGCACGGGTGGAGCAGGTGCCACTCTCTGTGTCCTCTGCTGAAAACACCTTGGAGGACAAAAGGCAAAAAGTGAAATTGGGAATTGTCTCCGTGCCCAAAGCAGAGGGATGGCCCAGCACAGAGCTCCAAGGCCTGACCAAGATCAAGGCCAGGATTTTACAGCACTTCCCAGAAAGCCCCCACAGAGCACAGAGGTTTGGCAGCCCAAACCCACCTGTCCCAACTGCAGAAGGAGCAGGGCACAGGCAGAGAAACTGATGGGGAGACCTGGCAAGGCATTGCTATGGCCAGCAACTGTTCACCAGCCAGTTATCCCAGCCAAAGCACCACAACAGCCCTGAGACCCCCTGCTCCTGTTCTGCCTCCCCCACTCTCCCCCACCCCGCAGCTGCTGAGGGAGTGTGGGAACTGGAGGGCTCTGGAAAATTTGGCAGGGAGATGTAAATGTGGGGAGAACAGGCTCCTCTTTTCCCCCCTGTGGCCCACAGCAACACCTCCCTGTGGTCACAGCCTGGGGAGATTGGCCGGGCCAGGAATTTTTGATTTGGAACCCAAGTGCAGAAAAAATCCCACAGGAAGGAAAATCAGAAGTCTCTAAAGTTGCTGACAGTCCTGCTCAAGTAGAGGAAGGGACACAGTCCAGGACAGATCAGCTGCACCTCAGACCCCCCTGGTCAATTCTCTAACCCATCTCTCCATCAGACACCAAACTGGGAACATTTCCATGTTCCAAGGAGCTGCTGAACTGCAAACAGGAGCACGTCTGTGCAGAGTCAATGAACCCACAGCTGGGGTCGTCCAGAATGGCCCCTCAGGTGTCCAGGGGCTGGAAATGTCCCTGGGCCCCTCCAGGATCAACGCTCCTCAATTCCCCAACAAAGGAGGCACAGAGCACCAACAGGCAAAAGGAAAATCTTCCAGGTCACTGCTCGGGAAAATCCAACACAAACAGTCAAGTCAGGAGCTGGAAGGGTTTTGCCCCCTGTCCCACAACAGGTCCCTTCTGTGTGGTCAGTGTCCCGTGAGCAGGGAACATCTCCTGGCAATGTCCCGGAATGTCAGTGGAGAATGGAGGCACTGGCAGCTCCTGGGAGCCCTGGCCAGGGACTGTCCCTGCTCTGTGCCCTCGGGGGTCACCCTGACAGGGCCTCTGAGTCGGGACAGGACTGCGGGACCCTCGGGTGGGAAGGTGACCCCTGCTCAGGGACAGCGCTGGCACCAGGGCAGGGCAGGGCCATCCCTGGGGCCAGGGCAGCTGCGGGAGCTGTGTCCCAGTGCCAGCCCAGGCTGGAGCCACAGCCCTGCTGGGCACAGAGCCCCTGGCACCCCTTGTCTGGGACAGCTCAGCAGAGCGGGACTGGGGGCATCCAGCAGGACACGGTGGTCCTGGCTGGGATGGTGGGGCTGGGCAGGGGATCTTCCCCGGGGGGCCTGGAGCAGTTTGGGGCTGCAGTGCCAGGAACGGGCTGGAGCCGGACACTGCGGCCACCCCAGCACTGCCCTGAGCCCAGCCCTGGTGTCCCAGTGCCACCATTCCCCAGCGCTCCCCAGGGCCTGCAGAGACTGAAGGTGCTGGTCACCCGGCTGTTCCCGTGGCCCCTGACCCCGCTGTGCTCCCACCTCCCCGTTCTCCCTGATCCCGGGCTCCTGGTGCCCCGAGAAGAGGGGTCAGCCCAGCCCCCTGTTCAGCCAAGGGGCTGGAGTGGGCACAGGGACAATTCTGCTGGGACACAGCAGGTTTGGGGCCGGGCTCAGCTCCGGGGTGTCCCACAGGGAAAGCTCTGGGAGGGCAGGGACAGCGGGAGCTGGGGGATGTGGCACTGGGGGCTGTCGGGGGATGGATTGTGTTGGAGTGGGGCTTGTCCCCACATGGTCCCCAGCTGCCTTTGGATCCCTGCCTGCCCCCCTGGGCCCCTCCCCGGGTGCCTGGGCCCTTCCAGGGGCAGCTGCCCCGTGCAGGAAGCTGGAGGGATGCCGGGGAGGGGGGCTGGGTTGGTGCCGCAGGTGGGATGGACTCTGGGCCAGGGCTGGGCTGGTGGCCAGGGCTGGGGGATGTGCCAAGCCGGGCTTTGGCCTGGGGGCTGTCGGGGAGGGCACAGGGGGGAGTCCCGGCAGGGATAAAGGCTCTCCTGCCCTGCTGCAGCCTCAGGCAGCGCTCCCCGTTCCAAGAGGAAGATGAATGTGATAAATGCCAATCACTCATTTTTAGAAATTTATGAAAATTTAATAAAGAATAAAATTGGTTACAAAAAGAAAATTAATACAAATAAAAGTTTAAAAAGTTTTAGAGACAGGACAAATAAGGAGACAATAAAAGGGGCAAAGAAAATAGGTAAGCAATGTCCTTTCTCCCCCTGACTCCATGTCAGGTCAGAGAAAGGCAGTCTTTGGTCAAAAACTGCTCCTTTTTGAGGACTGAAACCTCATAATTATGCATGCTTTATCAACAAACTTGTTTTTCAAGAGTCTTTGGCTTAAGCCTTTTGGCAACATAGGATCGTGCTTTTGTTGATTGGGAGCGTCTGCGTTCTGAGAGATGCATTCTTTTGTCTGAAGAGGGAGAGGGGGGTTTTTTTATCTCCTGTAAAACATTCACCTGGAATAGCCCCTCTCCCTTAAGGTAAGAAAAAAAAACTTTACACACAGATTTTTACTAAAACTTAATGTTAAAAACTACATTTACTATTTGTTTCAAATGTTAATATTGCATAACTTTTCTAACTAGCATATTACATATAGTAAATATCTGCGTAGAGCCAAAACACCCAATATGCCTTTTTCACAATTTCCTCCTTTTTCTCTTTTTATAATATATTGGCTCGAGCGATATTTACTGCTTTTTTTTTGCATCCATTCTATGTTCATTTTTTTTTTCATAAATTGGTCTAGCTTCTTGGAGGAGGTCTTATACTCATGACAGCGTCTTCATTATCATCTATTTTTAAACTGGAACGGGTGCTACTCTTTTAACTTCTGTTGCTCGCTTTCTTATGGTCTTACTACAATTGTCAAATTTAATACAACAAAACAGTCTGTTAATTTGTCAAACTCAGTTCTATAACTATTTCTTACATTAGTTCAATATACATATATACTCTTATTTATTGCTTCAAACTCTATTTTATTTAACTGTATCTTAGCCTTGTCCTTTGGATAAAGAAAGTAATCTCCCTTTTATATTGCAAATAGCATACAATGTTTCGAATTTGGGGTTCTGATAGTTCTCTGTTTGCTTCCCTGTTTTCTTGCTCCATGCAGAAAGTATGGGCCAAGGTCAGAGCCTTTTCTCTCTCTTGGCACTGCTCCAGCAACACAGTACACAGCTACGTTTGGGGTAAATTAGGATCTCCCCCTGGGAGACACTCTCTGCATCTGCCCATGCCCTAGTAGTTTGCATCCACCAGCTGGGGAAAGTTATCTTCTCTGCAGCAGAGGCTCGCATCTAGGGTCCTATATTCCCCCCCTCGAGCTGTGAATTATATTCTAGGAGGTATTTTGCTTGGAGCGACCACAGGGAACTTTTTTTTACTGGTCTTTTGATACTCAGGTAAACTTTTTTCCTCTAATTTTCTTTTGATCCTCTTTTTTATAAATTAAATGCCAAATTTGGGAGCTTCGTTTCAATATTCTCAGGTTTGTGTCAAGGGCTAAGATTACCACGGTCAATTTGCACTCTTTCTTTTTAAGCACTTATTACACAGGGTCTCAGGCTTTACTCCCTTCTCCTTTTTGCTATGTATTACTTAGATGTTACAACAGTACAAATATTCAAAATGCACATAGGGATTACATATGCAACTTAATGTTTACTCATTTATCAGTCTTTTTCTCATGTCAGGTTTTCCTCTTGGTTCTTGTATATTCTTTCCAATCCTTAGGTGTCGGTAGCTGTTTTTTACTCTCATTTCTCGTATTTTTTTGTTTTCTTCTCTTCACTTCCTGAAGTTCTTGTTGTTATAAAGAAAAAACACAAAGAAGCCTTCCCCGGGGGAGGGGTGCTTTTGGGCTTTTCATTAATGATACCAAGTTGGTTGTCTTTTTAGGAAAAAAAATAGATGTTTGTCTTGGTTTGGAAAGACAGGTATCTGCCAGGGAAACTGGGGTTTCCCTTAGAATAGAGAATGTAACCCCTCACCCCCCGCCAAATTATAATTTTACAATTAAGGGCTCTCAGGCAAAGATTTGGGAATAGGAATAACAGTTCTTTTCTAAGAATATCAATAATACAAATGTGGTAGAAAAACAAAACCACCCCACCAAACCAGCAAACAAACAATCAACAATTTTGAAAAGCCCTGACAGAGTCAGCTACAACCTGATGCCCTGCTGGTCAGGACGTTGGTAGCAGTCCAAAAGTCCTCCTGGGGTGGCAGATGTGGTTCTGTTGGAGTGGAGATGATCCTGTAGCCAAAAGGGTCCAGAGGTGGTGAGAGGGATTCCGGTGATGGTGAGAAGCGTCCTGTCTTCCTCCAGTAATCGGGTGAAGCAAGAGAAATATCCTGTTCCAGAGTCCCAGTTTTATCCAGGTAGGAATGGTTGGCTCCCCCCACTGGGTGGAGCATCTCACAATAGAATGATGGAATGTGAATGTACTATCTTGGAGAGGGTAAGTTTTTTTGGGATGTGTGCTTTTAGGGGTGCAATAGGATGATGGAATGTGAATGTACTATCTTGGGGAGGGTAAGTTTTGGGATGTGTGCTTTTAGGGGTGTTTAAATGGTCCATTAGCAGAAAAAAAGATAAGAAACAATGCCCTACCTGGTTTTAACAGTTGGGCCATTATCAAAAGGCACCCGCCCCACTCCTTCCAGAGTAAACAAGAGATAAAACAAAACAGCTCCCCAACTGCTTTCAGCAGATGAAAATAGAATACACATCCTAGGTTCCACAACCCAAGACAATGTTTTAATCTCTCCCTTTCCCCTTATTTCTGGTTAGGTAGTATTTTTCCTAAGGGGAGTTTTTGGAGGTTTTTTTTAACCATAGAGTCTTGGTCCTCCCAGGTAATCTGCCACCGGAACGTCCGGGGGGTAGCTATTTCCTGTCTTAGCCCACGCGGTCTCCCTGCTAGCAGCACCTAGCGACTGGAGCTGCCGACCCGGGGGAGGGCCGCGGTATCCGCGCCCCACATCGCCGGAGCTGAGACCGCCGCTTACACCACCGGAGATGGGACCGACGGACCCCCGCACCGCCCACCGGCAGCGAGAGACCCACCGCCGGGGCCGGGGGGAGGGTGAAAGGGCTCATCTGCCTCTGCTGGGAGGGAATGGGGGAGGGGTGGGACCCACCAAGCAAGGGGGGGGCAGCCGCCACCAAAAGCGGGGAGTGAACTCTCCGCAGCCGGCAGGGAAACGGGAGGGACCCCTCCCCCCCGCTGCTGCCGCAGGAGATCCCGCGAGCCGCCCCCGCCGGCGGAGAAACGGGGGAGGGGGGACCCCTTCCCCTGCCGCCGCCACAGCGGCAGGCGAAAAAGCGCGTGAACCTCTGAGGGGAACACCTCGGCCAGCCTTGATAATGCCAGCGTGTTTTGAAAAAGGAGGAGGTAGAAACTGCAAAAAAAATCCCTTTTCTCTCTTTTCTCCCTGCTTCCCCTCCTTCCCTTTCCTTGTTTTTTTTTTTCTCTTGCTTTGTTTCAGAGGCTTCTGTTCTTATAGCCTCCAGTCCAACAAGTGGCATATTCTTGTTCTTCTAAATTACTCTATTCCTGTGAATCTATAAATTCATTTCAAGCCTAGCAAATTCATTTTTTAATATTCTCTCTTCTCTACCTCCCGTGGTCTTTGTTCAGCTTCCCTTTACCTTCACAGAAGCTACTTTTCTTTCCTTTCTCTCACACCAGTTCTCAATTACAAACCACTTCTTCCAAGAATTCACAACAAATAAAACACTCTCTATACTTTTCATTCATCCACATTCACTATATTTACTCAATCTCACACACAACAAGACAGTAATAACCACAAAGTACCTTTTATCCTTCAACTATTACACCTCTTTTAAGAGTTTCTGGTCAAACTTATACTCCTTTTAGGGGTCTCTGACCAAACTAAACTCTGCAGCAATCTGATTCTGTAGTTATTACACCTTTTACGTGTCTTGATCAAAATTATGCACATTTTGAAGTGCCTCTGATCAAACTACTTAGCAAAATTCTACTCCAGATACATTTTAAATGCCCCTTGGTCAAACTTACGCTCTTTTCAAGGGCCTCTGACCAATTTATTCAGCAAAATTCTACTTCAGATGCTCTTGGGCTCCCTTCTGATTTCTTATAAACCTTTTCTAGAACTGCACACCATCTCTAAAGGTACACATATAAAAACCACTCATAGAAAAAACCACCACATAATAAAAACACTTTAACACCACTCTCTTTAAAAAACTTTTCCACAAGCTATCAATACATGCCTTCTCTTTCTTTCAATAGGCTTTTACTCTGTTACAAACTCTCTACACTTCTTATCACATTCTTAAATCTTTCCCCAAGCTACCAAGCTATCTCTTCTCATGCATATACACACATCTCATATCCATTCTACCTTCTTTCAGTATCAACACAAATTCCAACATTCCCCTTCTTACAAAACCTACTAACACATTTTTTTTAAAGCCTAGCACAACTTTCATTCTCAACAATACTTAATTCAACACACGCTGGTTTGGCTGGCAAGGGAACAGACAGGTGTCCCCGGTGCCACAGGGGCTGGGACAGGTGCCGCCTGCAGCGTGGCCAGCCTTGCAGTAGGCGCTGGGGGGGCTGCGGGCCGTCTCTTGTCTTTGTTACATATAACGACTCTAGCTTAACTTCAGTTCTTCCCCTCCTTTGCCCAAAGATCTTTCACTTCTCCAACACTCCAGCAATTCTACCCTTTTAAACCATCTAACTTAACACTCTAAATGCTTCTTTATTCACACACACTTCTCTCACAAAAAGACAGTAACACAAATAAACTCCACAACACAAACACTTTTCACCTACACGCTTACTCACAAAAAGACAGCACAACAGAACAAAAAACAACAAAATAAAAACCAAAAACACACAAAATAAAAATTGGTCTCCTTTTACCTCTCAACTTATTCCACATTTTAAATGCCCTTGGTCAAACTTACACACGTCTCACGCGTCTCTGACCAAATTAATATTCTAGATGCTCTTGGGTTTCCCCTCAATCTAGCTTTGTGGCCACCCCAGGTGCTCTTGGGTTTCCCCTCAACCTAGCTTTGTGGCCACCCCAGGTGCTCTTGGGCTCCCCCTCAACCTAGCTTTGTGGCCACCCCAGGTGCTCTTGGGTTCCCCCTCAACCTAGCTTTGTGGCCACCCCACGTGCTCTTGGGCTCCCCCTCAACCTAGCTTTGTGGCCACCCCAGGTGCTCTTGGGTTCCCCCTCAACCTAGCTTTGTGGCCACCCCAGGTGCTCTTGGGTTCCCCCTCAACCTAGCTTTGTGGCCACCCCAGGTGCTCTTGGAGTATCCCCCTCAACCTAGCTTTGTGGCCACCCCAGGTGCTCTTGGGTTCCCCCTCAACCTAGCTTTGTGGCCACCCCAGGTGCTCTTGGGCTCCCCCTCAACCTAGCTTAGTGGCCACCCCAGGTGCTCTTGGGTTCCCCCTCAACCTAGCTTTGTGGCCACCCCAGGTGCTCTTGGGTTTCCCCTCAACCTAGCTTTGTGGCCACCCCAGGTGCTCTTGGGTTTCCCCTCAACCTAGCTTTGTGGCCACCCCAGGTGCTCTTGGGTTCCCCCTCAACCTAGCTTTGTGGCCACCCCAGGTGCTCTTGGGTTCCCCCTCAACCTGGCTTACACTTTCAGGGTCCCCTTTTTACACACTTTCTTACACACTTCACCTTTTTCACTGGGGGGGTTCTTTCACTCCGTTTCACCATTCACTTTCGTCCTTTTACTGGCCGCAAACCTCGCGGTATGACGGAAACGCAGCATCGAGGACTCCGCACTCGCTTGGAGGGTCTGGGTCTACTCCAGCCTTCCTCTCAGAAACACACACACACAATCTCCCCCGTTCCACACCGCGAAACCCCTCCAATTTTCCGCAATTACTTACCACTCCTTTGTCCTTGGTTCTTCTTTTCTTCATGTACACGCGCGTTTTACGGAATTCCTTTCTTTGCCTTATTGTCTCCCTTTGTCCTTGGATCTTACCTCTTTCTGGGTGCTCTGCGAGAAAGAGCCTCAGGGCTGCCTAAAAAGCAGGCAGGACGTGTCTCCCCGAGTTTCTAATCCTCACACAGCACTGACAGTGAGGTATTTTTGTAACCATCCTCTGCTACCAATTGTGATAAATGCCAATCACTCATTTTTAGAAATTTATGAAAATTTAATAAAGAATAAAATTGGTTACAAAAAGAAAATTAATACAAATAAAAGTTTAAAAAGTTTTAGAGACAGGACAAATAAGGAGACAATAAAAGGGGCAAAGAAAATAGGTAAGCAATGTCCTTTCTCCCCCTGACTCCATGTCAGGTCAGAGAAAGGCAGTCTTTGGTCAAAAACTGCTCCTTTTTGAGGACTGAAACCTCATAATTATGCATGCTTTATCAACAAACTTGTTTTTCAAGAGTCTTTGGCTTAAGCCTTTTGGCAACATAGGATCGTGCTTTTGTTGATTGGGAGCGTCTGCGTTCTGAGAGATGCATTCTTTTGTCTGAAGAGGGAGAGGGGGGTTTTTTTATCTCCTGTAAAACATTCACCTGGAATAGCCCCTCTCCCTTAAGGTAAGAAAAAAAAACTTTACACACAGATTTTTACTAAAACTTAATGTTAAAAACTACATTTACTATTTGTTTCAAATGTTAATATTGCATAACTTTTCTAACTAGCATATTACATATAGTAAATATCTGCGTAGAGCCAAAACACCCAATATGCCTTTTTCACAATGAAGGCGGCTGTGCTCGGCGTGGCCCTGCTCCTCTCCATCCTGCTGTGCCTCCCAGCACAGAGCAAGGTCAGGCTCCAGGGCCACGGGCTGGGCTCAGGGCTGGGGGCTCTTCCCAATCCTGGGGCTCTGCAGGGCTCCCCAGCCCCACAAGGGCCAATCCTGACCAACCTTTTGCTCTCCTTCCCCAGGCCCACGATGGCAGTGGTGAAGCCATATGTGCTGGGGTAAGTCCTGCAGCTGGGGCACCAGTGTGGGAACTGGGGGGCACTTTGGTCACCCCCAACCTTTACCAGCACTGGGGATACCCCAGTGACTGGTGACATCTCATGGTCTCTCCACAGGAAGGTGGTGGCTTTTCCAATGGCAAGGTGAGTACCCTGAGTTCTTCTGCTGAGCCCAAACCCTCCCCTCTCATGGCCATCACCCTCCAGGGCACCCCAGTGCCCCCCAGTGCATGCCAGCACAGCCCAGAGCTTCCCCAGGCTGCACCTTCCCCAGGATCCCCATTGCATTCCCACCCATCCCAGTGCAGCCCAGTCAGCCCCAAGGAGCATCATGCCCCGTCCATTTCCTCTCCTCTTTCCCTCCAGTCCTTTCCCTTTCTCATTGCCCATGACAGGGGTGTCCCCAAATCCCCCTCCTTGGCCGCCCCTCCCAAAGCCCCTCCCAAACCCATCAATTTTGTTCCTCTGCCCCCGTTTGCTCCTGCCCCACCCACCCCCCACTTCAGCCCCCGTGCCCCCCCACTGGAATTCCTGCCTCCCCACCCTCATTCCCCAATTCCCATCCCTTCAACACCCCCAGCCCCATCCCTTGGCACCCCCAGCTCCCCCCATTTCACTCTCTTTGGGCCCCCACCTCCCACTCCATCCCCTCCACCTCGTTGGCCCCAAATTCCCCTCGATCTCCTTCTCTCCATCCCCACCACGGTCCCTGCAGGAACAGGGATCAGGTGAAACTGCCTGGAGTGGGGCTGGGGTGAGCAGAAGTGATTGTCCCCCTCAGAGCAGGGGTAGCCATGGGGCCTGGGGACACCTGTGCTCCCCTGAGCCCCACAGGGCCCATTCCAGACTAAACCTTTGCTCTCTGTCTGCAGATGGCCATAGGAGGAGTTATAGGTGGATGCCTTGGGGTAAGTCCTGGAATTGGGGCACCAGTGTGGGAACTGGGGTCCAGTTGGGTCCCCCCATGCCTTGCTGGGCCTGGGGACACCCCAGTGACCAGTGACATCTCCCCATCTCTCTCCAGCAATGGAATGGTGTCCAACGAGTGAAGAGGTCTGAGGCGGGTTCTGGAGTTCTGCTGGGCCCAGAGCTTCCCCTGTCCTGGTCATGACCCTCCAGGGCATCCCAGTGTGCCCCAGTGTGCCCCAGTACAGCCCAGCATGCCCCAGTATCCTCCAGTGTGCCTCTAACCCTGCCTTTCTCCCCAGCCCCCTGTGGCCGAGCAGGCGCAGCTTCTGCGGGAGTCATAGGTGTGAGAAAAACGCTTGCTGAATTTTAGTCAAGGATATATCATGTTAGGTATGAGGATAAGGAGAAATGCTTGCTAAGCCTAGCGATGAATAAGCTCCTATGTCTAACAAGAATATGCCTTTGTTTTAATTGATAAGTTAGGATAGCGCTACTCTGAAGAAAACCGTTGTTTGAGAAGTTACTTTGTTAAGATGGATAAGGTCGTCAAGACAACGAAGCGTATGCT
The DNA here is from genome assembly GCA_017589585.1 of Phylloscopus whistleri. NCBI lineage: Eukaryota > Metazoa > Chordata > Aves > Passeriformes > Phylloscopidae > Phylloscopus > Phylloscopus whistleri. The sequence goes on from JADMLD010000740.1 coordinate 479,132, forward strand.
AGGAGATGTCCAAGGCCTCAGAGTCTGGCCCAGCAGCTCTCAGAAGACCACTCCCAAGCTACTTGTGATTTGTTAGTTTGTTTAGGTGAATTTTAATGTATTAGTTAGAGATATTTTATTGGTTTAAAACTAATGTACCCTCCCTCTGTACAATCCCGAGTATAAAACCCCCCACTGCCCCTCCCCGGCGTCCCTCTCTCTGGGGACACTGGGGCAGAGGGCAGAAACCTTCCCTGCTCCTGAATAAACCTTCTGAACCCAAGTGTCGAGGGAGGGTCCCTTCTTTCTGTACCACAGCTACTCGGCGTTTGCTCTAGCCTGCCTCTGAACCAAGGCCCACAGAACAGGTGTGTGGGAGCGTGCCAGAGCAGTCGGGTCGGTGAGAGAGACTGGCTTGTGCTCCAACAGAATGGCGCCCAAAAGCGTGGGGCCAGAGGCAGAGTGAGACGCTGTGGCGTGGGATCTCAACGCAGAAGTCCTGAAGGAGACTCTGTGAATGGTCAAGTAGAACCTTGAAAAGCCCACGTACCACTGAGCTTTACTTGTCAAGGTAACTCGGTGGAGGAGGAAGACTGCTCTCTCCCGAAGGAGCCCTTCCTCAGCTGTTGGTCATCCTGACAACACCTCCGGCTGTCTTCCCGAGGGTGCGGTGAGTATAATTTCTCCGGGGGAGAACATACACACCACTTAGGCTTTAAAAAGCCAGGAACAGTCGCGCGACGATCTAGAGAGAAAGGTGGGGGGACAGTGAGTCCTTTCCCAGAAAGCAGTAAGCCCTTTCTCTCCAGAGAAGGATTTGCCCACAGGAGCTGGGGGAGGGTGTCAGGAGGGAGGTGGTGGGAGATACCATCTGTTAAAAATGGGGAACAAACAAACCACCACACAGAAAGAAGTTCTTAATAAAATAATAGAAGTTTTGAGTGTCTTAAGAGTAAACTATTCAAAAAAGGAATTAAAAAGTTTATTAAATATATGTTGTTACATTTTCCAGAAGCTAATTTAGATCAGATAGGTCATGTTTCATTTTGGGAAGAAGTGCAAAATAGATTGCAAAAGTTAGCACAATCTGGTGACATCATTGCTATGGGGCATGTAGTTTGGCCGACACAAATAGTCTTTGCTTTAAAAGACAGACAGAAAATGCAGAGAAAAAGTTCTACCTCTTCCCAAAACAGCTTCAAAGGTTCTTCTCAATCTCTTAGTTCTGTTGCCTCCTTTTCCAACCCCCCTGTCTCTTCTCCTTCCCTTTTCTCGCGGTTTACCCTTCCCAAACTTCCCAAGTCCCCAAAATCCCCTCGAGTAATTTTCAGAGCCTCTGACACCTCCTCGGAGGCAAAAGGTCCAGCTGCTCTGAAAATTCGCAGAAGCGCGAGCTCTGAGAGCTACGGCCGTGCTCTAGGAGCCCCCGCAGACCCCCCAGCTGGTCTGGGCGGTCAAAACCTTCCCGAAAAATCTCCTAAAACTCCTCCAGTTTCCCGAGCTAAAAACCGTCCTTCCAAAACTCCTCCAGTTTCCCCGTCTGTAAACCGCAAAGTCCGCTTTTCGGTCGCTAAAGGGGAAACTCCTCCGGAGCTCTCCCAAAGTCCTAGCAGCGAAAAGGAATCCCAAAACGACAACTCCGACCTCATAACTCCACCATCTTGCCCTTCTCCTCCCCATAATACCCCGTCTTCTCCCCCCACTAGTCTCCCGGCCGCCCCTCCCTTTCCTCCTCCCTTTTCCATCTATCCTGACTTGCCTCCGCCTTTTTCCCAGCCTATGCAAGAGCTGAATTGCACCAGCCCCTTCCCCGGCAGAGAAAGCACCGTCTCACTCCCACCTCAGTTTGCCCAGCGTGCTTTCCCTCCCCCGCTTTTGCCGTTTCAAAAAAATGAACCCCTACAGAATGCTCCTTCTGGAGCAGTCAGTTTAAATTCCATAATAGACTTCGTAGCCGCAGCTGCGGTCGAGCGGGCGTCTGCAGCAGTTGGCAAGACGGCAGCTTCTGAAGAAGCTCCAACCTGTCAGCGCCGGCCCGCCCCTCCCGAGACTCCCACAGTTTCAGTTCCGCCGCCTGTTGCCCCCTGCTTGTGTGATTCTCCCTCGCTGCCCGAAACTCCCTCCCCTCTTCCCGTGCCGTGCAGTAGTGCCCCTGCGTCTCCCCCTCCGCTCAGACCCACGCGGTCCCGCGGCGCGGAGGGGGGGGCCAGCCCCGCGCCACCCACCGCTTCCCAATCCCCACCGACCAAAACTCCGTCCCTATCAGCCCCCCACGCGACTGAACTCCAGCCTCCGTCGTCCTCCCGTGCTGTAGAGACCCCCAGACCCCTCCCCACTACTAACAACTTTGCTTATGCTAATAATTTTGCGCAGTCAGAATGGCAGCGCCCATCTAACCCGGAAGTAGGCAGCATGCCGCAGTTGTCAGAGCTTTTGAAACCGGCTGCGCCGTTTCAGCCGCAAGTTTCGAAGTCTCAGCCAACCTCCCTGCTCCCCCGTAGCCCCTCAGCTCCGTGTCTTGCCTCTAAACCCCCGCAGCAAAGAGAATTGCAACATTTTGATGCCGAATTTTCTAACGCATGCGCGGCCGCGGTCCGGGTTGAAGGAAGGTCTCTCCCTGCACCCCCGCGCTCTGTTCCTGCTTCTTTTCCCCCCACACAGAAGAGAGAAGCTGCAGCTGCACGTTCCAAGCCCCCGCCGCCAGCACGAGACGCACGGAGAGACCAAGCAGCCACAGATTCTATCCTGGTGCTGGCGCGCGGTGCGACAGCGCCACCTGCGCCACCTTGTGACTGTTTTCAAAATCACAGCAATTTTCAAATCTCAGACAAACCAGACTGCGACAATACAATAACATTAACACCAGTTTCATATGGCAGGTCAAAGGGAGCGGGACATCCACATATTAGGTGGAAACCTTTCCCGCAAGCCACATTAAAAGAATTAATGAAAGCTATGAAAGACCATGGCCAAAGTAGCTCATATTTTGAGACGCTCCTGTCAACAGCCTTTGATGAAACTACAGCAGTTCCTGCAGACATAAAACAAGTTTTCAAATGTCTGACAGGAAAAACACAGTATGATTTGTGGCGTGGTATATGGGTCACTCTATTAAAAGAAGCTCTCCCAGGTTTATTGAATGATGCAAGTACAGCCACTGATAATGCAGGAGATCCTATAACCCTAAACCATTTAATAGGTGAAGGAGAATGGAAAGAAGCTATAGACCAAGCTAACATTATTCCCCAAATGGTTCTAAAAATTGTAACTAATCTTGCCTGTAAAGCCTTTGTAAAAATGCAAACTGCACGTCCTTTACCATGTTATTTAGAGATTTTTCAGGCTCCACAGGAATCGTTTGTAAAATTTGTTGACCGGCTACGCTCAGCTGTGGAGCAACAAGTGGTTGGAGAACAAGTACAAGAGCAAGCCATCCAGCAGCTGGCATTTTCTCATGCTAATGAGGAAAGCTCAGCCGCCATCGCTCTGATTCCAAGGCAGCCAGGCACCGTTCCTCTCCTGACTGAGATGCTTCAAGCTGTCAGTGTCTCTGTGCTTCAATACAAAAAGCCAACTCCCAAAGACAAGAAGCCTCACCAGAAATTCACCGCAGCTGCCGTGGAAACCCCAAAAGCCCAGAAGCCCTGGAAGACATCAGAGACACAAAAGAAAACCATCTCTGCAAAATCAGACCGCCTTTGTTTCCTTTGTAAACAAAATACGCACTGGATTTCTCAGTGTCCACTAAAAGAACAATTTGACAAATTCCTAAAAGAAAGGGGGAGTGAGGGTGGAAAGGGTGAAAACAAAAATAACCCTAAAGAGTCAAAAAACTAGATGTGGAGCGCCTAGCCGAGCGTGAAGATCCCAATCGGCCAGCTCAAAACACTAAAAAAGAAAATAAGTTATCTAAATCAGATTTGTCTCTTTCTCCACAGGATCTGACAGAACCAGTTAAATGGAAAGACGTGACTTTACCTGAACCGACTGGATCGTTGACAACGACAGACAGGTATGAGCCCTTTCGGCTCAAGCTGGCTAAGCCCCTTCACCTGCGGGACAGTGATTGGCAAACAGCCGTGGTCTCAAATGAACCCAGCACATGGCACAAGATAGGTACAAAATTTGTAGTTGTTGGTGATTGCAAGTTTACCCCCCTAGATTTAAAAATTATCCCTGGGGTGTTAACAACTGATCCAGATCGATTTGTGCTGTGGTTACGCAGTGAAAACCCACCCACATTTTTACCAAAAGGACAAATCATTGCCCAAGCCATTCCTTTTATACACACGCTAGAAGTAGAAGCAAATCCGGAAAGAAGTGACAAAAACACCACTGTCACAATAGTAAGAAAGATAAGCTCTGACAGGCCAAAAGATTACTGTAAGCTGTCCATAGGTGAAGAATCCAAACTCCTTAAGGGCTCTGGGATACAGCCGCAGATGTCACCATCATACCTGAAAAGATGTGGCCACCACACTGGGAATTACAAAATATTGCTAAGCATGTAAATGGCATTGGAGGTATGCAAGTGGCCAAACAGTCAAAGAAAGCACTCATGATTGAGGGACCTAATGGGCAAGTGGCAACTTTGCACCCATTTGTTTTAGACTTTAATGAACCCCTGTGGGGAAGAGATCTAATGTCCCAATGGGGAGTCACAATTAACATTCCTGACTCTCCGCAGGTTTTTCAAGTTGCGGTCACTGAAGAGCGCTCTATCCAGAAAATAAATTGGCTGACAGATGAACCAGTCTGGGTAGATCAGTGGCCGCTGTCAAAACAGAAATTAAAAGCGCTCAATGAATTAGTAGAAGAGCAATTAAAAAAGGGACACATTGAGGAGACCACGTCACCGTGGAACTCTCCAGTGTTTGTCATTCAGAAAGCAGATAAGACTAGGTGGAGGCTCCTACATGACCTTCGAAAAATTAACGAAGTGATTGAAGATATGGGATCCCTTCAACCTGGGATGCCCACCCCAACCATGCTCCCTGAGAATTGGAATTTGACTGTCATTGATATAAAAGATTGTTTCTTTCACATTCCTCTCCACCCTGATGATGCCCCTCGCTTTGCGTTCTCGGTGCCCACTCTAAACCAAGAAGCGCCGAGAAAAAGATACCAATGGAAGGTTTTACCGCAAGGCCTGAAGGTCAGTCCCATTCTTTGCCAACGATATGTCTCCTCCCTGCTCGCACCTGTGCGTGCAGCAATGCCCCAAGTTATAATTTATCATTATGTAGATGATGTTTTAATTTGTGCACCGACAGATGACCTGTTAGAGCATGCACTCGACCTCACAGTGTCTTCACTAGTTGATGCAGGATTCGAGTTGCAAGAGTCAAAAATTCAAAAGATGCCACCCTGGAAATACCTAGGACTGGAAATCGGAAAGAGGACTGTTGTTCCTCAAAAATTAGAGATCAAAACCAAAATCCAGACCCTTGCAGATGTCCATCAGCTGTGTGGATCTTTGAACTGGTTGAGACCTTGGCTAGGTCTTACTACTGAAGATCTAGCCCCCCTTTTTGATTTATTGAAAGGGGGAGAGGGGCTCAGTTCCCCCAGGACCCTCACCCCAGAAGCAGAGATCGCACTCAAAAACATTCAGCACGCAATGTCCACCAGACAGGCCAATAGATGTAAGACTGACTTACCTTTTCGTTTTATCATCTTAGGAAAGCTGCCACATCTCCATGGAATGATTTTCCAATGGGAAAGTAAAACCCCCCAAAAATCAAAGAAGGGCCAAGACAAAGAAGATCCTCTCTCTATTATAGAGTGGGTCTTTCTGAGTCATCATAGGCTCAAAAGAATGTCAAAACCACAAGAATTGATGGCTGATTTGATTCGAAAAGCCAGATTTCGCCTTCGGGAACTGGCTGGCTGTGATTTTGAGTTTATTCACATGCCGATCAAATTGGAATCAGGCCAAATTACAAAAGCCATGCTGGAGCATCTGCTCCGAGAGAACGAAGCATTGCAGTTTGCCCTAGATAACTATACTGGCCAAATTTTAGTTCATAAACCTTCCCACAAAATGTTTAATGCTGATGTTCAATTCCAATTAAAACTGAAAAGTAACCAGAGCAAAGACCCTCTTGACGCTCTGACTGTTTTTACAGATGCCTACGGAAAGTCCCACAAGTCAGTCGTGACATGGCAAGACCCCATTTCTAAGGAGTGGGAATCAGACGTTGTTGAAGTAGAAGGATCGCCCCAGGTTGCTGAGTTAGCTGCAGTTGTTAGAGCGTTTGAGAAATTTTCTGGACCTTTTAATTTGGTAACAGACTCTAGTTATGTGGCAGGAATAGTTTCTAGAGCAGAATATTCTGTGTTGCAGGAAGCTTCCAACATTGCTTTGTTTCAGTTGCTTTCTAAGCTTGTGAAACTGATCTCTCAAAGAGAACACCCTTTCTTTGTGATGCACACCAGATCACACACAGATTTACCCGGATTAATAGCTGAAGGAAACAGAAGAGCTGATGCTCTTGCTGCTCCTGTTGAGGTAACCCCACTGCCAAATCGTTTTGAGCAAGCGAGGATCAGTCACCAACTCCATCACCAGAATGCACCAGGTTTGGTCCGGCAGTTTAACTTAACCCGAGACCAAGCAAAGGCAATTGTAAAAAGCTGTTCACAGTGTTGCAAAAGTACCTTTCCAATCATGCCTACAGGCGTGAATCCCCGAGGTTTGTCCAGTTGTGAGATTTGGCAATCAGACGTCACACACATCCCCTCCTTTGGAAAGCAAAAGTACGTGCATGTCTCTGTAGACACATTCTCAGGGGCAGTCTTTGCTTCTGCACACACAGAAGAGAAGGCTGGAGATGCCATTAAGCATTTTATCCAAGCTTTCTCTGTCCTGGGCATTCCAAAATCCCTGAAAACTGACAATGGTACAGCATACACGTCCAAAGAATTTAACAGCTTTTTACAGCAATGGGGAGTGGAACGTAAAACTGGCATTCCCCACTCTCCAACAGGGCAAGCAATCGTAGAGAGAGCTCATCAGAATCTCAAAAGAGTCCTCAACCAGCAGCAACCAATTCTAAAAATTGAACCACCATCTGTAAGACTGGCCTGTGCTTTGTTCACTTTGAATTTTCTTAACTGTTCCTTTGAGACTCTGAACCTGCCGGCGATTAGGCATTATCGGGCAAGCTCACAATTAGAGCCCCGTGAAAAGCCAAAAGTCCTTGTCAAAGATCCAGAAACCTTGAGGATACAGGGTCCTCATGAATTAGTCGCCTGGGGACGTGGGTACGCCTGCGTCTCCACTCCCACCGGCTTGCGGTGGCTTCCATCCCGAAATGTGAGACCCTATATCCCCAAGACTTCAGAAACACCAGAGCCCCAGGTCACTGTGGCCTCCTGGAGAAGAAAGAAAAGAGAACAAGAAGAGGAGAGTTCAGAGGCAAGGCCTCCTTGCCCAGTTACTCTCCCCTCCTGGATGTTCTGGCAAGAAGATGAAACAGAAGAGCTGTTTCCTCTAGCCGAATGTTTTCAGTGTTTGTTTAACTGAACTTCTTTTTCTGAGTTACAGAACTGCATGCCTGATGGTCAGCATGGAAACTCGCAGCTCAGCAGTGGTCGTCTTTGTTGTGCTGCTCGGGTTGTCATCAATAACCGTCTCCTGGATCGTCCCCCAGCCCAAAGCCAATGTGTGGAAAACCCTTGCGCAGAGTCTAGGTCAAGATCACATTTGCCTAGCCTCAGCAGCATCCCAAAATCCCATGTCTTCCAGCCTGGTAGGAATCCCTGTAAAAGAGAGTGAGTTTCCACACTCACTCCTCCAGATGCAACAACAATACAATCGAAAACCTGTTCAAGTTGGTCACTTTACTGAAATTGGTGAGCCCCCTTCTGCTTTTGTAAGAAATCCCCTTGCCTTTTGGAGAGAATGGTTGCAAATCCTTCCTCGTGCCCAAGAGCCCCAAGAATTAGAACTGCTTGGGTCTTCTGAAGCCCCCTTTTGCATCCATTTTTATTATACCCCCTCTGAGAGGCAAGCCAAGTCATTTTACAATTTGCAACAAACCGATAACTCTTACAAAGCAGCAAACTGGTGTGAAAAAATTGTACATGTTACCTTTCCATCTACTGACACTAGTGACACTAGCAATGTCTTTCCCCGATCACTGCCAAAAAGTTTTTTCCTGATTTGTGGTGACAGAGCATTTACAGGCATTCCTGTTCAGCTGATTGGAGGTCCTTGCACATTGGGAAAGTTAAGCTTATTTACACCAAACATGACTCAAATTCTTAATTGGCACAACAAAAATTTCACTACCCGTGTTCAAAAAAGAGACATAACAAATCTCAACCCCAATTGTGACACAGAAATTATTCATTGGTCAAGGGCAAAAGCCACTGCCATAACAGTCTTTCTGCCTTGGGTATCAATTGCAAAAGCTATGGGCGAATTAGGCCGATTGGAGTGCTGGGTAGTAAAACAAGCAAATTTGACATCACAAGCAATAAGTGACCTCCTATCAGACGAACAAATAACCAGGCAAGCCACCCTTCAGAACCGAGCTGCCATTGATTACTTGCTCTTGTTGCATCAACATACATGTGAAGAGTTTGAGGGACTGTGCTGTTTCAATTTATCGTCCAAAGCAGAAAATGTCAAAAAATCTGTCCAGCAACTGCGTGGAATGATCGAGTCAATCAAAAAAGATACAGGAGACTGGTTTGACAGCCTTTTTCAAGGTGCTGGACTTTCTAGCATTGCCAGCTCTTGGATCAAAACAGGGCTGTTAGTTCTGTTCATTGTTTTAATGATAGTCATTGCTTGTTGCTTGATGAAAAGTGTAATTGTGCATGCAATTTTCTCCAGCTCTCCCCCTTCTGTTCACTCCGTGATGTTCGACATCAAACTCCCGCCAGACGAAGATGCTAACAGCGAGAACAGCTCAGAGAGTGAAACCACAGAACAGTGACAAAATAAAAAAAAAAAAGGGGGAAGTATAGGTGTGAGAAAAACGCTTGCTGAATTTTAGTCAAGGATATATCATGTTAGGTATGAGGATAAGGAGAAATGCTTGCTAAGCCTAGCGATGAATAAGCTCCTATGTCTAACAAGAATATGCCTTTGTTTTAATTGATAAGTTAGGATAGCGCTACTCTGAAGAAAACCGTTGTTTGAGAAGTTACTTTGTTAAGATGGATAGGGTCGTCAAGACAACGAAGCGTATGCTAGGAGATGTCCAAGGCCTCAGAGTCTGGCCCAGCAGCTCTCAGAAGACCACTCCCAAGCTACTTGTGATTTGTTAGTTTGTTTAGGTGAATTTTAATGTATTAGTTAGAGATATTTTATTGGTTTAAAACTAATGTACCCTCCCTCTGTACAATCCCGAGTATAAAACCCCCCGCTGCCCCTCCCCGGCGTCCCTCTCTCTGGGGACACTGGGGCAGAGGGCAGAAACCTTCCCTGCTCCTGAATAAACCTTCTGAACCCAAGTGTCGAGGGAGGGTCCCTTCTTTCTGTACCACAGCTACTACGGCGTTTGCTCTAGCCTGCCTCTGAACCAAGGCCCACAGAACAGGTGTGTGGGAGCGTGCCAGAGCAGTCGGGTCGGTGAGAGAGACTGGCTTGTGCTCCAACAGGAGTGATGCCCGGCTGACCTCTGGATGCCCCGGTGAGAAATCTTCGGGTCTTCTCCAGCCCCACCAAAGATCCTCGGGGGCCAGGGCGGATCCCTGAACCCCTTGGGGTGTGCAGACCTTGGGGATGGCCGAGGGACATGGAGGGGGCTGGCCCTGACCCGTGTCCTGGGCTTGGGTGGACAGAGCTGTCCCCAAGGTTTGCCTTGCCCTGGAGGGCACTGAAGACACCCAGTGTCCCTGTGGGAGCAGGGAGGGCTCTGAGAGGTTTTGGGATTTTCCAGGCTGAGGGGCTCTGGGAGCCACGTGGATCTCCAGAGCCAAGTCCAGTCCCAGGTGTATCCAGGGCTCCAAATCCCTTCTGCTGCCGCAGGTCCCTGCAGAGAGAGGGGAGGGGACAAGGGCCCTCTCATGTCCCAGTGGTCACCAGGGTCACAATTTGGGCTCTTCCTTTCAGGCCTGGAACTGGTGGTGACACTCGTGTCCTGTCCCCATCCAGCAGCATGAGGAGATGATCATCCCTGGAGAACCCCCCTGATCCCCTGGGAGCCCTGGGAATTTCCCCGCCAGAATCAATAAACCGCTTCAGCACAGCAGCTCTGGGTGTCCGTGTAGGCTTGTTCTCATCTCCATGTGTGTGTCCCACCTTCCTTGTCCCTGTGTGTCCCTTGTCCCCCTGACCCCCTCCCTTCCCGAGATGATTTTGGGGGTGCACTGAGCTGGGGCCTTCACCCACTGATTTGGGTGAGACCCCAAAATCAAGGGTGTGGCAAAAATGGGGGACGCTCAGGTGTGAGGCTGCAGCACTAAACTGGAGGGAATCTGCTGTAAAATGTGCTGCAGCCTTAAAGATAAGGAGGAGAACCCCATCTTTGGGGGTCAAAGTGTTGGAAAACCCCAGTTTGGGGGGTATTTTTGGTGGGGGAAAAGCAGTTATGGGAAACAGTTGGTGGGAAATGCCTGGGTTGGAGGGACTGGGTGGGGGAACTGCAATTTTGGGGTTTGGGGTTGAGAGGACTCTAATTTTGGGCATTAATGGAGGGTTTGCACCCTGGATTAGAGGGTGCTAGGTGGAGAGAACCTCAATTTTGTTGGTCAATGTGTCAGGGAACCAAAATTTGGAGTTGTTCTGGATGCTCAGACAATATTTATGGGGGTCAGTGGGTGGCGAGGAGCCCCCATTGGGCAAATTTTGGGAGGTTTCTGGTTTAGGGGACTCCCAATTTGGTGGAGATAACTGTTGATTTGGAGGGTTTGGGGGAGGATACCCCAGTGCTGGAGATCAATGGGTGGAGTAACTCAAGAAATGGTTTCATGGGAGGGGATCCCACGGGACAGATTTTGGTTGTGACACCCCCAATTTGGGGGTGTTCTGTCCAGCATACCCACAAGTCTTAATAAACAAGGGGAAGGTGGGAAGTGTGGAAGGTGTCCCCTCCAGGAGTTACACACAGTGGAGGACCACAGGGGGAGTGTTTTGGGGACCCTCCTCCAGTTTTTGGGGCCCCACATCCATGTGGTGTCCATGGGGTGTCTGACCCACAGTGCCCCCAACCCTGGATTTTGCACTGCAGGTGCTGGAACCCTAAAATCCATCCCGGGATTCCCCAAAAACCATCACAAAACCTACCCTGAGATCCCAAAACATCTCCTGGTGATCCCCAAAATCTGCCCTTGCAATCCCCAACCCCCGCCCCAGGGAGGGGGACCTGGAAATGCAGCACTGGGTCCTCCCACCCACCAGGGGGCGCCAACGCCCAAGACACCCCACCCCCAGTGACCCACCCCATCCAGGGGACCCAAATCTGCACCCTGGGCTCTGCGAGGTTCTCCCATCGCATCCCCCATTTAGGGGGGACCTCCCCAGAGCCCCCTCCCCCACCCCCAGGGAGCAGGACCTCCAAGCTGGCATTGGGTCCTCCCAGCCACCAGGCGGCGCCAACGCCTAAGATGCCAAAACTCCCCAAAGACCCCAAACCCCACCCTGGCCTCCCTCCAACCCCCTCCCCACCTCAGACACAGCCCAAAACCCACCCTGGCCTCCCTCCAACCCCCTCCCCACCTCAGACACAGCCCAAAACCCACCCTGGGCTCCCTCCGACCCCCTCCCCACCTCAGACACAGCCCAAAACCCACCCTGGCCTCCCTCCAACCCGCTCCCCACCTCAGACACAGCCCAAAACCCACCCTGGGCTCCCTCCAACCCCCTCCCCACCTCATACACAGCCCAAAACCCACCCTGGCCTCCCTCCAACCCCCTCCCCACCTCAGACACAGCCCAAAACCCACCCTGAGGTCCCTCCAACCCCCTTCCCACCTCAGACACAGCCCAAAACCCACCCTGGGCTCCCTCCAACCCCCTCCCCACCTCAGACACAACCCAAAACCCACCCTGGGCTCCCCCCGACCCCCTCCCCACCTCAGACACAGCCCAAAACCCACCCTGGGCTCCCCCTGTGCCCCTTTTCTCCCTGTACCCCCAAATAAACTCCTCCCCTACACACTGCCCCAGTTTTATTGGGGTGTCACCCCCAAAATCCACCACGGAGTGCAAATCCAGACAATTTATAAACAAATAAATGGGGGGTCCTGAACCCCAACCCACTGAGCCCCTACTCCAAACCAGGGTCAGCCCTGCTGGGCGGGACTGGGATTGACCTTTTGCAGACACCCCCAGCTCCTCCCTGAGAAACTGGAATGGAAAATGAGAAATTCCACGCTTTGGGGTGGAAATTGGCAGCCAGGGGATGAGCCCTGAGGTGCAACAAGAGTTCAAGGGTCCCAAGCCCCGGTCTGAGGATCCCAAACCCCAGATGGGGGGGCCAAGATCTGAGCTGGAGCATCCCAAACCCTGGGATGTCATCACAGTGTCCAGGACAGGCCAGGGGACACCTTGGGTTTCCCAGCCCATCCCTGGCAAAGGCAGAGCTGAAATTCCAGTGCCAGGTGCTGAAAGCCAAAGAGGAGCAGCTGGCAAGGGGCAGGGAGGCCTGGCAGGAGCTGGGGCTGGAGGAGAAGATAGAAGAGATGAAGAGATGAAGAAGAGGACGAGCTGCTGACTCTGACCCAGGGCACTGAGGCACCTGTGATAAACTCTTGGCCCGTGCCCAGTGTGGAAGGAGACACAAGAAGGTTTATCAAGTCCCTGAGGGTGTCCAGCACTTTTCAGAGTGGATTTATCACAGTGAGATGGCTCCTTAGATGTGTCTTTTAAAGCAGTGAGTTTTATTGAAAGCAAAATAACAAAGAGCACAAAAACAACAGGAAAAGCCGAGCACAGGTGTGGGAGAAACCTCTGACACCTGGCTAAAAACAGCCTGGAAAGCCCAGAGCACCTCTGTGCTCATCCTTAAGCACTGACTGACCCTAGGAGGGTTCAGAAACAACTCCAGGCTTTGAGGGGCACTGCCAGAGCCCCAGCAATGCTCCTGTGCAGGCACCAAACACACTGGGGTGGCTCTGGAAAGCTCCAGTTTAACTTTCTCACCTGTCCAGAGGTCAAACTGAAACTCTTTCCCTTCCAGAGAAAACCCCTGCTGGGGTGTGGGGGGTGCATTCCCCCACAGCTGCACTGCCATTCCCAGCTGCACCAGGCAGGGAGCACAGCTGGGGCTCCACATCCCACCCAAACCTGCATCCCTGTCCCCAGAGGGGGGACAAGGGGAGCCCCAAGGAGCAGGGCTGACCCCATGGGATGGCCACTGTCAGAGCCCATGGAGCAGGATCCATCCAAGGGCAGCTCCTCCTGCCTCCTTCACCCCCTGCACCTGAGGCACTGGGGCCAGGACCCAGCTTCCCCATGGAATGTCCAAGCTGTTCCCTCCCTGCAGGGCTCCTGCTGCTCTCTGGCACCATCAGCCCCTTCCCAAGAGCCCTTCCAGCTCTCTGGGCACAGCCACACAAGCTCCTGTTGCCCATTTCTCCCTGGGGGCACCTTCCCCAAGCCCCCTCTGCTTTCCTTGTGTGCCCAGCACAAGCCAGGGCACCCAGAGCCCCTGAGGGTGGAGGTGGAACCCAGGGCACCCCAAGGTGCAGGTGGAGCACACACAAAGCACAAACCCCCAAAACTGAGTGAGGCCAAGTGCAAGGGAAAGCTTCCCAGGGGTGCAGGGTGGAGCCAGGAGCTCCCAGGATCAGTGGGATCTGAGCCATCCCACAGCTTGTCCCTGGGGCAAGAGCACTCCCCAGTTCTGCCCTGGGGGCTCATCTGGCAGCTCCCCAGGAGTGGCTGACACCCTGTGCTGAGCATTCCCAGCTCCCCAGGACACGGTGACACCCTGTGCTGAGCATTCCCAGGCCCCCAGGACACGGTGACACCCTGTGCTGAGCATTCCCAGCCCCCCAGGACACGGTGACACCCTGTGCTGAGCATTCCCAGCTCCCCAGGACACGGTGACACCCTGTGCTGAGCATTCCCAGCTCCCCAGGACAAGGTTTATGGGGAAGCCGCTTCTGTTGGGTCATGGGGAGCAGGAGGGACACCCCATCTTTCCAAAATCCCTGAGAGGTGCCTGGGAGCAGCTGGATCCCAGCCCAGCCCCAGACAGGATCAGTTGTTGTGCCTGGATCCCGACTCTGGGCTGCTGGAATGTCCTGGGTGTCACCGGAGCCCTGCAAGAAGCACAAACCGTCCCAGGTTCAGGGCCAGGCCGAGCAGAGGTGCCTGTTCCCTCCTGCACACTCACTGCCAGCCGCAGCTGCCCCGGCCCCGCTGCACACGCAGCACCTGCACAACTCTGCCCGCACACGGGGGGCTCAAGGACACCCCCGAGCCGACATCCCCACACGCACCCGGCCACCAACTCCCCAGGCGGGCAATCGGGGCCAGTTGAGAGCCCCTGGTGGGCACAAACCCATGGCTCGGCCCACCCGGCCATGGCGCACAGCCCAACCCGGGCCCCCCTCTCCTCCAGCCGGCTCAGAGTCTGGCACGGGGACTCGATCCCACCATGGGGAAAAGCTCCACTGCCGGAGCCAGCGGGGCCTTCCCGGGCCTCAGAGTAATTCTAGAGCTAAAGCGGTCAGAGACATCAGCTCCGCTCAGATAATACATGCCAGCGCTCATCCCGGGCCCGGGAACTGCCTCCTCCAACTCCTCCTCCTGCTGCTGCTGCCCCGGGCGGCGCTCCCGGCCCCGAGCCGCTGTTCCCAGTGCCGGGCGCTCCCTGCGGCTGCAGCCGGGCGCGGGGCGCAGCCCTTGGCACGGCGCTGGAGGCACAAAACCCCTCGGCCCTGGGCCGCCCCGGCACGGCCCTTCCCGCGGCCCCGGCTCGGCGGCACCGCCATCGGCCTGAGTGTCCTCCGGCCCGGCCCGGCCCGGCCCGGCCGCTCCGTCCTGGGCCGGACCGCGCTTGGGGCAGCGCCTGCGGCGCCGCGCCCTTGCAGCGGCCCCGGCCACAGCCCCGACACCGCCACCCTCGGGGGCTCTGCCCGGGGGGCTCCGTGCTCGGGGGCTCCGTGCCCGGGGAGCTCTGCCCGGGGGGCTCCGTGCCCGGGGGGCTCCGTGCCCGGGGGGAGCCCATGCCCGCGGCTCCCGCCGCTGCCCTCCCAGGGCCCCTGCCAGCAACGAGACGCCCCGCGACCCCTCCCGGGATCCCCACCTTCCCCGGGATTCCCACCTTCCCGGGATC
Organism: Phylloscopus whistleri; assembly: GCA_017589585.1. Classification (NCBI taxonomy): domain Eukaryota; kingdom Metazoa; phylum Chordata; class Aves; order Passeriformes; family Phylloscopidae; genus Phylloscopus; species Phylloscopus whistleri. Next base: position 494,353 of record JADMLD010000740.1, read on the forward strand.
CCCACCTTCCCAGGATGTCCACCTGTCCCCGGGATCCCCACCTGCCCCCGGGATCCCCAACTTTCCCCGGGATGCCCACCTGCCCCCGGGATCCCCACCTGCCCCCGGGCCCGTCCCGCACCACGCCCCGCTCACCGCCGCGGTTCCGCTGCCAGGGACATCCGGCCGCGCCGGGGTGGGAGGAGCCGCCGGCGGGATCCGCCCGCAGCCGCCTCCAGCTCCCTCCTCCCCATCCCGTCCCATCCCACCTCTCCTGCCTTCCGCCCCTGCACGGAGTGGGGGGGGGTACCACCTTCCACCTGCCCGAGCGCTCCGGGAAATGTTTCATTTTCGTCTTTTTCTCCTGCCTGGAGCTCTCCGGGCCCGTGGAAAGGATCCCCTTTGAGCACTGTTACAGATGATACGAATGACTTAGGTAATTTGTGTTAAATGTTATAGTTAATAATTAATATGTAGTCTAATATTTGTTAATTCATGTTCCCAAAAATACAATGATTTCCTGACAGTGTGATACTGGTGGAGAGTAAGAATATGGTCTCTATAAAGCTTTAGGAGGCACTGCCAGCTCTGGCGGGAACTGAATGGTAACCTCACGAGAGCCTCTTTTACATTACCTTTGTGTATGTTTACAGATTATATTTTATACATGTAATATCCACGGGTGCGGGTGATGGTGAATTATATTATTTCTGAGTACCAGGAAAATCCTTTGCAGCACAGAATCCTACCCGAGTCCGGGAAGGAGACAAAGGAATTAACATACCAATACAAGGAACAGAATGCTGAAACCAGGTGCGGTAAATATCTGATAAAGACTAACGACCCAACGGAATAGGACCCAGCTAAGCCATCAGGGATTCCCGGAACCACCCATCTCACCCAGGAAACCTATGGTCCCCGCAGCGACGATATCAGCAGAGTCATCGAGAGATAAAGAGGCTATAGAAACTCAGAACTGAGCAGTGGCACCAACATCAACTCAAAGAAATTACATATTCCCCCTCGATATTTGGACTATTTTAAACATGTTTTAACTTGTTCCGTGAACTAAGGGTATAAAACTGGCAGGCCGGGACTCAGACAGGTGTGGGATCTGGAGAGGGAGTGTGGCGTGACACTCCAAGGGAGATCCCACCCAGGGCGGCCCTGTCCATTTCCTTGCTCTGCAGACTGTGAATTTCGGTGCTGTTTCTGGTAAATCTCGGTATTGGCTTTTTTCCATGCTCACTGACAATCTGGTAATAAATTCTTGTTTATTTTAATTGGCTCTACTTATTTATAACATGTAGGAGATGTTAAGCAATAACTGTAAGTTGCAGAAACCGCAGAAATAGAAACCGCGGAAATAGAAAAGTTAGAGAGAGCCCGGCCTTGGTACAGGGTACTTTGTATCATAAGAGATGAAGAAAGAGAGAAAACGAGAGATTTGGTGAAACCATGGTGACCAGAGTGGAAGGTTCCCAGGGACGTGCTGTGAGGAAGAGGAGAGACTTCATCCACCGACCACTGTGAGAGGGCAGAAGACCCCAGACTCCCGGAGCTGGAAGACCCAACAGTGACCAAATATGAGAAAACATGGACTGGGGAGGGACCAAGGGGGTGCGTGTAACCAAAAAGTTATAAAAATGGGAAACTGGGGAAAACTCCAAAAGCTGTGCATGGAGCACGAGCTGAGACTTGTGCTCTCTGGCTTTCCCAGCACGCTGCTTGCTTCGACTTCTCTCTTTAATAAAGTTTATCTAATTGGCCACCAATTACTGGGTCCTTTATATTTATCTTTGGTATTTCTCCAGTGTTGCCAACTCATAGAGTACAAAAAATAATTGTAATTCCTTTGAAATGTCCCCTTGAGAGAGTTGTTTGGGGGATGGGGGTCAGGGCTTGTCTGTCCTGCTTGGCACAGCCCAGGCAGGGCTCTCACAGCCACACTGCACACTCCATTGCCCACCTGCACCTGCTGGTGCCTCTGAGCTCTGCTGGCCCAGCCCCAGGGACGCTCTCCTTGTCTGCCCATTCCCCCACGGTCTCTGGGCAGGGATGGCCTCAGTGGGGGCTGTGACATCCTCAGACACTTGTGGGCTGCTGCTGGGTTGGACTTCTGCAGAGGCTTGTTCAGCCTTCAGCTCTTCAGTTCAGGAATTCAGGGGCCCAGGGCTCATTAACATTCAGAACACCCTAACAAGCCAAGCCTCTGGGAATAATTTGATTTAAGTTTTCAAATTTTTGTGGTTAACTAGACAAATTTCAGAACTGCATTCAAAGTGAATATATTTTATTTAAAAAGACAGTGAGAAAATATTTTTAGGTCGTGTTTAGGTTTGGTTTATTCCCTATTAATACATTGATATGTTCAATCTCCCATTGACACTGAATCCAAGTACCACCTCAGGCAGTTTGAATAGATATGAACATCAAGGCCCTTCATAGCTGACAGTCAATCAGACCCTGTCCCTACCCCCACCCCACCATTTCCCCCATCCAAGCCCTGGCACTCAGAGCAGCCTTGTGCAAATCTGAGCTCCCTCCAACCCAGGCTGCACCTGCAGCTTTCAGCTCCTTGGCACCAACTCCCAGCTGCTTTCCTTGCAGAAGGAGCTGCCCGAGACACTGAGGGATGTTCATTTCTTGTCAGCCAGCAAACCCAAGGGAAGGCACAGCTCCATCAAATGCAAAAGTCATTCTTCTCCTTGGCTCTGCCCTGCACCTGATCCCCCCAGTCTGTCCTGTTTCCTTCATCCCTCCACTGCCAGGGCCTTTCTGGGCCAAGGGAGCTCTGCTCTGGCTATGGAGGGAGGTCCAAGTGCAGCCACTGGAGTGGGAAGCACAACTCATCGGGTTTGTGTCCTTTGAGGGAGCAGGAACTGCTGAGACTTGGAGGCGCAGAAAGGTTTCTCTTCATGGCCAACATAAAAAATGTGAACGTGATAAAATTTAATAAACATCAGAGCACTTCCCTCAGCTCCTTGTGACATCCCAGCAATATCTGACACGTCCACCATCCACAAGGGATTGCCATACAGGAAAAGTTTTGGACAAAGCCATAAGAAGAGGTGATAGAAAAGATCAAAATACAACTAAAATGCTGACTAAGGAGTTATTTAAACTTCTGAAAGATTGGGTAAATCCCTGAAGCTCAAGGCATGAAGCCAGTCAAGAGAGATGCATTGGAATGACCAGAGAACAGCTGCAGGAGGAAATCTGGGAGAACAGGAAGGACATAGATCCAGCTGCTTTATATGAAGAGATGTCCTTAGACATGGGCATTTAAACAACAGAGCTGGAAACAGCTGAAGGAAGAGGGTTATGAAATATTAGACTGAATGTTGGTGGCAAAGGCAGAGGGGAAGATCAGTATTTCTTCTCCTGCCATCAGTAGAAGAATCCAGTAGATCCAGAAAATTCCTGTTTCTGGTGAGAAAAATTGCCATTTCTAAAAATGGCAAGACTCAAGTGACCTGGATAATAAAGATTTGCTTGCATATTATGATATTAACAAGTATTAAAACCTGTGCCCCTTTCCAGGCACACATCAGTTGTGTGCCCATGAACAGGCAGTGCCACTTGTGCCCTGAGGTGCCGAGCTGGGATTGGCATCTCTCAGAGAGGGGCTGAGGGAGAGCAGAGCACCTTGCAAGCTGCAGGTCCCTGAGAGCCCCGAGGGCTCCTGTCCCAAAAATATCTGCTCTGCTCCAGTCTGGAACAGGGATCAGCATTGTGCTGGGATCATCAGAGAACTGAGGTGTGTGCTGGAATTCAATCCCCTCCCAATCCCGCAGCAGCCTTGCCTTTCCCTCCTCCAGCCTTGGTCTCCAGCACAGCCAGGGAGGCTCTTTGGGCTCTGGACTTTTCCTGCAGCCCCCAAGGGCAGCTGAGCTGTGCCTTTGGCACAGGCAGCCCTGCCCAGGCCAGGCAATAGCAGCAATTCCTTGTGTGTGCCTGGCCTTGCTGTCAGCCTCGGCAGCGGCTGCGTGGCCCCTTTGTGCCGTGCTGGCCCAGCCATGGTGCCACAGGGCCTGTGCAGGTCCAGGGCAGGACAGGAGCATTGCGGGGGGAACGGCCCCTCTGCCGTGGGGCCCACAGCAGCCTTGGGGCTCTGTGCCCCATGGCCTCCCTGCTAGGCAGCCTCTGCCAGCTCCTGCACAGCCCCTGGCACCTGTGGGCCTGCACAGACAGCCCTGCCCTGGGCTCTGCCGGGCTCTGGGGCAGCAGAGAGGCCACGCAGGGCTGGACATGGCCGGGAACAGGCCCTGAGCCCCGCAGGAGGATGGAGCTGGGCCACAGCCAAAGTGCCCCAAAAACCTGGGCTGAGCAGCCAGGGCTGCCAGAGGCTGGGACAGAGGCTGGCAGGGCTGACAAATGTCCTGGGCCCCCTTTCTGCTCTGTCCGTGCCACCAAGGGCACAGAGCAGCCTCCTCTCTCGGCCACTTGCCTGTTTTCAATGCCTTCCACAGGTGCTGGCCCTGCCCCACCAGCCCTGGGCTGAGTCCTGCCCCTGCAGGGTCACCCAGGCTGAGATGGACACTGATGGTGTCTCTGCCAGGCTCTCTCAGCCCAGCCCAACTCCCTGCAAGCTCTGCCAGCTGCCCTGAGCTCTCTGCAGCACCAAGGGCCTCTCCCCAGCACAGCCCAGCCGGCTCTGGCCCCACAGCTCTGCTCAGGGCAGGCTGCTCTGGGCAGGGGCCCCACGGCCTCAGCCCCTCGCAAGGGCACAGCAGCAGCTGCAGCTCCCACAGGGCTCAGCCCCAGCCATGGGAGAGGTGCAGGGCCAAGGGAAAACCAGGCTCCCTGGGTGCCCTGCTCCCCTCTCCCTGAGCTCCTGAGAGCTCTGCAGCCCCTGCTGCCATCCCATCTGCCCAGGCCAGCACAACAGCCCCGGCCTTGGGGCCCTCCAGAGCTGCTGCTGCTGCAGGCCCAGGGCCCATCCCAAAGCTGGGGCAGCCAGAAAGCTGTGCCCATTTCTGTTCATTGCTGCTCTGATGGGGATGGATCCTCAGGCCCTTGGACGTTGCTGATGAATTTTACTTTTCCAGAGGCTTCTTCTTTCTTGAGCTCTTCAGCTGAGAAGTTCTGTGAGAAAAGCTCATAGACATTTGTTCAAAACACCCAAACAGGACATGCCTGTGGGAAAAAAAAATTAAATTTTCAATTTTTTTGTGATCAGTTAGACAGATTTCAGAAGTTCGAAAAACTTCTCAAGAACTCTAATTGAGATTGAAACTCGGAAGTTTTTTGAAGTTTAAATGGGTCCCACTGTGGGACACCACTGAGAAAGTGTCCCCAGATTCCATTGTAAGCAGAACACTGCAGTCAGTGAGGACAGGTGGGGACAAACAAGGGAAAGGTGTCTCTGGTGCTGAGCAAACCTGGATGTGTTTCAGGAATGCAAAAGGCCAAGGCCTGAGCCCCAGCCCCTGCCAAGGCACATCCTGTCCCTCCCTCCTTGCTCAGGGCTCTTCCCAGGCCACTGGGATGTGGGGATGTGCAATGCCAAGGGCAGCACCATGGGGCAGCCCCTGCCAGGCTGCTGAGCAGGGACAAGGAGGCCATGAGGCCCCAGGCCTGCAAGGGTCACTTGTCCCCTCCTCCTGGCTCAGGCCCAGGGCCAGCAGCCATGGCCAAAGTGCTGCAGGCCAAAGTCGGCTCTGTCAGGGCCTTGCAGTTGCTGCCCATCCCTATGCCCTCTGCAGCCCAGGCTGTCCTACGGTGTCCATGCCCTGTGCCTCTGTCCCTGCAGGCTGTCGTCACCCCCGGCTGCCCCACCTGGCTGGGCCCTTCCTTTGCTGACAGCTCTGCGTCCTGCCTGCCTCTGCCTGGGCACACAGAGCCTTGGCCTTGAGACCAAAAGGGTGAATTCCATTTTTACTGTGCCTGTGAACTTCTAGCACAGGAACAAGGCATGCAGGGCCTGCTTTCCCAGCAAGGATGGTTGGAAGAGAAGAAGACATCTGGCTTAAGGGTGCAGTGATAGAGAAAACACGGAGTGAATCTGGGAGGTTCAGGTGGGTTTTATGGAAATGGGTAAATTGTAATACACATTCAGTGACTGTATATAAGCAATACACTTGTAGAATCATGTGTCCTCATAAGGTTAGGAGTTATTCCATGGTGGACCTCAGGCCTGAATAAGTGATGACCTCTTAAACACCAAATTAGTGTTAAGGAGTCTTATTCTGATCTTTTGGAAATTTGATGACAGCAGAGGCTCACAGAACCAAGGAGTCAGCTGTGACACCTTGGAACCTCATGGAACAAAGGGTCCATTGTGATGCAGTGGATCCTCATGGAACCAAAGGTCCATTGTATCAGAGCAGGGCCTCATGGAACCAAGGAGACCATTGCCGGCAGTATGGAAGCTCCTGGAACCATGGGATCATTGTGAAAGTGTGAGGCTGCAGGGAACCAATGGTCCATTGTGACACTGCAGAACCTTCTGGAATCAAGGTGATTGTGTTATGCTGTGGAACCTCATGGAACAAAGGATCCATGGTGACACTGCAGATCTCAGACCATTGCTGACAGTACAAAAGCTCATGGAGCCAGAATTCCATTGTGACACAGCAAGGCCTCATGGAACCAAGGGTCCACTGCAGCTGTGTAGGGCTTCACAGAACCAAGGAGATCATTTGGACACTGTGGGACCTCATGGAACCACCTGCCACTGTGACACAGCGGGGCCACATAGAGCCAAGGGGCCACAGAGACACTGAGGAATCGCATGGAACCAAAGGTCCATTGTGACACTGTGGGGCTCTGTGGAACCAAGGGGACCACAGTGACACTGTGGAACTCCATGGAACAAAGGGGCCACTCTGATTCTGCTTTGCCTTATGGAACCAAGGGGCCACTACCACACTGCAGGGCCTTGTCAAACCAAGGCAGCCTTGTGACACTGCAGGCCCCCTTGGAACCAAGGGCCCACTGGGGTATTGTGAAGCCTCATGGAACACTGGAGACCATTGTCACCCTTCAGAACCCACTGGAACCAAGGGGCCATGGTGACACTGCAGGGCCCTGTATAACCAAGGGGCCATTGCAGCACAGCAGGGCCTCATGGAATCCAGGGGACCATAGGGACACTGTGGGGCTCCATGGGACAGAGGGGCCATACTGACCCCATGGAACCAAGGAGACCTTTGTGACACTGCAGGGCATCATGGAATCAAGGAGGGCCTTGTGACACAGCAGGGTCTCATGTAACCATGGACACCATTATGACACATGGGGCCTCGTGGGACCAAAGCACCATTGTGGCACAGCAGGGCCTCATGGGATCAAGGGCACAATAGTGACACTCTGGGGCTCCAAGGGACCAAGGGGGGATTCTTATAGTGCAGAACCAAGGAGACCATTGTGACACTATGAGGCATCATGGAACCTCAAATCCATTGTGACACAGCATGGCCACATGAAACCACAGAGGCCATTTTTACACTTGGAGGTCTTGTGAAACCAAAGGGCCATTGTGGCACTTTGCATCCCCATGGAACCAAGGAGTCCATTGTGATATTGCAAGGTCTTATGGAAGCAAGGAGTCCATTGTGACACCATGAGGCCCTGTTGGAATAAAGGGCAACTGTGGTACTGTGTGGCACCACTGAACCAAGGAGACAAATGTGACACTACAGGGCCCCATGGAACTGAGGATTCATGGAACGATGTAGGACTCATGGAAGGAAAGGTTCATTGTGACATTGTGGGGCCTCATGGAATCCTGGAGACAACCGTGACACTGCAGGGCCTCATTGAACCAAGGACCAATTGTGATACTGCAGTACCAAGGAGACCTCTGTGACATGGCAAGGCCTCATGGAAGCAAGGGGGGACAATTGTGATGCTATGGGGTCAAATGGAAGCAACGGGCCAGTGTGACACAGCTGGGCCTCATGCAGCCAAAGGGCCATTGTGATCCTGAGGAGACCAATAGAACCAAGGGACCACTGTGACACTGCAGGACTATCTGGAATCATGGAGACCATTGTGACACTCTAAGGCCTCATGGAACCAAGGGGCCACTGTGTCATTGTGCAGCTCCATGGAACCAAGGAAACCATTTTGACACTGCAAGGCCTCATGGAAGCAAGGGACAATTATGACACTGTGGGGCCCCATGGAAACAAGGGACCAGTGTGACACAGTGGGGCCCTGTGGAACCAAGGATCCAATGTGACACCATCATTGTGACACTGCAGGGCCCCGTGGATCCAAGGAAACAGGGAACAGGTCTGGATGGCTGGGCCTGACTGGCTCAATTGACCTCGGCATGTTGGGGGTCTCTTCTCATATGCCCCTGAAACCCTGGGGCTCTGGGCTTTCCTTCCTATGGAAAAGAACCATCCTGCCTGCCCAGGTACCCATGGCTAAAATTGGTACTTCTCCAAAATTCACTGTATGCAAGGGCTTCTCCCAGACAAAAAGCTGCCAGGACAGACAGGCCTGGCCCACCTTGGCCTCTGGTGGTTGCCTCTGATCTACCCTGGAAATCCTGGAGCTCTGTGCTTTCCTTCCTATGGGAAAGAACTGGCCTTCTCATACAGGCACTCATGGCTGAAATTGGTATTCTGCCCACAAAATTCCGTATATCCAAGATAGAGAATCCAAGATATTTATTCCATTGCTCCCAGATGAAAGCTGCCAGGACAGACAGCTCTGGCTGGCCTTGGCCTCTGGTGGCTGCCGTTCATCAGCCCCTGAAACACTGAGGCTCTGTGCTTTCCTTCCTGTGGAGACCATGGTGACACTGCTGGGCCTCATGGAAGCAAGGGACCATTGTGACACCTCAGAAGCAAGGAGAACATTGTGACACTACAAGGCCTCATGGAAGCAAGGGGAGATGGAACAGGTCTGGCTGGTTTGGCCACCCAGGGGCCACCTGACAGATCCAGCTGATCTTGGAATGATGAGGTCTGCCTCTCATCAGCCCCTGGGACATTGGAGCTCTGTGGTTTCCTTCCTGTGGAAAAGAACCATCCATCTTTCCAGGTGCCCATGGCTAAAACTGATACTCCCCCTGAAAAATGCCCTGTATGCAAGGGTTCTCCCAGACAAAAACTGCCAGGACAGAGAGCTCTGGCTGGCCTTGGCCTCTGCTGGTCACCTCTCATCTCAAGCAAGCCCCGAGTAAAGAATATAAACAGGCTTGACCACTTGATCAATCAGTCACTCATCCTCTGAAAAAATTAAATGCACTTCTGATCATGTGTCCTTTTTTTCTCACTGTGCATTATGCATGAGATACTATTTTCAATTAAAAAATGTTATTCTTATCTCACTGACTGTGTTTTCTGGCACAAAACACCTCCTCTACATATGGATCCAGGTCACCTGTGTAAGCAAACACAAGAAAGGATCCAGCAGGAATTCTTTGTCTCTGCTCCCATCTGTCCCATCTCCTCTGGAGCTGGAGGTGCAGCCCCAGCACTTGGGAGGGCTCAAGGGGTCACAAGCTCAGCTCCCGCACAGAGAACTTGTGGACCCTGGGGTGCTTTCCTTGGCCCCTGCATGCTCACACAGGCTGAGATGGACACTGATGGTGTCTCTGCCAGGTTCTCTCAGCCCAGCCCAGCTCCCTGCAAGCTCTGCCAGCTGCCCTGAGCTCTCTGCAGCACCAAGGGCCTCTCCCCAGCACAGCCCAGCCGGCTCTGGCCCCACAGCTCTGCTCAGGGCAGGCTGCTCTGGGCAGGGGCCCCACGGCCTCAGCCCCTCGCAAGGGCACAGCAGCAGCTGCAGCTCCCACAGGGCTCAGCCCCAGCCATGGGCAAGGTGCTGGCACAAGGGAAAACCAGGCTCCCTGGGTGCCCTGCTCCCCTCTCCCTGAGCTCCTGAGAGCTCTGCAGCCCCTGCTGCCATCCCATCTGCCCAGGCCAGCACAACAGCCCCGGCCTTGGGGCCCTCCAGAGCTGCTGCTGCTGCAGGCCCAGGACCCATCCCAAAGCTGGGGCAGCCAGAAAGCTGTGCCCATTTCTGTTCATTGCTGCTCTGATGGGGATGGATCCTCAGGCCCTTGGAGGCTGCTGGTGAATTTTACTGCTCCAGAGGCCTCTTCTTTGTTGAGCTCTTTATTTGAGAAATTCATTGCCTGTGCCCCCTACCCACTGCTCTCTGCCTCAGCGGGGCTTATCCCCGGGGTGTCAGGCCTGTGCCTGGGGCACTCACCCCACAGGAGCAGCAGTGCCACCTTCCCGGTCATCCCCATGTCCCTGGGCATCCAGGCTGTCAGGGCCACTTGTCAGGGCCACTGTCAGGGCCACTTGTCCCCAGTGTGGTTGCTCTTGAGATAAAAGGGGAAGGAAGAGAATTTACATGTAGCAGAATTTCTTAGGGAACATGGGCATGAGGTATTTTGGAATGAGATTTGAACTACTCCAAACTGGGCCTTGGTTTCAGGCTTGCCTAGAAGGAGACAGACCTGTGGCACAGTTAGTAATTAACTTTAAGGTGTGTTTAAGCATTAGATAGCATAGTTATAGTGTGGTTACGGTGACTTCCTTAAGGGTGAAATTGTTGACATTCTTTCTTACACTGAAAGCCAATTAGAAAACACCTGTAACTGTAAACTATCTGAAACTGTATTTAACCCCCCTTTCTGGAGGAATAAAAGGAGAACGCATGATCTAGGCATGTTGGTTGTACGTGTGTTGCTTTGTCCAGCTTCCCACTTTAATTAGGAGTTCCCTGGTTTCTTCCCAGTATGTCTCAGTGTTGCCCAGTATCACTCCCAGTATGTCCCAGTATGTCTCAGTGTACCCCCACAGTCCATCCCAGTCCACCCAAATTCCCCCTCAGCATTCCCCATGTTCCCAGATGGTCCCAGTCCTCCCCAGTGTCACTCCCAGTATGTCCCAGTGTCTCCCACAGCGTTCCCAGTGTTCCCCAGTACGTCCCAGTCCTCCCCAGTGTTTCCAAGGAAACTGGAACTGCTCACGGTTGCCGTGGCACCCAAACCCAGCAGTGGGGTCAGTGCAGTGTCCACGGCCACAGCCCCTTGCATGGCCCAGTGCAGGCTGGGATGATGATCCACCCTCACTCCTGGCCCAGGGCAATCATCTCTGCTCTAAACAGAGCAGTAATAACAGACACCCTGTATAACAGAAATGCGTATTTCTTAGAAACTCTTTGAAATGTTTCTCCATAATTGTAGCAGGAAACTTTCCTAATGAACTGCACCAGACCAGAGGGAAATCAAGGCACAGCCATGGTTTGTCAGGATTTGCTTGATCCTAATGAGCCCCATGGTGCATTTGGTGCTGAGCCCTGGAACCTCAGGGCCTCAGAGGAGATTGCACAAACCTTTCCAGGAGTCAAAGTCAGAAGAAAACCCTGAAGTGCATGGAAGCATTAATGGGTTGCACTGAGGTCCATCCCCAACACAAGCTCCTCATGGACTCCTTGGAGGAGAGAATTGGAGGCCAGGATTGCACAAAATCCTCTCAAAAACTCAATGTGGGAAGGAAAGTCCAAAGTACATTAAACACCTTGAGTATCTCAAAGCATTAATGAGCCCCACTGAATGTCTATGCAAAGCTCTCAAGGGACCAATTAAAGCAGATAATTGGAGGCCAGGATCACACAAAAACTTCTCAGAGACTCAGAGCCAAAAAAAAAAGTTCTTTAAGAAACTTTGAGTACCTTAAAGTATTAATGAGCCCCACTGAGTGTTGTTACTGACTAAGAATCCCAAGGGACTTGTTAAAGTAGATAATTGGGGCCAGGATTGCACAATCTTTCTCACAGAATCAGTTTTAAAAGGGAAGCACCAAGTACCTTAAAATAACTGAAGTACCTTGAAGCATTAATAAGCCCCACTGAGTGTTGTTACTGACAGAGCCTCTCAAGGGACTAATTACAGCAGATAATTGGAGGCCATGATTGCAGAAACCTCTCAGAAACTCCAAGGTAAAAGCCAAACCCAAAGTCCTTTGAAGAACCTGCAGTCTCTGGGAGCATTCAGGAGTCCCCCAGGGCCATTCCTGACCAAGGCTCCCCAGGGACTCCTTCCAGCAGATCCTTGAGGCCACTGGGCTGTTAGGGGGATGCTGAGGGCAGAACAAGGGGCTGAGAGTGCCCAGCCTTGCTGGGGCTGTGCCAGGAGGCACCAGGGCCTCAGGACCAGGTATCTCCTCACAGCCATTGGTGGCACAGACCCTGCTGTGCCCCAGGGGACCAAGACTTGGCTTCTCTTTGTCCCCTCCTGCCATCACTGCCTCCACTTCTCTGCTCTGCCTGGGGCCTGGGGACACTTTCTCTGTCCTGTCCCTCAGTGGGACCCATTAAAACTTCCAGAAACTTTGGAGTTGGATTCTGACTTGGAGTTCCTGAGAGGTTTCTTCATCTCCCTGTCAGGGACTGATGTTCAGGGCCTCAGCACAAGCCCCAAGAGGGTCATTAAAGTCCTTGTGCTGTGTCTGTGCTGCTGAGATGGGCTGGGCTTCTGGCACAGAGGCAGCTCCTGGCAACCAAGAAAAGCTTCAAAAGACATTTCTCCTGATGAGCAGCTCTTCCCCCAGCCCAGCAGGGCGGGGGCACTGCCTGCAGCCACCCCGGGCACAGCACAGAGGTACAGAGAGCTTCAATCACTCAGGGCTGGGAAGGAGCTGAGAAGTGACTGGGGGAGAATCACTGCCAGCCCTTGGCACAGGAACCTCTGGCTGCAGGACAATGCAGCTGTAGCTCCTGCAGGGCTCTCCTCAAGCTGGAACATCCCAATGCCTACAGACTCTGTGAGTACAACTCTCTGAGTATTTCTGGTGCAGGGGAGGTGAAATGCTCATGAAGCTTTAACACACTGAGAGCTTCTGCCAACTCCCAAAATACTTCCAAGACAAGGATTTATTTTAATGAGGACATTTCCTGAGACTTTGTTTTCATTTCCTAATATTAGGTAATGTGGGAGTGGGAGAACAAATGATAAAGGTGTCATTAATATTGACAAGTCCCTGGGACATCTGAACTCTCAGTTCAGCAGGTGTACAGGAGATCCCTGATGTGCTTTCAGCCACTCCTCTGCCCATGGACAGCACCAGCATCACCTTGGCTGGGCCCATCAGGCTTAGTCTGAGCTGTCTTTTCTCCAGGCTGCCAACAGAACCTGCCCCCAGCCAGTGCCCTGCAAACAGGCAGGGTTCTGTAGGGCCAAGGGGAATGCACAGAGATTTGGGGTCTGGGAGTGCTGGCAGGCAGAGCTCAGGCACGAGGAAACCCCTGCAGGAGGAAAATCTGCAGGAAGCAGGGAGAAGATGAGGCAATGAGAGAAAACAAAGCCCAGCAATGTTGTGGCAGGGAGAGTTGAGAGATCTCCACAGGAGCCCCTCCAGTGCAGCCCCTCCCTCTGAACAAGCCCCCTCCCTGCTGTTCCCCAGCCAAGCCTCTGCCCTTAGGGCTGGGGCTGCAAGGCCTGAAGCCCCTCCTGTGCAGGCAGAGCTGCAGCAGAGCCCTGGGGCAGATCTGCAGCCCCGGGCCCAGTTCCCTCTGCAGAGCACAGGGCTGGGAGCAGCTGCCCGGCACTGGGGGGCTCTGGGAGGCGGCACAGCTGGCTCAGGGTGACACTGTCCCCAGTGCCTGGCTCTGGGCAATGCTGTCAGTGCAGCCAGGGAAGGAGCTGCATCTCCCTCAGTCCAACGCCAGCACAAGGACACTTTTAAGTCTCCTGGAGATTTCAGTCCAACATGGGAGCTTCAATCCAGGATGCAAACCTGTCCTGCAGCATCTTTGTGTCATCTGGATGACCCAGGGGGAAAGGCAGAGGTGTTCTGACACTGGAAATGCTGTTGGGTTGGTGAAATGAGCAACGTGAGTCCTTGGATACAAAAGTGGGGCTGGGCTGTGTTGGATCCATCTGCTTTCAGCAGTACCTGGAGATTTTTTAGGAGAAACATGGGAAGGTGACCAGCCTTCACCTGAGAAAGGCTGAAGTCCAGAGAAACTCTGAGCAGGTCAGAATGACAGACCATGTCCCCTCACTCTCCACTCATCACTTTGACTCACAGAACTTGCTCTGTTCTCCCTGGGGGCAGCAGAAATGCTGAGAGTTTGATATCCAAGTGTCTTGGTTTGACAAGACAGGTGTCTGCCAGGGAAACTGGGGTTTCCCTTAGAATAGAGAATGCAAACTCCCCACCCCTGCCAAATTATAAATTTTCAATTAAGGGCTCTCAGGCAAAGATTTGGGAATAGGAATAACAGTTCTTTACTAGGAATATCAATAATACAAATGTGGTAGGAAACAAAACTACCCCACCAAACCAGCAAACAAACAACAACAATTTGGGAAAGCCCTGACAGAATCAGAGCTGCCACCTGGCACCCTGTTAGTCAGGGTGTTGGAAGCAGTCCAGAAGTGAGTCCTGGGATGACAGACGTGGCTCTGTTGGAGCAGGGACGATCCTGTAGCCAAAAAGGGTCTAGGAGTGATGAGGAGGGGTCCAGGGGTGAGGTGATGGTGAGATGGGGTCCGGCGATGATGAGATGGGGTCTGGCGAAGATGAGATGGGGTGCCGTCTTCCTCCCAGGAATCGGGGTGAAGCAAGTGAAGTCTGTCCCCGGCCGGCTCAGTTTTCCCGGCAGCAATTGTAGACTCCCCCCACTGGGTGGGGCATCCCACAATAGGACCATGCATGCAAATGGGGCTTCTGGGGCTCTGGGGGGAGCGGGTATAGTCCGGGGGTATAGTCTGTTGATGGCCCATTACCCAAAAGGCACCCACCCCTCCCCCCGTCCCCCTCCTTCCAAAGTTACAAGAAATAAAGAACAATTCCCCAACTGCTTTCAGCAGATGAAAATAGAATACACATTTTTGATTCCATAACCCAGGACATTATCCACCCCTTATTCTATTATCATCTGCATCATACCTAAAGCAATGAACTATTATGCAGAATGAACCCCTACACTCAGTTCTTACTTAGGATTAGGTTTTCCTGGGGTACACAACTGGTTTTTCCATCTTTCTGCATTACCCACCAAGTGTAACCAGGTCCTTGAGCAAAAACAATCCCACGGATGGGTTCGCCTTTGCCTGAGGTGGGGTTAATCCAGACAGTCTTTCCTAAAATACCTCTCATGTGCACCACAGGGACTTTATCTCCATCTACTGTGTGCAAAGGGGTAGACTGGGCAGGACCAGCTCGATTGATGGAGCCTCGGGTGTTGACCATCCAGGTGGCTTTTGCTAAGTTCACTTCCCAGTTCTTAAAGGTCCCTCTGCCAAGTGCCTTTAGAGTGGTCTTAAGTAGTCCATTGCACCGTTCCACTTTCCCGGCAGCTGGTGCATGATAAGGGATGTGATAGATCCATTCAATGCCGTGTTCTTTAGCCCAGGTGTTTATAAGGCTGTTCTTGAAATGGGTCCCGTTGTCTGACTCGATTCTCTCAGGGGTGCCGTGTCTCCACAGGACTTGTCTTTCAAGGCCCAGGATGGTGTTCCGGGCGGTGGCATGAGGCACAGGATAGGTCTCCAGCCACCCAGTGGTGGCTTCCACCATGGTCAGCACGTAGCGCTTGCCTTGGCGGGTTTGGGGCAGGGTGATGTAATCAATCTGCCAGGCCTCCCCATACTTATATTTGGACCACCGTCCACCGTACCAGAGGGGCTTCACCCGCTTGGCCTGCTTGATGGCAGCACACGTCTCACAGTCATGGATAACCTGAGAGATACTGTCCATGGTTAGATCCACCCCTCGGTCTCGTGCCCACTTATAAGTGGCATCTCTGCCCTGATGACCTGAGGCATCATGGGCCCACCGAGCTAGGAACAACTCTCCCTTATGTTGCCAATCCAAGTCTATCTTAGACACTTTTATCTTCGCGGCCTGATCTACCTGTTCGTTGTTTCGGTGCTCCTCATTAGCCCGACTCTTGGGAACATGGGCATCCACATGACGGACTTTCACAGGTAGTTTCCCTACTCTGGTGGCGATGTCCTTCCACTCATCAGCAGCCCAGATTGGTTTTCCCCTACGCTGCCAGCTGACCTTTTTCCACCTTTCCAGCCAGCCCCACAGAGCATTAGCTACCATCCACGAATCGGTGTAGAGGTAGAGCTTTGGCCACTTCTCTCTTTCAGCAATGTCCAGGGCCAATTGAACAGCTTTGAGTTCGGCAAGCTGGCTTGACCCACCTTCTCCTTCAGTGGCTTGTGCAACCTGTCTTGTGGGGCTCCACACAGCTGCTTTCCACTTTCGGTTCATCCCTACGATGCGACAGGAACCGTCAGTGAAAAGAGCGTAGCGTGCTTCTTCTGCTGGCAGTTGGTTATATGGTGGAGCTTCTTCAGCCCGGGTTACCTGCTCTTGTTCTTCTTCCTCGGTGAGACTGAAGTTCTCAGCTTCCGGCCAGTTGGTGATCACTTCCAGAATCCCAGGGCGATTCGGGTTTCCAATACGGGCGCGCTGAGTGATGAGGGCAATCCATTTGCTCCAGGTGGCGTCAGTGGCGTGATGGGTGGAGGGAACCTTTCCTTTAAACATCCACCCCAGCACTGGTAGTCGGGGTGCCAGGAGGAGTTGTGCTTCAGTGCCAATCACCTCTGAGGCGGCTTGAACTCCTTCATAGGCAGCCAAGATCTCCTTCTCCGTGGGAGTGTAATTGGCTTCAGACCCTCTGTAGCTTCGGCTCCAGAATCCCAGTGGTCGGCCTCGAGTCTCACCAGGCACCTTCTGCCAAAGGCTCCAGGACAGACCATGGCTCCCAGCTGCGGAGTAAAGCACGTTCTTTACCTCTGGTCCCGTCCTGACTGGGCCAAGGGCCACCGCATGAGCGATTTCCTGCTTGATCTGGGCAAAGGCGTGTTGCTGCTCTGGGCCCCAGTGGAAATCGTTCTTTTTGCGGGTAACCAGGTACAGAGGGCTCACAATCTGGCTGTACTCAGGGATGTGCATCCTCCAGAAACCTATGGCACCTAGGAAAGCTTGTGTTTCCTTCTTGCTGGTCGGTGGAGACATCGCAGTGATCTTATTAATGACCTCTGTGGGGATCTGACGCCGTCCATCTTGCCACTTCACTCCCAGGAACTGGATCTCTCGGGCAGGTCCCTTGACTTTACTCTTCTTGATGGCAAAGCCAGCTTCCAGGAGAATCTGGATGATCTTTTCTCCTTTCTCGAAAACTTCCACTGCCGTGTTTCCCCACACAATGATGTCATCGATGTACTGTAGATGTTCCGGAGCCTCACCCTTCTCCAGTGCAGCCTGGATCAGTCCATGGCAGATGGTGGGACTGTGCTTCCACCCCTGGGGCAGTCGGTTCCAGGTGTACTGAACGCCCCTCCAGGTGAAAGCAAACTGGGGCCTGCACTCTGCTGCCAGAGGAATGGAGAAGAAGGCATTGGCAATATCAATGGTCACATACCACTTTGCTGCCTTGGACTCCAGCTCATACTGGAGCTCCAGCATGTCCGGCACGGCAGCGCTCAGTGGTGGAGTCACTTCATTCAATGCACGATAGTCCACAGTCAATCTCCATTCCCCTTCAGACTTACGCACAGGCCAAATGGGACTGTTGAAGGGTGAGTGGGTTTTGCTGACCACCCCTTGGCTCTCCAGTTTCCGAATCATCTCATGGATCGGAGTCACAGAGTCTCTGTCAGTACGGTATTGCCGACGGTGCACTGTTGCTGTGGCGATTGGCACCTGTTGTTCTTCAACTCTCAGCAGTCCCACAGCAGAGGGGTCGTCGGAGAGACCAGGCAGGGTATTTAGTTGTCTGATGTCTTCCATCTCTACAGCAGCTACTCCAAAAGCCCAACGATATCCTTTTGGGTCTTTGAAATGTCCATTTTTGAGATAGTCTATGCCAAGGATGCACGGGGCCTCTGGACCAGTCACAATGGGGTGTTTCTGCCACCCATTCCCAGTCAAACTCACTTCGGCCTCCAATACAGTCAGTTGCTGGGACCCCCCGTCACTCCAGAAATAGAGATGGGTTCTGCTCCCACATACCCCGACGGCATCAGGGTACATTGGGAGCCAGTGTCAACCAAAGCCGTGTATTTCTGTGGGTCAGATGTGCCAGGCCATCGGATCCACACAGTCCAATAGATCCGATTGTCCCTCTCCTCTACCTGGCTAGAGGCAGGGCCCCTCTAGCACTGGTTATTCCCTCCCTGAGCATACATACTAGAGGTTCCAGCATCCTGACTACTGACAGCCTGGGCATAGGAGGTTGAGGATACTTTCATTTTAGTGGCACCCCTTTGGTGAGTGTTCCTCTCCTTGAGCTCACGCACCCGGGCTGCCAGGACATAGGTGGGTTTCCCATCCCACACTCCCATGTCTTCCCCATGGTCACGCAGATAAAACCACAGGTCAGCTCTCGGGGTGTACCCTCTCTCTCTGGCTGGGGTTCGTTGGGCTCTGACTCTGGGGCCTGTGACTCGCACCGGTGCCACATTGGAACTGCTCTTCCTCATCTCCTCCCTCACCTCCCTCATTTCCTCTTTGAGCTCTTTCACCACAGCAGAGATATGAGCCTGCAGCGGGCCATTGATCATGCTCTCATAATTCCTAAGCTTAGTGGCAACAGCCCCCACTGTCACTTGGTTGTCCTCAGCATTAATGGTTGCAATGAATGTAGTATACTGAGATGGCCCCAGATTTGCCAGGTTCCATAACATCTGCGCTGTGCATCTAACCTTGTCAGGATCATTATCATGCTGTCCACTCCTCCCAAAAAGTACCTCTAGTACTGCCACTTCCCTCAGCTGTTGGATTCCTTCCCCCAGAGTTTTCCAGCGCATTCTATGGTGGTGCTCCTGCATTCTTTCTCTGTGGACAAATCTTTCTCTCACACTCGTTAAAAGCCGCTGCCAGAGGGAAAGAGGTCCAGGCTCCCTTACAAATACCTGATTTATACCTGAGTCCTGGGTCAAGGGTCCCAAATTCCTGGCCTCCCCACCGTCTAGTTGGACACCTGTGCCCATAAGATCCCAAACCCAAAGTAGACAGGCAGTGTAAGCCTCACGTCCCCGCCGTACAATATCTTTTTGCAGATTACGGAGACTTTCATACGACAGGGTCTCAGTGATGATCTGAACATGTGATTCCCTTGTGTCTTGTGAGGGCCCTCCCTTCTTATCTTTACTCTCTGGGTTTGCTGTTTTCACTTTAGATTTCCTTGTTTCCACAGGGGCAACTGCTGCTGGCTGTGACTGCCCCTGTGTGTCAGCTGGAACCTGGACAGTTGTAATGTCTGCGGGTTCTGTATCAGATTCTCTTTTGTCAGGGCAGGGTGAAGGTTTCTCACCAGCTGGGGAAATGTACTCTTTCAGCATCTGGTTCATCTCATGCATTTCTTTTATCAGAGCCTTCACCCAAACCGGGTGGTTTATGCCTGAGGCTGGCTGTGGGACAGGGGTGGGCTCTTGGGCAGCATCATTATTCTTTGGGGTAGTTATCAGAGTGCTTACCCAGGCCAGTCTCCCTTTATCTCTGAATACCAAATAGAATAGGCCTATAAGCAGCACCAACCACTGTATGACGTCATTAGCATTCAGAGGGAAATTTAACCCTTGAAAAGCTGGTGGAGTAGACCCAAAAAACTGAGTGAAGGATTGGGAGAAAATTTCCCCAGGTGCCATTTCCTCACAATATGTACCATTATTAAAGTAACCCCAGAAACACAGAGTTAGTCTATGATAGCCCTGAATCCATGTGCCTGCTTTCCAAAGGAAGTTAAAAATCCACGAATTCCTCACCTTATTAACCCACAAAATAAACTGGATGCCAGCCACAGTAGCCTTGGTTATAGGGCCCATGTTTAGATAAGGGCCAGCAAATGGCAGAAATACAGCCACAACCACGTGCCAGCCAAACCAGGGAAAGCTGGACCACATGATTTTGAGCAGTAGACTTCTATCTAGTACACAAGAACTGTTATTCCTCTGTCTCAATGCCCTTGTGCCCCACACTTGGGCGCCAAAATCTGTCTTGGTTTGACAAGACAGGTGTCTGCCAGGGAAACTGGGGTTTCCCTTAGAATAGAGAATGCAAACTCCCCACCCCTGCCAAATTATAAATTTTCAATTAAGGGCTCTCAGGCAAAGATTTGGGAATAGGAATAACAGTTCTTTACTAGGAATATCAATAATACAAATGTGGTAGGAAACAAAACTACCCCACCAAATCAGCAAACAAACAACAACAATTTGGGAAAGCCCTGACAGAATCAGAGCTGCCACCTGGCACCCTGTTAGTCAGGGTGTTGGAAGCAGTCCAGAAGTGAGTCCTGGGATGACAGACGTGGCTCTGTTGGAGCAGGGACGATCCTGTAGCCAAAAAGGGTCTAGGAGTGATGAGGAGGGGTCCAGGGGTGAGGTGATGGTGAGATGGGGTCCGGCGATGATGAGATGGGGTCTGGCGAAGATGAGATGGGGTGCCGTCTTCCTCCCAGGAATCGGGGTGAAGCAAGTGAAGTCTGTCCCCGGCCGGCTCAGTTTTCCCGGCAGCAATTGTAGACTCCCCCCACTGGGTGGGGCATCCCACAATAGGACCATGCATGCAAATGGGGCTTCTGGGGCTCTGGGGGGAGCGGGTATAGTCCGGGGGTATAGTCTGTTGATGGCCCATTACCCAAAAGGCACCCACCCCTCCCCCCGTCCCCCTCCTTCCAAAGTTACAAGAAATAAAGAACAATTCCCCAACTGCTTTCAGCAGATGAAAATAGAATACACATTTTTGATTCCATAACCCAGGACACCAAGAATACCAGGAGAGACATGGAGGGAGATTAAAAAGAAAATTTAAGAACACTTAAACACAAAATGTGTTTATGTGTCCTACAGAGGAAGTTGTAGGGAAATGGCTTTGATATTGGTTACAACTATCTCAACAAATTCTTCACTGTCCTTTTCTCCATGAACAGGTCCCCATCGCCAGGCACAGCCTAACAACAGCTGCATCAGCCACTTCCTCCTGCTGGCATTGGCAGACAGGCGGCAGCTGCAGCTCCTGCACTTCTGCCTCTTCCTGGGCATCTCCCTGGCTGCCCTCCTGGGCAACGACCTCATCATCAGTGCCGTAGCCTGCGGCCACCACCTGCACAGCCCCATGTTCTTCTTCCTGCTCAACCTGGCCTTCACCGACCTGGGCTGCATCTGCACCACTGTCCCCAGAGCCATGCACAATTCCCTCTGGGACACCAGGAACATCTCCTACACAGGATGTGCTGCACAGCTGTTTTTCTTTCTGTTCTTCATCTCAGCAGAATTTTCCCTCCTGACCATCATGTGCTACGACCGCTATGTGTCCATCTGCAAACCCCTGCACTATGGGACCCTCCTGGGCAGCAGAGCTTGTGCCCACATGGCAGCAGCTGCCTGGGCCAGTGCCTTTCTCTATTCACTGCTGCACACAGCCAATACATTTTCCCTGCCCCTGTGCCAGGGGAATGCCCTGGGCCAGTTCTTCTGTGAAATCCCACACATCCTCAAGCTCTCCTGCTCACGCTCCTACCTTAGGGAAGTTGGAGTTATTGTGTTCAGTGCCTGTTTAGCTTTTGGCTGTTTTGTGTTCATTGTTTTCTCCTATGTGCAGATCTTCAGGGCTGTGCTGAGGATCCCCTCTGAGCAGGGACGGCACAAAGCCTTTTCCACCTGCCTCCCTCACCTGGCTGTGCTCTCCTTGTTCATCAGCACTTGCACATTTGCCAATCTGAAGCCCCCCTCCATCTCCTCTTCATCCCTGGATCTGGCCCTGTCAGTTCTGTACTCGGTGGTGCCTCCGGCCCTGAACCCCCTCATCTACAGCCTGAGGAACCAGGAGCTCAAGGCTGCCCTGAGGAAAACGATGACTGGATGCTTTTCAGAAGTTAAAATCATTCTATTTTCTTCTGCAGATTGTTTACTGTGGAACACATTACATGCCCAACCTGCTTTCTAAGGCTTTTAATAATGCTGGGGCGGGAGAGCAGGGGGGAGGAGGCAAGCTTTTCTCCTTTTTTCTTTTGATCATTTTCACACTGGCAATTTAGTCATCTTCCCATATTGAGCTCACTGTCTACCTCTTTAACTTTACTCACAGACTGCGCAAATTAGGAATTATGCTCTATGTGTGTTGAAATAAAGTAAATGTTCTTGCAGAGACTTATTTGTCAAAAATTCCCCCTCTGTTACCCCTCCTTCAGCTGCAAGGGCAGTGTCTGTGTGCAGAGGTCAGGAGAAAAACTGTCCCAGCACAGCAACACTGCAAGGGAGCAGCAGCACTCGGGCTTTTTAGAGCTGCACTTTTTCCACTTCCAGCCTCTCTTTCATTGTCCTTGTCCAAGGCCTGAGTGCTCTGGCAGCTCAGTCCCTGTCCTGCTGCATGTCTGCGCTGTGACTGCAGGCAGGGCCAGGCCATGGGCACTGCTGGGACACAGCTGGGCTCCAGCACAGCAGCTCCATCAGCAAAGGGGGTTTCCTCAGTGCAGTGCCCAAAGGCTTAGGTATTTTTCCTAAGTTAGTCTCCAGGAGAAGCCCAAGGAATAGAGTTTGCAGACTCTCAATGCTTTGCTTGTTTGTCCCTGGAGGCAGAGCCGTGAGATCAGGGTCCCACTGTGATGCTTCAGGGACTGAAGGCAGGGTCAGGTGTTTTGGGTCAGTGGTCAGTGGCCATGGAGATGACAAATGATCTCCAAGTCACCTGCCTGGGGCTCTGCAGCTCATGATGGCTCTGGTGGCAGGGGAGCATTTTCCTGCAGGAAATCAGAACCTGCCAGGAGAGCACAGAGGATTTGCAGGGACAGCCAGGCCCATTGGGTCAGCAGTGAATGAAGCCCTGGGGCAGAATCCTGCCAAGGGTGGTCACCCTGAGATCAGGGACTGAATGTCTGCTGTGAGCCAGGAGAGCTCTGCAGCCCCAGGGGACACAGCAGGGACAGGAAAGGAGTCTGGGCACTGACTGCTCTGACCCTCAGGGAACTTCCCCAGCAGGATGCAGGACAGCCCCAAGGCCATATGGCAGCCCTGGAACAAGGCAGGCACCTCTGAGCACCCTCCATGGCCCCAGCAGAGCCTGTGTGGGAGGGGGTCAGTGCAGGGAGCACCAGCAGCTGCCTCTGTCCCCCAGACTGAGCAGCAGAGCCCAGCAGAGGCAGCCCAGGGCCCTGGGCAGCTCAGCCCCCGTGCTCTGCAAAGCAGCAGCCCCAGCTCGGGGCTGTGGGCAGCAGGGAAGTGGCTGCAGCAATGGCTGCTCAGGCCAGCACAGACGTGTTCCCCTGGGAAAGGCTCTGTGGGCAGCTGGCATGTGCCAGGAGCAGAGCAGGAGCCCCTAGGTGTGCAGAGGAGCCCTGGCAAGAGGCTGCCCTGTCCCTGGGGCAGCAGGAGCTCCATGGTTCCATGAGGCCCTGCAGTGTCACAAGGCACCTTTGGTTCTGTGGGGCCCACAGTGTCTGTTGTGCTGGTGGGCAGGGTCAGCACCAAAGACACAGACACAAAGTGCAGGAATGGTGTGATTTATTATAATGCAAAACTGCAAAGGATCACAAAAGGAGCAGCTCAGCAATGCACCCAACCATCACTACCAAAGATCGTCTGCAGTGAGTAAGAAAGATCCATCACCAGTGACCCTCAGACTTTCCCATCACCCACCTCCACACATCAGCTGGGGGAGGCTGTCACAGCCAAGGACTGCAGAGCCACTCCCGGACACTGGGAATTCCTGCAGGTGCCTCCAGCCACAGGTGAGGCTCCAGCCACAGGTGAGGCTCCAGCCTCACTGTGAGAGGGCCCAGCTCTGATAGTGATGGATAAACAAACTGACAGCACTTCTAGTGCAGGAACATCTGGTGTCATTCTCCTCTTGGGTCCCTCCCAAAGCCTGGCCAGGGCTCAAGGAGGAACCAAGGGCAGTGACTTTGACCCTCCAGCCCCAAACAAGGCCAGGTGTCAGATTTAATGGCCTTGTCCAAATTCTAAACATAGAACGGTCAATCTATGTTTCACTAATGAGTGGATATATCTATCACAGTGCTAATGACCCTGCATATTTCACTAATGAGCAGATCTAAAGATAACCTTTGGTTGGAAGGTTCACCCAAAGGTCACCTTTGGCTCAGGGCCTGTTATTCAAGCCTCACTCAGGGCCTGTTGTCCAGGCCTTGGCACTTCAGGGACGAGGTTTAGTGCTGGGCTTGACACTGCTGGGTGAACGGCTGCACTCGATGAGCTCAGAGGTGTTTTCCAACAGAAAGGGTTCTAATTCCAGAATTCCATCTGCAAGATTCAGCCAGGTGCATGTTAGCAGCATAGCTTTGCTAAGAAAGTTTCCTCTTGCTCAGCCCTTGAGGCCTAAGGCTTCAGGTCCTGGTGCTAAGCTGCTCGTGCTGAATGAGATGACTCAGGGAGAAGAATACAGTTCATGCAATTCTTTCTGGGACACGGAGAGAGGAGGCTGTGAAAACAGGAGCATTGTTTGGTGTGGCCTCCTCTCTGCCCTTCACGCCTTTCAGCGCTTTGAACCATCCAAGAGTGCCACTCTGGGATGTCATGAAATGGGACTTCACCTCCATCAGCCAGCCCAGGTCACCCTCTGCCACCCCAGCTCCTTGGACCTTGTGCTCCCCAAAGCAGACACAAAGTGTTTCTGCTGCTCCCCCCTTGGCACAGATCCACAGAGAGCTGGGATTTTTCCAAGTCTCGTGTCTCTATTGAGCCATATTCCTAAAGAACCAGCAGCCCATCCCAATGAACACGGCGAGTTACATGGATGGTTGTCAGCTCCCCTTCCTGCCTGGAAATCCTGAAACTGCTTCTAAACACTGCTCCCTTCAGCTCTTGGACACCTACTCACACAGAGCTAGGAAAAAATCCCCTGGCTGCCGGCTTACAAGTGAGTGATGCCAAAGTTAGAGGGGAAATCTCTATCCATCCCTATCCTTTTAATACATCTGTATGTGGGGGTGTGCATGGATGTGTCTGGTATAGAAAGGAAGGAGTGTGCAAGCAATGTGACTGACACTTCCACTCTCTGTGTCCATTCCATGTCCACGGGTACAAAGACATTATGGAAACCCCTGCACAGACAGACCCTTCTGTGCATGGATACAGAGACATCCCAGAGCCCCTGGCACACACAGACCCTGCTGTCCATGGACACACAGACATCCCAGAGCCCCTGGCACACACAGACCCTGCTGTCCATGGACACACAGACATCCCAGAGCCCCTGGCACACACAGACCCTACTGTCCCTGTAGGATGGAGCGTGACGGGTGGGGGTGGTTGGTGGCAGCCAGTCCCGCACAGGCCAGACCCGGCTTCAGCCCTGCTAGGTCCTGCCAAAGCTCAGTGCCGGCTCCTCTGGAATGGGAAAGCCCTTCAGCCTTGGCCCTGCCCAGAGGGGCAGTGCTGGCCTGGCAGCACAGGGTGTTTTCCCCACAAGCTGCAGCAGATGAGAACACAACACTTGCAAACATTGACAGCAAGCCACAGCTCTGGGGGCTCCCCGTGAACCTCAGCCCTGGGAGCACTGTCTGCCCCAAGCCTCAGGGGATGCAAGGGGAGCCTGGCTGGGCTCTGCCCTGGGGCCATCCTGCAGGAAGAGCTGGGAACAGGGAGCATTGAGTTGCCACAAACAGCCAAGCCAGGGGTGCAGGGCAGCTGGTGCAGCCCGGACTGCACTGCTGTGTGCTGTGCTCTGGGGCTGGGGCTCCCCACAGAGAGGACTGCACTGGTGCACCAGAGGAGACAAAGAAGCTTCAGCTTAAGCCTAACCGAGGTGGTTGTGTGGGGTGGGAAGAGTGGGGAGGCTCAAGGGAATTCACAGAACTCATCGTGCTGGAAGGATGAGGAAAAGAGAGTGGGAATTCAGCAATGAGGAGAGCTGAGGGCTGGAGAGCAGCTCTGAATGACATTAAAATGCCATCAGATCTCTGAGATATTGCAATATCAATGGAAATATAGGCTGGAAATAAGGAAAAAGTTTTGGGTTTTTTTGGAAAGAGTGATAAAGTTCTGGAATGGCTTGCCTGGGGAGGTGGTGGTGTCACCATCCCTGGATGTGTTTAACAAAAGACTGGATGTGGCACTCGGTGCCATGGTTTAGTTGACGTGTTAGGGTCTGGGTTGGACTCAATGATCTTGAAGGTCTCTTCCAACCTGGTGATTCTGTGATTCTGTGATCTCCCAGCAGCCCTTATCTGTTTGTGAACAGCAGCAGAAAGAGCTTTCCTTGGCAGTGGGAGTGTTACCAAAAGTTCAGTAAAATCAAAAACTCCTTCACCCCCAATACAGCATTCAGAAGCAGCATTCTTTATTCAGCTGGATGCACGAGGGGATAGCTCCTCCAAAGCAGTGCCTGCTCAGTACAGGAAAGTTTCTGTTTATATTCAGTATTTTGGATACATATTCATTGGTTGTCCCAGACTAAACAGACATATGATAATCATTTCCCTGAAATCATTAACACATTTCCCCTCCCCTTTTGCATGCCCTCTCATGTCCTGGGGGTCTCTCTGGTGGTCCCTGGTGGTCACAGACCCCAATGTTCCAGTGGGCCTGGCTGAGCTGGCAGGACACTGAGGCTGCTGAACTTGCAGTTCCCCTTCTTAAACAGTGGGCATTGTGTGGTTTCCATGGGCCAGGGTTTTGGAGAACGAGCATTGTGTTAGCTCACCAGGTGCAGACCATGGATCATCTGGAAACATGAGACCACAGAGTGGGCTATGACATCTCAGAGTGGGTTATGGGAGGTCATTGAGGAGCTATAGCATCATGGGCCATGTGTGTGGCATCACAGAGTGGGTTGTGACATCAGAGACACGCTGTGTGACATCATGGGGGGTTATGTGACATCCCAGGAGGGCTGTGTGAGGTACCTGGGTTGGTCACTCTGCCCCAGCTCCCCCTCACAGTTTCCCCCAAGAAGTCCAAAGCTGTTCATGCCCAGAAGGGTCCCCTGTCCCTTGGGATCCCCCCAGTGCACCTGGAGCCACAGCCTCCACCAAAGGATATTACACAGGATTGACCCCAGAGCCTGACACGGGGACAAGGGGCTGGGCTGTGTGACCAGGACAGCAAGGATGTGGATTCTCCAGGTCCCTGTGGCCTGGGCTGGGTTGCCCAGGGCAGGAAAGATGTCTGGCAGCTGCAGCAGGGTCAGGGAAGGGCTCCAAGGTGGGGCTGCAGCCCTTGGGCTGTCAGGAGAGGCTGAGGGAGCTGGGCTTGTCCAGCCCCAAGCAGGAAGGCTGAGGGGCTCCTCATCCCAGCCTGGCAGTGCCCCCGAGGAGGTGATGGAGAACACAGAGCCAGGCTCTTCACCGGGAGCCTGCTGGGAAACAAAAGACAATGAGTAGAGGCTGAAAGAGAGGAGGCTCAGCCAGGATAGGAGGAAACCTTTGTTCCCATGGGCTCAGCCAGCTGCTGAGATGCTGCCCCCTAATCCCTGTCCTTTGGGATTTTCCAATTCAGACCAAATCAAGCCTTGAACCACTTGGGCTGACCCAGTTGCTGACAGCTTGGGCTACTGACTTGCTGAGCTCCTTTCCAATTCAGTTCTCTAATGCTGCTGGGACAATGCTGGTCCCTGTTTTAGACTGGAGCAGAGCAGATGGGACAGGAGCCCTGCAGGGCTGTGTGGGACCGGCAGCTGCGAGGTGCATGAGCACATCTTCATTAGCTGGGTCATTGGAGCACTTTAAGAAATGTCCAAGTTATCCCACCAGCAGGAGAGACCAGGAATTTCCTGGAACTGTACAATGGCAGGAGAAGAAATCCTGATCTTGCCCTGTATTTGTGTCACTGGCTGGACTTGTGTTTTTCATGGAGCTGTGCCTTCCCTTGGGTTTGTTGGCTGACAATGAGTGAACATCCCTCTGTGTCTCGGGCAACTCCTTCTGCAAGGAAAGCAGGTGGGAGTTGGTGCCAAGGAGCTGAAAGCTGCAGGTGCAGCCTGGAGTGGAGGAAGCTCAGATTTGCACAAGGCTGCTCTGAATGCCAGGGGCTGGATGAGGGAAATGGTGGGGATGGGGTCAGCCATGAAGGGTCTTGATGTTCATATCTATTAAGAGCACCTTAGGATGTGCTAGGGATCAATATCAACTGGAGATTGCTGATATCAATCTATAAACAGGAAAACAAAACTAAAGAGGACAAAAAAACCCAAACAAGCAAACTGCATTAAAAAAAAATTATATATATATTCTCCTTGAGTACAGTTCTGAAATGTGTACAATGAACCCCAGAAGAATTGAAGACTTGGAATCAAATTATTCCCAGGGGCTTTTCTTGTTAGAGTGCTTTGGAATGTTAATGAGCCTTTGGCACTGAATTCCTGAACTGAAGAGCTGAAGACTGAACAAGCCTCTGGAGAGCTAAAATTCATCAGGGAACCTCCAAGTTGCTGAGGCTCCATCCTCAGCAGAGCAGATTGAAGAGATTCCAGGGGTTTCCAGCTGCTCAAGAGCTGTGAGCTCACGTGCCGGCACAGGGGCTCCATGGTGGTATCTGAGGGGTCTCTGGGCTCCTGAAGATCTCTTTGGTCACACTCAGTCACAGGGGCTCTGTGGTGACATCCGAGGGCTCCTTAATCTTCTGAAGGGTCATGAGGTGACAGACAGTCCCAGGGCTACACAGTGACAACAGAGGTGTCGTACCCTGCCAAGGAGCCAATTTGTCCCAGGCAGTGGCAGGAGTCCAGTGGTGACATCCCTGTGCTCCTAAAGAACAGCGAGGTCACCGAAACTCACAGGGGCTCCATGGGGACATCCCAGGAGTGTCCAGGCTGCCAAAGAGCTGGGATGTCACAGACACTCACAGGGGTTCCTGTCATGGGCAGAGTGGCAGCTTCAGGCAAAGTTTCTTAGATAAGCTCCTGTGGGGTCACGAGGTTCACAAAGGACCCAAACCAGGACCCCCAGGGTTTCTAAACTCCTTCTGGGAGAGGATCCTGGGAGTGCCTGGATCCAATCCCAGTCCCAGACTTTGCCAAGGATTTATGCCTAAAGGATTATACAGGTGGAATTGAACCATTGGACAACTTTGTCCCACAACATTAAGGATGACAAACCAGAAGTATTTATGTCCATATAGATATGACTGATTATGATCATGATTAGACAAAAAGGTCTTAATCAGAATGATTTACTCCACATTATAGGAGCTATAACATCTATTTTGAGCTAGTGCTCTAGGAAGCAATATGGAAGCAATTGTATTAAAGGAAAACCAGTTATTAACCAGAGATGGGTGTCACTGCTCCAGACCAACGACCGTGGGCAAATCTCTTTAGCTCAGCCTCAGGCAGTGAACTTGAAGGGTGTCCCCACTCCAGGGAGGAATCTCCACACCCTCCAAGAAGGGAAATGTCAGGAGATGCTGCTGTTAAAATTTGGGAGGGGGCTTTTCTAGTCTGAAGTGCTGCCCTGTCAGTCAGATGTGCCCAGGCTGTGCCAGCTCAGCAGCTCTGAGAAGCTCTCAGTGGTGTCACTGGGTTGTTGCTTTCTCTGGGATTTTAGCAGCTCTGCCACAGTTTCAGCTCCCTCTCAGCATGTGGAACTTTGGGATGGAGGAGTCAGGCTGCTTTCAGCATTCTTCACCCCCAAAAGCAGCATGATCCCCTTCTTCATTTCCCACTGGGGGCTTTTCAAACGGAGCCTTGTTGGAGCTGTTTGAGCCCATTGCAGGCAGAGCCTCCTGCTCCAGCAGGAACTGCCTTTCCTGTGCCAGGACCAGGGCAGATCCCACTGCAGGAAAAGCCCCAGGCCAGCCCAGGCAGAGTGAAGGGCTTGGGCACAAGTGCAGAGTGCTGTGCTGGGAGCTGTGCCAGGGAGAGTCTGAGGCACCAAAGGCCCCTGGGCAGCAGCAGCTGCTCCCAGGGCATGGCCAGAAGCCTCCCTTGGCTACCCGGCCTGGTGGCCACCATTGCAGAGCCACTCTCTCAGGGCTCATTTCTGCCTGGGCTCTGCCCCAGCCCACAGTGAGAGCTCAGCCCTGACTGGCACAGCCGCTGTGCCTGAGCCCTGCAGAGCCTCAAGGTCACCTGTGCCAGCCTGGTGCCCATCCCTGGGTCTGGCCCTGTCAGTTCTGTGCTCGCTGCTGCCTCCAACACTGAACCCCCTCATCTACAGCCTGAGGAACCAGGCGCTGGAGGATGCCCTGAGGAATATGACCACTCTGTGCTTTTCAGAAATGTGGACGTGAGAGAAACGCTTGTTAAGCTTTAGTTATGAATATGCTTTTGTTTTAATTGAATATGCTTTTGTTTCAATTGCAAAGTAAGGATAGTGCTACCCTGAAGAAGCCTATTGTCTTAGAAGTTACTTTGTTAGGATCGATGCGGTTACTAGGACAATGGAACATCTGCTTGGAAGCTGCCAAGGTCTCTGGGTCGGGCCACTAGGCCCCTAGAGACCACTCCCAAACTTGCTGTGATTTGTTAGTGTTTAGGTAATTTTGCTGAAATGTATTAGATAGAGCTGTTTTATTGGTTTGTAGATTATGTACCCGCCCCTCGACCTGTCCTGTACAAAACTCCCATGCAACCCCTGCCCGGGGCCTCTCCAGTGGCACTGGACAGAGGGCATGGAACCTCGTAACCCCTGAATAAACCCTCTAAATCTTAACGTGCCTGAGAGGTCCCTCTTTCAACACCACAGCCATTACAGTGTAGTTTTAGACTGTCTTCAGAGCCAAGTCCCACAAAACAGGTGTGTGGCAGTGTGACAGAGCAGCTGGGTGGCCCAGGTATACCAGCCGGGCCAGGGAGAGAGTCATGCGAAGCTACAAGAAACAATCAAGTGCCTCTTTGTTTCTGCATAGCATTCAGAATGGAGCTCATTCCAGGCCCAGACTGCTTTGTGCCATGTTTCTTGTTTGTTATTCTATTTCATGGTTTAATTCTTCCCTTCCCTTCCCTTCCCTTCCCTTCCCTTCCCTTCCCTTCCCTTCCCTTCCCTTCCCTTCCCTTCCCTTCCCTTCCCTTCCCTTCCCTTCCCTTCCCTTCCCTTCCTTCCCTTCCCTTCCCTTCCCTTCCCTTCCCTTCCTTCCCTTCCCTTCCCTTCCCTTCCCTTCCCTTCCCTTCCCTTCCCTTCCCTTCCCTTCCCTTCCCTTCCCTTCCCTTCCCTTCCCTTCCCTTCCCTTCCCTTCCCTTCCCATTTTCCATAAAGGGACACCATCAGTCCCAGTATTGCTACATCAGTATCTACCGTGCTGGTGTTAAGCACAGACAGGAAGGAGCCCTGATCACTGTGCATTGATGTCAAATAAAGTGTCCTGCTCTGCCCTGTGTGCCCAAGATGTTCCCTCAGCCCCTCTCTGTCTCTGCAGGGGCAGTGCCTGTGAGCAGAGGTGGAGGGCAGAGACTCCCAGCACAGCAGCACAGCCAGGGACAATGGCCCTGCCTCTTCCCACAGCTGCTCTTCCCAGCTCCAGCCTCTCCTTCCCAGCCCTTCTGTGGCTGTAAGGCCGCAGTGCTGTGGCAGCTTGGTCACTGTCCTGCTGCGTGTCCGTGCTGTGAGCACAGGGAGGGCCAGGCCATGGGCACTGCTGGGACACAGCTGGGCTCCAGCACAGCAGCTCCAGCAGCCAAGGGCATCTCCTGAGGGCAGCCCAGGAAGGCTTTGCTCTCTCTGCAGAGCTGCTGTCAGCAATGTGCTCCAGGAATGCCCTGGCAAAGCAAAGCCCAGTGCCCAGGGGCAGAGGGGGAGTGTGCAGGGGGGCACCCAGCAGTGTCCTGGCACAGCCAGAGCTCCTGGCATGGACCTGAGGGAGCAGCAGAGCAGGGCCTGGGCTGTGTCTCTCTTCTGGGGACAGCCTGGGAAGGTGCCCGAGGGCAATTGTCCCACACCAGCCCCTGCAACCACCATGGCCAGCACAGGCCTCTCCCCACACCTGCAGGAGGTTGTTTGTCCCTGTCCCTGCATGGAGGGACACCAAGTGACCAGGCCAGCAGTGCCTGTTTGCTCTGTACTGAGGAGATTTCAGCAGTGAATCGTGTGTGTGTGTGGGGAGATGAACCAGAGTGAGCACAAACACCATCAGCAGCACTCGGGGCTGGCGCAATTCCAGAGGCACAAACAGGGCCTTGAGGCCACTTCACTCTGAGAGTGTAATGCTCTGGGAAACCATCTGAATTCTTTACTGGGCCGTGCTTAGGACTGCAGAGAGAAACATCCAGGGCAGGGAGGCTCAAGGGAAACTGCTCAGCAAAGCCAAGGACTGCACAGAGAGACCATTGGGGTGGGGGTGTGTGGGGAGAAATCACAGCTGCCTCCCTTCTGAACCACCCCCAGGACCTGGGCAGGGCTGTGCTGTGTCCTGGGCACTGACCTGGAACTGAGGGATGTGGAAAAGTCCTTTGGTGTCAGGGCTGTTGAGAAGGCTGGGCAGTGTCACTTTTGAGAGCTCTCTCAAACCCCCTGGAAAGGGCAGAGCCATCCCAGACGGTCCTGGGAACCTGGGAAAGGCAGACATGGAACCAGTCTGCAAACAGGGCAGGGAGGGGATCTGGGAGAGTCCCAGACTGGTCAGGCTCAGCAGGGAAGGGGATGTGGCAAATCCTCCTGCAGCCATTCCAGGCACTGGCAGGACAAGGCAGGGATTGCAGAACCCCTGTGGGAGGGAAAAGAAGGGGATGTGTGCCCAGACTTTAGCCAGGCCTGTGACACGGTCTGCTGTGGTCTCCTCAGAGCCAGACTGGAGAGAGCTGGGCTGAAGAAATGGAACATGGGGTGGGTGAGAATTTGGCTGAACAATGAGGGTCAAATGTCATCCATGGTACAGAGTCCTTTTGGCATCCACTGCCTGGTGACATCCCTCAGTGACCAGCCCTTGACCACCACTGGGGAACATTTCTATTCTCTCTACAATGGCATCAAATGCACTTTCAATTCCTTTGTGGATGCTGCCAAATTGTAGGGCGTCTGTGACCAAACTCATCCAGTTGATGGTGACTGCAAAACATAATTGGGATAATTGTGCTTTTCTTTCCTATGGGCAAGATGACTGAGTTGAGTAAATTGGTCTTGCCATCAGGTGCCAAACCAAACAACAAGAAAAGGGAGAAAAGACTCATGCATCAGAAAAAAGGCAGTTCAAAAGGGAAAAACCCAAACCCAACAAAAAACCCCAAAGCAAGACCCACCCACAAGTACACAAAAAGCCCACAAACAAACCACCAAGCAAAAAGCAAAGGCCACAAACAGAAGAAATGCAAATCCCCAGGAAATCTCCTATCAGCAGAAAATATTTAACTACCTTGAGGCAGGAGAGGGTTCTTTATGTGTCGGTGATGTTTTGAAAGAAAAATGTCTCTAAAATAAAATTAATCCCCTACCCCCCTTGCCCCCCCTGCTTCCTGCAGTTTATTGCTTATCATGGTGTGACATGGAATAGAACATCCGTTGGGTCAGTCCAGCTCAGCTGTCCCATCCCTGTTCCCTCAGGAACACTTGCCCACCCCAAGCCCATAGGTTGGGGGGTTGCAGACATGCCTCAGATGGGGCAAGTGTTGTGACAAGGACAGGAGAACAGAACAAAATTTAATCTTATCAAGGACTGTAGAACAGAACAGCCTTCGAGAAATGTTTCAAGGATGTAACTCTAGTAAACAGAAGTCATTCAAAATGCAAGAAAAATGTCAGCTCCGTTCTACAAGGCTGACAAAACAGAAGGTTTGCTAAACAATAATATTGCCCATACTCAAAAGTGGGAGTCGAGGAACAGCCACCTAAAAAGGACACTGGATGTTGAAGACCGACCCCGAAGAACCAGATAAGAACTTGTGAGAAGGGGTGCAACTATGTCAAGTAAATTCAAAGGAAGTGGGGATGGCTAATGAATACATAATCAGTGTGTGTGATCAAAACTCTGTTCATTTGATGCTCAGTGCACTCAAATGGAGGAAGGATCGCCCAAGGGACCAGCACGCTGTAATAAAGAATACCTGCTCTCAAATACTCAAAGTTGTGTTCAAAAGTTTCTGTCCAGTGGATTTCAGTATCAACGGTGTCCTTGGCTCCATTATGACCCACAGTGTCACAATGGCCCTCTGGTTCCACGAGGCTCTGTAGTATAACAATGGACCCTTGGTTCCATGATGAAGTAAATAAAGCACAAAGACTCTCCAACTAGTTAAAGTTAGAAAGTGTTATGTTTAATTCAGTGCCAGGCAACACGGGAAGTAACCTCCCAAAGATGTGTGCAAAATCACAGAGCTCTGGCTCTCTCTTTATCTACAAAATCTTACGTATTCATGTAATCATTCCACACACCTATACATACTTATTATTTAACCCCGCCTTCTCTCCTCTTCATCATAAAATGAGCTGAAAGTCCTTTCACGCTTGTGCAGTCCTTCATTCAAATTGGGTTGGTGGGTTTCGAAATGGGTCAGTGGTGCCTTAAGATGAAGTCAGGAATGTCTTCCTCAAGGTAAACTTTTCACCTTGGTCTTG
This sequence comes from Phylloscopus whistleri, assembly GCA_017589585.1. Taxonomy (NCBI): domain Eukaryota; kingdom Metazoa; phylum Chordata; class Aves; order Passeriformes; family Phylloscopidae; genus Phylloscopus; species Phylloscopus whistleri. Next base: position 528,709 of record JADMLD010000740.1, read on the forward strand.
TTGGCAGGCTCTCTGACCCCTTGGGCATAGTTCAAGCTCTCCTGCCTGGTTCTGACTGGCCCAGGTGCAGCTACAGTTTCTTCATCTTTCCAATACTCCATCCTCTCCTCAGAAGTTCTACAAACGCAGCAAAGTCAGGCAAATGATAGATTGTCTTCTCAAACTAGCTTCATCTGGCAATGATCAACTATTCTACATTGCTTCTACTCTAGACTCTTCATTAATATCCATTGCTTCTTGCTTCTATCCCTTTAACTAAACTCTTAACCCTTTGGATTCTTCTAAACCCTTGATTCAATTAGGGTCCGTACTGTCAAAATGGCGTCCTTGGTTCTGCACTGCCACAATGCTCTCCTTGGTTCCACAAGGCCTTGGTGTGCCACAACAGCCCCTTGGTTCCAGGAACTGCCATAGTGTCACCATGGTCTCTTGCATCTGCAGTATCAAAATGGACAATTGGTTCCAAGCAGCCCCACTGTGTCACAAGGAATATTTGATTCCATGGGACCCCACGGTGTCACACTGGCCCCTTGGTTCCACAAGGCCTTCCTGTATAACAATGGCCCCTCAGTTCCACGAGGTTTTGTACTGCCAACAATGGTCTCCTTGGTTCTGTTGTGTGCAAATGGCTGCTTGGTTCCATAAAATTCCTCTGTGTCGCAGTGGTCTCCTTTGTCCCATGACGCTCTGCAGTGCCACAACATCCCATAGTTTCCATGAGCATCTTCCATACTATCAACAATGGCCTTTGTTCCAAGGAGGCCCCACAGTGTCACAATGGCTCCTTGGATCCATGGGGTTCTGTAGTGTCACCATGATCTCCTTGGATCCACAGTATCACTATGGACCATTGGTTCCATGTGGCCCTGCTGTGTCACAATGGCTTCTTGGTTCCATGAAGCCCAACTGTTTCACAACTGACCCTTGATTCCATGAGGTTCTCTACTGTCAAAATGGTCTCCTTGGTTCTGGACTGCAACAGTGGACTCTTGTTTCCATGAGATTCCATTACGTCACAATGGTCTCCTTTGTTCCATGAGGCCTGGCTGTGTCACAATGGCCGCTTGGTTCCATGAGCTTCCCTAGCGTCACCATGGTCTCCTTAGATCTGCATTGTCACAATGGACAATTGGTTTCATGGAACCCTGCTGTGTCACAGTGAAGCCTTAGTGCCACGACGTTCTGTAGACAATGGTCTCTTTGGTTCAATGACACTTTGGAGTGTAACAATGACTGCTCGGTTCCCTGAGCTTCCACAGTGTTAACAATGGTCTCCTTGTTTCTGCAGTGTCCTAATGAACCCTTGGTTCCATGAGGTTCTTAAATGTCACTGGTCTCCTTGCTTCCATGTGTCCCTGCTGTGTCACCATAGCCCCTCGGTTCCATGAGTTTCTGTACTGTAAACAATGGTTCCTTTGTTCCAATGAGGCCTTGCTATGCCACAATGGACCCTGGGTTCCATGATGTTCTTTGGTGTCACAATGGCCCCTTGGATCCGTGAGGTTCTGTAGTGTCTCTGTGGTCTCCTTGGATCTACACTGTCATAATGGCCAATTCCTTCCGTGCAGTCCCTATGTGTCAGAATGTCCCCTTAGTTCCATGAGGCCCCACTTTGTCCCAATGGCCCCTTGTTCCATAGGTTTTATGCTGTACCAATGGACTCCTTGGTTCTAGGAGTTACCCTGCTGTTAGCAGTGGTTTCTTTGGTTCCAGCAAGGCCCAGCTGTGTCACAATGGACCCTCCATTCCATGAGGTGAGGCCCTATAGAATCACAATGGACCCTTGGGTCCATGGGGTTCTGTTGTGTCACACTAGACTTTCCATTCCATGAGTTTTCATACTGTCAACAACAGTTTCCTTGGATCCACAGTGTCACAATGGCCCCTTGGTTCCATGGGGTTCTGTAGTGTAACATGGTCGCCTTGATTCCATGAGGTTCTGCAGTGTCACAATAGAAACCCTTGTTCCATTAGGCCTCCAAGTTTCACAATGTTTGATTCCAGGAGGCACCACAATATCACAATGGACCCTTGGTTCTGTGAGGTTCCATAGCATCCCAATGGTCACCGTGGTTCTATGAGTTTCCTTAGTGTCACAATGGTCGCCATGGTTCCATTAGGCCCTGCCTTGTCACAATGGTCCCCTGGGTTCCAAGGAGGCCCTGCTGTGCCACAAAGGACCCTTGGTTCCATGAGGTTCTGTGGTGTCACCATGTTCTTCTTGAATCTGCAGGGTAACAATGGACCATTGGTTCCACATGGCCTGGCTGTGTCACAAATGTCTCTTTGATTCCATGACTGCCACAACAGAGACTTGTTTCTATGAGGTTCTGTACTGTCACAAATGTCTTCTTGATTCCATGAGCTGTGTCACAATGGACCCCTGGTTCCATGAGCTATGTCACAATGGACCCTTGGTTAAACAAGGCCTTGCAGCATCCCAAGAGTCTCCTTGGTTCCATGAGGAACACAAAAGCTTTGCATCAGCATTGAGCAACGCTTACTTTACACACCTGGGAACCTCTGTCTGCATTCCAAAGAAGGGTTCAAGCTGAGGATGGCAGCAGCAGCTTCCATCTGCAACACAGATCCAGGACAGGGACAGAGAATTCAGCTGAAAGACTCAGAGAATTCTGCTTCCAGAGCTCATTTCTGGTGACACTGTCCCTTGTAGAAAGGTGACATCATTCCAGGCAGCCTGTCCTGAGCATGTGGTTCCTGAGTGGGCTTTGTTGTTTAGGAAACCTGCTCAGGCTTTTCCATTCTTTCCTCGCCAACAGGAAAACTTCTCCTGGGCCTGTGTGCAGGCAGAGGCCTGAGGAGAGCAGGTGGGACATGGTGCAATGGGCTGGGACAGCCAGCTGCAGAGCTCAGGGGACAAGGTTGTGATGCAGGGCACAGGGATGTCAGTCCCAGGTGGGCAATGTCAGACATGGTGAGGTTGGGGTGAGGAGCAGGGTGTCCAAACAGGGTCAGCCTGCAAGGGGCTCATTCTTCTCAGTGCCCAGACCGCCTAAGGAGATGTTCAGCATCAAGATCCCTTGGGGAATGTTTCTATCCACTCTTCACTGATCTGGAAAGTAAAAAATGCTTGATTAAAGAAAGAAAAAGTCATGAGATGCACTTTCAAATCTCCTTCCTTAGCAGGACTCCAAACTGACTCCAGTCAGCTGCACAAGCCCTGGAGACTCAAAGAAAATTGAAGGAAGACAAGCAGCTCCTGAAAGCTTTAGGTATTTTCATGAACCCCACAGTGAATTTGGGGCAGAGTCCAGCACCCCCAGGCACTGAGAGAAGGCTGAAGAAGCTGCTGAAGGAGTCAGAAGCAAAACTCCAAGTCCCTTGGAGCATCCCTGGGCCCCACCAAGGGCAGGGAGTGCCAAAGGCTGCCCAGGGCCTGGTGAGAGCAGCTCCTTGAGGCCAGGATTGCAGGGAGCCCAAGGCTGTGAGCAGGGAACTGCAATGCAGAGCAAGGCCTGGGCTGGCTGGAGGGAGCAGAAAGGCCAAGCCCTGAGCCCAGGCCTGGGACAGCAGGGCCTGTCCCTCCCGGGTGGCTGGGGGCTGTTTGTGGGGCAGGGGGATGGCAGGGGCAGCAAGGACAAATGTCCTAAATCTGCAAGCCCTGCCAGCCTGCTCAGGGAGGGGCCAGGGAGGACCAAAGTGCAGTCCCTGAAAGGAAAGTTCCTCCTGTGGGGCCTCCAGAGGCGCTGGCAGAACCCAGGGGACAAAGGGCTGGGTGCCTGTGGCCCTGCCAGCCCTGCCCAGCCCTTGGCCATCTCTCCTGCAGTGGATCTGCTGGAGGGCAGGAGGGCTCTGCACAGGGCCCTGGACAGGCTGGATCCAGGGCCCCAATCCAACAATGTCAGGTTTAACAAGTCCAAGGGCCAGGGTCCTGCACTTTGGCCACAACAACCCCTGCAGTGCCACAGGCTGGGGACAGAGTGGCTGGACAGCAGCCAGGCAGAAAGGGACCTGGGGCACTGCTGGGCAGCAGGCTGGACATGAGGCAGCAGTGTGCCCAGGTGGCCAAGAAGGCCAATGGCTCCTGGCCTGGATCAGGAATGGTGTGGCCAGCAGGAGCAGAGCTGCTGTGCCAGCCCTGGCCTGCTTCCAGCTTTGCACACAGACATAGCTACTGCTGCAGCTCCAGAGAAGGGAACAAAAGGGGCATCTCTGCAGAAAACTTGCTGGAAGGTCCTTTAGTTCATTTAGAGCCACTGAGAGCACAGCTCCTCATTGACACAGTCTGGAGCCACAGCAAAGGTGGAGAGAAACAAAATGAGAAATGGCACAAACAATGGCCTCTCTTTGTGGATAAGACTAAAAATAAAAAAACACAGAAAAAAACCCAAAAACAACCATAACCAAACCAAAAAGAAGTATCAAAAATTACTTTTATTACAAGTAATTTGCAGAAATTGGCCAGCAGCTTAATGTTCCTGACACCATCCAGTCATCAGTCTCCACACTGCAGCCTTGAGCTCCTGGTTCATCAGGCTGTAGATGAGGGGGTTCAGGGCACCACCGAGTACAGAACTGACAAGGACAGATCCAGAGATGGGGAGGAGATGGAGGGGGGCTTCAGGTAGGAAAACACTGCAGTGCTGACAAACAAGGAGACCACAACCAGGTGAGGGAGGCAGGTGGAAAAGGCTTTGTGCCTTCCCTGCTCAGAGGGGATCCTCAGCACAGCCCTGAAGATCTGCACATTGGAGAAAACAATGAACACAAAACAGCCAAAAGTTAAACAGGCACCAACCACAATAATCCCAAGTTCCCTGAGTTTGGAGTGTGAGCAGGAGAGCTTGAGGATCTGGGGCACTTCACAGAAGAACTGGCCCATGGCATTGCCATGGCACAGGGGCAGGGAAAATGTATTGGCCATGTGCATGAGAGCATTGAGAAAGGCACTGGCCCAGGCAGCTGCTGCCATGTGGGCACAAGCTCTGCTGCCCAGGAGGGTCCCTGTAGTGCAGGGGTTTGCAGATGGACACGTAGCGGTCATAGCACATGATGGTCAGCAGGAAATACTCTGCTGAAATGAAAAATACAAACATAAAGAGCTGTGCAGCACATCCTTTGTAGGAGATGTTCCTGGTGTCCCAGAGGGAATTATGCATGGCTCTGGGGACAGTGGTGAGGATGGAGCCCAGGTCGGTGAGGGCCAGGTTGAGCAGGAAGAAGAACATGGGGCTGTGCAGGTGGTGGCCGCAGGCTACAGCGCTGATGATGAGGCCGTTGCCCAGGAGGGCAGCCGGGGAGATGCCCAGGAAAAGGCAGAAGTGCAGGAGCTGCAGCTGCCGCCTGTCTGCCAATGCCAGCAGGAGGAAGTGGCTGATGGAGCTGCTGTTGGACATTTGCTGTCTCTGGACACTGGGTACTGATATGGAGAAAAGGACAGTGAAGAGTTAGAGGAGATACCTGGAATCAAAATAAAAGCCATTTCCCATACACCCTCCCCTGGAACACACAGACACACTTTAGTGTTTAAGAGTTCTGTAGTTTTCTTTCTAAGCTTCCCTCATGGCTCACCTGGTATTCTTGGATATCAAACCCTCAGCATTTCTGCTGCCCCCAGGGAGAACAGAGCAAGTTCCATGAGGGAAAGTGGTGAGTGGAGAGTGAGGGGACATGGTCTGTTATTCTGACCTGCTCAGATTTCCTCTGGGCTTTAGCCCTTCTCTGATGGAGGGTGATCACCTTCCCATGTTTCCCCTAAAGAATCCCCAGGTACTGCTGGGAGCAGATGGATCACAGCCCAGCCCCACTTTAGTATCCAAGGACTCACGTTGCTCATTTCACCAACCCAACAGCATTTCCAGTGTCAGAACACCTCTGCCTTTCCCCGTGGGTCTTTCAGGTAACACAAAGATGCTGCAGGACAGGTTTGCATCCTGGATTGAAGCTCCCATGTTGGACTGAAATCTCCAGGAGACTTAAAAGTGTCCTTGTGCTGGCATTGGACTGAGGGAGATGCAGCTCCTTCCCTGGCTGCACTGACAGCATTGCCCAGAGCCGGGCACTGGGGACAGCGTCACCCTGAGCCAGCTGTGCCGCCTCCCAGAGCCCCCCAGTGCCGGGCAGCTGCTCCCAGCCCTGTGCTCTGCAAAGGGAACTGGGCCCGGGGCTGCAGAGCTGCCCCAGGGCTCTGCTGCAGCTCTGCCTGCACAGGAGGGACTTCAGGCCTTGCAGCCCCAGCCCTAAGGGCAGAGGCTTGGCTGGGGGACAGCAGGGAGGGGGCTTGTTCAGAGGGAGGGGCTGCACTGGAGGGGCTCCTGTGGAGATCTCTCAACTCTCCCTGCCACAACATTGCTGGGCTTTGTTTTCTCTCATTGCCTCATCTTGTCTCTTGATTTTCATCCTGCAGGGGTTTCCCTGTGCCTGATCTCCTCCTGCCAGCACTCCCAGACCCCAAATCTCTCTTCACTCTCTTTGGCGCTACAGAACCCTGATTGTTTGCAGGGCACTGGCTGGGGACAGGTTCTGTTGGCAGCCTGGAGAAAAGACAGCTCAGACTAAGCCTGATGGGCCCAGCCAAGGTGATGCTGGTGCTGTCCATGGGCATGTTGCCATTTGACTTAATAGACTGTATTAAGATAGTAGCAAACGCTAATAGTTGACATTAGTTGACATTAGTAGTAGTCATGCTAAAGCTTGGTAGGCCGCATGTAACCTGCAGATGAACTGTTATAACAGATTTTGCAATGCAAGCAGTGTAGCTGAGAGATAATCACTAATCTTAAAGAATGTATTCTTTAAAGAGTGTATCCAATCTTAAAGAGTGTATCCATTTATCTGGAGAATGTACCTTTTGGCAAGAATTTAAATGTCATAGAGATAATTGTACTAAGTAGTGAACATGAAGTAAGAATTTGTTATGATGATGAAATCATGTAGAGAAACATATAAAAACCCTGTAAATTTTCTGTGAAATGGGGCTCTGTCTTTGGACGCTAGTCCACAGGCTCCCGGGCCCTCAACAAAGCACCGCATAAACGACTTCGGTTGTTTGTGTCTTCTTCGGATCGGGCAACAGTTTTCTGGCGACCACGGCAGGACTCCGAAGGTGGCTGGGGCGGTTCGCGTTCTGATCCACTCCACGCCGGCACCGAGTGATTTTCGGGGAGTCATCGGTTCGTGCCCGACCCCTGCACCTGGCGGACGACTGCGAGAGGTAAGCCCGAAGGTGCTTTATTTTCTGGTTCTGGTTTGGGTGCCTGCTCATAAGACGAGGCGGCGGTCCTCGCAGTCTTGGGCTAAGACATCTGGTTGGTCTGGTAAGCCTAGGCACCGGCTGTCAGACGCGGCGAAAGCTGCGCAGGTCCGGCACTTGCCCTTCGCGGCGTCGAGAAGCGGCAAGTTGGATTGGTCTGGTATTTGTCTGGTATTTACTTTTGTCTTTGTTTTTGTCGTGTGAGTATGTGGTATGATTGATTCTGTTTAACTGTTAACTGTCAATATTGATTGTGATTATTATTGTTTTGTGCGTCGCTGCATATTGATTGTTGCGATCGGTTGTTGAGTTCGGTTGTTGAGTTGTTGTATAGGTGAAAGTAAAATAGGTTCAAAATGCCATTCAAGGCACTTAAGTCTATGGTTCAGTCTAATAAAGGTATCCCAGAAAATACTCCGCTGGGGTGTTTACTAAAGAGGTGGAAAAGTGAAGGGTTTTTCCAGGAGATGAATAAGGATAAGATGATTGATTATTGTAATCATTGGTGGCCAGAATATCAGCGAGAAGGGCCGTCATGGCCAGAAAATGGTACTGTGGATTATGAGACCATAAATTCATTAATGCACTATTTGCAGGAAAATGACAAATGAGATGAGATACAGCATTTAGACCTGTTTCATTTACTGCGCCGTAAAAAGGAATGGCAGATTGAATGTGGAATAATGGTATTGGAAATGAAAGAATCTGAGTGCAGGGGTTGTAAAGAGAAATCTAAATGTGTTCAGTGTTTAGCTGTAACCTCTCGGCCAGAAGAAGATTTGTCTTTACTGGTGTCACCAAGTGCGCCTCCCGCTTCACCCCCTCCTGCTGCCTCACCCCTCCCTTCTGTCTCACCCCGTCCCTCTTTGTATCCACCGTTACCTGAAAGCAGTACTGAGGAGGTAGAAGATGAAGAGGAGGCAAACATAACAGTGGTGCCAGGGAACGCTAAAAAGGTTGTTATGCGTCCTCCAACCCAAAATCAGGCGGAATACTCCGCTCGTGGCACGAACTAGACAGGGACGTAAGAATCATGGGGAACCCCAGCTTATTGCCCCTTTAAGAGAAGCTATGGGACCCCAAGGAGAGAAAGTGCTTGTGAAAGTGCCCTTCTCCCCAGGAGATTTGGTAATTTGGAAGCAGTCAGCAGGTAGTTACCGCGAAAATCCAGAAAGAGTGGCACGGGTGGTCAAAATGATTATTAAAACCCAGAATCCAGATTGGAATGACATGCAGGTTTTGTTAGATACTTTAATAGATTCTACTGAAAAAGAGATGGTGTTGCGGGCAATGAAAGAGCATGCTCGGGAAATGATTAGACTGCATTTAGCTGGAGGAACTGTGAATGATTTGGTTCCGAGTGATGATCCAGGGATGGGATCCGAACAGCGTTGGAGGAATGGAATCTATCAGGGAATATCAAGAGTTGTTAGTGGAAAGAATCAGGACTGGGATGCCTAAAACACTGAATTGGTCAAAATTGTATTCAGTTAGGCAGGACAAGAATGAATCTCCTTCAGCATTTTTAGAACGACTTAAGGAGACTACTAGACGTTTCACTGATTTAGAAATCGACAGTGAAGCAGGAAAATTGCAGCTTGCTTTAATCTTTTTAGGTCAGACACAGGAAGACATACGTAGAAAACTGCAGAAATTAGAAGGACATGATACTTGGGATTTGGATAAAATGTTAGAAGTGGCTTAGAAAGTTTATAATAATAGAGAAAAAGAAACGGCCAGGAAACAGCAGGCGAATATATTAGCTATAATGCAGCAAGCCGGAGATAGAGGAAGAGGCAGAGGTAGCTTTGGGCGCGGTCGTGGCTTTGGACGTGGTAGGGCAGGATTCCAGAATGTTGGATTTGGAGGACGAGGAATGGCCCCTCCCGGTCCCCAGCAAGGAGGGATCGCTCCTAATCAGTGCGCGTTCTGTCGCCAGATAGGACATTAGAAATACGAATGTCCAGTAAAGGCTGGACTGGGAGAAGTGCCAGTGAATAGACCAGCAGGTTACCCTATGAATCCAGAAGGTGTCGCCCAAGCATTAGTTTTGGGAAACTATCAGAATCAAAGCTGACTAGAACAGGACTTGAAAGTTAGAATTAATATTGATGGGAAAGAACAAGAATTTACCGTAGATACGGGAGCAACACATTCGGTTTTAAATAAGAGATTGAGACCTATTAGCAATACTACCATACAGGTAGTAGGGGCAACAGGACAATTGGAAGAAAGACCCTTTTTACAACCATTAAATTTGAAATTTAGAAGGAAAGAATTAGACCATCAGTTCTTGTATATGCCTAATTGCCCCAAGCCATTGCTTGGCAGAGATTTATTGTCATTATTAAATGTCAAAATTATATTTGAGCATGGAAGGGTAAAATTAGAAGTTCCTGGAGAAGAAATTGCGAAATTGTTTGTAATAAAGGAAATTGATCCCTCTCCTATCCCTATCGAAGTAGATCAGGCTGTAGTACCTTGGGTATGGGAGACGGGGAACCCTAGAAAATCAAAGGCTGCTCAGCCAGTGGTAGTGGAATTAAAAGAAGGAGCTCAGCCAGTTAGAATAAAACAATACCCAATTAAATTAGAAGCTAAGAAAGGTGTTGCTCCTTTGATAATTCAGTTTCTAGCACAAGGGATTCTGCAGGAATGTGAATAGGAATTTAACACTCTTATTTTTCCAGTCAGGAAACCAAATGGTAAGTATCGGTTAGTGCAGGATTTAAGGGCAATTAATAACATTGTTAAAGACATTCACCCAGTGGTTGCCAATCCATACACTCTATTAACATCTGTGTCAGAAAAATTTAAATGGTTTTCTGTTATTGATTTGAAAGATGCTTTCTTCTGCATCCCTTTGGCATTGGAAAGTAGGAAATACTTTGCCTTCGAATGGGAAAGTCCTGATACTGGAAGGAAGAGACAGCTCACCTGGTCCCGATTGCCTCAAGGTTTCAAGAACAGCCCTACAATATTTGGAAATCAATTAGCAAAAGAATTAGAAGAGTGGAAGATTGCAGAGGTAAGAGAGTCACCTTTCTCTTATGTCATTCTCCAGTATGTAGATGACATCTTTCTAGCGACAGAGGAAGAAGAGATGTGTTTGAAATTAACTATTGCTTTGTTGAATATGCTGGGTCAGGCTGGCTACCGAGTATCAAAAGAGAAAGCACAGTTAATAAAAGAAAGTGTAATATATTTGGGATGTGAAATCGCCCAAGGCCAGAGACGGTTAGGAGTCAATCGAGTGGAAGCTATTTGTGCTATTCCCCTTCCCAGGAACCATCAGGAATTAAGGTCTTTTCTGGGAATGGTGGAATGGTGCAGGCTGTGGATCCTGAATTTTGGACTTCTAGCTAAACCGTTATATGAAGCTTTGAAAGAGCCGCAGATGAACTGAGATCGACAAAGAAAAAAGGCCTTTGAAGACTTGAAACAGGCCTTGAGGGAAGCTCCAGCATTAGGCCTTCCAGATTTAAATAAAGACTTTCAGTTATATGTAAATGAGAGACAGAAATTAGCACTGGGAGTGCTAGTTCAGAGACTTGGTTCATGGAAACGCCCGGTAGGGTATTTTTCAAAGCAACTAGATGCAGTAAGTGCTGGTTGGCCGTCATGCTTGCGGGCAGTTGTGGCCACAGTGATCCTCATCCAGGAGGCCAGGAAATTGACTTTGGGAAGGAAAATAGAAGTATTTGTGCCTCACATGGTACTGGCAGTTTTGGAACAAAAGGGGGGTCACTGGCTTTCGTCCAGCAGAATGCTACAATACCAAGCAATTCTGAGAGAACAGGACGATGTGGACCTGAAAATGACTAATCATGTCAATCCAGCAGAATTTCTCCGCAGTGAGCAGGAAGAAGGAGAACTAGTACATGACTGCATAGAAGTGATTGAACAAGTGTATGCCAGCCGAATTAATTTGAAAGATATCCCAATGGAAAATCCAGACTGGGAGCTGTTTACCGACGGGTCCAGCTTTGTGGAAAATAGTACCAGGTATGCGGGATATGCAGTGGTAACAGTTACAACCGTAGTGGAAGCAAAAGCCTTAACCCCTGGAACTTCAGCTCAGCGAGCTGAGATCATTGGACTCACTAGAGCCCTAATGCTGAGCTCCGGAAAGAAAGTGAATATATGGACTGATTCTAAATATGCTTTTGGGGTTGTGCACATTCATGGCGCCTTGTGGAAGGAACGAGGGTTGCTGAACTCTCAAGGAACTACTATCAAATATAGAACAGAAATTCTAGCCTTGCTGGACGCAGTACACCAACCTGAAAAAGTTGCAGTGATGCATGTGAGAGGTCACCAGAAAGAAGAAGGAAAAATATATCGAGGAAACAAGTTGGCTGATGTCACAGCACGAGAAGTGGCTAGAGAAGTATGGACCCAAATGGCTTTGATACCCACTAAGGTGAGCCCTGTAACTCCACATTTAATTCAGGAACCGAAGTATTCTCTAGATGATGAAAAACTAGCATCACTGCTGAGAGCGCAAAAGAATGCAACTGGATGGTATGTAACAGCCATGGGACAAGTTGTAGTTCCTACCCAAATTATGAGAGCTATTTTAGAAACTGAACAAAATAAATGCCATTGGGTAGCAGAAGCATTGGTAAAATTTCTAAAAAAAGAAGTAATTTCTAACCAGATGTTAACATTGGCAAAACGAGTGAATGCCATGTGTCCAACTTGTTTGAAGAATAATCCAATAGTTAGAAAACAGATCCAGTTAGAGAAATTACAAGTGAGACCCAAACCAGGAGATTACTGGCAAGTAGACTTTTCAGAGTTGCCGAAAGCACAGAACTATAAGAATCTTTTAGTGTATGTATGCACTTTTTCAGGCTGGCCTGAAGCCTTTCCTTGTCAAACAAATCAAGCAAAGGAAGTAGTCAAAACACTGTTGAAAGAAATCATTCCTAGATTTAGGGTACCGTTGGGGTTGTCATCAGATAGAGGCCCACACTTTATAGCAAGAATAGTACAAGAGGTAGCTAGGATGGTAGATATATCTTGGGACTTACACACCCCTTGGCGACCTCAATCGAGCGGTCAAGTAGAGCGGATGAATCAAACAATTAAAAGACAGATTAAGAAAATTTGTCAAGAGGCAAAAATACAGTGGCCACAGGCACTACCATTAGCATTGCTCAGAATCAGAATCAAGCCCAGGGAGCGATTAGGAATCAGCCCATATGAAATCCTATATAGGAAACCATACCATGCTAATGTGTTGAAAGGAGATTTGCATGTGCAAGGTGATCAGACAATATTTGGTTATGTCATGTCATTGAACAAAATTCTTAATGCTTTAAGGGGAACTCTGCAGTGGAACCGACCTATGCCACTGGAAAATCCGGTGCATGACATTCAGCCAGGAGACCAAGTGTATGTGAAGAATTGGTCAACCAACCCCTTGAAAGAGGCATGGGACGGGCCACGTCAAGTGATCCTGACAACTTACACCGCAGTAAAAGTCGAAAGAATCGACTCATGGATCCATTACACTCGGGTCAAGAAGGTCCCTGTACAATGGGAGACTCGGCTAGTCTCTCCAACTCGGATGATCTTTCGCGGAAAGTAGCATTTTTGATTATATTGTTACTGGTGATAACGAAAACAATTCCTGTTAATAGTTCTGTTGTAGTTGCAGTTACCGAACCAGTGGTTGGTGTCATGGAAAGAATGGATGTGAACCTGACCTGCTTTGTAACGAATGACCAGGAAACTGAAGTCCGGAATGTACAGGCAGTCTAGAAAAAAGGTGCTGACTATCCAAAAGCAAATATCGTCACAGTTTGGGATAAGGATGCACAGAAAGGTAATACCACATTACAACTGAAGCGAGTCAAGCAAGAAGATATGGATGTATACATGTGTATTGTAAAAACCCGGGAAAGCTTTGATTATAAGCAAATTAAATTGAGAGTAGTGCCCTGGAAGTTAAAGAAAGAAACCCCATCCCAGTAGAGGTGAAACCCACCTGGGCTGTACAAGATATGTGGGATAGACTCCCTTTGAAAATGAATTGTTCATTTGTGTTAGAACAAGACTGTAACCAAAGATTGCAAGTTAAATGGTGGAGAGAAGACAATCAGAAGTTATGGAATAGAATAGACCAAAGAATTAGCTGGTGGGAAAAGTCTAGAAAAGGTATAGGATGGTTGAATATTAGTAACCCTCAAATTGGCTCTTCTGAAGGAAAATATTTGTGCTTAGTGATGTGTGAACTTAATGCTGATTATGGAGTAAGGAGAGCAGAAGCTAAGTTACGTCAAGAACAAAGAATTAAGCCCACTCACATAGTATCCCTAGTAAAAAGGAAGCATAGAGAGTTAAGAGATACAGAAGTAGCGGTACATCAAAGTTATGAACGAGAGAATTTGGTAGTAAGATTGATTAGAAATTTTAGAATGGTGCAAAACGTATCCCGAATTACAGCATGCTTGCCAGTCCCACAAGCGGCAGGAGAACCAATTCCATGGGGAATAATTCCCATTCCATTACCACCTGTGGTGGCAGAAAATATATCTACCATATGTCAAATAGAAAGAGAAGAAAAAGAAATAGTGACTGTTAAAAAAGTATGGGATGCAGCGCAGTATGCTACTAAAGAAATAGAAGTTAAAACAAAGCAACCTCACCAAGAAGTTAAGTGTCAGAATATAAGCCAGCAGCATGTGTTTTGGGATGATTGGAAAGCTGTATGGGGTCCGAGCTTATTAGAACATTATAGTTATATTGGAACAGTAGACTGGTGTATACAATGGGTAGGAAGTAAAAATCAAAGTTTCGTAGGAGTCTATAAGACAGAAACTTCTACAAGAGAAATCAAAGAAACTAGAGAAAGTTGGAATTGTACTAAAGTAATTACATGTGACACCCCTGAAAGTCAAATCAGTTTAGCTCCTCTTAGAATATTACTTAAGTGGGGATGTGAATGTAGGGCATTTAATCATACAATTACAAGAAAGGCATTCGCATTGGGTAAAAACAATGGAATTCAAAGGGCCGTAAGTTGCAAAGATACCACAATTAGAAGTCCAGGAAATCTAGTTTGGGTAATGAGACATGGACAATGGACTACACATATCCCTATAGATGGGCCTGTAACACAAATTACTCTAGGAATCCCAACACTCTGCCCCTTGTGAAAACAATCAAAATTGGATTCTAACCGGAAGAAAAGAGAAGTAGATGAATTCACCGAGCTAGAAAATGAATGGCATGAACCTGATGGTGGAGTTAAATTTGGGTGGGCTCTAGAATCACTATTCGCACCTATAGCCTCATACAGGAACAGAGAAATGCTGTATAAATTGTTAGGGCAAACTAAGAGATTAGCAGCAGCCACGAAGAAAGGATTCAAAGATATGAACTTGCAATTACAAGCCACATCCCAAATGACTTTACAAAATAGAATGGCACTAGATATGCTATTGTTAAAAGAGCATAGTGTGTGTAAGTTTCTAAGTAAGAAAATTGACCATTGTTGCATCCATATTCCAAACATGACCATTGAAGTAGAAAAAGACATCTCCCAATTAGAAGCAATTAAATCCAAAACAAAAGAAATTGAAAAAGAAGCACAACATAATTAGATCGGAGCAATTTTTGAATCTTTAGGACTTCAGGTTTCCAGATGGGTTTCATCGGTGGTGCAGTACATTCTGTTGTTTGTAGTCTTATTATTAATCATTTGGTTAGTGTATAAGTGTGTTTTAAGAGTCATCGAAAAAGAAACGAGACGTACTAGAAGAGTAATGAAGACCTTAGCAAAAACCAATGAGATGCCCCTGTCTCCTCCGAAGTATGAAGATGCTATTGGGCGAGAAAATCCAGCATTTGAAAGAACCAATGATGACTAAGAATTGAGCATCCTTGCAGAAGACTGAAGAATGCTCAAAAGGGGGGAATTGTTGCCATTTGACTTAATAGACTGTATTAAGATAGTAGCAAACGCTAATAGTTGACATTAGTTGACATTAGTAGTAGTCATGCTAAAGCTTGGTAGGCCGCATGTAACCTGCAGATGAACTGTTATAACAGATTTTGCAATGCAAGCAGTGTAGCTGAGAGATAATCACTAATCTTAAAGAATGTATACTTATCTTAAAGAGTGTATCCATTTAACTAGAGAATGTACCTTTTGGCAAGAATTTAAATGTCATAGAGATAATTGTACTAAGTAGTGAACATGAAGTAAGAATTTGTTATGATGAAGAAATCATGTAGAGAAACATATAAAAACCCTGTAAATTTTCTGTGAAATGGGGCTCTGTGTTTGGACGCTAGTCCACAGGCTCCTGGGCCCTCAATAAAGCACCGCATAAACGACTTCGGTTGTTTGTGTCTTCTTCGGATCGGGCAACAGGCAGAGGAGTGGCTGAAAGCACATCAGGGATCTCCTGCACACCTGCTGATCACTGAGAGTTCAGATGTCCCAGGGACTTGTCAATATTAATGACACCTTTATCATTTGTTCTCCCTTTCCCCCATTATCCAATATTAGGAAATTTAAACAAAGTCACAGGAAATGTCCTCATTTCAAAATAAGTCCTTGTCCTGGAAATATTTTGGGAGTTGGCAGAAGCTCTCAGTGTGTTAAAGCTTCATGAGCATTTCACCTCCCCTGCACCAGAAATACTCAGAGAATGTACTCACAGAGTCTGTAGGCATTGGGATGTTCCAGCTTGAGGAGATCCCTGCAGGAGCTGCAGCTGCATTGTCCTGCAGCCAGAGGTTCCTGTGCCAAGGGCTGGCAGTGATTCTCCCCCAGTCACTTCTCAGCTCCTTCCCAGCCCTGAGTGATTGAAGCTCTCTGTGCCTGTGTGCTGTGCCCGCGGTGGCTGCAGGCAGTGCCCCAGCCCTGCTGGGCTGGGAGAAAAGCTGCTCAGCAAGAGAAATGTGGTTTTAAGCTCTTCTTGGTTGCCAGGAGCTGCCTCTGTGCCAGGAGCCCAGCCCATCTCAGCAGCACAGACACAGCACAAGGACTTTAATGACCCTCTTGGGGCTTGTGCTGAGGCCCTGAAAATCAGTCCCTGAGAGAGAGATGAAGAAACCTCTCAAGAACTCCAAGTCAGAATCCAACTCCAAAGTTTCTGGAAGTTTTAATGAGTCCCAGTGAGGGACAGGACAGAGAAAGTGTCCCCAGGCCCCAGGCAGAGCAGAGAAGTGGAGGCAGTGATGGCAGGAGGGGACAAAGAGAAGCCAAGTCTTGGTGGCCTGGGGCACAGCAGGGTCTGTACCACCAAGGGCTATGAGGAGACACCTTGTCCTGGGGCCCTGGGGCCTCCTGGCACAGCCCCAGCAAGGCTGGGCACTCTCAGCCCCTTGTCCTGCCCTCACAGCCCAGTGGCCTCAAGGATGTGCTGGAAGGAGTCCCTGGGGAGCCTTGGTCAGGAATGGCCCTGGGGGACTCCTGAATGCTCCCAGGGACTGCAGGTTCTTCAAAGGACTTTGGGTTTGGCTTTTGCCTGGGAGTCTCTGAGAGGTTTCTGCAATCATGGCCTCCAATTATCTGCTTTAATTAGTCCCTTGAGAGGCTTTGTCAGTAACAGCACTCAGTGGGGCTCATTAATGCTTCAAGGTACTTCAGTTATTTTAAGGTACTTGGTATTTCCCTTTTAAATCTGATTCTGTGAGAAAGATTGTGCAATCCTGGCCCCAGTTATCTACTTTTTATCTACTTTAACAAGTCCCTTGGGATTCTTAGTCAGTAACAACACTCAGTGGGGCTCATTAATACTTTATGGTACTCAAAGTTTCTTTAAGAACTTTTTCTTTGGACACTGAGTCTCTGAGAAGTTTTTGTGTGATCCTGGCCTCCAATTATCTGCTTTAATTGGTCCCTTGAGAGCTTTGGATTGACGCTCAGTGGGGCTCATTAATGCTTTGAGATACTCAAGGTTTTTAAGGTACTTTGGAATTTCCTTCCCACATTGAGTCTCTGAGAGGTTTTTGTGCAATCCTGGCCTCCAATTCTCTCCTCCAAGGAGTCCATGAGGAGCCTGTGTTGGGGATGGACCTCAGTGCAACCCATTAATGCCTGGAGACACTTTGGGTTTTTCTTCTGACTTTGACTCCTGGAAAGGTTGGTGCAATCTCCTTTCAGGCCCTGAGGTTCCAGGGCTCAGCATGAAATGCACCACGGGGCTCATTAGGATCAAGCAAGTCCTGATAAACCATGGCTGTGCCTTAATTTCCCTCTGGTGTGGTGCATTTCATTAGGAAGTCTTTTTTCCTAGAGTTATGGAGAAATATATCAAAGAGCTTCTAGTAAATTCTCATTCTTCTTTTCAAGGTGGTATTTTTCTCTTTAGAAAAGATCTGATTGCAGCATTCAGTGACTGATATTGATCCAGGGTCTCTCCTCAGGAGGTCTGGCCTGCTCAGAGAAGCTGTGCCTTGAGGTCTGACCCAGTGTAGACAACATTGCTCCACATTCTCCAACCCCATCCTGTCTCTCCTCACTCACCTGGGAACTGCTTTGCCCAGAGAACTGGCGGCACTCAGCTAAAGAGGGGTTTAATTCCTTTTTTTAGCAATCTGATAGTCCTGAGTTTCAGACAATCTCCTCAAGTATGTGCCAAGCCCAAGGTGCCTCCAAGGAGGTTCCCCTTCCCCAAGGCAGAACCATGCAAGGAATATTTTAGACACACAGGCATTTCTACAATAAACACAAATCCAGAGCTGGCTGAAGGCAGAATTGGACCAACTCCTGAAGGACAGACAAGCTTTGAACTCCTTGCAGCTGAAAGCTCCAGGTGGGTCATTGGGAGGTGTGTGAGTGAGCCAAGAGTGAGGGGAAGGGAAATGCAGAGAGCCCTGGAAATGCTTCAGTGCAGACAGGCTGTGGGGAAGGGCAGTGCAGCCCTGGCCTGGGCCAGGAGTGAGGGTGGATCATCATCCCAACCTGCCCTGGGCCATTGCAAGTGGCTGTGGCCATGGACACTGCCCTGACCCCACTGCTGGGTTTGGGTGCCACGGCAACCCCCATCAGTTCCAGTTTCCTTGGAAAGCACTCCAAGGACCCATTTCTACAGCCAGGTTCTGTGGCCACTTGCATGCAGAGCTGTTGCTGTCCTGGGCTGCCATGGTACCCCTCAGGACACAGCGGTGCCGGGGCTGTTCCGGGTACAATTGCACTGACACTCGTTGGTGCCCTCAGGTGCTACGGCAGCAGCCACAGGGATTCGTTCTGTAACAGTGAATAATCACTGCTATATTGAGGAACATTGTGTGGGAGCTGTGCTGTGAGAACAGCCCAGTGATTGGTCACACTGGGGTATTCTCTTGGCACTCCTAGCACAGGCACAGACCCCTTGGAACAAGTCTGGGCTTGTCCCAAGACTCCAGGCAGTGTAGGACCCGGGGTGCGGCAGCGAGATAAATGTAGCAGAATGAATCCTGCGTGACCCTTTCAGAGAGGCTGGACTATCAGTGAAGAAAGAAACTGGTACTGTGTGGAAGTCTCGTCCAGAGATTTATTCCAGTTACAGCAGCACTTCTGAACAGTGTGACTTTTAGAGCAGAACAAGACCATGTGGCTGTCCCTGGATTTTTACTTGGGGGAGGGGGAAGGGGGAGGGGCATTGAGCCTACCAATCAGAGAGGGAGGGGGTGTGGCCCGAGGGTAAAAGGGCAGCCTACAAGTCAAATCACCTTTGGGGAGGGGTGGGCCTTTTCTGCTCTGGCCAATCCCTTTGATGATCACCCTTGCAGAAATTCCAGGGTGGCAGGGAGACCCTGTGTATTAAAATCAACCCCTTAGGATTGGCTCGAGAAACCCTACCCTGGGGGAGGGGAGAAACCCCCAAAGGGAGCCCACCTTGGAAACCTTAAAGACACAATGCAACATCACGTTTTTGTTAAAAAAAAGAGTACTGGGTTTGGGGAGCAGAATGCTCGCCAAACCAAGGCTGTTAAATAGGCTCCTCTTTTTCAGACATGCTAGTATTCTCAGGCAAGGTCTCCAGGTTTTCCATGAGGGCTTCTGTAATAGATAGTTAATTCATGTTTTTATTATAATGTTGTTATGGTGGCGGGTGAATTATATTTTTGTAATAACATTGTTGTAATAAGTAAAAAGATAAGGGTTACAGTATCTGAAAAACCAAGAAAGGCAGCCACACACAGGAACCGGGCTAAGAAGAATTTTGCAAGAAGGCCCCTCCGTCTCCAGGAGAGGAAACATAGAATTACAGTACCAATGAGAGGTGAGGAGGGAACCAGAATGGCGATGATCAGCCTCCAATAAGGACCAATGGCCCAGAGACAGTATCTGGTCTGGAACATTAAGAGTACTTGAGGACATCCTCACACCCAGGAAGTCTTTTCAGATGGAGTCTCCGTCTCCCAAAATTCTATCAATGACTACCCAAGGAACAAAAAGACATATAGAAACTTTAAAATTGAATAGCAGAAGAGTTTCAAGGCCCTCCCAGCACCTGGACCTGGAGATAAGTCGGGACATGTACACGGAGCCCAAATCAAGAAGGGTATAAAACAGACAGACTTTGGGGCATACGGTGTGAGACCTCAGGGGTGGCGCTGCAGAGCGTACATTGGAGGCTCTCACCCAATGCGCATTGCTTCCTTGATTTGCTTGGCTTTGTCAATTTCTTGTCAATTTCTTGTTTTAAATTTCTCGTTGGCAATAAATTGTTTTTGATTGAAATTGGCTCCAAGAATCTATAACAGATGGTGGCTCGTACGGGGGCTGGAAAGCCTTGATTTCCTTCTTTCAGAGCGGGAGGTGCCCCTGCATTATTGAGCAGGCCCGCAAAGGAAGAGGTGATATCAAGGAACAATCACCAGGACAACGAACTGAGAAAACCAACAGAAAGCCACAAATCAAGGAAATCTGAGGAGAAAGCTAGCTTTGTGAGCTCTCAGGAACTCGCCAGAAAGCCCGGTAGCAGGGGGCTTTTTCTGGGACCGCGGTTTATTTTTCTACTCGTAAAACTCTAAGTGCACTCAGAATCCACGTGGAAAAGGGTGAGTCGACAAGTACACGTTGTTGGGTAGGGGTGGCAGTGTATGTATGTATGTGTGCGTAAGAGACGTGAGAAATTCATGAAGCGAGTGTGGACCTTTGAGCCGCAGTTCCAATACACCGCGAGGGGTACGGTTGGCGACAAGGGAAGCGAGTGATAAAAGGAGTGAAAGAGCAAAAAGATCTGTTTCACACACGGGAACACAGAAATAGCCACCGGGGAACTGAGAGGAAGGATACGTCCCTTAAGAGTTTGGGGATTGGTAAGCTTCTCAGTTGGATAGGGAAAAGGTAAGGAAATAGTGAAAATGAGAGCTCACTACCAGTCTGATCCCCTCGGGCTGACTCCCTGCGGGGGAAAACAGGCTGGCAGCCCCTGAAAGAAAATCTTCAGGGACCATGGAAAGGTACCTTTTTGAAACAAAGTTTTTCAAGACCCCTGACAGACAGGAGACATCGCTTCAGAACCATCCAAAGTTGAAAGATGGGACAATGTAAGAGTAAAAACCAGAAACGCGGCGTAAAAGGAAAAATCGAGGGAAACAAAATACTTGAAATACCCCAAGACAGCCCTTTAGGTCAAATGTTGATAAATTGGAAAGAATGTCCCATAAGGAAAAAGAAATCAAAGGAAAAAATGATTTTATACTGTACAAAGATATGGGAGGGGAAGGAGCTTAGGAAAAAAGTAGTGTGGCCAATGTTTGGGTCCTTCAATGTTTGGACCTGCAAAATGGTAGTAGAGTATGTGTTTACCAAGCCAGAAGGAGATGGGGAAGAGTATGAATATGCCTTGGTGTGGGGTAGGTTGAACAGTAGGATAAAACCTATAATCCCCAGGACAAGAGGAGAAGAGTGGGACATACTGGATGAATTTTCTCCTCCGTATCCCGGAGATAAAGCCACAACAGCAGAAAATATGAGAAGGCTCCCCGCTATAACACAGCAGCCTCAAAAGGCAGGAGCACAACTTCGGGGACGTCCAAACCCCGAGACATACCCTCCCTTTTTGCAGGGGCATCCGTGCCCCCGCTTTCCCCGGAATTGGAGTTCCCAGAAAATGAGACACCTCTCCCTGGGAGCGCTGGGTTGAGTGGATCACAAGATTTTTGAAAAATCCAGAGAAAAAGAACTAATATCATGGCCACTCCAAGAACTTAATCCCCTTGGAAATTTCACTCCAAGACCTGGGTCAGTACCTCTCCCCTATGGAGCTTTCCCCAGTCAGGGGACCGGTACAGTTGTCTTGGCCTGCTCTAAGAAAAGAATAGCGAGAGCGTGGAGAAAGTATTGGGTTGGAAAAGCCAGAAAAAAAACCAACAAAAAAACCCCAAAAAACAAAACACCTAGAAGATACAAATCTCCTAACTTTCGATCTTTTGGATGAAGTAATATTACCCATTGATACAGGGGATAGAGAAATTCTCAAGGAAAAATTAGTCAGCATTCCCTAGGAAGGCATGAAAGGGCAGAAAGAGTATTTCGAGACTTACTCCGAAGTAACTGAGATTTTAAAATCCCTGCGCTTGAAAGATCAGGAGAAGATGACTCTGCAGACAGACGATAAGGGGCAAGATAAGTAGATTCCACCCAATCCCACAAACAGGACCTGTGCACAAAATTGGGGTTCCAAAAAGAAAGAACACTGGAAGCCAGGAACAAAAGAAATTAGGAAGAGAAAGGTAAAAGAGAAAAATAACAGGCAGAGGTCCCCACCAGAGGGAGGGCAGAGGAAGCCAAGAGAATCTGAATTAATACAGTGTTTCTCTTGCCGAGGAACAGGGCAGATAGAAATATTCCCCTATAAATAGAAAAAGCCAGAGAGAAGGTCTCCCTTCCTCCATCAGGGGACCAGAAGCAGCATCAAAATCAAACCCAAATTACATCTAAAATACAAAATGCATGAAAATTAGAAAAAGAAAGAAAAAGGGAGAAAAAGGGAAAATAAGCAGAAAAAAGAGAAATAGGTAAGTCTAAATTGTCCTCGAGAGGAGGATGTGTTCTGTTTTTAGAAAAAGGGCATAAGTTCTTTAAAAATTCTAAGAAGTAAAGAGATCAAACAAGAAAGGAGGAAAAAGAGAGAAGTTAAGCAACCAAACCCTCACGAAATAAGGTAAGCACAAGTTGTATAGAGAAACACCCACCTTTTTTCCTGAGAGACAACCAACTTAGAAAAAGGTAAGAAAAGTATCAGGCGGGGTGTGGGGCGAAACACAGGGAAAGAAACAAAACAAAACAAAACAAAACCAAAAAAACCCCCCCAAAAACTAGTCATGGCCTGGAATGCACCCTGGCCTGAAAAAGGGAAGGGAAGGTGCTAATTTTAGCTCCGACCGCAGAAGTATGCACATCATCCATGAAAAGGGCCCCGAGCGCCCCCTCATTGGGAAGGTCCCTTTTGTCTTTTGTCCTCCTAACAACAGGAACCTCAGTAAGCAGGAAGAAGAGAAGGAAACTCAAGGGATATGAGTCAAGAGAATGAAAACAAATACTGACACCTCAGGATTGGAAAGGAGACACAAGAGCAGAGGAGAAACCCCGAGACGAAAAAAGGACTGATAAATGAACAAAACGATAAGTTGCATATACCCGGGATGTGCATGTTATCCATGTGTACATTTTGAATGTGTGTACTGTCGTAAAATTTGGGTAGTACATTGTAAGAGGGGATGAAGGCCTAAAGCCCTGTGTAACAAGTGCTTAAAAGAAAAAATGCAGTGACCGTAACAATCTTAGCCCTTGCCACAAATCTGAGGATATTGGAACGAGGCTCCCCACTTTGGCATTTGATTTATAAAAAGGGGATCAAAAGAAAATTAGATGAAAAGGCTTACATATTAAAAATTGAGTGCCGGAGGACCAGCAAAACTCCTTGTGGGGCAGGTCTGGTTAAGCTCTCCAGGTGAAATGCCTTTAAGAGGCGATTCACGGCTCGTGAAGGATATGGGACTCTGGAAGAGAGGCCCTGCTGCAGAGAAGACAGTTTCCCGCGCCGCTGGAAGCAACCCAGCAGATGGCGGCAGATGCAGAGGGACCTCCTGGTGGGGACTCCTAATTACCCTGAGCCTAGCCGTGTACTGCGCTGCTGGAGCGGTACCAGAAGAGAGAGCCTCTGACCCGGCATGTGCTCCATGCTTTGATCAAAAACAAGGAAGCAGAAATAAAACTACCACGGCCCTAAATTTCAGACAGTGTGACCTAGAAACCAAGAAATATTATAAGTCCAACGGCCAGCACTACGCGATTTGTAAAATTAATGGGGAGACTACTTGCCTTATCCAAGAGACAGGGTCTAAGAAACGGTCAAATAAAAGGAGGAAAAAGGCTGAATAAGACAAGAAGAGAGGTTGCTAATCAAACACCCATACTGCCTACGTGTACCAGGTGCAACCGCTCTATGTAAGTAGGAAAGAAAAGAGAATCCACTTTTGTAGCTTACTATCAGGTGAACAGTCTGTGTTATAATAAAAAGAGGTTAGACGTGTGTGTAATGAATGGAAAAACATATTAGGTAAGAAGTAATTTGAAGTTTGATAGGTTGTCTTTAAAACCAGAACCAATCATTCTAGATTTATTAGGTAATGATGATGAAAGAGTGTGACTTAAATATGAAAAGGTTTTCTGTTTTTTCTAAGGATAAGGATAAATTAGAACCTGAGAGCAAAATTAAGCAAGTGTCTCTCGAGTTAAAAAAGCAAGAACTGGAGGCCAAGAAAAGAAAATTAGAGCAAGAAAGACTGAGAACCTTAAGCACCCAATATGAAAAATTAGAAAAGCAATACAGCAGAAAAAGATTTTGGAGCAATGAATAAAAACTTATTTATTGAAGTAGCCACAGAACTAGGCCTAACAAATTGTTGAATCTGTGGTGGCCTACAGTCTGCTGAAAGGTGGCCCTGGAAAGGTGAGAGTTTGACCTCTGATGGGCCTGCTACCTGGCCACAAGATAGTAGTTGGGGCTACAGAACCCCAATATACCTGCTAAATAGATTGATCAGACTACAGGCAGCAGTGGAAGTAGTTTCTAGCCACACCAGTGATACCTTAAAATTGTTGGCAAGGCAACATTCTCAGATGAGGGCCTTTGTGTATCAAAACAAAATAGCCCTGGACTACCTCTTAGCAGAAGAAAGAGGAGTGTGTGGAAAATTTAATGAGACACAGTGTTGTATTGAAATTGATGATTTTGGTAAGACCATAAGAGGGTTCGCAGCAGAGATTAAAAAAGTAGCTCACGTTCCAATACAGAAATGGAACTCAATTCTACAAGCTGATTGGTGAGAACAGTTACTAGGGGGTGCTTGGTGGAAAAGTTAGGATTTTTTTATATTGTGTTCAGTAGCTGGCATAGTATTTCTACCTTGCCTAATACCATGCTTAATTAGGTTAACACACTCAGTGGTACAGGGAATGCAAATTGCAGCACTTCCCATGTACCCTGATGCAGCCCTTAGTGAAAAAGGACAAATGCCAAAAATATTAGAATAAAATGAAAAGAAACCAGAAAGTATAGCAGCACAGGCATTGGCAAGGTTCGAAGCTACAGATAAATACCTCCCCCTGAGTAAACTCAGTTTGGAGTCTGATTATGAATAAGCTAAGAACAGTTTTCTTTGTTAAAGTTTTTTGGTGATGAGTTAATAAAATTAAGAAAAAACATGAATTAACGTTTGCAGAGAAAAAGATGGATTGTAATAGATAGTTAATTCATGTTTTTATAATGTTGTTATGGTGGCAGGTGAATTATATTTTTGTAATAACATTGTTGTAGTAAGTAAAAGGATAAGGGTTGCAGTATCTGAAAAACCAAGAAAGGCAGCCACACACAGGAACCGGGTTAAGAAGAATTTCGCAAGAAAGCCCCTCCGTCTCAAGAAGAGGAAACAGGGAATTACAATACCAATGAGAGGTGAGGAGGGAACCAGAATGGCGATGATCAGCCTCCAATAAGGACCAATGGCCCAGAGACAGTATCTGGTCTGGAACATTAAGAGTACTTGAGGACATCCTTACACCCAGGAAGTCTTTTCAGATGGAGTCTCCGTCTCCCAAAATCCTATCAAAGATTACCCAAAGGAACAAAAAGACGTATAGAAACTTTAAAATTGAATAGCAGAAGAGTTTCAAGGCCCTCCCAGCACCTGGACCTGGAGACAAGTCGGGACATGTACACGGAGCCCGAATCAAGAAGGGTATAAAACAGACAGACTTTGGGGCATACGGTGTGAGACCTCAGGGGTGGCGTGTCACAGGACAGGTCAGGAGGCTCACCCAGTGCGCACTGACCATTTCCTTGCTTCGCAGACTCTGTCAATTTCTTTATTGGCTTTGTAAATTTCTTGTCCGTGATTTTCGCTGGCAATAAATTCTATTATATTTGAGATTGGCTCTCTCCATTTATAACAATACATATAAACTTATTATTAAAATTACATATGACTTTTATGTAATTAAACAATAAACTATTTTACTTTTAGATAGTTTACTATAATTTTATTTAACATACTAATACTTGTTTTGCTTTTAGATTTTTTCAGTTAATTTCATTTTATAGTTTTTATTAAATTGTTATTAAATGTTCGTATTTTTTACCAAAAGTCGCATTTTGTTTTCTCAGTGGTTAAACTACATGCCAATAGCCAAAACCTAATTCTTGATAGGCTTATTCTTTTTAAAGAAATTTAAAAGTTTTAACTAAAACTGAACTGCATTAACTTATAACAGCTGACAATCAATCAGACTTTGTCCCTACCCCCACCCCAGCATTTCCCTCATCCAGCCCCTGGGACTCAGAGAAGCTGAGGAATGGAGTCACATCCAGGGCTGTCCCCAGGGCTCAGGGCTGGGGCCAGGTCAGGTCAATCTCTTGATGGATGATCTGGATGAGGGCATCGAGGGCACCCTCAGTCAGTTCCCAGGGAGCCCAGGCTGGCTGGGAGTGTGGCTGTGCTGGAGGGCAGGAAACTCTGCAGAGGGATCTGGACAGGCTGGAGCCCTGGGCCCAGGACAACGGGATGAGGTTCAGCAAGGCCAAGGGTCAGCTCCTGCCCTGGGCTCACAACCACCCCAAATCCCTGGCTGTGCCCTGCCCCTGATCCCCACAGCCTGTTCTGTTCCCTTCATCCCTGCATTGCCAGGGACTTTCTGGGACAAGGCAGCTCTGCTCTGGCTATGGAGGGAGGTGTAAGTGGGAACCACAACTCATCAGGTTTGTGTCCTTTGGGGGTCAGGAACTGGTGGGACTCAGAGGCACAGAAAATGTCTCTTCATTGTCAACATAAAAAAATGTAAACATGATGCAATTTAAGAAACATTGAAACTCTTCCCTCAGCAATGTGAGACATTCCAGCAACATGCATCCACCATAGACAAGGGATTTCTGTACAAAACCAATTTTAGACAAAGATGATTCTGTGATAGATATAAACACAGTTAAGAGTTTGCATCAGGATGCTCTGCGTGGAGTGGGGATAAAAGAGCCTGAACAATTCCTGATTTGCAGAGCTGTCAGTGGTGGATGGAGAAGGGGGTCAGGCTGCTTTTGGTGCTGAGGAAATGCTGAAACCAGCCTGACTCATTGCATCTCCTCCTGTCCTGGCTAATCTCCCCTCTTGCCCCTTCCACTCATTGTCTTTTGTCTCCCAGCAGCCCCCCGGTGAAGAGCCTGGCTCTGTGTTCTCCATCACCTCCTCGGGGGCACTGCCAGGCTGGGATGAGGAGCCCCTCAGCCTTCCCTGCTTGGGGCTGGACAAGCCCAGCTCCCTCAGCCTCTCCTGACAGCCCAAGGGCTGCAGCCCCACCTTGGAGCCCTTCCCTGACCCTGCTGCAGCTGCCAGACATTTTTACTGCCCTGCTTAGCAGGGAACTGTCCCAGGCATGAGGGCTGCAAGAAGGAGGAGGAGGAGCAGGGTGAGGGGTCAGCCTGGCAGGGCTCACCTGGGTGAAAGGGTAATCAATGATGGGGTAGTCAGGACAGGGCTAGCCCGGTCAATTCAGCAGCTGGAAGTGCTGGGACTGTCCCAGGCCGCACCAGTTGAGGAAGAAGAACCTGATGGGGACAGCAGAGGGGTCTCAGCACTTTGTCCACCTGAGAGCACAACCCCAATCAGCCCTCTGAGAGTCCCAGGGAGCCAGCCTGGAGTTGTACCTAATCCTGTACACCATGACCTCCTGTGCACAGGAACAGGAGATACCCTGGAATTCCTTCAGGAATGTGGGATACCCCAGAACCCACTCAGAATTGGGGTCTCATTCGGCCTCATCATCCTCAGCTTTCAGCTGACCAGACCCCATCCCTCCCTCACAATCCTGACCCCATCACATCCCACTGCTTCTGGGCAGGAAGTGCTGTCCAGCCTGGCCTTGGCCACTTCCAATGATGGGGCAGCCGCAGCTTCTCTGGGCAACCGGTGCCAGAGCCTCAGCACCCTCAGAGGGAAGAATTCCTTCCCAACATCCCATCCAGCCCTGCCCTCAGGCAGTGGGAAGCCATTCCCCCTTGTCCTGTCCCTGCAGGCCCTTGGAAAGAGTCTCTCTCACCCAAGAATTGCTGCTCCTCCCTGCTGTGGGGCAGAAGTTGGAACTTGATTTTCTCCCCGTGGCCCCGGCCCAGCCCTGAGCCAGGGGCAGGACCTTTCCCCGGAGCTCTGCGGGCGCTGGCCCGGTTCGGCCGCAGCCCAGCAGACGGAGCTCAGAGCTCCCCGGGGGCTGCGGCTCCTCCCGAGGGGCAGCGCTGGGGCAGCTCCCACCTCTGCCCCGGGGGAGCAGGGACAGCACCCGAGGGATCTGCTGGGGCTGGGCCAGGGCAGGGCTGGGCTGGAGAGCAGCAAAAGCTTCTTCCCCCAGAGGGGGCTCAGGCACTGCCCAGGCTCCCCAGGAAATGGTCACAGCCCCGAGGCTGCTGGAGCTCCAGGCGCCTTTGGACACCACTCCCAGGGATGCCCAGGCTGGGATTGTTGGGGTGTCTGTGCAGGGCCGGGGGTTGGACTCCATGATCCCGGTGAGTCCCTCCCAGCTCAGCCCCTTCTGCAATTCTCACCGTTTGGCTCAGCCTTTCTGTCCCCAGGAGGAGCTGGCAGAGCTGCTGGGCTGGGGCAGGACCAGGGCAGCCCCAGCGTTCCCCTCTCTGTGACACCACAATAGTGACAGCCCCAACATTCCATGCCTGGAGATGCTCCAAGGGAAATGTCCAGACCCGTGTCCAGTCAACAGAACTGCCCGGCCACTGACCCTGAGTGACCATCGCCCCGCCAGCTCGGAGGCACTGCTGGGACAGCTGCATCTCAGCCCTGTGATAAATGAATGATTTCCTGCTAACTAAATTGTAACTATATCAATATTTTAGAAAAAGCCAAATGATGTATGACTAGTGTCACAAAACTCAAGTTTGCAGATGTTTATGAAAAAAATAGGATACAGGATGTAATTTGAGATAAGTAAAATCCCAGAACAGAATAGGTCTTGGGATAATTGGAAAATCGACCTTGAAATGGACAATTGGGATGTTTCTAGGTACAGAATTTAAGTTGTATTTTTATTTAAGGCTTATTTTTGGAATATGATGTTGGCTAACATAACACAAGGCTTGGGGTGCATGCACAACCTGTCAGGTTATCCAGAGGACAATGAGGAAGACTGTGAGCCTTCATCCAAAAGACCACCAAAAGAAGGCAGAAAACCCCCTAACAACAAGTGAAGCATGCACCATGAAGTACAGTGGTGTAGATTTTTAGAATTGGAAATAGGAGGAAACTTACAGGAAACATTGATGAATATGTATTAGCAGATAGTATATAAGTGTAGTCTGAATTGCTCTGGTTTGTACATGAGGTGGGGTGAGAAGCCCTCCCTGTACCCCAGTCAGTTTTACTTATGTCTTATCAGAACCTTAACCAAATTAAATTAATCATTGATAAATTTTGCATATGTTTAATTTTATATTAATTTGTTATTAAAAATGGTTGCTAAATTTTAGATTTGTTGTTTATTTTATTTGTATTTCTAACAGGTGCCTGCCTTGTTCCAGGGCTGCCACATGGCCTTGGGGCTGCCCTGCATCCTCCTGGGGAAGTTCCCTGGGGGTCAGAGCACTCAGTGCCCAGACTCCTTTCCTGTGCCTGCTGTGTCCCCTGGGGCTGCAGAGCTCTCCTGGCTCACAGCAGACATTCAGTCCTTGACCTCAGGGTGACCCCACCCTGGCCAGGCCTGTGCCCAGGAGCTCCACTCCCTGCTGGTGCCTGGCACACACAGTCCCTGCAGGTGCCCTATGCTCTCCTGGCAGCTCCCAAGGCCCTCCAGACAAACATTCCCCTGCCATCAGCCCTGGCACAAGCTGCAGAGCCCCAGGAAGGTTCAGCACAGACCCTTCACTATCTGATGAGCCCTGGCCACCAACAAGCAGAACCGGACCCAGACCTGAGTCCCCTGAAAGCCACCCTGGGACCCTGATCTCATCCCACAGAGCCTGGGAGAACAAGGAACACAAGGAGCCTCTTCAGAGTCTGTTCCTTGGGCCTGTTCCTGAGAGGGACTCTGCAGGGAGAGCAAAGCCTTCCTGGGCTGCCCTCAGGAGATGCCCTTGGCTGCTGGAGCTGCTGTGCTGGAGCCCAGCTGTGTCCCAGCAGTGCCCATGGCCTGGCCCTGCCTGTGCTCACAGCATGGACACGCAGCAGGACAGTGACCAAGCTGCCACAGCACTGCGGCCTTACAGCCACAGAAGGGCTGGGAAGGAGAGGCTGGAGCTGGGAAGAGCAGCTGTGGGAAGAGGCAGGGCCATTGTCCCTGGCTGTGCTGCTGTGCTGGGAGTCTCTGCCCTCCACCTCTGCTCACAGGGACTGCCCCTGCAGAGACAGAGAGGGGCTGAGGGAACATCTTGGGCACACAGGGCAGAGCAGGACACTTTATTTGACATCAATGCACAGTGATCAGGGCTCTGTACTGTCTGTGCTTAACACAGGCACAGTAGACACTGATGTAGCAATACTGCGAATAGTGGCATTCCTTTATGGAAAATATTATCCAAAATAAAGAAAAGTAAAAATTATTACACCAAATAGAATAACAAACAAGAAACATCAGGCACAAAGCAGTCTGGACCTGGAATGAGTCCCATTCTGAATGCTGTGCAGAAACAAAGAGGCACCTGATTGTTTCTGAAAAGCACAGAGTGGTCATATTCCTCAGGGCATCCTCCAGCTCCTGGTTCCTCAGGCTGTAGATGAGGGGGTTCAGTGTTGGAGGCAGCAGCGAGCACAGAACTGACAGGGCCAGACCCAGGGATGGGCACCAGGCTGGCACAGGTGACCTTGAGGCTCTGCAGGGCTCAGGCACAGCGGCTGTGCCAGAGTCAGGGCTGAGCTGACACTCTGTGGGCTGGGGCAGAGCCCAGGCAGAAATGAGCCCTGAGCCAGCAGCTCTGCAGTGGTGGCCACCAGGCCAGGTGGCCAAGGGAGGCTTCTGGCCATGCCCTGGAAGCAGCTGCTGCTCCCCAGGGGCCTTTGGTGCCTCAGGCTCTCCCTGGCACAGCTCCCAGCACGGCACTCTGCACTTGTGCCCAAGCCCTTCACTCTGCTGGGGCTGGCCTGGGGCTTTTCCTGCAGCGAGATCTGCCCTGGTCCTGGCACAGGAATGGCAGTTCCTGCTGGAGCAGGAGGCTCT
Source organism: Phylloscopus whistleri (assembly GCA_017589585.1). Classification (NCBI taxonomy): domain Eukaryota; kingdom Metazoa; phylum Chordata; class Aves; order Passeriformes; family Phylloscopidae; genus Phylloscopus; species Phylloscopus whistleri. The sequence continues at coordinate 559,587 of JADMLD010000740.1, forward strand.
GCCTGCAATGGGCTCAAATAACTCCAGCAAGGCCCGGTTTGTAAAGCCCCCAGTGGGAAATGAAGAAAGGTGATCATGCTGCTTTTGGGGTCAGTCATGTTTAAACCAGCCTGACTCCTCCATCCCAAAGTTCAACATCCTGAGAGGAAGCTGGAGCTGTGGCAGAGCTGCTAAAATCCCCAGAGGAAGCAACAACCCAGTGACACCACTGAGAGCTTCTGCAGAGCTGCTGAGCTGGCACAGCCTGGGCACATCTGACTGACAGGGCAGCACTTCAGACTAGAAAAGCCCCGTCCCAAATTTTAACTGAAGCATCTCCTGACTTTTCCCTTCTTGGAGGGTGTGTGGAGATTCCTCCCTGGAGTGGGGACACCCCTCAAGGTCACTTCCTGAGGCTGAGCTAAAGAGATTTGCCCACGATCGTTGGTCTGGGGGAGTGACAACCATCTCTGGTTAATAACTGGTTTTGCTTTAATACAATTGCTTCCAAATTGCTTCCTAGAGCACTAGCTCAAAATAGATGTTATAGCTCCTATAATGTGGAGTAAATCATTCTGATTAAGACCTTTTTGTCTAATCATGATCATAATCAGTCATATCTATATGTGCATAAATACTTCTGGTTTGCCATCCTTAATGTTGAGGGACAAAGTTGTACAAAGGTTCAATTCCAGCTGTATAATCCTTTAGGCATAAATCCTTGAGAAAGTCTGGGGCTGGGATTGGATCCAGGCACTCCCAGGATCCTCTCACAGAAGGAACTTAGAAAGCCTGGGGGTCCTGGTTTGGGTCCTTTGTGAACCTCGTGACCCCATAGGAGCTTCTCTAATAAACTTTGCCTGAAGCTGCCACTCTGCCCATGACAGGAACCCCTGTGAGTGTCTGTGACATCCCAGCTCTTTGGCAGCCTGGACACTCCTGGGATGTCCCCATGGAGCCCCTGTGAGTGTCGGTGACCTCGCTGTTCTTTAGGAGCACAGGGATGTCACCACTGGACTCCTGCCACTGCCTGGGACAAATTGGCTCCTTGGCAGGGTACGACACCTCTGTTGTCACTGTGTAGCCCTGGGACTGTCTGTCACCTCATGACCCTTCAGAAGATTAAGGAGCCCTCGGATGTCACCACAGAGCCCCTGTGACTGAGTGTGACCAAAGAGATCTTCAGGAGCCCAGAGACCCCTCAGATACCACCATGGAGCCCCTGTGCCGGCACGTGAGCTCACAGCTCTTGAGCAGCTGGAAACCCCTGGAATCTCTTCAATCTGCTCTGCTGAGGATGGAGCCTCAGCAACTTGGAGGTTCCCTGATGAATTTTAGCTCTCCAGAGGTTTGTTCAGTCTTCAGCTCTTCAGTTCAGGAATTCAGTGCCAAAGGCTCATTAACATTCCAAAGCACTCTAACAAGAAAAGCCCCGGGGAATAATTTCATTTCAAATGTTCAATTTTTCTGTGGCTAATTGTACAGATTTCATAGGTGTACTCAAAGAGAATATATTATATTTTTTAAAAAAATGCAGGAGGTTTTTTTTGTCCTCTTTAGTTTTATTTTCCTGTTTATAGATCTATATCAGCAATCTCCAGTTGAAAATTGATCCCCAGCACCTCCTAAGGTGCTCTGAATAGATATGAACATCAAGACCCTTCATGGCTGACAATCAATCACACTTTGTCCCTGTCCCCACCACACCATGTCCCTCCTCCAGCCCCTGGCACTCAGAGCAGCCTTGTGCAAATCTGAGCTTCCTCCACCCCAGGCTGCACCTGCAGCTTTCAGTTCCTTGGCACCAACTCCCACCTGCTTTCCTTGGAGAAGGAGTTGCCTGAGACACAGAGGGATGTTCATTTCTTGTCAGCCAACAAAGCCAAGGGAAGGCACAGCTCCATGAAAAACACAAGTCCAGACAGTGACACAAATACAGTGACACAAATACAGGGCAAGATCAGGATTTCTCCTCCTGCCATTGTACAGTTCCAGGAAATTCCTGGTCTCTCCTGCTGGTGAGAAAACTTGGACATTTCTTAGAAGTGCTCCAATGACCTAGCTAATGAAGATGTGCTCATGCACCTCACAAGCTGTAGGCCCCATACAGCCCTGCAGGGCTCCTGTCCCATCTGCTCTGCTCCAGTCTAAAGCAGGGACCAGCATTGTCCCAGCATCATTAGAGAGCTGAATTGGTAAGGAGCTCAGCAGGTCAGTAGCCCAAGCTGTCAGCAACTGGGTCAGCCCAAGTGGTTCAAGGCTTGATTTGGTCTGGATTGGAAAATCCCAAAGGACAGGGATTAGGGGGCAGCATCTCAGCAGCTGGCTGAGCCTATGGGAACAAAGGTTTCCTCCTATCCTGGCTGAGCCTCCTCTCTTTCAGCCTCTACTCATTGTCTTTTGTTTCCCAGCAGGCTCCCGGTGAAGAGCCTGGCTCTGTGTTCTCCATCACCTCCTCGGGGGCACTGCCAGGCTGGGATGAGGAGCCCCTCAGCCTTCCCTGCTCTGGGCTGGACAAGCCCAGCTCCCTCAGCCTCTCCTGACAGCCCAAGGGCTGCAGCCCCACCTTGGAGCCCTTCCCTGACCCTGCTGCAGCTGCCAGACATCTTTCCTGCCCTGGGGAACCCAACCCAGGCCACGGTGACCTGGACAATCCCTGTCCTTGATGTCCTGGTCACACAGCCCAGCCCCTTGTCCCTGTGTCAGGCTCTGGGGTCGATCCTGTGGAACATCCTTGGGTGGAGGCTGTGGCTCCAGGGGCACTGGGGGATCCCATGGGTCAGAGGACCTTTACACTTTATCCTTCATCCAGATGCGCTCATCAGCTGGGGAAGTCTGTCCCAGCAAAGCCCTGGAGAGGCAGCGCCGGGAGCTGGGAAATCCTACCCTGCCCCCACCTTTGCCGGCCACGAGGCTTCCGACTGTGTTGTGGGAGCAGCCCAGCTTTGGTGGTGCTGAACGAGCAATCTGACAGAACTGCTGCTGCGGGAGAGCTGATTGCATTCTCCTCTTGGTTTTCTCCCTGAGCCTGGCCAGGGCCCAAGGAGGAAACAAGGCCAGACGTGGCCTTGTCTGGTTTGTTAATGCTGAAAGGTAAAGAGGTGTTTCACCAATGAATGAATGCATAGATCCTGCTGATAGGAATACTTGGTTAAGGAGCAGATCCATCGAACATTTGGTTGGAAGGCTCATCCAGAGGGCAAATTTAGCTCAGGACCTGCTGTTCAGGCCTCAGCCAGGGCCTGTTGTTCAGGCCTCAGTCCTTCAGTATTTTGTGGTGCAAATCAATGCCCTGAAAAGCTGGAAACAAACAAGTGCCTCTTGAGCACATTTCAGACAGGGAACAGGATTAGCCCTACCAGGCCAGGCCAGGGCCAGGAGCAGAACGCAGCACCTGCACTGGCCCAGGGCAGCCGCCCAGACCAAGAAGGGCCCTCGTGCCCAGGGCCGGAGTGCCCCAGATTTAATTAGTTAGTTACTTTAATTAGAGGGTCTTTTGTCTATGATAGTTTGACCTCATTTCAATCATTTTGGCCTGTTTGTTCTTTTTATTCCCATTGGGGAGGCACTGAGATTTTCCCTGCCCTGACTGAAGGGCAGCTGCTGCCAAGGGAAACGTCCTGATCCTGACTCAGTCTTCCCTTGGCTTCCTAGATGTCCCAGCTGCTGTCCCTGTCCAGAAGAGCTGCTCTGCACGGCAGGAAGAGACCCAGGGAGAGCCTGGGAACTTAGGTAGCTGCAATCCCTGCTGGTGGAGCTGTAGTTAGAGATGGCTGCAGTTGGACTGAAGACTTAGAAGTTGATGGTTATTTACCTGTGTTGACTGGTATGTGTACATGTTATAAACGTGAATAAAATACACAACAAGTTTAAAATTTAACAGCCATTTTAATAGAAATTTAATATAAAATTACAAAAATTTGGCAATACTTATTTAAATTTGGTTAAGGTTCTGATAAGGCATAAGTAAAACTGACTGGGGTACAGGGAGGGCTTCTCACCCCACCTCATGTACAAACCAGAGCAATTCAGACTACACTTATATACTATCTGCTAATACATATTCATCAATGTTTCCTGTAAGTTTCCTCCTATTTCCGATTTTAAAAATCTACGTCACTGTACTTCATGGTGCATGCTTCACTTGTTGTTAGGGGGTCTTCTGTCTTCTTTTGGTGGTCTTTTGGATGAAGGCTCACAGTCTTCCTCATTGTCCTCTGGATAACCTTGCAGGTTGTGCATGCACCCCAAGCCTTGTGTTGTGTCAGCCAACATCATATTCCAAAAATAAGCCTTAAATAAAAACACAACTTAAATTCTACCTGGAACCATCCCAATTGTCCATCTCAAGGCTGATCTTCCAATTACCCCAAGACCTATTCTGTTCTGGGATTTTACTTATCTCAAATTACATCCTGAATCCTTTTTTTTTCGTAAACATCAGTTTTCTGACACTAATCATGTATCATTTGTCTTTTTTGAAAATATTGATGTAGTTACAATTTAGTTAGCACAAAATCATTCATTTATCACAGGGCTGAGGTGCAGCTGCCCCAGCGGTGCCTCCGAGCTGGCAGGGCCATGGTCACTCAGGGTCAGTGGCCAGGCAGTTCTGTTGACTGGACACGGGTCTGGACACTTCCCTTGGAGCGTCTCCAGGCATGGAATGTTGGGGCTGTCACTGCTGTGGTGTCACAGAGAGGGGAACGCTGGGGCTGCCCTGGTCCTGCCCCAGCCCAGCAGCTCTGCCAGCTCCTCCTGGGGACAGAAAGGCCGAGCCAAACGGTGAGAATTGCAGAAGGGGCTGAGTTGGGAGGAGCCCACCGGGATCATGGAGTCCAACCCCCGGCCCTGCACAGACACCCCAACAATCCCAGCCTGGGCATCCCTGGGAGTGGTGTCCAAAGGCTCCTGGAGCTCCAGCAGCCTCAGGGCTGTGACCATTCCCTGGGGAGCCTGGGCAGTGCCTGAGTCCCCCTCTGGGGGAAAAAGCTTTTGCTGCTCTCCAGCCCAGCCCTGCCCTGGCCCAGCCCCAGCCGATCCCTCGGGTGCTGTCCCTGCTCCCCCGGGGCAGAGGTGGGAGCTGCCCCAGCGCTGCCCCTCGGGAGGAGCCGCAGCCCCTGGGGAGCTCTGAGCTCCGTCTGCTGGGCTGTGGCCGAACCGAGCCAGCGCCTGCAGAGCTCTGGGGAAAGGTCCTGCCCCTGGCTCAGGGCTGGGCCGGGGCCACGGGGAGAAAATCAAGTTCCAACTTCTGCCCCACAGCAGGGAGGAGCAGCAATTCTTGGGTGAGAGAGACTCTTTCCAAGGGCCTGCAGGGACAGGACAAGGGGGAATGGCTTCCCACTGCCTGAGGGCAGGGCTGGATGGGATGTTGGGAAGGAATTCTTCCCTCTGACAATGGTGATGCCCTGGCACCAGTTGCCCAGAGAATCTGTGGCTACCCAATCCTTGGAAGCGTCCAAGGCCAGGCTGGACAGCGCTTCCTGCCCAGGAGTGGTGGGATATGGTGGGGTGAGGATTGTGAGGGAGGGATGGGGTCTGGTCAGCTGAAAGCTGAGGATGATGAGGCTGAGTGAGACCCTGATCCTGAGTGGGTTCTGAGGTATCCCACATTCCTGAAGGTATCTCCTGTTCCTGTACACACAAGGTCATGGTGTGTAACAGCGTGTGGCAGCAGTGATCATTGTGTCCAGGGAGGTTCAGCTGCTGGTAGGGAAGCAAACGAGACAAGTCTCTTTCTTGAGCTCTAGAATCCGTTTTTATTCCTCTCACCCTGAACCGGGGAGAGAGTGAGGACGAAGAGGGCAATCATGTGGTTTTTCTCAGATATAGTGTCTCAGGTTCATGGGTGGTACAGCGGGCAACTGACCATAGAGAAGACAGAAACTGGACACCAGGCCCCCATAGCCAATGGGGAAATAGGGAAAGGGAATACACAATGTTTGCAGGGAACTATGGGGGAGAAGCCTTTGTTACATCTGGGAGGGGTCACTTCTCCAGGGCAAGGCAGTTGGAAATTTCTTTAATGGTACAAGGGACTCCACATCTCCTCCGTTTTTAAATTGGTTATAACAAGGGGATTCCCGGGAATATGACTTAATGGTTTACAAAACTAAAATGAACATTATTAAGTTGAATTAAAAAGCAATAGAAAAGCATCTGAGACTTAATTACAGAGGATAAAGTAACAGAAATGATGATATTGAATTAAATTAATACATTTTCACTTAATGAGCTAATAGTTCAATCTCCTTGACTTCTGATCTTCTCAGCAGAAGGGGTGCAGTTCCTTAATCTCCTCTTCATGAGGGGCACAGTTCTTAGTGTTTGCACTCGGCTTTGGTACTGGTGTTGCAGGTGTTCTCTGTTGGATTGATGACGATGACTGTGAAGCAAGGAACGGTGAAAGCGGCAGTGGTGGAGCTGGCAGTGGCACGGCAGGGCCTGGCTCTCCCTTGGGGCTGCCCAGCTCCACCATGGCACCTCTGCTGCGTGGGCCTGGGGTGGGGGCAGCTGCAGGCACAGCAGGGCTCAGCCCTCTCTCTGGGCAGCCCCACCTCGCCTCCAGTGCCACACGGGTCTGGGGTGGGGGCAGCTGCAGCTGTGGCAGAAACGGGGGAGGTGGGTGGGGAGAAAGGGCAGGCACAGGATCTGAAAAGACGGACTGGCGGGAAAGAGGGGATCTCAAAACTGCGTGGTCAGCGCCATTTTTAGAAGGAGCACCTGGGGACGGGGCAGCCACTGCCTTCCTGGGCAGGGAACGGGGGATATGGAAATACAGGGGAGCGAAGGAGGACACAGGGCGGTAGGAGGATGGTAGCGCACCCGTGTCACTTCTGGATGGTTTCTGACCTTGTCCTGCCTTCAGGGAAAGGGGGATATGGGTGGAGAGGGGCACGGGGTGATGGAGAGACAGTAGCAGCTCCGAGCCATCCTGGCAGTTTTCACTCCTTGCCGCACTCTTAGGAACAAAGGGTAAGGAAAGATATAGGCAGCTTCACAGAAACTGAAACATGTGAGGTTTCACAGAGGGGTCCAAACGGAGCTGCTTTTATGTTCATTTGTCAGGCATCAGGAAGCAAGCCTCAATTGTTACAAAGAGGGGCCTGATGGAACCCAGGACACCACTGTAACACCCTGGAATCCCATGGGAGCAAGGCTCCACTTTCACCAAGTGGGGCCTCTTGGGACACAGGTGCCCCTGGGCAATGGCCAGGCCAAGTAGAAACAAGGCTCCATCATTGCACAGCACGGCCTGACGGGACCTGGGAGGGAACTGTGTCACAATGGATTCTGATGGAATGCACCCACTGCAATGACCACACCCATCCATTGACCACTCCATTGATCACACCCACCTCAGTGACCACATCCCCCTATTGACCACTCCCCCACTGACCACACCCAATGGACCAGACCCATCAAAATGGCCACACCCACCCTTTTGACAAGATCCTAAAATGGCCACACCTGCTCCATTGATTACATCTCTGACATTGACCACTCCTATCCCAATGACCACACCCACCCTCCAGTGACCACACCCTAATGACCACACTGACCACACCCACCCCACTGGCCACTCCCCACTGATCACACTCCAGTGACCACACCCACTGACCACACCCACTGCCCACCCCAACGACCACCCCACTGAGCACACTCACTGACTACCCCCATTGACAACACCTCACTTACCACACCCACTGACCAATCCAATGGCCACTCCCCACAGACAACACCCATTGATCACACCCACTGATCACACCCCACTGACCACTCTCCACTGACCACAGCCACTGACCGCACCAGTGTCCACACCCTAATGACGATCCCACTGATCATACCCACTGACCACCACCATTGCCCTTCGCTCACTGACCACACCCACTGTGCACACCCACTGACAATGACTCCCCACTGACCACCCCACTGACCACTCCGCACTGACCAACTCAATGAACAACCCCACTCACAACCCCAATGACCACGTCCCACCTGTAAGAGACGGTCCCAAAGTCCCTCATCTGCCTCACGACCATCACCAAGGATGAAGACTGAAGACCCCAAAAGGGACTGGGACAAAAACCTAAAACTCCAATACAGGAGTTCTGGCCTGGCTGAGGTGGGCTGTCTGCCAGCCATTGTCTGCAGGGGCACTTGTTGGACCGATGCATCCCCATGGGAACCCACGTGGAAACAACGGGCACACCACGGCAGACTGGTTTTGGACTGGTTTGTCCTGTACTTGCTCTGTACCTGTTCCCCGAGTGGACATTTGCTCTGCACATGGACAAGCGTTGGAGCGCTTGGTCCAGTCTCAATATACTTGCTGTCGGTCTCCCCACTTTCTGGTAAACGGCCTGTCTCTTTGGAAAGAACTATAAAGAGACCCCCAAGATAACCTGAATTGGAGATCTCCCCACAGAAGAAGACATGTCTGTTGGTCAGTGTGCACCATGAGGACTTTGTGTCTCTGTTGGTAGCTATATCCCTTCTTTTCTCCCTCTTTATGTCTCTCTCTCTCTCCTCCCTCTCCCTTTCCCTCTGTCACATATACTGCTGTGTGCACTTAATAAAGTGTACTGCTGTTGACAGCAAATTGTTGTTGTCCCCTGCTGTGTCTTTTGTGCTCTCAGACGACTTGAACCATCCTGACCCCCACGGAACCAAGGGGCCAAGCTTGCTCCTCAGGGACTCCTGGAATGAAGGAAACAGGTTGGACACGGTGGTGCCCCTTGGGAGCAAGAGGCCATTGTGACCCTGTGGAAGCAAGAAGACCATTGCTGCACTGTCAGACCTCCTGGAACCAAGGATCCATTGTGACACTGCAGGGCCTGGATTAGGAATGGTGTGGCCAGCAGGAGCAGGGCAGGGATTCTTCCCCTGTGCTCGGCACTGGTTGGGCAGCACCTCCAGTGCTGTGTCCAGTTGTGGGCCCCCCAAGTTAGGAAGGTCATGGAGGGGCTGGAGTGTGTCCAGAGAAGAGCAACAAGGCTGGTGAGGGGTCTGGAGCACAAGTCCTGTGATGAGTGGCTGAGGGAGCTGGGGTTGTTTATCCTGGAGAAGAGGAGGCTCAGGGCAGACAAGGCGGTGTCAGGGCACAGGTTGGACTTGATGATGTCCAAGGTCTTTTCCAACCTTGCTGATTCTGTGATTCTCTGAAACCACCCTTGCAGCAGTTGCAGGAGGAGCCCTGGGCCTCCTCTTCACAAGGTGCAGCAGCCCAGGTGCCTCAGCTTCTCCTCACAGCCCCAAAGCCCATCCTGTCAGTCCTGCAGAGCCTCTGCAGCCTCTCCTCCTACTTGCCCACAACAGGGAGCCCCACAGCCAGACACAGCAACCCAGATATGCCCCACTGGCCTGGGGTGCCTCTGGCAAGGGAGCAGCAGGAGGCACTGCAGGAGCCTGCAGACAATTCCTGAAGCACTTGGAGGATGATCCTGCTCCCCAAGGGACGTTCCCATGATGCCAAGTGAGGAACTGAAATGGGGAGTGGGGCCAGAGAGGAAAGGGCAACCAGGGATGAGCTGTTTGCAGAGGAGGGAACAGGGGTGGGCAACAGGAAGAAATTTGTACCAGGGAAGAGGAAAGAAAGCCAAGGTGAAGCAAAGGAAATGTTCAGGGCAGTTTGGGGGTGGCCGCCAGGCAGCCCTGGTTCTGAGCAACAACGTCTGCAGTGGCACAGCAAACTCCCAGCTCATGGGAACAAACTTTCTGGCTGACTGCAGAGGCCACCACAAACCTGAGGGGTTTCCCTGCTGTGCCCCAGCCCTTCCTGGCCCCAGGGGCTGCTGGCATTTGTGCTCCCTCAGGTTCATCTCCCCACACCAACAGCATGGGGGTGCTCAGGCCTGCTCTGGGCAGGGCAAACAGGGGCTCCTGAGGCAGTGCTGCCGTGTCTGTGCCTGCAAGGCTGCGGCAGCTGTGTGAGCTGGGGGAGAGGCCAGGGCTGCAGAGGGGGGATGTTGTTGGCAGGTGCATGAGGAGGCTGTGGGACGCTGCCCTGGGGTGTCCAGCGCAGTGGGGATGGATCAGGCCCTGCTCTGCTGCTCCTTCCCGTGTGCCCCAGGGCCCTTGCAGAGCCCCAGCCGTGCTGTTTGCCCCCAGCCTGCCCACGGCCAGCCTGGGGCTGCTCCCGAAGCTTTTCTCTGCTGAGCATTGGCCTGGGCAATGTGTTCTGGAGAGAGCCTGGGCAAGGAGCCTGGAGCCCCCAGGCCCTGGGCTGAGGCCTCAGCGCTGCTGTGCCAGCAGTGCCCATGGGCTGTCCCTGCTGCAGCCCCGGCACTGCCACCCCCCAGCCCTGTGCCCGGCCCCAAGAGCACTCAGGCCCTACAGCAACACCAGGGCCAGGAGGGCAGCGGGGCAGGGCCACGGCAGCAGCACTGGCAGCACCAAGTGCTGCTGCTGCTTGGCACAGCTGCTGTGCCAGCACTGATCTGCCCCCAGCTCTGCACACAGACATTGCTGCTGCAGCTGCAGAGAAGGGAACCAAAGGGGCATCTCTGCAGAGAACTTGGCTAAGAGATCCTTGAGTTCCTTTAAACCCACCAAGAGCACAGCCCCTCATTAACACAGTCTGTGGCCACAGGGAAGGTGGAGAGAAAGAAAATGAGAAATGGCATAGACAATAACATTTCTTTGTGGACAAGATTAAAAAAGTAAAACCAATAGAAAAGTACCCCGAAAATGAAACCAACAATAATTATCAAAGATGATTTTTATTTAAAGTGATTTCCAAAAACTGGCGGCAGATAAATGTTCCTGAAACCATCCAGTGATCAGTCTCCACACTGCAGCCTTGAGCTCCTGGTTCATCAGGCTGTAGATGAGGGGGTTCAGGGCTGGAGGCACCACCGAGTACAGAACTGACAGGGACAGATCCAGGGATGGGGAGGACATGGAGGGGGGCTTCAGGTAGGCAAACACTGCAGTGCTGACAAACAAGGAGAGCACAGCCAGGTGAGGGAGGCAGGTGGAAAAGGCTTTGTGCCGTCCCTGCTCAGAGGGGATCCTCAGCACAGCCCTGAAGATCTGCACATTGGAGAAAACAATGAACACAAAACAACCAAATACCAAACAGGAACTAACAGCAATGAGCACAAGTTCCCTGAGTTTGGAGTGTGTGCAGGAGAGTTTGAGGATCTGGGGAACTTCACAGAAGAACTGGCCCAGGGCATTGCCATGGCACAGGGGCAGGGAAAATGTATTGGCTGTGTGCATGAGAGCATTGAGAAAGGCACTGGCCCAGGCAGCTGCTGCCATGTGGGCACAAGCTCTGCTGCCCAGGAGGGTCCTGTAGTGCAGGGGTTTGCAGATGGACACGTAGCGGTCATAGCACATGATGGTCAGCAGAGAAAGCTCTGCTACAATGAAGAACAGAAAGAAAAACATCTGTGCAGCACATGCTGTGTAGGAGGTGTTCCTGGTGTCCCAGAGGGAATTGTGCATGGCTTTGGGGACAGTGGTGCAGATGCAGCCCAGGTCGGTGAGGGCCAGGTTGAGCAGGAAGAAGAACATGGGGCTGTGCAGGTGGTGGCCGCAGGCTACGGCACTGATGATGAGGCCGTTGCCCAGGAGGGCAGCCAGGGAGATGCCCAGGAAAAGGCAGAAGTGCAGGAGCTGCAGCTGCCGCCTGTCTGCCAATGCCAGCAGGAGGAAGTGGCTGATGGAGCTGCTGTTGGACATTTTCTGTCTCTGGACACAGGGACCTGATCAAGGAGGACACAGTCACAAGTCAGGGCAGACTTTGCTGAGCAATGTCCAAGTCCTTTCTCCCAGCCCTGTCCCTGCTGCTCTGTGCCACTCAATTCTCCTTTTCTCAGAGCCCTTCCTTCAGCCCCGTGCCTGGAGCTCTGCTGGGATCTGGCCCCGTTGCTGTGACCAGCAGGAGCTCTGCCCATGGACACCCAGGGGTCAGCTCTGCTCTGCAGCAGTGGGGTCATGGGAACAGGGACAGGGGCCAGTCCTGGGGTTGGACTTCATCAGCCCAAAGTGCTCCTGAGGCAGAGGAGCTTGGCAGCATCTCCTGTGCCAGGGTTAAGGAACAGGGATGGCCAAAGGCAGTTTGAGAGGGTTTCCTGCTGTGCCCAGGGAGATCAGAGAGAATTGTGCAAGGCAAGAGCATTGGCTGTAACTCAGTGAAGGGTGAGGGGAGCTGCTCTGTCGCTCCATCTGTCCCCAGCTGCCCTTTCTGAGATCCAGGGCAGTCACTGTGCTCCCCTGAAAATCAGCCTGACACAGCTGAGAGCAGAGGGAGCCAGAGCAGAGCAAAGTAGCTCAGCCTTTCTCAGAGTCTCAGCTCCAGCCCTGGCCAAGGACACTCCTGTCCCCCAGTGTCCCCTGGAGGCAGCTCACAGCTTGGATGGCATCCCCAGGACACACCAAGGGTCCTGTCCATGGCACTGCTGGAGGAGAGTCAGCTCATTCCCAGCCTGCCAGCCTGCCCTGCCCAGAGCTGCCCAGGCAGAGGGAGCTGGGACACCCCATTTGCATTGTCCTGGCATGGGGATCTGTAAACAAAGTAATCCTGGAATAGTTTGGTTTGGAGAGGACTTTCAATATCCCAGCCCAGCTTGGTGGCACTTTCCCCCCACTGCCTGCCCAGGGCTCTGCTGCCTGGAGCTGCCCCTGCCTGCAGCTGCTTCCCTGTGCCCAGGGCTGGGCCCTGCCAGTGCTGCCAGAGCCCAGCCCAGTCCTGGGGGCTCAGCTCTGCCCTGCACACCCCTCCCAGCTCAGGCACTGCCCAGGAGCAGCTCTGCCTCTGCAGGCTCTGATGGCAACGTCAGAGCAACCCTGAGGAGGCTGGAAAACCAACACTGGTGCTGCCTGCAAGGGACCCTCTGCTGATTTCTGTCACTGCTTGGTTTATTAAAATCTGAGAGAAAATTGGTTTGTATTTCACAACCTGACCTGAGAGATGAATATCTATGTGCAATTTCCCATCCAGGCAACACAGAGCAGTAGATTAAAAAGCAGGATTTTCCCTTTTATGTAGCCTCAGCCTCACTGTGCTCCCTGTGTAATCTACTTGGAAATGTTCGGCTGTCAAATGTCCTGCTGGGAGTAGTCCTGAACAATGCAGCATCCTCACCACACAAGGAGAACACTTCCATGCTTTAACAGCTGTCTCCTTCCACCCAGATCTTGTCCCCAGTGCTGTGAGCAGGTCCCAGGGCTGGCTGAGAGCTGTGCCTGCCAGGCAGCAGAGTCCCTGCCCCAGCACAGCACCCTGGGCTGCAGGACCCTGCTCTGCAGGACAGCCCTGGGCACCCCTGGCTGCTCCAAACAAGAGAGAATCAGAGAATGTACTCACAGAGTCTGTAGGCATTGGGATGTTCCAGCTTGAGGAGATCCCTGCAGGAGCTGCAGCTGCATTGTCCTGCAGCCAGAGGTTCCTGTGCCAAGGGCTGGCAGTGATTCTCCCCCAGTCACTTCTCAGCCCCTTCCCAGGCCTGAGGGATTGAAGCTCTCTGTGCCTGTGTGCTGTGCCCGGGGTGGCTGCAGGCAGTGCCCCAGCCCTGCTGGGCTGGGAGAAGAGCTGCTCAGCCGTAAGCAGGGCTAACTCCCACTCAGCTCCAAAGTGATCCTGTGCTGGAAAAAGCAGGACTCTTGCTGCACAAGCATCTAGGCTTGTTGAAAACAGAAGCAAACACGAGAACTTCTCTGCAGAGTGCCTCAACAGAGCAGCAGCACCTACACGGCGAGAAGAAACTACCTGACGCTTCCTGCTCTCTCTACAGCTCTCGCTTGCAGACAGGGCATGTTTGGCGTGGATCTAGCCCCGGGAGCTGTGCACTGTGCTGGGGAACTGCTACAAGTCTGCCTGAAGCTCCTCCTGCAGCCTGCAGCTCTGAGGGCTTCTGCCTGGAACTCCCCGCCACCACCTGCTTCCACCGGGCTGTTCTTGCTTTCAACAGACTTCCACGGCTGCCTCGCGCTTCTGGGCACAGCCAGCATTGTGTCCTGAGGACGCTGCCTTCTCTGCGCTGAACGCTGCTCTCTCGGCAAAACAGCAGCTTCTCGTTCCTGTCAGCTCTGCTATGGAAAAGCAGCAAAGAGCCAGCAGAGCTTCTGCTTGTGCTGCCGCAAGCAGGGCTAACTCCCACTTAGTTCCAAAGTGATCCTGTGCTGGAAAAAGCAGGACTCTTGCTGCACAAGCCTCTTGGCTTGTTGAAAACAGAAGCAAACACGAGAACTTCTCTGCAGAGTGCCTTAACAGAGCAGCAGCACGTACACGGCGAGAAGAGACTTCCTGACGCTTCCTGCTCTCAGGACAGCTCTTGCTTGCAGCCAGGGCATGTTTGGCGTGGATCTAGCCCCGGGAGCTGTGCACTGTGCTGGGGAACTGCTACAAGTCTGCCTGAAGCTCCTCCTGTAACCCGCAGCCCTGAGAGCTTCTGCCTGGAACTCCCCGCCACCACCTGCTGCCACCGAGCTGTTCTTGCTTTCAACAGACTTCCACAGCTGCCTCTTGCTTCTACAAACAGCCAGCATTGTGTCCTGAGGACGCTGCCTTCTCCGCGCTGAACGCTGCTCTCTCGGCAAAACAGCAGCTTCTCGTTCCTGTCAGCTGTGCTATGGAAAAACAGCAAAGAGCCAGCAGAGCTTCTGCTTGTGCTGCCGCAAGCAGGGCTAACTCCCACTTAGCTCCAAAGTTATCCTGTGCTGGAAAAAGCAGGACTCTTGCTGCACAAGTGTCTTGGCTTGTTGAAAACAGAAGCAAACATGAGAACTTCTCTGCAGAGTGCCTTAACAGAGCAGCAGCACGTACACGGCGAGAAGAGACTTCCTGACGCTTCCTGCTCTCAGGACAGCTCTCACTTGCAGCCAGGGCATGTTTTGCATGGATCTAGCCCCGGGAGCTAGAACATGACCTGCTCCAAAGGCAGCATCGCCCACTGCGCTTGGAAGAGGCAGCGCGGGCGGGGAGGGTCTGGAATCCCCCCCAAAAGTGTGTCGTCCGGGGCACAGCCAATAACTGGCACCACCTTCCCCGAGCAGAGCTGGGGTGTGGAGTCTGGGAACCGCTCCCTGACGACCGCCGCCGCCCATGCATGCCCAGCAGGCAGTGCAGAGGCAGAGGCAGCTGGGGCCTCTCCCTTCAGGGCGGGGGGCGGTGGCGAAGCTGGCCGCCTCACTCTTGCAGCACCTGGACCGCTCAGCACCAACGCTCCGCAGGTCGGACAAAGAGCAGTCGTCGACTTTGACTCAGACAGAGGCGGGGACCCAATTAGGGAGTCCTTGGAGCCCTCTAGCGCCGGGAAGGCATGGAGGGAAGCCAAATCCCCCGCTCGCCTGCCGCGCGGAATCAGCGGGCTGGGAGCTGAATCCACCCCGAGGGAGCCAGAGTCGCAATCTGGGACAGAAACACCTCCCAGCGCACCGTCATCAGCAGGGGGAGAGACCTCTGTCTCACACAGAGACTCAAAATCCAACTCAAGTCCCCTCATCTTGGCTTCCGAGAGGACCTCAGCATCCTCCCCCACCTCCCCATCTGTTTCCAAGATGGGCAGTTCTCCCTGGGAACTCCGCTCTTCTGCAGAAGCCTGAGTGCTGACAAAGTCAAGCTCCCGCAAAAACCTATTAAACTTCTTCCAATGTAACAGAAGTTCTGCTACATCCACAGTACAGGTAATAGAGAGAGCTGCTACCAGGTGATCCCCCACACGAGCTCACACGTCCTTAGAGAATGCCTCCTCAGGGACTGGAAAGAAACCCTGATCTCTGGCCCACAAAAACAACCTATCAAGGGCCACCGGGGAGAGGTAGACTGAGCCTTTCTGCTCCATGAGATCTTTCCAGATCTCCAAGACCAGAGAATGCTTGAGAGAAAGCACAGGGAGTGCCATTATCACAAAAACTGCAGGCAAAGTGCCAAACAGCCCACGGTCACCGACTCAAAGCAAGGAGTGGAGGGGAAAGGAACTATAAGATCTCACCCTCGGTTCACAAACACTCGGTGGTCACCAAATGTCGCACACGACACAAAGAACCAACATGCACACGTTGCGATGTCCAAGGCAGAAAAGAGGGCGATTTATTTACAGCTTCAACATTTATCGAATTCCAGCAGTGACCAGGGATTGGAGGAAGAAAATCTTCTTCAACCACACTGGAGAACTCAACAGTCCATCAACAGTCTCCTCCTTATGAAAAGAATGTAAACATTGTTAGATTTTACAATAACAAGAAGGTTCTTTATATAAAATTGTATCTGACTCCATTACAAAAGGTAAGCACAGAAGGCTAAAAGTAAGACTTTAGAAAACTCAAAGAGACAAAGGAGAGCAGCAAAAACCCAGACAACATACAACCTATGCAATACATAAACTGCAAGAGAGAACTAAAGAATTTCCATCCTAAAGATACTGGTTAAATGTTGCTTTACAAAAGGAAGCAGTGCTTTTTGTACTGGACGACTTGCAGCAAACTTTTCTCTTTTAATTCAGAGAGACTAGAAAGATCAGTGTAATAAAATAACCATTTTTTTTTTTCTTTCTCCTCAAGCAGCAAGAAATTTGGCATTCTGATTGCAAACGCCCTTAGAGGAACCCTGGGTGCACCACACGCAGTGGTGGTGGGTAGGTGGCAAAATCCGTGATGTTTTTTTTTTCCTTAGGGTTTCCATCCCCAGGAAGTGAAAACTCTGCTAATGAAACAGAAGAGTTTTTCAAGAGGAAATGCATGACAAGCCCTTGTTCAGGGCTCCCATGCAGGGAAGGATATTTCAGCAGCCCTTGAGCTGTGAAGTGCTGTAGCTTCGCGTGACTCTCTCCCTGGCCCAGCTGGTATGCTTGGGCCACCCAGCTGCTCTGTCACGCTGCCACACACCTGTTTTGTGGGACTTGGCTCAGAAGACAGTCTAAACTTACGCTGTAATGGCTGTGGTGTTGAAAGAGGGGTCTCTCAGGCACGTTAAGATTTAGAGGGTTTATTCAGGGGTAACGGGGTTCCATGCCCTCTGTCCAGTGCCACTGGAGAGGCCCCGGGCAGGGGTTGCAGGGGGGTTTTGTACAGGACAGGTCGAAGGGCGGGTACATAATCTACAAACCAATAAAACAGCTCTACCTAATACATTTCAGCAAAATTACCTAAACACTAACAAATCACAGCAAGTTTGGGAGTGGT
Organism: Phylloscopus whistleri; assembly: GCA_017589585.1. Taxonomy (NCBI): domain Eukaryota; kingdom Metazoa; phylum Chordata; class Aves; order Passeriformes; family Phylloscopidae; genus Phylloscopus; species Phylloscopus whistleri. Next base: position 576,696 of record JADMLD010000740.1, read on the forward strand.
CTCTGAGGGCCCAGTGGTCCAACTCCGAGACCTTGATAGTTACCAAGCAGACGTTCCGTTGTCCCAGTAACCATATCAATCCTAACAAAGTAGCATCTAAGACAATGGGCTTCTTCAGGGTAGCACTATCCTAACTTTGCAATTAAAACAAAAGCATATTCAATTAAAACAAAAGCATATTCATAACTAAAGCTTAACAAGCGTTTCTCTCGCATCCACAAAGTGCCATGGCCAGCTGGCAAATGAAGATGTTCACCAGGACTGAAACCAGAGCTTGGGAAGTGTAACCACAGCCCTGCAGGTAGTTAAAGACTTGTGCCTTCAGCACGATGCTTTCTCCCAGATATATGGACAGGTACATGCCATTGGCACCCACTGGACACGTCCCATGTAGCTTCCTGTGATGGATGGGGCCACTTGCTTCCAGCCCACATCAGCACCCTCGGTCTAGGAGCTGCTACTAGTTCCTCCTCCCCTCTGGAGACAATTTGCTTTTGCAGTGGGAGAGGTAAATGGTGATGGTGATGATGATGATGATGGTGGTGGTGATGCTCATGGCAGTTACTTTCTTTCTTTACCTGATTACTTACTTCTGTCTTCTGTTTTGCAGGTTGTGTTGAACACAGCAGTCTACACATCTGTATTCTTGTGATTGCCCTTAAGCCTACAGGCTTTTTAGAAGGGTGAAGAGCTTCAGAGAAGCTGACAGTACTCCTGTCATCAGCTGGCAGCCATCAATGGAATGCTTTAACCACAACCTAATGGAGCAGCTTGGATCATAAACAAGCTGTCTGGATACCTACAAGTTCTTCTCAAAGAAAACTGTTTTCTTTGCATCTGTGCACAACCTGCTCTTCTTTCAATCTTCAGAGCACCAAAATCATGCATGACATTTTCACCAAAACATCCCCCAAAGTCTGGCTTGAGAAATACAAAGTCTTGCCCCCCCCAAGCAGGGCCTATTTCTTTTTCCCCGTACAACACATGTTGGCCACAAGAACTACAAAGCTTGTGGCTTTAGCACATTTCCCCCAAATCAATGGCTACAGTGTGATGAAAAGAACGAGCTTCTGGCTGCTCAAAACAAGAGCTTTATTTCCACCTGTTAAACAACATCTCTGTCAAGCAGAGCCCAGCACAGAAGAGCAGACAGACTAGATTTAAATCAATCAAAACTTTATTTATAACTGAATTCAGCAAAAATGAAACTATAGACAGGAAGAACTATATACATAAAGAACTATATACATAAAGAAACAAATCTCTACACTGCCTATTGTCCAAGATCCATCTGAGTCTGTCCTGAGAAGCACTCATAAATAAATGGGATGGTATATTTCTGGACCAAGGATGTCTCTGCAGACTGGGCACATGGGAGAAGTCTCAAGGGCAATAGGGAGGCATCTACTGCAGAAGACATGACCACACAGGGTTGATATAAGTTGTCGTCCACCTTGCATGATCTGGAAGAAAGAAAACAACAACATGTATTGGGAGGAATGAATTTGAGTTTGCTGCTCCATTAGAACCAAGCAAATGAGATTTTAGAGCGCCTGGAATCAGAATCATGAGGGACCCACAGATCTGCCAGTGCCATCTTGGCAAGGGCTTCTCCTTCTACCTTCACCACCAAGAAGTGACTTGTGGAGCTTCCCAGCAAGGGCTGTGCTTCCAGCCAGCTGCCCACAGCATCCCCCATCAGCCAGCTGACTGGTGCAGCTCCCATTCCAGCTTCCCCCTCCTCCCACAAAGCAGAAAGGATGACAGCAAGTGGATCCTTACCTCGGAGTAATCATCCATGCAAATCGGACACCTGATAACAACTCCTGCCTGTGCACTAGAGGAAACAGAACCAGAAGGAAGGTGTAGCTGTTAATATCACCCCACTTCAATGGTTATTGGTACATAAAATCTCACCTCATCATGCAATTGCACTGACTAGCCATGACACATTTCCTTTGAAGAAGCCTGCTGTCTTGAAGTCTCTGTTTGCTGTGTGTAATGAGGAATTGGGGTCTCCCTGCCCTGAGGGGAAGAGTGTCCTGGTTTTCACTGGGAGAAAGGTGCAGTCAGTCACCTTGCTCTGGGATTTGAAATAACAGCAGTCTCTAGCACTGCCCACTTGGTGTGTGGCAAAGTTAACTTCCAGCAGGTCGTCAGTAACAGCTTTGTAACTACAGCATCCCGCTGTCCTCTGGGAACTATTCACCCCAGAATATTCACTCCAGGACCCAGTTCTAAACTGCAGAAAAATGTGGCTGTGGCAAGATCCAGCCCAGGAAAGAGCCTTTGGTCAATGTGAAATGCTGCAGCACTGAGCTCCTTCAGCCTTACCTAAACAGAGCAGTTACATTCTGTAACTGAGAAGCTTGAGACTGAAGGAACAAAGTATTCCTTTTTTATATTAACCTAGTGGTGGGATTTGTTCACCTACAGACTTAACAACCAAAACTTAAACATCTACAAATTCATTGGCAAAATGCACTATGGTTTAGAACAGTAAAAGCCCTTGAGATGGCATATTGAAGACCTGACACCTCAAAGTTCCATGCTCAAGTTCTCTCCTTCATTGCCTTTTCAAAAAGCTCAAAACACACCAGCTTGATTAAAAACTGTGTTTGCCCCCACTCCAAAAACCACTTTAGAAAACCTTAGACCATAATTTTCATATTCTTTGTCTTCCCTAGTGACACTGACACATGGTTTGATTTAATCAGATGTATTGCATCTTTCTTATCCTGATGGAGTGCTCCTACAGAAGGACTTTCCTGTTTCTCTGCAGAATGGGGATTTGACTGTGCAGGCACCCAACTTGAACTGCAAGATCTCCATCACAGAAGCAAACAAATCAGGGCTTGTGACATCCAGCACTGGCTATAAAAGCATGACCTCCACAACTGCCTGTGTGCAAGATTACCTTGGGAAGAAGGGCTCCAGCTCCCAGGAGAACAGCAGCCAGCTGGCACCATCCCAGCAGGGAATTTCTGCTGGAATCTGCCCGGCTGCAGCCTGCTGGCCACATGATGCTAGTCTCATGGAGAACAATGGAAGCATTTCCATAGCTAACATCAATACTGGAGCTTGTCAGAAAAAGCCAATGCAACACTGAGCTATGACCTGTGACCAATCCCCCTTCCTTGCCACATCCCCACACTTGTCTCTAAGGTTCTGTGCAACGTTGCACATCTGCCTTGGGCTGCCTTTTTCTCCCAAATGCAAATGGTATAATTTGATCATGATGCAACACGGGAGAAGGAGGGAAATAAGTAGAATGGGAATTATGGGAAGGCTTCAAAGATAAAGCAGGCATAGCTGAATAACTTAGTCCTACACAGAAAAGAAAAAAAGAGGCACAAAATTCAGTGTTTGGTAGGGCATGAGCCATACGTACCCTGCACTTTCAGTGTCCTCCTCCTCTGATCCCTGTTCTGCAGGGGCTGAGTCAGCCACAGGTGCATCATTAGCTCCTGTTCCATTGCCAGAGCCATCCACCTGTTCCTGGCTGTTCAGTGTAACATTTCTCCTTTCTTGTCCATACACTGCAATTTAATTTTCAGAAGTCAGATCTATTGATTCTCTCTCTCCCTGGAGCTACCCTTGAAATTAGTTCTATAAATAGTCATTTATGGTTCCTATTTTAAATGGAGTCTATTCAGCTGGGTTAAAAACAATCTTAGGCAAACTACTTTCCCAAATAGTAAGGCTGAACCCTTCTAGACATTGTGACTACTCTGCTACAGTTCAACACAAAACATTTGCTCTATTGCTCTGTTAAAGCACTGTCCTTTGCCTTTTGCTAAAGGCAGTTTCAATCCCTGCTGCCTGAGTTTCTTGAAAATGGAAAAAAAACCCAAAACACCAACTCCCCACACACACACACACAATTACATTTAGGACAATTCCATTACCAACTGTAAAACATCAGCTCACCTTCAAGAAGCTTCCATTGATGCACATGGGAAGGGAGAGAAAAGAAGATACAGTTAGATTTGGTGAGCCCCCCTGTGCTGCATGCTAACCTCAGCTCAGAAAGCAGTTAAAGCAGAGGAGGTGAGGAAGGGTAGGGTATCACCCTCCAAGTTTGGTTAAGAACATTAAAATCAGTAGGACAAAGAGCTGCTGTCCTGAAAACAAAAAAGTGGTGATCCTGCTCTCATTGTTGCAACAGGGTAGAAACAGAGGCAGCTTAGGAACCACCTGAACACCCTCCTCCCTCCCCCCATGTTTATGTTCCCTGATTCAGTTTGGCTTGGAGCTGCTTCTTTCTCCCTCTTTCCTCTGCAGAGAAACTTCAAATGTGATATCCATGAACACTCAGTAGAAGGTGAACTGCTGCTGAAGAAAGGAAACCACAACAGGTATTGGGAGTAAAGAATTCCAGTTTGCTGCTCTATGGGGACAAGGCAAACAGAACTTGGAAGATGGGCAGTCTGTCACTAGTCACACTAGCTTGTGCTAGATCTACAAGCAATACCCAGATGTGCCAGTGCCATCCTGGCAAGGGCTTCTCCCTCTACAGACACCACCAAGGAGAGACTTGGAGGAATGTGCAAGTTGGAGCTTCCCAGCAAGGGCTGTGCTTCCAGCCAGCTGCCCAGAGCACCCACTTAAGACAACTGAGTTGTGCAGCATCCCCTCGTTCCCTCCCCTTGCACAAAGCAGAGAGGAGAAGAACATGTGGATCCTCACCTCTGAGTCTTCATCCTCACTAGCTGGAGGATTGGCAGGACCTGCTGGCTGTGCACTAGGGAGAACAGAACCAGAAAGAACATGCAGCCATTAATTTCACTAGTTAATGCCACTGTCCATCAAGGGTTATCAAGATATATATTGTAAAAAATTGAAACATCTCCTATTCTGATTTAGCAAGATCCCAGCCCAACAACACAATCATTCCAAAAACTTGTATGTACTGCAGTGCAACTCAGGCCATTCTCTAAGAAGCATGCAATAATGTTGAAGAGAGGAGTAGGGTTTCTTCTGGACTTTGATGTTTGCTTTTCTTAAGTTAGTTGGTTCTCTTTCAGGCAGGTCACTATATGCCAAGTCACATTTTTTTCACACAGAATCAAGCAGACCCCAAAAGCTTGGGAAAAAATATTTCTACTGTATAGTAGAAATTCGACTTTGAAGAGACATTTTCTCTTCCATACTTATCATTATCTCTTTGTTCCTCTTCATCGTTCCTCATCACGAGCACAGCTCTGACGAAACGTGGCTGTCGCTGCAAATCCCACCACTGTGGCTACGGAGTAGGAATGGAGGCAGCTTAGGAACCACCTGAACACCCTCCTCCCTGCTCCCCCTGTTTCAGTTCCCTAACTGGACTCGGGCTGGAGGTGTGGATCCTTACCTCTGAGTAATGATGCATTCGAAATCGAGCAACGTACACCCTGTCTGGCCATCTGCTAAAGAGATCAGAACCAGAAGTACAGGTAGCATTAATTTCACTAGGCACCAAGAATTACTGAACCATAAACTGTCAGAAACTGAAACATTCCCTCTTCTGATTTAGCAACATCCCAGCCCAGCAACACACTCATTCCCAGAGCTTTTATGTACTGCAAGCATTTCAGTAGATCTCAAGCCTTATTTAAGAAACACTTAATAATGGCTTCATGAACAGAGAAGAATGGCTTTTGCTGGATTTTGCTGCTTCGTTTTTACATTACTTCTGTTCAGGACACTGTGTTCCAGGTCTGATGTTTTGCCACAGAATCAAACAGAACTCAAAAGCTTGGCAAAAAAACTGGGTTGACCATAGATCAGAAATTAGAGAGACAGTTTCTCTCTCACATACCCTTGATTATCTCTTGGTTCCTCTTCAGCATCCCTTGCTGATAGCTCAGCTGTATCCTCCACTGTTCTGAAAAAATGTGGGGGCTCCCAGTCCTGCAGTGGGATAGAAATGGAGGCACTTAGGAACCACCTGAACACCAGTCTCCCTGCTCCCCCTGTTTCAGTGCCCTGATTCAATTTGGCCTGGAGCGGTTTCTTTCCCTCTTTCTCCCACAAAAGAGCAAATTCTGTTGTCACAGCCCTAAACATTTCATGCTGGATGAACAAATCAACATGTGGATCCTCACCTCTGAGTCCTCATCCTCCCTGCTGGGAGTACTGGCAGGACCTGCTGGCCATGGACTAGAGAGAACAGAACCAGAAAGAACATGCAGCCATTAATTTCACTGTGAACCAAGAGTTACCAGTACACAAAATGTCAGTCATTGAAACACTCCTTATTCTGATTTTGCAATGATTGTGTTGCATCCCAGCAACACAATCATTACAAGAATTTTCGTGTACTGCAAGGATTTCAGCATGTGTGAAGCCATTCTGCTAAACGGTTTTATGAACAGAGGAGAAAGGTTTCTGCTGGATTTAGCAGGTTGGGTTGGGTGGTGGTTTTTTTGTTTGTTTGTGGGGTTTTGGTGTTTTTTGGGGTTTGTTGTTGTTGTTGTTTTTGGTTTTGGTTTTGGTTTTGGTTTGGTTTGGTTTTTCTACTTTTCCAGACAGGCCACTTTATTCCAGGTCTGAAGTGTTTTGCACAGAATCAAGAAGAACCCAAAAGCTTAGCAAAAAATTGTTTTTACCATCTATCAGAAACTAGAGTTTAGAGAGACTTTCTTTCTTGCATACCCATCAATATCTCTTGGTTCCTCTTGATCATCTCTTGCCAGTAGATCAGATGAATTCTCTGCTGCACTGGAAACATGTGGGTGCTGCTGGTTTTCCTCCCTATCCTGCAGTGGGGTAGAAATGGAGACAGATTAGGAACCACCTGAACTCCTTCCTCCCCGGTTTCAGGTCCCTAACTGGATTTGGGCCTGGAGCTGTTTCTTTCCCTCTTTCTCCCTCAAAAGGGAAACTTCAAATGTTATATACATAAACACTCAGCTGCAGGTGAACTGCTGCTGAAGAAAGGAAACCACAACAGGTATTGGGAGTAAAGAATTCCAGTTTGCTGCTCTATGGGCACAAGGCAAACAGAACTTGGAAGATGTCACTCAGTGCTAGATCTACAAGCAGTACCCAGATGTGCCAGTGCCATCCTGGCAAGGGCTTCTCCCTCTACAGATACCACCAAGGAGAGACTTGGAGGAATGTGCAAGTTGGAGCTTCCCAGCAAGGGCTGTGCTTCCTGCCAGCTGCCCAGAGCACCCACTTAAGACAACTGAGTTGTGCAGCACCCCCCCGTCCCCTCCCCTCCCCCAAAGCAGAGAGGAGAAGAACATGTGGATCCTCACCTCTGAATCCTCATCTGACCAATATGGAAGATCGAAATCAAATGTTAGCCAATCACTAGAGAGAACAGAACAAGAAGAACATGCACCCATTTAAACATGCAGCCATTTATTTCACTGGGCACCAAGGGTTACCAACAAAAAATTGTTGGTACTTAAAACACCCCCTATTTTAATTTAGTAATATCTCAGCCCAGCAACACAATCATTCCCAGAGCTTTTACATACTGCAAGTGTTTCAAGCCATACTGAGGAAACATTCAGTAATGGCTTCATGCACAGAGAAGAAGGGTTTCTACTAGATTTTATTTGCTTGTTTTGTTTTTGGTTTTGTTTTTTTTTAATTACTTCTCTTTTTGTCTGGCCACTCTATTCCAATTCTGAAGTTTTGGCACAGAATCAAGCAGAACCCAAAAGCTTGGCAAAAAACTCTTTCTGCTATTCATCAGAAATTAGATTTGAGAGAGTCAATTGGTCTGTCACATACTCATCAATATCTCTTGATTCTTCTTCATCATCCCTTGCCAGTGGCTCAGCTGAAGTCTCTGATGCTCTGAAAAGATGTGGCTGCTGCTGGCTCTGCTCCCTGTCCTGAAACAGGGTAGAAATGGAGGCTCTTAGGAACCACTTCAACATGCTACTCCTTGCTCCCCCATTTCAGTTTCCTAGTTGCATTTGGGTCTGGAGCTGATTCTTTTCCTCTTTCTCCCCAAACTGGCAAATTCTCTGTGATATCCAGAAATATTTTGTATTAGATTAACGGTGACTAAAGAAAGAACCAACCCCAAACCCGCTCCTGCTTTTGATGGAACTGGAGCTGGGTCATGCAGGTTCTGTTGTAAAGTTCGAGGCCTTTCCTTTGCAAAGGCTCAAGAATAATGCTGTCAGGAGGTACCTTTATGCTATGCCTACTGCAGATTCTGCTTTGCATGGCAGCAGTGACATCCCAAAACTGATGGGATGAACTACACTTTGGGCTGGATCGAGGACTATTCTTTCAAATTGCAGGGGAAATGAAAAGAAAAATAATTGACTTTTTAAAAGACTTCTTGGAGTCATAAAATACAACTAGTTTGCACCCCAGTCAGCTGCAGTTGCATTTGGCACCTCAGTGACAGGAGAACCTCGATGTTGCAGCAAAAACACTTCATACTTGGGAAGTCAACTACTTCCTGTCCTCTCCCTTGCTTTTTTCTTTAAATCGCTGAAGGAACAAGCTCCTCAAGATCACTCTTCCACTCTCTTCAAGTGATACTCAGAGAGATAGTTAGATGCCAGAAGACAGGCCCGGGAGCTCAAGAGAAACTAATTTGACTGCAAGATGGAGAGGAGTGTGCCAGCCACTACTTACCACAGCAGACTCATCATCACTGATAATGATGACTTCAGGCTCAGAAGATTCGCCTGTGGGTCCTATGATGTCTTCACCTGTGAGACCTATGATGACTTCACCTGTGAGATCTCTGACTTCATCGCCTGTGAGATTGATGACTTCTTCACCAGCTGAAAAAGAGAACATCAGAGTCAAGATCAGAGCTTGCAGAGGAATGAAATGGGCTGCCAGTGTGGAGCAGGCTGTGGTTGGATTCACCGTGCCCTCAGGTTTAGGAACGTGTCCAACATTTTACTCAAGCTTTGCCCTCAGCAGTCCACAGCCCTGTCCTCTGAAGGGGCAGCACAAGAGGAAAAGCAGCTGAGCTCCTCACAAGTTCTTTTGGATGACAACGGCTTATGGGAAGTTCACATCAACAGACGATTCATCTCACACAGGGGAATGTTTAGCGCACAGGAGAAAACAAAACAGCCAACACTAGAGGGGATCCTAATTTTATAGTACCATGCTGTACATGTTCCCCTGAAGGATGGGCCACAGTTAATGACAAATTTTCCTTATCTTTGTCCAGCTTGGAAGATCCCAAACTCAGCTTGCCACCCTTCCCTGTGGTAGCTGCAGTGACTGCCAGCTCATCAGAACACACGTTGAGGTGTTTGAGCGGCACTTGAGGACCTTTGCTACACAGCTCATCTCCCACTAGCGGCCAATGTATCGAGCTCAGTAACAAACCGAAACAGTTGTCAGAAGGTTTGTTGCTTAGGGATGCCACACCAGCTTCTCCCCCAAGCCCAAGGTTTCCCTTCCTCCCCACTAAAGGGCCTAGAAACCGGCAAAAGCACATGGCCAGCAGGTCCTCCCCCTCCAGAAGCAGTTTCTGTTCTTACCAGGCTCAGTAGCAGGTGGACCACTTTGCTCAAGGTCTGTTGCCTCTGTCTGTGAAGTTCCACCTGCACTGGAGGGCAGCAGCCTGCTCCGTTTCTGAGCTGGTCTGGAATCAGCTGCTCCTCCAGGGCGCTTTCGCTGACAGAGAGCAAAGCCTTAGCATTTCCTGGGGCAGTGATATTAACACGGCCCTCTTTTTTTGCAATACCAATGACAGCACACAAGGATACAGGAAACACTCCTGCAAAGGCTGGATTATGCATCAAATGGTGCGATGGGCCGTTCCCACCTGAGCACATCACTGCAGGAAAAAGACATCACCCCTCATCTCTGACAAGCCACCTCCTCAAAAAGAGCCTGTCCCAATGGCTTGAAAATGAGGACACCAGTCCCAATTCTATCAGATTGCTGCTCACACTGTAGGCATTTCTGAACTTCTGATAATACCCACAGAGATTCAAAACCTTCAGTATTCCAGAACATGAAGTTACATGAAGTTTTCAAAGGCTTCTATTCCTATGCATTTGCTACAAACTCTTGAAATCCTTTCTAGAAGTATCTTGGTAAATGGTTCAAGAATCAGATTTGTATTGAGTAGCAAAGTACTTACTGAGCTCATGGTGTTTTGTGATCAAAACCCACCAGCAAAGTAAGTGGGACAAACACCAAAAAAGGAATGTCAGGGATGTGATCAATCCCTCAGGTTCCTTTCAGTAGCCCACTGCAGATTTTTCGGAGTGACAGAAAACTGCTCTTCCAAAACCTATCAGAAAAGTAGAGGGGAGATGATATCTGTTTGGGATGCCAGTTTTCTTGACCACCCCCATCCCTAAGGCTCCCATTCCCGGGTCTCCAGTTCCTGCCCAAAGCTAGAGGGGAAGTCCATGCCTTTGGCACTTGAGCCCATCCTGTAGCCCAGCCCCTCAGCATCAGGAGCCTTTCCAAGAAGAGTCTGCACTCACCTGTACTGTCAGTCCAGAGTTTGGCTGGCAAGTGTCAGCAAATCACTCTCTATTCCCACCTGGGATGGAGAAGATGGATGCTCTGCATCTGCTGCGCAGCAGAGAATCCATCAACTGGCTCAACAGACTCCATGGCAACAGAACCTTGGGGGCAGGAGTGCCCCTGGCAACCGGAGGCAACATTCCATGCCCAGCTAATGGGTGTCCGCTTTTGGAACCCATGGAGTTCCAGAACACCATGGAGACACCTCAACCCTCACCTGGTTCTGCTGCCACCCACTAGATCAGGGTGCTCAGGGCCCTGTCCAGCCTGAAGAGCTGAAGAGGTGCGGAAATTCATCCAATGCTGAAATAAGGATCTTTTCAGCTCATGAGGAAGATAATTTCTTACAACTATTCAGTTATTACAATTTTTGCTTTTATGTAACTGGCAAGGTGTTGAGTGTTTAAGAATGGGTGGGGATGACTTTCACAATCTTTTGAGTCCTGTGTCTGGGAATTGAGGCCAAGTCACTCTGGTCATCACATCCACATCCTTCATTTCTTATAGTCAGTGCTTTGAGACTGAGATGAGGTACTTAATTATTTAGATATTTGTGATGGTTTAATCACGTTCTATATTTCATTTGACTGGAAGAATATAAAGCAAAACAGGCCCATCTTTAAATTACAAAGATAGTTTATTAATACACACAAAAACAACAAAAAAAAGGGAAAAAAAACAACAACAACAACAAATGAAACTTCTAAAACATCTTTCTTTCTCTTTCTAAGTTTTTTACCTTTCTTCACTCAACATAAAAAGACATGACCTGCAACCTCAGCCAGTTTTACCATTTTAAAAATAACCTTCTATCAGTTCTTTTAGGAAAGGAGTCTCTCTGGGTTCTATATAGACATCCCATGCTCTACATCTGCGAGGATTTTAAAGGAACTCCTGCAAACTGCGAAATCCTACCCATTAGCAGCTCTCTCAACACTGCACATAGGCCATATTTGCTTATTGGGGTACTGCTTAAGGATGCCTCCTCTAGTATGACACAAAGATTCTCTTTTTCTATTTCCAAAATCATCTCAAGACCCAAAAACAAATCTCCTCTTTCTTTAGGAGCAAAAAGCTTCATATCACTTTTAACTAGAACCTTACATCCCCCCAAAAGCATTTATATGTTACAGGAAAAACTAGTTCCGTCTCTATAGTTTACCAGAAATGTCCAGCCAAAATTAGGCCACTCCTTTGTCCTTTTGCCTTAAAGTCCTTTTCACTCTCCTTTCACCGACTGTAGCTCCATGCTGTGTCTTTCTATTCGCTATATTTGTTCTTCTTCCGGAGAAAGATGATGTTTAGGAAAGTCCATCTGCTAACAACAAAGGGTTAAACTTTTCGGGCTGCCGGGCTGCCCACGTGGCTCTGCGGCGGGAAACTGAGTCGTTTAGAAGCCGTGCGCTGGTTTCTTCGGCTTGAAAAGAAGAGCAAGGGCGAAGGGGCACTCCGTCCGAGCTCTCCCTCTTCTCCATGCTGCCTGCTTCTCTGCGAGACAGCGGCTCCTAAAGCTCCGGCCCGGCCCGGCCCGGCTCCAGCAGCATCGGGGCCCGGCCCGGCCCGGCCCGGCCCGCCGCAGCCGCCCCGGGGTGGGGGGGCACCGAGGCCGGCCAGCCCGGCCGCTCCCTGTCCCCAGCCTGCCACACCGGAAGACAAAGAGACCGCTCCTCCCCCCACCCAGCCTTTTTAAGCATTTCGCCAAAAGTCGCAGCTTGTCTTCTACTGGATAAATTGCTTGTCAATCAAAAAAGCTGACCCCGATTGGAACAAAATTAGGCTTTTCCTAGCCTATGACAATATTAAATACATCTTTGGAATTGCTTTAGCATCTTAGCATTTTCATTTGAAGCATTAAATCTCCTTTAGGATTTTTCTTATCTCTGCCCTTTAGACCCAACATTTTTGGAAAGCAGAAGTGTTTAAACTGAGATGAAGTATATTTACAGGAGTCTGAAACATCCCGTGTGTTCAAGCAGAGAGCCTGTCCACTCATGCTCCAGGTACAGCTGAGGTTGTCTAAGTGGACTCAACACCATGCCTATTTTGGGGCAAGACTGGATGGTTTTTAGCAGAAATATGTCATGGGTAAGGGACAGGGGAACACTGAGGAAGAGGGGCAGATTGTAGTAAGTCAAATATTTGGAGGCTCTAGGGCTTGATCCCTGCTGGACAGTGGCAGCAGGGGCTGGGAGACCTTTACTGTAAGGCCCAACACTTTTGAATTAAAGCTGCTATTAAAAATACTCATTGCTTGGTGGTGAGAGGGAGAGAAACTTCCTGTCCCTCTACTACACATCCCAGGGAAGCTGCAAAGGCCACATTCCTGTTTCATCTCTTCCCATGTGGGTCACCTTTGAAGCAGGGTGCAAGACCTTTGAAAGACCCACTGCCTTTCCATTTTGGGAAGTAAGAAGTTTGCATGTGTTAACTTCCAAAAATAAAAGCTAACAGCCTAAATTCAACCCAAATTCAGCCCAAATTGAGCTGGCTTGGTATATTAAACACCTGGAGAGAGAGAGAACATAGGTGTTTTCACATGATTAGCTATGGTTTGCCAGGAATTTTTGGCAGATAAAGACATCTCAGGAAGTGAGAAGCCCAGGGTTCACTGGACAGGGGTTGTCAGCTCTGTACTCTCTCCAATCAGGGCTACCCTGAGGATCAGAGCAAGGGCCATGAAGTAATTTAAGAAGGGTGAATGTAATATAGGATCTTGTATGCCAAAACACTGCAGGGCAATCACTGATGACAAGGAAACCTACAATGACATGAGAAAATCTACTTTCCATCCCAACTGGATCAGTGCTGCCTCTCTCTCTGACTCACTCACTCTAATAACCAAAATTATTTTGATCTGAGGGTAGACAAACAACTGGATTCCACAAGGCAGCAAGGGTCCAGCAACCAGCCCAGTCCCTCAGCCCCATGGCCATGGCTGTGGTTGCCCACAGGGGTCCTGCCCATGGGCAAGTTGGGACTGTTGCTCACCACCAAGGATGTGCTTCCTAGTCCCAGCCAGTGAGCACCGCAACTCCACCCTTGACAAGCTGTTCCATAAACAGTGGAAATGTCCTGTGAGCAGTAGGAAAAAATGGTGTGAGTGCTGCACCCTTGAAACTGAAAAAAGGAGACCTTTTTCTACCCAGGCCTCTTATTTGGAATGGACCTTCCCTTCCCAACTCTCCCAGCAGCACCTGGGGTCAGAAACACAAGAGACCATCAAAGAGTTTTGGGGGAAGAGACTCCTCTGCAGTGCTGCAATTTCGGAGGTCCTTGTGCTGAACTCTGAGGAGCCTTTGGCAATGGTAATGACTCAAGACTGCAGAGGCCATGCAATCAGGGCCGTGCTAAGCTTGGAGGAGCACACTTCAGTTTGAAGTATGTTAGCCTGCTCAGTACTGGAGAGGAGAAACCAGCATGATGCACCCTCATGCTGTGAAGTGAGAAACAAATCCTGCTGTTTGAGTGTCTTGGGTTATGGAACCTAAAATATGTATTCTATTTCATCTGCTGAAAGCAGTTGGGGAAATGTTCTTCTTTATCTCTTGCAGCTCTGGGGGGAGGAGGGCAGGTGCCTTTTGATAATGGGCCAACTGTTAAAACCAGGTAGGGCATTGTTTCTTAGCTCTTTCCCTCCAGGGGAATATTTTCTGCTAATGGACCATTAAGACACCCCTAAAAGCACACATCCCCAAACTTACCCTCCCCAAAATAGAACATCCACATTCCATCATCTTATTGTGAGATGCTCCACCCAGTGGGAGGAGGCAACCATTCCTACCTGGATAAAAAACTGATACATAGGAACAGAAAGTATCTGGCTTCACCCGATTACCGGAGGAAGACTGGACCCTCTCTCACCATCACTGGACCCTTGTTCTACAGGATCATCTCTACTTCAACAGAACCAAATCTGCCACTTCAGGAGGATTCACTTTTGCACTGCTTCCAACACCCTAACCAACAGGGTGTCAGGTTGTAGCTCTGACTCTGTCAGGGTTTTCCAGGATTGTTTGTTTATTTGTTTGCTTGTTTGGTTGGGTGGTTTTGTTTTCTACTACATTTGTAGTGTTAATATTCCTAGTAAATAACTGTTAGTCCTATTCCCAAATCTTTGCCTGAAAGCCCTTAATTGCAAAATTATCATTGGGCGGGGGTGAGGGGTTTACATTCTCTATTCTAAGGGAAACTCCAGTTTTCCCTGGCAGATACCTGTCCTTCCAAACCAAGACACTGAGCTGGCTACCAGGATGAGGTGGCCCTTCATCTACCTTCTCACACTGAATTTATTTCCTCATCCTCTGAAGAGGGTAGGACACGATGGGTATCAGAAAGAAGGGAGATTTGCTCACAAAACTTACTGCCCTCAGAGAGCCAGGTGCAAACATGGTCAGGAAAGGACCAACTGCACTGGCAACGCTGTGCCAGTCCTCAGTGCCAGTGGAGCCTTTCGTCCACCTCTCTGCCCAGCACTCATCCTTTGGATGATGAGAATATATTTTAGTCAGTTTTCTTTTTAAATGCTGGAGCATCTACAAAAGGCTTTTCATTCCACAGTTTTTCAGCCATTATATATATATATAGGGAAATAAATTATCCTATATCATATTTTTCAATGGCTACAGGAAACTCCTTACTGGTCTGGTTCCTGTCTCATGTAAGAAGGAAAATATGTGCAACTGGGTTTTCCCCTCATCACTGTAAAGGTGAGTTCTATTATAGTTGTTACTGCTGTTTTGTGACTGAGCTTTGGGCAAACAGCCTGAGAACTGCTGAAAAATGCCAGAGACCCAAAACGCTGACTCATTTGTTCATCCCACTTTATCAAATAATTTAATAGAAAATAATTTAAATGTAGACTTCATTGTGTTGCTGAATTGGGACTTTGGAGTAAAGTCCCTGCTGGATTCAGCTCATCTGAAGCATCTATTTATTAGAGCTTGGGCAAAGCCACTGACATTTTGCTAAAAGTGTCTCATAAAAATGCTGTTGGTGATAACTTGGACACCACCATACAGGCATTTTGGGAAACAAATGAGTACCAACCAGTGTTGTGCTGGATAAGTTATTTGGGAAAGGGGGACATTTGGCTCATTTTTCTATTCTTAAGGCAGTCAGCCATAACAATGTGAGTGGCAAACAAGAGAACCAGGCAAATGTCAGCTATGACGGAGTCCATGATAGGCTGCTATTTGTTTTGGAGGAAAACTGGCAGTAAAAAGGATCTGGTCACCATTAAGCTCCAGCAGAGTTTATTCCAATTTTGTCAAGCTGGCTCCTTAATTAAATGGTTGCTTATTGGGGAATTGGAGAAGTATTGGATGTGTGGTAGCAACAGATAGAGGCTGTCATCCCAATTCATCTATTCTCTCTTAATTATAAGAAAATATTTTCCACTTCTGAGATGCTCTTCTCCCCAAATCTACAAATCCTTCCCTGGCAGACAAGATGAAAGGTGTGAGGGGGAGGGAGTCCCCTTGTTTCTGTCATAGCCACTTGCTGCTGTACCCCAGCTAGAGAGGATCATTTTGCTTTTGGTTTCCAAACAGTGCCCAGGCATTTGTCTTTTCCTAAGGGACAACTTAATTCCTTTTGTGAATTCATTTTGGGTTATAATGTGACTGTATTTCAATGCCTCTTATTAATCCCATATTGAAGGTAAGCATAGTAAAGATGGGAGAAAAAGAACTACAGTTTGTGGGGTTTTGTGGGTTTTGTTTATGTTTTTGTGGTTTAGTTTTGGTTTGGGTTTGGTTTGGTTTTTGGTTTTGGTTTTGGTTCTGTTTTTGTTTTTTTTTTTCCCTAATGAAGTTTTTGAATGTCTGCTGGGGACCCCTAATGTTCAGCTACTGATGAAGCAAGCACTTCAAAGCCAGAGCTGCACAGCTTCTTTAGCCATCTATGGGTTTGATCATTCTGTGGGCTTTTATTACAGGCAATAACACTCCCTTCCCCCTACTAAAAGTCATCTTTCTGGGAAGCTCTGAGAGCTCCTCAAAGTGTTTGGTATAACAACATTTCTATGGCCAGAAAACATGCCAGCCAAATCAAATGGGGATGGCCCTGGAGATGTTTTGGGAGGCAGAAGCCTTTTTGCCACCTGCATGGCAGGGAGGTTCCCTTCCTACCCTGAGCTGTGGCAGCAGACACACCTAACATGCCCAACAGAAAAGTCTGCAGAAGGAAAATGGATAGAAGATGTGGTTATTGTAAAATGGGTTGGGAAGAGTAATCCTGTGGGGATTTTAAGGATGTCGATGACAGACTGTGTTAGCCCTCCATAAACTCCCACTGCCTTGTCCCTATTCCCACACATCTCCCCATGGCTGCCTTATCTGCCCCCCCAAAAAATCACCACTGCTCACCTTCTAAGGCCTGTACCAAGCTGGGCAGCCTCCATGACCAAAACCTACAGTCTTCCCACTGCCTTCAGTTCGGGCAGATGGGAATTCTTTTTACAGGGTTTATCCTAGTTTCCTAGTGCCTCTGCTGGTGAGGCTCTACAGGACTCACAAATACCTCCACAACAGCCAGGTTTATGATTTTTTCAGCCAAATTCCTGAATTCAGCTTTTCTCTCTCTTATGACAGGAATGTGTTGTCTCTCCTACACTAGCATTAATATCATTCTAACTCTCCCCCTCAGCCAAAGGCAACAGTGTGGTCAGTTACTGGAAGAGCCACACCAAATGCACTTGAAAGTCTGGGCAGAAAAATGTTAGAAATGCAGCTGGAGTAAGTTACCTCTCTCTTTCATGTCTCCATCTCCAATCCCAAGTAAATCAGAAAAAATCGTGCTTTCTAAGTGGTTTCTAACATCATGAAAGTCAATTAGAATGATGTAAAGGGAGCTGATAACTGCAGGTTTTCATCACTGACTCTGCAGAATATCTGCACTGTGTGGTTTGCAAGGAAGTAAGGGTGCATGGAGAGGAAAGGATGGGGGATTTAAAAGCACAAATTACCTCTAACTAGCAACACAACTGTAGTCAAAACATAATGTGAGGATAATAAATTGATATTTGCATAATGGAAATACTACCAAACTGCACTTCAAATAAGATGAATGAGATTCTAATTAGAGCTGTGATTTGGGAAAGAAAATGCTTCTAATTGCCTGAGTACAGGCAGTGCCAAGAAGGGGAGGACTGGCAGCTGTTGGGGAGGTCCAGCCAGTGCTGTGTGGGTCAAATGCCCCACAAGTGGGGGCCATTCCCTGAAGTGGGGACAGGGTGCCCACATCTACCAGCAGCCAGAACAGCCATGGCAAGGCAGGTCTGGGGAGAAAAGGGGGAAAACCAGGAGGAACATGAATGTGTGTACTCTCAGCCATCAACTGCAAAACCATGAACTGAAAGAAAATCCAAGGTGAAATAGTGTGGACAGCAATTAGGGTGGGAGACGCCTGTGTTTCAAGGGGAGGTGGAGCAAGGGTAAAAATGCAAGCACTAATCCTGTAAATTGTAGGAAAACAGTGAACATCTTTTTCTGGTAAAATCTTGTCACCACCTTGAGTTCCAACGCCTTCCCCCTGTTGCTGTTTAATAACTGACTTTATTAAACAAACAATTGTTTTCTTTCTGTTGAATCATATGCAAAGTTATTTGCAAAGATTTATTGTCCAGCTCTTACTACTCTTCTTTAATAAAGAGGGCCACCTGGATAGCACTGGATGATAGGTCACTCACCCACTGTGCAAGACCATGTATACCAGTAAGGAAATTACAGCTGATACTTAATATTCCAAAACAGCATTTTTTGAGAAAGCGAACAAAAGAATGACACCTTGTCACTGAAGTGAAGGCAGTGAGAACCTTGAGGCTGACTTGTTGCCTGGTAGCTGCAGAATCTTATGGTTGGTGCTAATGCCCATTTTGGTTTTGGGCAATGACATGGTTTGGGTGGGAAAATTGATCAGCATACAGAAACCTGCTTCTCATTTTGGCTGGAGGACTGAAAAAGGTGATTTCTTAAGTCCTATGTATACTGGGTTTGTGTGGCCATATTTTGATAGTGAGGGGGGCTATGGGATGCCTTCTGTGAGAAGCTGCCAGAAGCTTCCCTCGTGTCTGACAGAGCCAATGCCAGCTGGTTGCAAGGAAAATGTGCTGCTGGCTAAGGCTTGCCTAGTCAGGAATGAGAGTAATGCCTTTGTGAGAACACATTTAAGAAGGGAAGAAAAGTTATTGCACAGATGTAATTGTGGCCAAAGAGGAGCAGAAGGAGACTGCACCCCACGAAAAGTGACCCCCATTGGAGCAGCAGCTAGTGGGGATCTGTGTACTCTGGGAGGGACCCCACACTGAAGCAGAAGGACTCCTCTCCCTGAGGTGGCAGCAGTGGCAGAAATAGCTGTAGTGAACTGACAATAACCCCCATTCCCCATCTCTGCACTGCTGGGAGGAGAAGAGGTAGAGCCAGGGAAGGAGGGAGGGATGAAGAAGAAGTTGGTTTTAAATTTGATTTTCTTTTTAATTATTCTGCTCTGATTTTTTGAAGTAACAAGTTGTATTAATATCCCCAAGTTCAGTCTGTTTTGCTCATGACAGTATTTGATGAGTGATGTCTCCCAGTCCTTACCTCAACTCACTAACCTTTTGCTCTATTTTCTCTCCCTGGTCCAGTTGCAGAGGGGAGTGAGAGAATGGTTTTGATGGGTGTCTTGCATCCAGCCAGGGGCAATCCAGCACACTGTGAAATGCAATGACCCTGCCCACCAGGCCCTCAGTGTATTTGCTCCTCACATACCCAGGTGAGCCTTAGCTCACTGAGTTCATGCCATATCTGGGCCACTAACAGCATCTTCCTGGACCCAGTGGCAAGAGGAAAGGTGTGACAAGTGCACGAGTGTGGCCATCACTGGTTGGCAGAAGTGTGCAACAGGACATGGCTCTCTGCAACCATGCTTGGATGTCCCTCTGACATTAGCTGCTGCGGTTAGGGAGGATGGAGAAAACAGGGAGGATAATTTTGGGGGTAGAGGAGTTGGTAGCACACACTGGTTCTGGGTTTCAGCAGGGTTTTTGAGACAGCTCCTCCTGTTACTCTGCCAGTGGATGCTGTTTTGTGGAGACAAAGACAAGATTTTCCTGCTCCCAGGCACAGAAAGAAGGGTACCACAGGCCTGGAAAGGATGCCTGGTGCACTTAATTGGTGCATCTCTCTATAGATGAGATGTAAAGCAGAGGTCTGGTTTCTAAATCAAGAGCTGTGGGGGTGGGCGGAGCCCCGACAGCCGCTACTCATGTTCTCATGCCTACTACGCTGCTTTTAAAAAGTGGCTGGAGAGGCTTTTTTACTGAATATAAACAGGGGAGTTGTGGGGGTGGGCGGAGCCCCGACGGCCTTGCCTTGGAGGCAGCCCTTGCTGAGGAGTTAAGAGGAAATTGCGCAACCTCTCACAGACTCTGAAGTAACAAAGCTACCCCCAGCTCACGGCGACTCTCCTGGAAGACCCACAAACCTCAGGACCTTATGTAGATCTGTTGTAACCGATTGGTTTTGTACCCTTCCCCCCTCCCACCTAGCTCCCTATAAAACCCCTGAAATTGCCCTAAGAGCCAAGGCACTCGGTCCTCGGCTACGTTCGCTGTGCCTTCACAATAAAGCTACTCCTGCGGAACCGCCGAAACGAGGTCCTCTCTCTCTCCACCCCGAAGCCAGCTACAGGGGAAAACAAAGCTTCACAGGAGGCAGAAGCTGAAACCACTGAGCTGAATCACTAAGAGATGAACCACTGCCTCCTGCTGAGCTTGCTACCCACCAGCTGAGAGGAGTGCCTTCAACCCCCTAGGGGGTGTCTCAGAGGAGATACTTTCTGGGGTGGCTCGGCTCTCCTTGGGGGTCCAGAGCTACGGACACCCCCTCCACCAGCTGGGATATTGAAGAGCTACTGCTCATTCATGCTTACTCTATGAGAAAAAAGGGCAGGGTATGAGAGATGATGCAGCACAAGCCTCACGTCAAGGGAAATATTCCCCTGCCTTCAGAGGGTCCTGGTTCAGGGCACAGACCATAGAGGCCATGGAAATAAGTTCCTTTTTGAGTTGGCAAATGGTGTCTTGCTTTTCTGCTTGAGGAGAAGGAAACAGAGCAACTCACCTGGAGCTCTGCTGTGCAGTTTGTGGTACCAGGTTAATAAAGGGCTGTGTGGGAGGGAGCACAGAAGGGAAAGAGAAAGGAGACAAGTGGGAGGAGCAGGCAGCTGCACTGCACCAGAGAGCACTGGTGTGCAGCATGCTGACAGGGATGAGCTGAGGGAGGCAGGACAGCCAGGCCACAGACAGGTTTCCTCTCTGTCCTCTCCTGTCGGGAGCAGGATATAGAGCTGACCCTGAGGAGCCCAGCCTGGGGACAGCCAGGCAGAGAAGAGGCTAAGCCCGGCCATCTCTTCCTTAACGTGTGGCCGCCACACAGCCTCCACCAGTCTCCACTGTGCAGGGTACTGGCACGCTGTGCCTGTGGGATGCCCACCGGTTGTTGCCAGGATCACCTTAGGAAGATACTGAGGCTGACATCCAAGAGGGAACAGGAAAATGGGAGCCTGAATAAAATCCTTCACACCTTTGCCTACGAGTCACGGCACAATAGCAATTCTCAGAAACCAAAGCTTGGACCCCTCCATGGGCCTGCTGTCCCATTTGTTCCCTCAGTGGCAGCCCCTTGTTCTCAGGCTCCCCAGTGTGGCCTTAGGCACCTAGGGGGAGTACAGGACCTTGTGTCATGCAACAAGCGAGCTGAATAATCATGGTAGGAAGAAGGGAAACATTGCACACCAACAAAAGCCTTGGGAAACAATTGTATTGCTAGCAAAACTCTGCGGGTCTGTTTAGTGAGTGCACTTCCCATGAAATGCAATTGCTCACTGTGGTTTTAAACTGAGACCACCCTGAAAATGAAGGTAGTTTCCATTGAATTGAATTACTTTTCCCCAGAACTGGCATGACAATAGTAATCTTGATAAGGAACAATAGCTGTTAAGTGAGAGCATAACTTATATTTTCTTTTAAATCACTGTCATTTCCAGTACAAATGGATCATGCATGCATGTCATGCTGGTCTACAGTGATAAAGCCTTAGTTGTTATCAGTTCTCACAATGCCTAAGCAGAGCATGAAAGGTAGCACAAACATGCAAGCAACACTGCACCGAGCCCAGATCAATATTTGCATCTAACTTAGCATTAGCAGATGAGTTGGTGTGAGAGTGATGGGAGTTTTTTCAAAAATATTCATCTACTTATCATTTGTATAACCTTGATGGCTATTGATCTCCTCCACTTCACCTTTCCAGTGGTCTTCAGAAGTGGCAAGCCAGAAAGCAAATGGAGAAGGAGCAGCAGCACATGACTGCTATAGACCTGACCATGGAGATGTAGCACAAAGTGAATGGAATGCCCAGTGAATGATTCAAATTCCTGAAGACCAGACACTCCAAGGAAAAGGTGGGGTTGCTGAGTGCAGAAGAAGGCAAGGTTGGACCAGCATTGGTGTTGCAGCAGTCGTTCAGGGAAGGGAAGAAGTAGTTCAGTTGTTTCTGCTCTTGAAGATATTTTCCAAAAGTTGCTGAGCTTCTAGGAGCCCATGGGCTGCTGCCACACTGAGGAGTTTCTCCACTTCCTTGAAGGACATGAAACCTTCATCAAGAAAATCTAGGAGGAAGTCTTAAATTCATTCCTAGCTAAATTTGAATAACACAGGCTTTTTAAATAGGAACACAGCTACTAAATATGAAAACATCTGTCAAGTTAACTCTCCCCTGTTCAGAAAATGATCTGATTTTCCTTCTGCTTTTTCCTGTCATCTGACCACATATGCTCTAGGTTTGGTGATTTTCTCATTTTAGTTGAAGGAGAAATGGTTTTGGAATTCTTGAAACGCCACCCAATATGTGAGTCTGATTATGCGAAGTGCAGTGGAGACTGAATCCAAATGTGCTGGCTTCAAATCACAAGGTTTGTCCAAACAATACTCTTTTAGCTTCATTTAGTGTACAACTGCTCTCTCCAACCAAAACATTTTAATTTTCAGGCTTGAAGCAAATTAAAATAATCAAAATGAAACAATACACAAAATCAAAAAAGGGCTGGGTTTCACTGTGATGGGATCAGTCTCTTCAGCTTCACTTAGCCTCAGGTCAAATCATCACAGTGACTGTACAAAGCACAAGGCAAGTTTTCTTGATCTGTGGGCCTTGCTGGGAACACTGGTGTGCCATGTGCATGTGCACATTAGGGAGAAAAAACTCATCCTGGGCAGTTTCAACCCAACCCTCAGGCAGTCAGTAGGAAGCTTCTCATTGACCCCACTGGATAGAAGGAGAGTGAAAAGGGAATTCCCTTAAAAGAGAAAGGTCTCTTTAGCAGAAAATTCACATGTCACTTCAATAGCTCTTTCTATACCATTACGGGTCCTGTCCATTGCTTTCTTTGGGAAATCACCATGGAAAAACATATGCAATCAGTCCACGGGCATTTTAGGTACTGTGACATCTAATTTTTAAAATGTCATTGGACTAACTGTTTTTCCAGTTTCCTGATGCAGGTAGGGCTGCATTACTGACAATGCAAAAAAAGCATTAGAAATGCTGGAGTGGATTAATGCATGGAGTACCTACAAGACCAGCTTCTCCCTCCGCTCCCCAGGAGGAGCTGGGAATGAAGCTGTCAGGGAAAGGAAGAGGATTATCTCAGGTTACCCTTCTTCAAGTGCCACGGTCATGTTTCTGAGTGTCCCCACTGCCAGGTTGAAGGAGGAGTGGGGATGGCCCTGCCCCACAGCCTGCCTACAGACAGGAAGAGACAAGCACAGAAAATGGTAAGAGAAGTACAGAAGAAGAAAACAAGAGTTTGAATGTTTTCAAGCAAGGTAAGAGTTGGTTTTGGCTGAGAGTTACTTTTTTTCCAAGCAGCTGATACAGCGCTGTGCTTTGGATTCAGTATGAGAAGAATGTTGGTAACACGCTGATACTTCGGCTGTTGCTGAGCAGTGCTTACCCTAAATCCAGGATTTTTTAGTTTCCCATGCTCTGGCAGTGAGCAGGTGCACAAGAAGCTGTGAGGAAGCATGGCCAGGACAGCAGACCCAAATTTGCCAAAGGGATCCTCAATGTCATGGAGCATCTCATGGTCAGTGTATAAACCGGGGAGGTTGGTCAGGAGCTGCTGATTGCTCGTCAGGGACAGGCTGGGCATTGGTCAGAGTGTGGTGAGCAACTGTGTTGGGCATCACTTCTGTTTCTTGGGGTTTATTCCTCTCTTTTATTACTAGTGTTACATTTTACTTTATTTCAATGATCACATTGCTCTTATCTCAACCTATGGGTTTGACCTTTTTCCAAGTCTCCTCCCTGTCCCACAGGAGCAGAAGAGGAGGGGTGAAAGCAGTAAGCAGCTGCACAGTACTTAGTTGCTAGCTGAGATGAAAGCAAGACAGAGCAAATAACGGAAAAGTTATGTATAATTCACTTTTTGAAATGTGACTCCTTTGAAATTTCAGGCCCTGATTTAGGAAACATCCTGATTCAGAAAAGCATGAAGGCTTCAGCATTTCTCTATGATTCCTCCTTGATTTACATCTCCTGCTGTCACAGGTATAGTTCTTTCAACCCTAGGAGTCCTGCAGCTTGATGCCTTGAGCAGGCAGAGACACCATCCAACATGCCTACTCCTCACCCCTTGCTTTTTGGGTAGCACAGTAAATTTCCTTGTCCTTAATCCTTCCCATTTCTCACCAAGAATGGTAGGACTTCAGGGGACACAGGCCAGGCTCTCACCACAGCAAATGCACACACAGACATGGCTGTGCCACTCATGTGGCAGAAGCCTCTTGGGAGGGTGTGCTGAGAGCAGGAAAATAATAACACTGCTGTCGCTTGATTTCCCATTCCCTCAGCAGCTCCTGGCTCACTCCCCTCCTGCACCTGTGCATTCTTCCTGCTGCCCACCTGCAGTTCAAACCTCCCCAAAAGGCCACACAGCAGCACCAGCATCCCTCTGCACTCTTGCTGTCAAGATGCTCCTCTTCTTCTCACTGATGAAAAAAATCACAATAGCAGGTGGGGAAAGTGGAACAAAGCATCATGCAACCCACAGTGAGAAGTCAGGAACTCCTGCTCTCCCTGCTGCCTCCTGTGAACCTCCTTCCCACCAGCACAGGGCAGCTCAGTACAGTTTCCACGCAAAGCACTGCCAGCTTTTTCTTCCTCCCATACCACAAGGAGCCTTTCCACAGAAGAAGCCAATTTCCCACGACAGGAATTGCTTGGGGGATTTTTGTGCCTCACCTGAACCAGTGCATGGCCATGTCCTCATTTTTTTTTCCACTCCAGCTCCTGGGTGTGAGACAAGGTAGCAAGTCACAGATAGGTTAAAAAATACCGTCACAGATAGGTTAAAAAATACAGTGTCCAAAATCCAGCAGTGTATTGGTGCCACAAAGCCACATTTGTGGTTCTGGCTTAAAAGCATGCACACTCTGGCAGCAAGTTAGCCATAGATTAGAGAAACATTACCTTGCAAATACCTCAGTCCCAGGATGTGCTGGGCATTGGGGTACCCCAGGCGGGCATACACATGAGCCACATGGAAATGGAAATCCTTGTAGCACAGCAGGATGTAGAGCAGGAGGCCAGCAGGGATCACAGCTGCCAGCTATAAAAGAGAGGAACAGTCGTGATGCAAGGAAGAGAATAAGCTGAGGGCTAGCTACAGCAAATATTTCATCTGAACTCTGAAGCCTCCCAAAGCTATTCCCCATAGAGAAATAGGAGGAAAGGCCCACACACTGCAGAAAATCAAAGTCACCTTTGATAGAGAGCCGGTTCCAGAACTTCCACTGAAGCTGGCAGAAAAAGCCCTGCTGAATTCAGTGAGTAGTGTATGAGCTCCCAGGTGAATTTCCCCTTTAAGCTCTGCTACAGCAAAGGAAACTACAATAATTTAATTTTCTAGTGGTCCTCTTGAAGAAAAGGGGAAAAAAAGAAATCTTAAGGTGCCATCAGGCTTTTAGAAACAATTCATCAAAGACACTTGCCAGAAGGAGCCTCATTCTCCAGGCACCTGGGGACTTGTGGCCCACCACTGCCCACATAATTGTCGTACAGATGTGAACAGTCACATAATCACAAAATGGGTCAGGCTGGATGGGACCACAGCGTGTCATCTCGTCCAACCTCCCTGCTCAAGTCAGGTCACCCTAGTGCACATTGGACAGGATTGCATCCAGACAGTTCTTGGATATTTCCAGGGAGGGAGACTCCACAGCCTCTCTGGGCAATCTGTACTAGTTCTCAGTCACCTGCACAGTAAAGTTCTTCTTCATTCAGGTGGAAGTTTCTGTGCATCAGTTTCTACCCATTGCCTTTTGGCTTATTGCTTGGCACCAGTGAGAAGTGCTTGGCTCCATTCTCTTGACATCCTTCCTTCAGATACTAATAAATGTTGATGACTTCCCCTCTCAGTTGTCTCTTCTTGAGGCTGAACAGCTCCCTCAGCCTGTCCTAATCCCTTCATCATCTTCACTGCCTTGCACTGGACCTACTCCAGGAGCTCCATGTTTCTCTCCCTTTGAACATCCACAGCTCATAAACCCTTTCTTTCTGTGTTACAGCTAGGACATGCCCACACCTGAGAGGAGAATAACCTGGAGTTGGAAACTCTTCTTGCATCCAAGGTATAAATCAGTGAAAAGTCCAACGAACTGCACCAACAGCAGAAAAAAAGATGAGAGACCAGAATAAGACTGTTTGCTTTTTTTGGTGCCAAATTGGATTTTCTTTGTTCAGTGAGCTAGCTATTGTCTTCTAGTGAGAGGAGCTGGCAACTTATGCATCCACATCTTGGCAGAGTCAGATGTTCCTGGCTGGGAGAAAAGAACCTACTTAGGAAAAGGCTGTAGGAGGCCCACATGGAGCCTCCTGCTTGCACAGGTTACCAGAAGCCCTTTATCTCCCTGGAGGGGAATGCAGCATGTCTCACCAGTGGTGCCAACCCTGCAGAAGGGAAAACCCTGTCCTACTAGGGAAAGATGGACCGAGTACAGTCCTGAGTGGAAGACATGGCTTTTTGAAAGCATCAAAGAGGCAAGTGCTGATCAGCGTCTCTGTGCTACTCTGTGCTGAAAGAAACCATGTCGATGGCGTGGGATCTGCAGGAGAACACTAATACTGGATCCTTCAGCTCTGTAGCTTTGGTGAAACAGGGCTCCAGGGCTCCAGGAGGAACCAAGGGACTTGACTTTGATCCTTCACCCCCAAAAAAAGGCCAGATAGGGCCTTGTCTGGTTTTCAAATACAGAAAGATAAATCCACATTTCACCAATGAACAGATACAGAGATAATTGCTAATAATGATTCATTAATGAGCAGGTACAAATAGTGCATTTGGTTGGAATGTTTATCCAGAGGTCACCATTGGCTCAGGGCTTGTTGTTTAGGCCTCGATCAGGGCCTGTTGCTCAGGCCTTGCTATTTCAATTGGTCCTTCTCCCTAGGGATGAACAACCTTCATAACAATTCTTTCAATAACACAGTTTAGAATTAGGTGTTCAGCATAAAGGCATTGCCTCTCGTCCTTCAATTAAGTGCTGCTCAAGTTCATTACTCAGAGCTATCATTCATAGCTTTAAAAACATGCCTAATTAGTTGCTACTCACTGTTAGTTATGAAATCCCCCCTTTTTTGTTGAGACTCTTGTCTCTTTTAAGACAAGTCTAAATACCCCACTTCCCAGCAACTCTAACATGGAATCATAACACACCAAGTGCTCACACTGCAACGATTACAGTCACTGCCACAAATACATTTCACAGCAGCCTCCAATTTCATAGCCATGAGGCCAATCCCACTGTCATGGGTTAGCAAAGTTTAATTTTGTTAAGAAGAACAGTCCAATCAGAAATCAGCTTTTTTGATTGACAAATAGTTTATCCATTTAGAAGATAGGCTAGCGACTTTTGCATAATGCTTAAAAAGGCTGAGTGTGGGGAGGAGCTCTCTCTTTGCTCCGGGTGATTGGGCAAGTAATATCTCTGCGGCCGCCGGGCCGGGCCCAGGCTCGCTGCCCCGGGGTGGCTGCCCCGGGGCTGGGCCGGGACCAGCTGCCCCTGGGCTGCCAGGCCAGGCCGGGCCGGGGCTCCGGGGGGCTGCTGCCCCGCGGAGGGGCGGCCCAGCTTGAGTTCTCGAGAACTGCTGCTTGGGAGAGAGGCGGCTCAGCTATGTCCAGGCTCGGGGACAACGGCAGCATGGAGAGGAGAGAGGAACTCAGATGGAGTGCTTCCCCGCCCTTCCCCCTTTCGGGCCGAGGAGACCAGCGCACGGCATTTAGATTATCTTGGTTCCCGCCGTTGCAAGACCACGTGAGCAGCCCGAGAAGTTTAATTCTTTCCTGCCAGCAGATGAATCCTTCTGAACATCACCTTTTCTCCGAAGGAAGAGCAAATATAGTGAATGAACCATAGAAAGACACAGCATGGAGTTAAGTCAGTAAAGAGAGAGTGAAAAAGACTTTTAAGGCAGAGGAAGAGGAGTGGCAAAATTCTAGCTGGACTTTTTCTGGTAATATAGACACTGAACTGTTCTTTTAAACTATGAAAAATATGCATTCTGGGGAGGTGATTGTTTTATGTGTAGATTTCCTTTAAGCAAAGGTGTTGTGTGATAGACTGAGTAAAATTGATTTAGTGAAGAAAAAACCTTTGCCTTGGAGACTTGGAAGGAGACACCTTTAAAAAGACACCCCAATTTGCATTTTATTGTGTGCAAGGCCCATGTTTTCAGTATTGAGAAAACTGAACTGGGTAAGAATAAGTTCTCTTAAAGTCCTTGTAGACAAGGTTTCTATTAAACCCAGGAAAGACTCCCGTCCTAAAAAGTTAATAAAAGATTATCTTAAAAATGGAAAAACTGGCTAAGGTTTCAGGTCATGTCTTCTTATGTTGAGTGAAGAAAAGAAAAAACTTAGAAAGGGAAAGAAAGATGTTTTAGAAGTTTCATTTGTTGTTCTCTTTTTTTTTCTCCCTATTTTATCTTTTTAGTGTGTGTTAATAAACTACCTTTATAATTTAAAAGCTAAGCCTGTTTTGCTCTTTTTATTCTCCCAGTCACATAAAATATAGCAAGTGATGAAACCATCACATTAATTGGTGCGTTGGCCGGGAAATTTGAACCAAAACCCATCACACCCACCAAGAGGAATTGTCTTTTTTCTGCCACTCCTCTACTGCTCTTTCTACCAAGGTGATTCCTGACTGTTTGCCTTCAAACCCATCACTGACAGAAGTGCAACATTCTTGTCCCATGATAGCCCAGGTTCCTCCTTGGCCAGCAGATAATCCAAGGCAATGAAGTTCTGTGCAGCCCCCATTCGTGTTTGTTGGAGCTCCTAGGATGTGCTATTGGATATTTTAACAGTATCATTTGCATGTATCTTTTAATAAACAATTTGTCTGCTAAATGTAAACTCCACAGGACAAGGCAGTGCACATGGGGCACAGCGTGAACCAGAATCTTTTGCTTTCTGAAACCCAAGGCACTCTTTGGGGGGGGAAAGGTTCTCTTGGCCCTAACTCTTCCTTGTGCTTGTTGCTGAAGGATCCTAAATCCTAAATCCCAGCACTGCAGTTGGGAGTGGTGTCACACTGACACGAACCAGCTCCAGCACCCCGAGTTCTACTGACATTGTCAGTGATGTTAAAAGCACAGGAATCCTTTCACACTGTGGCCTCTAACGACAAAAAGGTTCAGTTTCTCCTGAAGGGAAATCTTAGTGAATCCTGTAAAACTGATCACTGTATTCCTGTGTTCCACAGCACAGTTTTCTTCAACTGTCCCTTCACTGATTTCATGATGAGTCAGAGCCCATTGACAGAGTTCTGGCCAATCCTTAGGGTGGGCCCTCCAAGGGAACCCCATTCCTCCTAACTTCAGTTGAAAACATACCCAGCAATTAGTTACACTGAGCATTTTGGCTACTTGAAATTTTCAAAACAATTTTGATCACTAATCCCTTGGTGAAACTCTAGAGGTGTTTCTGGCAAACAAAGATTCTGGCTGATTATCAAGATACAACATAAAGACAGAAGCAGTACTTTAGTGACAAGGTTATTCATTTTTTTTCCTCAGTCTCATTTGAGGTACAAACGATAATCCTGTTGTCCATGGAGCTGGTGCCTTTTCAATTCCAGAATAATACCCCCAAGGTCCTTTGCTGTTCAGCTTGACTGTGGTGTCTGTGGGCAACAAGGCTTGGTGGGGTCCTTTCCCCTTTGGCTGGAGAGGTGCCAGGTGCCAGTCCCTGACGGGCACCCGGGCTCCTGTCTGGAACTTATGTGGAAGTCCCTCAGTGTCACATCAGCCTTCCCATGGAGCCCCGTGGATCAGAGCATTTTCCGATGGGACTGTCTTGGTTTGACAAGACAGGTGTCTGCCAGGGAAACTGGGGTTTCCCTTAGAATAGAGAATGCAAACCCCCCACCCCTGCCAAATTATAAATTTTCAATTAAGGGCTCTCAGGCAAAGATTTGGGAATAGGAATAACAGTTCTTTACTAGGAATATCAATAATACAAATGTGGTAGGAAACAAAACTACCCCACCAAACCAGCAAACAAACAACAACAATTTGGGAAAGCCCTGATAGAATCAGAGCTGCCACCTGGCACCCTGTTAGTCAGGGTGTTGGAAGCAGTCCAGAAGTGAGTCCTCCTGGGGTGGTAGACGTGGCTCTGTTGGAGCAGGGACGATCCTGTAGCCAAAAAGGGTCTAGGAGTGAGGAGGAGGAGTCCAGGGGTGATGAGGAGGGGTCCAGGGGTGAGGTGATGGTGAGATGGGGTCCGGCGATGATGAGATGGGGTCTGGCGAAGATGAGATGGGGTGCCGTCTTCCTCCCAGGAATCGGGGTGAAGCAAGTGAAGTCTGTCCCCGGCCGGCTCAGTTTTCCCGGCAGCAATTGTAGACTCCCCCCACTGGGTGGGGCATCCCACAATAGGACCATGCATGCAAATGGGGCTTCTGGGGCCCTGGGGGGAGCGGGTATAGTCCGGGGGTATAGTCTGTTGATGGCCCATTACCCAAAAGGCACCCGCCCCTCCCCCCCGTCCCCCTCCTTCCAAAGTTACAAGAAATAAAGAACAATTCCCCAACTGCTTTCAGCAGATGAAAATAGAATACACATTTTTGATTCCATAACCCAGGACATTATCCACCCCTTATTCTATTATCATCTGCATCATACCTAAAGCAATGAACTACTAGCAGAATGAACCCCTACACTCAGTTCTTACTTAGGATTAGGTTTTCCTGGGGTACACAACTGGTTTTTCCATCTTTCTGCATTACCCACCAAGTGTAACCAGGTCCTTGAGCAAAAACAATCCCACGGATGGGTTCGCCTTTGCCTGAGGTGGGGTTAATCCAGACAGTCTTTCCTAAAATACCTCTCATGTGTACCACAGGGACTTTATCTCCATCTACTGTGTGCAAAGGGGTAGACTGGGCAGGACCAGCTCGATTGATGGAGCCTCGGGTGTTGACCATCCAGGTGGCTTTTGCTAAGTTCACTTCCCAGTTCTTAAAGGTCCCTCTGCCAAGTGCCTTCAGAGTGGTCTTAAGTAGTCCATTGCACCGTTCCACTTTCCCGGCAGCTGGTGCATGATAAGGGATGTGATAGATCCATTCAATGCCGTGTTCTTTAGCCCAGGTGTTTATAAGGCTGTTCTTGAAATGGGTCCCGTTGTCTGACTCGATTCTCTCAGGGGTGCCGTGTC
This sequence comes from Phylloscopus whistleri, assembly GCA_017589585.1. Lineage (NCBI taxonomy): Eukaryota > Metazoa > Chordata > Aves > Passeriformes > Phylloscopidae > Phylloscopus > Phylloscopus whistleri. The sequence goes on from JADMLD010000740.1 coordinate 607,920, forward strand.
TCCACAGGACTTGTCTTTCAAGGCCCAGGATGGTGTTCCGGGCGGTGGCATGAGGCACAGGATAGGTCTCCAGCCACCCAGTGGTGGCTTCCACCATGGTCAGCACATAGCGCTTGCCTTGGCGGGTTTGGGGCAGGGTGATGTAATCAATCTGCCAGGCCTCCCCATACTTATATTTGGACCACCGTCCACCATACCAGAGGGGCTTCACCCGCTTGGCCTGCTTGATGGCAGCACACGTCTCACAGTCATGGATAACCTGAGAGATACTGTCCATGGTTAGATCCACCCCTCGGTCTCGTGCCCACTTATAGGTGGCATCTCTGCCCTGATGACCTGAGGCATCATGGGCCCACCGAGCTAGAAACAACTCTCCCTTATGTTGCCAATCCAAGTCTATCTTAGACACTTCTATCTTCGCGGCCTGATCTACCTGTTCGTTGTTCCGGTGCTCCTCATTAGCCCGACTCTTGGGAACATGGGCATCCACATGACGGACTTTCACAGGTAGTTTCCCTACTCTGGTGGCGATGTCCTTCCACTCATCAGCAGCCCAGATTGGTTTTCCCCTACGCTGCCAGCTGACCTTTTTCCACCTTTCCAGCCAGCCCCACAGAGCATTAGCTACCATCCACGAATCGGTGTAGAGGTAGAGCTTTGGCCACTTCTCTCTTTCAGCGATGTCCAGGGCCAATTGAACAGCTTTGAGTTCGGCAAGCTGGCTTGACCCACCTTCTCCTTCAGTGGCTTGTGCAACCTGTCTTGTGGGGCTCCACACAGCTGCTTTCCACTTCCGGTTCATCCCTACGATGCGACAGGAACCGTCAGTGAAAAGAGCGTAGCGTGCTTCTTCTGCTGGCAGTTGGTTATATGGTGGAGCTTCTTCAGCCCGGGTTACCTGCTCTTGTTCTTCTTCCTCGGTGAGACTGAAGTTCTCAGCTTCCGGCCAGTTGGTGATCACTTCCAGAATCCCAGGGCGATTCGGGTTTCCAATACGGGCGCGCTGAGTGATGAGGGCAATCCATTTGCTCCAGGTGGCATCGGTGGCGTGATGGGTGGAGGGAACCTTTCCTTTAAACATCCACCCCAGCACTGGTAGTCGGGGTGCCAGGAGGAGTTGTGCTTCAGTGCCAATCACCTCTGAGGCGGCTTGAACTCCTTCATAGGCAGCCAAGATCTCCTTCTCCGTGGGAGTGTAATTGGCTTCAGACCCTCTGTAGCTTCGGCTCCAGAATCCCAGTGGCCGGCCTCGAGTCTCACCAGGCACCTTCTGCCAAAGGCTCCAGGACAGACCATGGCTCCCAGCTGCGGAGTAAAGCACATTCTTTACCTCTGGTCCCGTCCTGACTGGGCCAAGGGCCACCGCATGAGCGATTTCCTGCTTGATCTGGGCAAAGGCGTGTTGCTGTTCTGGGCCCCAGTGGAAATCATTCTTTTTGCGGGTAACCAGGTACAGAGGGCTCACAATCTGACTGTACTCAGGGATGTGCATCCTCCAGAAACCTATGGCACCTAGGAAAGCTTGTGTTTCCTTCTTGCTGGTCGGTGGAGACATCGCGGTGATCTTATTAATGACCTCTGTGGGGATCTGACGCCGTCCATCTTGCCACTTCACTCCCAGGAACTGGATCTCTCGGGCAGGTCCCTTGACTTTACTCTTCTTAATGGCAAAGCCAGCTTCCAGGAGAATCTGGATGATCTTTTCTCCTTTCTCGAAAACTTCCACTGCCGTGTTTCCCCACACAATGATGTCATCGATGTACTGTAGATGTTCCGGAGCCTCACCCTTCTCCAGTGCAGCCTGGATCAGTCCATGGCAGATGGTGGGACTGTGCTTCCACCCCTGGGGCAGTCGGTTCCAGGTGTACTGAACGCCCCTCCAGGTGAAAGCAAACTGGGGCCTGCACTCTGCTGCCAAAGGAATGGAGAAGAAGGCATTGGCAATATCGATGGTAGCATACCACTTTGCTGTCTTGGACTCCAGCTCATACTGGAGCTCCAGCATGTCCGGCACGGCAGCGCTCAGTGGTGGAGTCACTTCATTCAATGCACGATAGTCCACAGTCAATCTCCATTCCCCTTCAGACTTACGCACAGGCCAAATGGGACTGTTGAAGGGTGAGTGGGTTTTGCTGACCACCCCTTGGCTCTCCAGTTTCCGAATCATCTCATGGATCGGAGTCACAGAGTCTCTGTCAGTACGGTATTGCCGACGGTGCACTGTTGCTGTGGCGATTGGCACCTGTTGTTCTTCAACTCTCAGCAGTCCCACAGCAGAGGGGTCGTCGGAGAGACCAGGCAGGGTATTTAGTTGTCTGATTGCTTCCGTCTCTACAGCAGCTACTCCAAAAGCCCAACGATATCCTTTTGGGTCTTTGAAATGTCCATTTTTGAGATAGTCTATGCCAAGGATGCACGGGGCCTCTGGACCAGTCACAATGGGGTGTTTCTGCCACCCATTCCCAGTCAAACTCACTTCGGCTTCCAATACAGTCAGCTGCTGGGACCCCCCTGTCACTCCAGAAATAGAAATGGGCTCTGCTCCCACATACCCCGATGGCATCAGGGTACACTGGGAGCCAGTGTCAACCAAAGCCGTGTATTTCTGTGGGTCAGATGTGCCAGGCCATCGGATCCACACAGTCCAATAGATCCGATTGTCCCTCTCCTCTACCTGGCTAGAGGCAGGGCCCCTCTAGCACTGGTTATTCCCTCCCTGAGCATACATACTAGAGGTTCCAGCATCCTGACTACTGACAGCCTGGGCATAGGAGGTTGAGGATACTTTCATTTTAGTGGCACCCCTTTGGTGAGTGTTCCTCTCCTTGAGCTCACGCACCCGGGCTGCCAGGACATAGGTGGGTTTCCCATCCCACACTCCCATGTCTTCCCCATGGTCACGCAGGTAAAACCACAGGTCAGCTCTCGGGGTGTACCCTCTCTCTCTGGCTGGGGGTCGTTGGGCTCTGACTCTGGGGCCTGTGACTCGCACCGGTGCCACATTGGAACTGCTCTTCCTCATCTCCTCCCTCACCTCCCTCATTTCCTCTTTGAGCTCTTTCACCACGGCAGAGATATGAGCCTGCAGCGGGCCATTGATCATGCTCTCATAATTCCTAAGCTTAGTGGCAACAGCCCCCACTGTCACTTGGTTGTCCTCAGCATTAATGGTTGCAATGAATGTAGTATACTGAGATGGCCCCAGATTTGCCAGGTTCCATAACATCTGCGCTGTGCATCTAACCTTGTCAGGATCATTATCATGCTGTCCACTCCTCCCAAAAAGTACCTCTAGTACTGCCACTTCCCTCAGCTGTTGGATTCCCTCCTCCAGAGTTTTCCAGCGCATTCTATGGTGGTGCTCCTGCATTCTTTCTCTGTGGACAAATCTTTCTCTCACACTCGTTAAAAGCCGCTGCCAGAGGGAAAGAGGTCCAGGCTCCCTTACAAATACCTGATTTATACCTGAGTCCTGGGTCAAGGGTCCCAAATTCCTGGCCTCCCCACCATCTAGTTGGACACCTGTGCCCATAAGATCCCAAACCCGAAGTAGCCAGGCTGTGTAAGCCTCACGTCCCCGCCGTACAATATCTTTTTGCAAATTACGGAGACTTTCATATGACAGGGACTCAGTGATGATCTGAACATGTGATTCCCTTGTGTCTTGTGAGGGCCCTCCCTTCTTATCTTTACTCTCTGGGTTTGCTGTTTTCACTTTAGATTTCCTTGTTTCCACAGGGGCAACTGCTGCTGGCTGTGACTGCCCCTGTGTGTCAGCTGGAACCTGGACAGTTGTAATGTCTGCGGGTTCTGTATCAGATTCTCTTTTGTCAGGGCAGGGCGAAGGTTTCTCACCAGCTGGGGAAATGTACTCTTTCAGCATCTGGTTCATCTCATGCATTTCTTTTATCAGAGCCTTCACCCAAACCGGGTGGTTTATGCCTGAGGCTGGCTGTGGGACAGGGGTGGGCTCTTGGGCAGCATCATTATTCTTTGGGGTAGTTATCAGAGTGCTTACCCAGGCCAGTCTCCCTTTATCTCTGAATACCAAATAGAATAGGCCTATAAGCAGCACCAACCACTGTATGACGTCATTAGCATTCAGAGGGAAATTTAACCCTTGAAAAGCTGGTGGAGTAGACCCAAAAAACTGAGTGAAGGATTGGGAGAAAATTTCCCCAGGTGCCATTTCCTCACAATATGTACCATTATTAAAGTAACCCCAGAAACACAGAGTTAGTCTATGATAGCCCTGAATCCATGTGCCTGCTTTCCAAAGGAAGTTAAAAATCCACGAATTCCTCACCTTATTAACCCACAAAATAAACTGGATGCTAGCCACAGTAGCCTTGGTTATAGGGCCCATGTTTAGATAAGGGCCAGCAAATGGCAGAAATACAGCCACAACCACGTGCCAGCCAAACCAGGGAAAGCTGGACCACATGATTTTGAGCAGTAGACTTCTATCTAGTACACAAGAACTGTTATTCCTCTGTCTCAATGCCCTTGTGCCCCACGTTGGGCGCCAAAATCTGTCTTGGTTTGACAAGACAGGTGTCTGCCAGGGAAACTGGGGTTTCCCTTAGAATAGAGAATGCAAACCCCCCACCCCTGCCAAATTATAAATTTTCAATTAAGGGCTCTCAGGCAAAGATTTGGGAATAGGAATAACAGTTCTTTACTAGGAATATCAATAATACAAATGTGGTAGGAAACAAAACTACCCCACCAAACCAGCAAACAAACAACAACAATTTGGGAAAGCCCTGATAGAATCAGAGCTGCCACCTGGCACCCTGTTAGTCAGGGTGTTGGAAGCAGTCCAGAAGTGAGTCCTCCTGGGGTGGTAGACGTGGCTCTGTTGGAGCAGGGACGATCCTGTAGCCAAAAAGGGTCTAGGAGTGAGGAGGAGGAGTCCAGGGGTGATGAGGAGGGGTCCAGGGGTGAGGTGATGGTGAGATGGGGTCCGGCGATGATGAGATGGGGTCTGGCGAAGATGAGATGGGGTGCCGTCTTCCTCCCAGGAATCGGGGTGAAGCAAGTGAAGTCTGTCCCCGGCCGGCTCAGTTTTCCCGGCAGCAATTGTAGACTCCCCCCACTGGGTGGGGCATCCCACAATAGGACCATGCATGCAAATGGGGCTTCTGGGGCCCTGGGGGGAGCGGGTATAGTCCGGGGGTATAGTCTGTTGATGGCCCATTACCCAAAAGGCACCCACCCCTCCCCCCCGTCCCCCTCCTTCCAAAGTTACAAGAAATAAAGAACAATTCCCCAACTGCTTTCAGCAGATGAAAATAGAATACACATTTTTGATTCCATAACCCAGGACAGGGACCACTGGGGCAAACAGGGAGATTTGTTCTGGCAGGATCTGTAAAACAATATCCTGCAGCATCTACTTGTTCTCACACAGAACACTTGGCTGCAGGGACATCTTCCCATTGTTCCTGCCCAGGGTTCAGGATTCAAACAGCATTGTCTTTCCCCAGAGCTGTTCCTTCATCTGGTTCAAGAGGGCCTTCTGGCCTCTGCACCCACACTCTGGCTCCATTATTAGGACTGGTGGATCCAAACCCTTTTTCTCCACAAACAGTGCTGATTTGAGGTGGACCTCCTTCTTTCACTATTGCTTTTAAAACTGACAATATCAATAATTGTGCTACCCTGTCATGGGTTTGAATAATCAAATCTTGTTCACTTCAGTTTCTCCTTGATAACCTGCATCAATTCCTCCTCCCATGACATGAACACTTTGCAAGGCCAAGCTTGAGCAAGCACTTATCAAACCAAAGTGTCCTGGAGGAATCTGAGTTCCTGTTTTGCAATTACTAACTCTCGTTTGCCTCTGATTTATGCTAATTCATTCAAATGCATGAAGGTCCAGCCCTGCAGTCTCTGAGATGGCCCTGTGGGGCCATCACACCCAGACTCATTTCCCAGGAAGTCAAAGTCTCACTGCCTATGGTTGTATTTGCAAACTGGGTGCAGCCATGCACATCCAGGGGGTTTCCATTTCCCCAGTGGGCCCATTGTTAAGGGTATGGAGCACACCTGGGAGACGGGTTATCCATGGGGACAGGTTCCCATCTCCTCATTTTTTAAACTCTTCTTTCACATGCCCCTTTGTCTGTTCGATATCTGTTCAATCCTGCAGCTTGTGCATAGTCTGGTACATGAAAAACCCAGCAGTCTTAATCACTGTATTTTTCACAGGAACAGAAAGCATTTCCCCATCCCAGTATCAGCAAACCGCATAAGAATAGCCAATTTCATCCCTTCCTCCTTTATTGCTTCTGTGCAATCTCACAACATTTACCACTGACATTCGGGTCCTGGCCAATGCTTTTCTGTAGGGTATTTAGTGTTCCATTCCTGAGCAGCCAAAGGCAGCAAATCAGTATTGTCACCATTATTTCACATTGTTATTACCATTTCATAGGTAGAGATAGAGATAGAGATAGAGATATATACAGTGTAATGTGAAGCTCCTGGATTGGAGACAGACACACGACACAGTATCTTCTTGAGGTCTGACCAACAGCCTACAATTTATTTTTCCAAGTTTCTTTTTATAGCCAGTTGGAATTTCCCGGGTTTGGAAAGCCTATTGGTTGATAATCTCTGCACCGCCCAGTCCTCTGGCCAGTGGTGTGTCTGCATCCAGGGCTTGGATGGGATGAGCTGAGGTCTTTGTTCACCTGCGGACTTGTGGAACAAGCCACATGAGCCGAGTTGGGTCTGTTAGGATCAGACTCATAATATCCAGCTGTAAACCAGCTGTACCTTGCTACATCTTCTTCCTTTGCTTTGATTAAAAAGCAAACTGTTTTCTGTTATCCCATTTGCAAGGGCTCTTTTGCAGATAGGGTAATAGAAGCATGGGTTTAATTTGAATGAGGTTTTGACAAACTCAATTCTCCTCAGCCAGCGATGTGTCCCATGTACACACTGGAGTTGCAGCACTCACTTTCAGGAGCTGTGCAGTGAGATCACAATCTTCTAGGCTAGCATGTTACAGGTTAACTGCTTATGGTTACCAATTACAATTGAACACCAAAACAAGAAAACATTCAACTTTTAAAACTGTGAGAAAAACCAATTAACAGAAAAACAGTTTGTAAACAGAAAAACAGTTTGTAAAAAAATCAAATCCTTAAATGAACTCTCACTTTAGGAATCCCAGATCTCCATGAGGTAGGTGAACAAGGTGTTTCTATCACTGTTCCACACACGGCTCCACAACGTCTGTTGACGGGCCATCAGAAGAATGCTGCTTGTGCTCTTGGACAGGACGTGAGGTAGGACGGACACATCTGGCAGGGACCCAAAGCATTGCAGTGTCCTTGCAAAGCACTTTGCAAGGCTGTCCTTTTAGCAAAACACCATTCAAGTTGCTCTTGTGTCACAGACACAAGATAAATTTTGAAGCGTCTTTAGCATTCAATTGTAAACACCATTTCATAATTAACTGTGCAATTAGTTCAAAGACAGTGGGTGCTATCTCTTTTGGTTGATGAGATAGAAGCATTCATTCTAGAATGTGCAAAGGATGGGGCCAGTGTGTATTCCACTGTCCAATAATACCAGTAGGATGAAAATGGAACAATGAGAATAAAACACAGTAATACACACCTCTGGGCATATCTGGTGGATTTGTCTGTTTGTGATAGCCTGCTCTACTGTTTCAAGAGCAGCTTTTGCCTCTGGGGTTAATTTTCTGGGGGAAGTTAATTCAGAGTCACTTTTTAGGAGGTCAAATAAAGGTGCTCATTGAGAGTCGGTCAGTCATCAGTAAGGTCTGACCCAGCTGATGGTACCCAAGAGTTTTTGTGCAATGTTTAGAGTTAGAATCTTGGTTGAAAATTGAATTGTTTGTGGCTGTATAGTCTGGTTCATTATTCTGAGTCTCAAATATTTCCAAGGTAGTTGCTGCTGCACTTCCTCTGGTGCTCTGTGCAGCCCAAATCTTTTTAATGCTTGCAACAGGCTTGGTTGAATCAGTGAGAGTTCTTTTTTGGTTTGGCTTGCAATCAAAATGTCATCCATGTCATGATAACAGGATGCCCCTGGAAATTGTTCTCACACTGATGAGAGTACCTGAGCAACATACCACTGACAAATTGTGGGGCACTTTCTCATGCTTTGGGGAAGTGCTTTCCATTGATAACTGGTCGCACTGGTGCAAGATTATTAATAGAAGGCACGGTAAAGGCAAACTTTGGGGTATCATCTGGATGTAAAGGAATAGTGAAAAAACAGTCCTTGAAGTCCACAATCAGGATGTCCCAGGAGGCAGGTATCATTGTAGGAGATGGCATACCAGGCTGCAACGTGGCCATTCTCTCCATCACGGAATTGATTTTTCTCAGGTCATGGAGTAACCTCCACATACCAGATTTCTTTTTTATAACAAATACTGCGGTCTTCCAAGGACTCCTAGATGGCTCTATGTGTCCTTGAACCAGTTGTTCCTGTACCAGGGTTTTTAGGTCATCTAGTTTCTCCTTTTGAAGGGACCACTGTGCTACCCACACAGGCTGAGTAGTGAGCCATTTTACAGCCTGTGTAGGACACTTGACACCCTCTCATACAGTGGCCCCTGTCAAAAATCCATTCCCACCTCAGCCCACTCCAGAGCCAGAGAACTCTAGGGAAGGGCTTCCCATCCAGGAAGCTCGGACAGGACTGATTCCTCACAATTAGATTTAAAAAGTGACATTTTCTTGTGATCCGGCCACAAAAGTATGCCAATTTTGTTTTACCAGTGGGCAGGATCAGCACCAAAGACACAGACAGCACCTGAAGGAATCAGGGTCATTTCCTGTAATTCAAAGCAGCAAAGGAGCACAAAAGGAGCAGCTCAGCAATGCACCCAATCATCACTACCAAAGATTGCCTGCAGTGATTAAGATCCTTCACCAGTTACCCTCAGACTTTCCTATCAACCACATCCACACCTCAGCTGGGGGAAGCCATCACAGCCAAGGACTGCAGAGCCACTCTCCGACACTGGGAATTCCTGCAGGTGCCTCCAGCCACAGGTGAGGCTCCAACCCCACTGTAAGGGGGCCCAGCTCTGATCGTGCTGAATAAACAAACTGACAGCACTTCTAGTGCAGGAACATCTGGTGTCATTCTCCTCTTGGGTCCCTCCCAAAGCCTGGCCAGGGCCTAAGGAGGAACCAAGGCAGCTGACTCTGACCATCCAGCCCCAAACAAGGCCAGGTGTCGGATTTCATGGCCTTGTCCAGCTTCTAAATACAGAATGGTCAATCCATGTTTCACTAAGGAGTGGATACACCTATCACAGTGCTAATGACCATGCATATTTCACTACTGAGCAGATACAAAGATAACCTTTGGTTGGAAGGTTTGTTGAGAGGTCACCTTTGGCTCAGGGCCTGTTGTTCAGGCCTCAGTCAGGCCTCTTGTCCAGGCCTTGGCACTTCAGGGTTTGGTGGTGGCCTTGATAGTGCTGGCTTAACAATTGGACTTGATGAGCTCAGAGTGTCTTTTCCAACAGAAAGGATTCTATATTTCCATGATTTTATCTGCTGGATTCAGTCAGGTCCATGTTAGCAGCACTACTTTGGTCAAAAAAGTTTACTCTTGCTCAGCTCTTGTGGCCTAAGGCTTCAGCTCCTTTAGCTCCCGGTGCTAAGCTGCTCATGCTGAATTAGACAACTCCGAGAGAAGAATACAGTTCATCCAGTTCCTTCTGGGACACGGAGAGGGCAGGGTGTGGGAACAGCAGCCTTGTTTGGTGTGGCCTCCTCTCTGCCCTTGAAGCCTTTCAGCACTTTGAAACAGCCAAGAGCTTTCTCCAAGAGGGCAATGAAGCAGCTGTTCCTGCTGCCAGGTTTGGCTCCTCCCAGTCTCTGCACTTGACTGCTTTTGTCCCTCTTGCTGTGCCCTGTTGCTGTGTTCCCCCAGGGCTCAGTGGCTGCTGCCCAGGACTGTGGAACTGACACAGATCCAGTGGTCAAGACCCTCCTTTCTCTGCCCTTGCAGCTGCCTGCTCACAGCAGCCTTTTCCATCTGCAAGCTCCATGTGGAGAGGGAGTCTCCACCTCTGTTCCTTGCACAACCTCCAGAAGCCCAGGGCTGCCATCTCAAGTCCCTGCTGGCCCTGAGGGCTCCCAGGTGCCTCAGGCTGCTGTGGCACCACTGCACATGGGAGGGAAGAGTGGCAGGGGCTGTGCTGCAAGACAGCTCCATGTGCTGCTGCTGCTGCTGCTGCTGCTGCTGTGGGGGTCATTTGTCCAACCTCGCCCCAGAGCGAGGGATCAGTTGCAGGCACTGCTGCTGCTCCCTGGGGATCAGCTACAATTTGGTTGTTGCTGTCAGTGCAGCAGAAGCGGTGGCTGCAGCAGCGGGTGCTGACAGTGCCCCAAGCCCCAGGGCCAGAGGGGTCTCTGGGCTGGGGGGGAACTGCCCCTTGTTCTCCTTCACACAGAGCTGGGCTGGGCACAAGTGGGGCAGCACAGCAAACAGGGAGCCTGCCAGTCTCTTCCAGCGCTGTCTGCTCAGAGTTTGGGCCTTGGAGATTCAGGTGGACAAAGGCAGCTGCTTCTGCTCCCTCTGTGTGTCCCCGTGTTCAGCAGTGCTGCTCCATCAGTCTGTGCACAGCAACGAGGAAATGCCTCAGCCCTGCAGGGCCAGGAGCTGCCTGAGCAGCTCAGCCAGCAGGAATGGAGCTGCTCCACACGGGAACCAGCAGCAAAGAACATTCCTTTTACAGAACATGTTATCTCTGTCATAAAAAAAAACAAAAAACAAGAAAAACAGGAGAAAAAAAATTGTATGTAAAATGTGGAAGATGAAACCAAACCCCAAGTTTTCACTGGAATATCTTTTGTAACTTTGGATTTAGAGGTAACTGATCTTTTGAAAAAGAGAACTCGGTTATTTACTTTGTGAATGTGCTGATGACACAGCAGGAGGATCCATCCTACTGACCTCAGCAGTCTTTTTTTAAAGATTTTGGGGTTTGTTTCCACCATTGTTGTTTTAAATTGCGATTAAAGCAATAGGAAATTGTTTGTGCCCTTCCAGCTCTGAGCAGGACTGGGAATCTAACCTCTGTCAAACCCCAAATCCTTTACAAGAGGACCTTCCTTCTCACCCTGTGAATGAGCTGCACATTCCCTTGGAAATTGTCAGGCCTTTCTTAAGGACAGATAAGCCCACTTAGAGCTTTTTGCTCTGGTTTAGAAGTGCGGAAAGGCAACTCTTCATCCCTCAACTCCAGACCACACTGTCTTGGGAACACAGCCAACTCGCCAGGTGTGGCCCACTCGTGGCACTTCTAGAGGAGGAAGAATGTGCAGTTGCACAATTCCAACCCAAAGGAAATGAAGAGTGGGACAGACGAAACATCCTGTGGAGGTACAGGAGTTCAGCTGGGACTGTGTAGCATCTGGGTTCTTGCCAATTGGATGTGGATCCCTACCTGCAATCTCTTGGCCTGCAGGAGAGTCTCACTCACCTGCAAAAGCAGAAAGCTCAGGTGCTGTGCTCAGCAAAGCCGTCTGGTGCAAAGCCGTCAGAGCAAGGGCAGAGGCAGAGCAAGCCCAGCTGTGCCTGGGGCTGAGCTCAGCAGAGCCCTGGCAGAGCCCAGAGCAGCCTCAGCACGCGCAGAGCCTGGCTGCAAGGAGAGAAACCAGAAACCGCCTGTCAGCTGAAGGCTCCTGTGCCCTTGTTCCAGCCCCCTGCGGTGCCCAGGCCATGCTGGCTGTGCTCAGAGCGGTGCTCAAAGCTGCCCATCATTGCTGCCTTGGGCAGCAGAGCTGGAGGGCAGCAGCCTACAGCCAGCCAGGGCACATCCAGCCCCTCAGCAGCCGCCCAGTGCGGGATGCTCCTGTGCTCACTGCCGTTCCCCAAAACCTCTTATCCCACCCATGCCAAGAAGACAGGGACACACCTCACACCATCTGCTGCCTCAAGAAAAACTGCTCAAGAAAAACGATGTCCTCGGCCTTCTCCAATGGCACGTCCTGTCCACGCCACAGCTGGTCCCAAGCACTTCCCAATCCACACTGGACACTACCTAGAACGCTTCCTTTAGAAAAACAAACAACAAATTATTGAAAATAGATTACAAACAAAAAGGGGAAACAAGAAAAAAGGTTAAAGATCTTATCTCTGTTAAGGGCTGGAGGAAGGCCCAACCCCTACATGCTGGGGAAAAACCCACCCACAGGTGAGGGAAGCCCGTGCTTTCTCCCATCCCCCCTGCACTGCCCCCCAAAAGTATTGGTGATCCCAAAGCAAACAAGGGGAGTGGAGCAGCCCAAACCCTTCCTGGCTTGCAAAGCAAAGCAGCCCATGGACAGGTTCTGGAGTCCCAACTCTGCCCCCGCCATGGGGGTTTGTTGGTGTTGGGCTGGCTGCCCCAGCCCCAGCCTGGGGCACGGTGGGTGGTGGGGACTGTTGGCAGGGCCAGGAGCCAACTCCCATTTTGTACCCACCTCAGCCCATCTCCCCAGCCCTGCCAAAAAGCAGCAGGGCAGCCAACTGAAGAATCAGTTGCATTTGGCACAGCAAAAGGGGGAACCTTTGGTTCCTGGCCAGGCCCTGCAATGCCCAAATCTGGGAGCATCCAGCCGGGTGTGCACTCATCTGCAAATTCGCTGTGGAGCCTGGCTTTGAAGAAGGTGCCAGAATCGAAATCCATCATCTTCAGCTGTTGGTGGCCAGGTGGAGGAAGAGGTTGTCATCCTTGATGTCATCCTCGATGTCTCCAGCAGCAGCAGCCCCACCTGCTATAGCTTCTCCAGGGGCTCTTTCTCCTTCCCTGGGGGATGAGACCAGGCTGTCAGGGTTCTGCCCAGGGCCCCAGCTGTCAGTGAACCAGGACAAGCCAAACCAGCTTGGATGGCGGCCACCAGTGCTGGGCAGAGCAGCTCAGCTCCAGCACAAGGGCTGCCTGTTCCCATCCAATGAGACCTGCACATTGCTACAGGCAGGACAAAAAGTCTGGGTTGCTTTGCGTCTGACTGCCAAGGCCTGTGTGGAGCTGGAACTCACCAGGGCCCTGGATCAATGTGTGCATGTGGCTCTCTCTCTTCTTCTACGGCAGAGGAATATCCTGCATCCAAGGATCACACAACAGGTCTTCTAATGAGGGCCTGTCCAAGGAGTGCAGGGATAAACACCACCTGATCAGGTCTTGGCAGTCTGGGGAGAGAAACCAGAAGCTGCCAGTCAGTTGGAGAAGGCTCCTGTGCCTTTGCCCCACTATTCCCATGCCCAGGCCATGCTGCGTGTGCTCAGAGCTGGGCCTAGACTTTCCCATCAATTCCCTGTTTTGGAGGAGAGCAGAAAAGCAGGACATGTGCCACCTCCTCAGCAGCTGCCAGAGCGGGCTGCTCACGAGCCTGCTGCTGTCTCTCCCAGCACCGGTATTGCCCCGTGCCCAGAGATGAGGATCCACCTGGAGACAGCCGTTGTGGCAGCGAGAGCTGATGGTCCCAGCTGATGTTCTGGCCCCTCCTGAAAGGGTGCTTTCCGCAGACCATCTGGTGCAGAAGGATGCCCAGGGACCAGATTGTTGCTGCCTCGCCATGATACCACCCAAAGTGGGTCCATTCTGGGGGGCTGTACGACGGTGTTCCTACGGAATACAGATGGAGTTCATCAGGGGGATGCTGCTGCTCCCAGAGCCTGGCCCCAGCATCCCTGGGCGTGCGGGGGCTGCACCAGTGGCACACAGGGTGACCTGCTGCCCTCTCAACAGCACCAGTGACTTGTGTACAAACTCAGGGTTGGAAAAAAAGCCACTGGTGTTGGAAGTGGGCAGCAGAAGCCTTGGCAAGGCCTAACCATGACATGAAAAGGAAAAACCAACTCAGTGCTGAGAAAGACCCATGCCCTCATCCTCCCTGCCTGCATTGCCCCAAAAACATTATGAAGCCAGGGCAAACAAGGCAAGCAGAGCTGTCCAAGCCCATTCTTGCCTGCACACCAAACCGGCTGGTACACTAGTTCTGGGGCCCCCTTCTCTGCTACCCCCACCCACGGGTGTTTTTGTCGGGCTGGCTGCCCCAGTGCCAGTCCCGGGCAGAGTGATGGACGAAGGGTGCCAGCAAGGCTGTAAGGTATCCCCCTCCCCCGCCCCCCGCTCAAAAGCAACTCAGCTGAAGACTTTGTCCTGTGACTGGCAGCAAAAGGGAGAATCCCCGCTGCCACACCCAGGTTGGGCCATGAGATGCCGGGACCGGGAGCACACACCTGCATGGGCTCACCTGCAAAGTGAGTGTAGGCTGTCTCTTGCAGGTAGGTGCCACAGCCAAAGTCGATCAATTTGGCCTGCCCGGTGGCCAGGTCAACCAGGATGTTCTCCGGTTTGATGTCCCTGTGCAGCACCCCGCAGCTGGTGCAGTGCCGCACGGCCTCCAGCACCTGGCGGAACAGCCCCCGCGCCTCCTCCTCGGGCAGGAACCTCCGTGCCCGAATGAAATGCTGGAGATCCTGACACCGCTCCGGGCGCTCCATGACCAGGAGGATGTCGTCGGGGAGCTCAAGCCACTCCAGCAGCTGGATGACACCAGAGAAGCCAGTGGAGACCTTGTGCAGCAGCACGATCTCCAGCGGTGCTCTGGTGCCGTCGGGCTGCGGGAGGAGTACGATGCCGTCAGTGGGGCTGATGCCGTGCCAGGGCTGGGGAAGCCCTCAGCCAGCCCGGGACGCTCTGCACCCTCTGCTGGCCCCACGCCCGCTCTCCCTCGAGGCATCCTGGCGGCTCCCACCCTGCCGGGCCTCGGCTCATCCCCGCCCGGCACGCCCCGGCTTCTCCCGATGGCCCCCGCTCACTCACCAGCTCGCCCCAGTGCCGGACGCGGTTCCGTGGCACCCTTTTGATGGCCACCTGCAAGCCAAGGGGAGCAGCGGGCTGAGCTCACCGCCCGCCTGCCCAGCCCCATCCTCCGCCCTCCTCCTCCTGCGCCCGCCGCCGGCCCCGCCGCTCACCAGGGCGCCGTCCGAGAGCCGCGTCGCCGCGAAGACGCTGCCGAAGCCGCCGCGCCCCAGCAGCGAACCCAGCCGGTACCGCTCCTTGAGGCCCTGCTGCGCCTTCCCTGCCGGCGAGACGCGGCTGTCAGCGCTCGGCCCGGGGCCAGGAACGGCCCCCGAGCGCCCCTCAACCGCCCCGGGCCGGGCATCCCCCGACGTTCGCTGCTCGGAACGGGACAGCGGCGGCTCGGGGCCGGCGGCCGCGCTGCCGAGCGGCGGAGCTCGGGCCGGGGAAGCCGCAGCGGAGGCGGCGGGAGCGGCCGCGCCGCGTGTGTCCTCCGCGGGCCCCGGGAAGAGCCGGGGCCGGGGCCGGGGCAGAGGCCGGGGCCGGGGCTGGGGCCAGAGCCGGGGCCGGGGCCGGGGCCGGGGCCGGGGCCGGGGCCGGGGCCGGGGCCGGGGTCGGAGCCAGGCTCGGCACAGGCGCAGCCAAAAGGCGGCGATGCCGCCCCAGCTCCAGGCACTGATGCCCGCCCAGCAGCGCCACAGCCAGGACGGCCAGAGCCGGGCGGAGGCGAGACCGCGGCGGGACGCCCGGGGCCGGGGACGGGGCAGCCCCGCCCGGGGCCGGGGGCGGGCCGGGGGCATGGCCCGGTCCGGCAGGAGAGAGGGAGACGCGGATAAGAGGGGGACACCGGGAAAGGGAGACCGGGAGAGGGTGCGGGCTGCAGGAGAGGGAGAAAAGAAGTAGGAGGGAGTCCACAAAGTCTCTGCTTTTGCTTTTGCTGCTGCTGCTGCTGCCGCCGCCGCTGCTGCTGCTGCAACTGAAGCCCCGGGGCCGTTTTTCCCCGTGTCCGTTTGTCCGTTGCCCGCTCGGCCCCACGCCAAGCCCCGCGCTCCCCGGGGGCAGCCCCTGAGCCTGTCCAAACACGGGAACTTTGCCGTGTTGAGCCAAGACCTAGAGTCTTGACTCCTGCGCTGTGGCACAGGAATCCCCTTGGTCGCTGCTCTGCATTGTCCCTGCTGAGGGGCAGACACTGCCACAGCACATTCCCTGAATGCAGAATTTGTACCTGGCCCAAGCACTGCACTTGTGTCTGCAGCACTGCTTTCCAAGAAAAACAGGGAAAGACAAACTGTGTGTAGCTCAGTGTATTTTAGAGTGTCTGAAACTTGCCAAGTCAAGGATCTTAGACCTGAGATCCATTTGGAATTAATGGGATGGAGAAGTAGTGCAAGATGGAAAAGGGGAGCATAGAAATAAATAGAGAGAAACATCTTGGATTTGTTCTTTGCATTTTCATTTCATTTCTTGAAAGCCGTTTCAGTTTTCCCAGCATTTTCTCCACAGTCCTGTCTGCTCTTTCCCAGAACCTTTCCTGGAGAACAAGGTGCAGCTTCTGTCACAAGATGTGCCACCAACTGCAGCTTCCCTTGGCTTTCCACGCTGTGTGTGCAGCAGGAGTCTTGCAGCAAAGCAGGACAAAGATTTGAAGAACTTGACAACTTGCTCTTTCTTTTCCTTGTGGGCTGGGGAGTTGTGCCATTGGTAAGGTTTTCATTGTTACTGTTCTACCCTAAGAAAACAGGACGGGGTACCAGGGGTACCTACTGGGAGTCTGTTATCGTCCACTCAGCCAGGAAGAACAGCTGGACAACTTATTCTATGAGCAGCTGGAGAATGTTTCAGGACCTCCAGCCCTTGTTCTTGGAGGTGACTTTAACCTACCAGACATCTGCTGGGAACTGAATACAGCAGAAAAGAGGCAGTCCAGGAAGGTTTTGGAGCGTATGGAGGACAATTTTTTGTCGCAGCTGGTGAGTGAGCCCAGCAGGGGAGGGACTGTGTTCGACCTGTTGTTTGCAAATAGAGAAGGGCTGGTGGGAGATGTGGTGCTTGGAGGCTGCTTGGGGCACAGTGATGATGAAATTATAGAGTTCTTGATGTTTGGTGAAATCAGGAGCAACATCAATAAGACTTTTACACTGGACTTCCAGAGGGAAAACTTTGGCCTGTTTAGGAGAGTTATCCAGAGAGTTCCTTAGGAAGCAGCCCTTAAAAACCAAGGAGTCCAGGAAAGGTGGGCGTGCTTCAAAGCAGAGATCTTGAGGGCAGAGGAACAGACTGTCCCTGTGTACCAAAAGATGAGCTGATGAGGCAAATGTCCAGCCTGGATGGGCAAGGAGGTTTTGAAGGATTTTAGGAATAAAAAGAGGATGTATCATCTTTGGAAGGAGGGTCAGATCTCTCAGGAAGTATTTAAGGGGGTTGCAAGGGCATGTAGGGAGAAAATTAGGGAGGCCAAAGCTCAGTTCGAACTTCTTTTGGCAACTTTTGTAAAGAATAATAAAAATTGTTTTTACATATATATTCATCGAAAAAAGAAGGGTATGATCACTATTTGTTCTCTGCTGGATGTGGGAGGGAACTTAGTAACTGCAGATGAAGAGAAGGCAGAAGTGCTTAACGCCTTCTGGCCTCAGTCTTTAGTGGGAAGTCAGCTTGTCCTCAGGAGAGCTGCCCTCCTGGGCTGGTAGATGGTGTCAGGGAGCGGAATGGTGCCCCTGTTATCCAGGAGGAGGCAGTCAGAGAACTGCTGAGCCACTTGGATGTTCATAAATCTCTGGGCCCAGATGGGATCCACCCCAGGGTGATGAGGGAACTGCTGGCAGATGAGCTTGCAAAGCCACTCTCCATCATTTAGTAACAGCCCTGGCTCACTGGAGAGGTTCCAGGTGACTGGAAGCTGTCCAATATGACACCCATTCACAAGAAGGGTGAGAAGGAGGATCCTGGTAATTATAGGCCAGTTAGCTTGACCTCTGTACCCGGTAAGGTCATGGAGCAGTTTCTATTGAGTGTCATCACACAGCACCTACAGGATGGCCGGGGTATCAGAGCCAGCCCGCACGGGTTTAGGAGGGGTAGGTCGTGTTTGACCAACCTGGTCTCCTTTCATGACCAGGTGATGCACCTGGTGGATGCCAGAAAGGCTGTGGATGTTGTCTATTTGGACTTCAGCAGGGCCTTTGACACTGTCTCCCACAGCACACTCCTGGAAAAGCTGGCAGCCCACGGCTTGGACAGGAGCACTCTCTGCTGGGTTCAGAACTGGCTGCGTGGCCAGGCCCAGAGGGTGGTGGGGAACGGTGCTGCATCCAGCTGGCAGCCAGGCACAGCGAGGTGCACAAGGACATCTTCATTAGCTGGGTTATTTGAGCACTTTTAAGAAATGTCCAAGTTTTCCCACCTGGAGAGACCAGGAATTTCCTGGAACTGTATGATGGCAGGAGTAGAAATCCTGATCTTGCCCTCTCTTTGTGTCACTGGCTGGACTTGTGTTTTTCCCTTGGTTTTCTGTGCCTTCCCTTGGTTTTGTTGGCTGACAAGAAATGAACATCCCTCTCAGGCAACTCCTTCTCCAAGGAAAGCAGGTGGGAGTTGGTGCCAAGGAACTGAAAGCTGCAGGTGCAGCCTGGGGTGGAGGAAGCTCAGATTTGCACAAGGCTGCTCTGAGTCCCAGGGCTTGGATGGGGGAAATGGTGGGGTGGGGACAGGGACAAAGTGTGATTGATTGTCAGCCATAAAGGGTCTTGATGTTCATATCTATTCAGAGCAACTTAGGAGGTGCTGGGGATCAATATCGACTGGAGTTTGCTGATACCGATCTATAAACAAAAAAACCCACAAAATTAAAGAGGAAAAAAAACCCTCTGCATTTTAAAAAAATATAATATATTCTCTTTGAATTCACTTCTGAAATCTGTACAATTAACATCAGAAGAATTGAAGACTTGAAATTAAATTAATCCCAGGGGCTTTTCTTGTTAGAGTGCTTTGGAATGTTAATGAACCTTTGGCACTGAATTCCTGAACTAAAGAGCTGAAGACTGAACAAGCCTCTGGAGAGCTAAAATTCATCAGGGAACCTCCAAGTTGCTGAGGATCCATCCTCAGAAGAGCAGATTGAAGAGATTCCAGGGATTTCCAGCTGCTCAAGAGCTGTGAGCTCACATGCAGGCACAGGGGCTCCATGGTGGCATTGAGGGGTCTCTGGGCTCCTGAAGATCTCAGTCACGGGGGCTCTGTGGTGACATCCCAGGGGTCCTTAATCTTCCTAAGGGTCATGAGGTGACAGTCATAGGGCTGCACAGTGACAACAGAGGTGTCTCTATGCTGCCAAGGAGCCAATTTGTCACAGGCAGTGGCAGGAGTCCAGTGGTGACTAAAGAACAGTGCTCCTGTGCTCCTAAAGAACAGTGACGTCACAGACACTCAGAGGCGCTCCATGGGGACATCCCAGGAGTGTCCAGGCTGCCAAAGAGCTGGGATGTCACAGACACTCTCAGAGGTTCCTGTCATGGGCTGTCTTGGGTTATGGAACCAAAAATGTGTCTTCTATTTCATCTGCTGAAAGCAGATGGGGAGATGTTTTTTTTCTTTATCTCTTGTAACTCTGGGAGGAGGGGAGCAGGTGCCTTCTGATAATGGGCCAACTGTTAAAACCAGGTGGGGCAGTGTTTCTTATCTCTTTCACCACCCCTCCTCCTCCAGGGGGATATTCTCTGCTGATGATGGGCCATTAAGGCTCACGTAAGGGCACAACATATTCTATCATCCCCATTGTGAGATGCTTCACCCAGTGGGGGGGAGCCAACCCTTCCTACCTGGATAAAAACTGAGACGTAGGAACACAGGTATCTGGCTCCACCACATTCCCGGAGGAAGACTGGAGCCTTCTCACCATCACTGGGCCCTTTTCTCTCAGCATCATCTCTGCTCCAACAGAACCACATCTGCCCCTCCAGGAGGACTCTTGGACTGCTTCCAACACCCTGACCAGCAGGGTGTCAGGTTGTATTTCTGACCCTGTCAGGGTTTCCAGGATTGTTTTGTTTGTTTGCTTGTTTGTTTGTTTTACTACTAGATTTGTATTGTTAATATTCCTAGTAAAGAACTGTTATTCCTATTCCCAAATCTTTGCCTGAAAGCCCTTAACTGCAAAATTATCATTTGGAGGGAGTGAGGGGTTTAAATTCTCCATTCCAAAGGAAACTCCAGCTTTCCCTGACAGATATCTGTCCTTCCAAGCCAAGACATGGTCAGAGTGGCAGCTTCAGACAAAGTTTATTAGAGAAGCTCCTGTTGAGTCACGAGGTTCACAAAGGACCTCTGTGGTAGTTTGGCCAGGAAGTTATTGTTCAGGAAATTATAACTTGACAAGCAGATTAGAAAGAAGTAAGTCTACATGAACATTTGAGAGTTAAATACCAGAGGTTCCCAAGGAACTGCCCTTTTCTCTTTCTTCCAGGCAGCTGAACAGGTAACATCGGCTGGGGTCCTTCTGTTAGAACGGCTTGAGCTGGCCAGGGCCAGCCGTTCCCCCCACCCCCAACTGGGACGGGGAACCGGGGGAAGCGGGCATGAGGCCTGGCCAGGCCCCACCGGTGGGAAAAAAGAGCGAGGCTGCAGCTCAGGTCCCTGCGGCGGCCGGCCCTGGCTGGGCCCCGGGCCGTGGTTGCTGGTGCTGATGATGGCCCAGGGGAAGATGGGATTGGGATTCCTTCTCCCCACCACCGGGCCTCAGGAAGCAACCTTGAGTCTGAGTCCACAGATGAGACCAGGGGGTGGAGAAAAGACAATTCATCAGCATTTCCGAGCATGTTTCTCCTACCCCCCCATCATCATTGGCCTTGAAACTTGACACTGGTTTGAGCCAGCAGCTGAGAGAGAAAGGACCAGGGCCATATTTAACTCTTTCTTAACACAAGATGAAGCTTTCAGAACTCCAATCCTTTCTCTGAGTGAAACAGGAAGGACGGAGTGATTTAAGATATAAAGAGACAGCATGGTACAGAGTCAGCGAAGGAACTGATAAAGATTATTGGAAGAAGGGATTGAGGAAGTGGATGTTTTTGACTGGACTTCTCTGCATGTAAACCATGGAAACTGGACTAAATTATTCCTTTAAACCATGGAAAGATATCCATTTGGGTAGGTGATTGTTTAAATTTATGTGTGGATTTTTGAGCAAAGTTGTTTGTGATGGACTAAGTGAAATTGATTTTATGAGATTCTTGAGCAGAGATAGAGATGAAAAGCGTTCTGTATGTAGTGAAGAAGGGAGAAGATATCTCAGTTTCCTGAGATGAAGAATCCTTTGCCTTTGAAGTGGTTCACCTTTAAAAACTGACACCGCAGTCTGCAGTGTGTTTGAGTACATGACCCATAAGCACCTTGAGAAACTGCTAATGGGAGGAGTCACGGAAGCAGAGTTGACTGGGCAACAGTTTTTGTGACAGTTAAAACCCACAAGAGAACTGTTTTAAGTTGTCAGTGAGATCCATGGGACACTAAGAGAGACTCCTCTCCCAAAGTGATAAAATACTATGTTTAAATGGAGAAACTGACTGAAAATCACAAGTTGTCTATGTTGTTTGTAGAAAGAAAATAGTGGGGCAGAGGAAGAGTGCTTTGAAGTTTCATTTTTCTTTTTCTTTTTCTTATTTTAGTGTGTGTGAAAAACTATCGTATAACTTTGAAGTTTTAGGCCTGTTTTGCTTTTTATTTCCTCCTAGTCATATCCCACAAAAAAAGTAAATACTAAAACCATCACAACCTCCAGCGATCACATTATACCCCCAAGCTACCCCAAACCAGGGCCCCCAGGCTTTCTAAACTCCTTCTGGGAGAGGATCCTGGGAGTGCCTGGATCCAATCCCAGCCCCAGACTTTCTCAAGGATTTATGTGTAAAGGATTATACAGCTGGAATTTGTAGCAGGATTTCTTAGGGAATGTGGGCATGAGGTATTTTGGAATGAGATTTGAACTACCCCAAACTGGGCCTCAGTTTTAGGCCTGTCTAGAAGTAGACAGACCTGTGGCGTAGTTAGAAATTCACTCTAAGGTGTGTTTAAGCATTAGATAGCACAAGTTATAGTGACTTCCTTAAGGGTGAAATTGTTTACATTCTTTTTTACACTGAATGCCAATTAGAAAACACCTGTAACTGTAAACTATTTGAAACTGTATTTAACCTCCGATACCAGAAGAATAAACGGAGAACGCATGATCTAACCATGTTGGTCGTACGTGTGTTGCTCTGTCCAGCTTCCCACTTTAATTAAGAGTTCCCTGGCTTCAGGAATTGAACCTTTGTACAACTTTGTCCCTCAACATTAAGGACGGCAAACCAGAAGTATTTATGTACATATAGATATGACTGATTATGATCATGATTAGACAAAAAGGTTGTAATCAGAATTATTTAGTCCGCAGTATAGAAGCTTGTAATGGTTTTATGTTTGCCAATTTTTATATTTTTTTGGCTAATGCACTAATTATGTGATGGTTTTATTACTTGCTATTTTTATATGATCAGGAGAACATAAAGAGCAAAACAGGCTTATTTTAAAATTACAAGGATAGTTTATTTATACACACTGAAAGAATGAAAATCAGAAAAAAAAGAAAAAAAAACCCATGAAACTTTCAAAACATTTTTCCCTTCCTCCAAAAATGTTCACTTTCTTATACACAACATAAAAAGACAAAACTTGTAACCTCAGTCAGTTTTACTATTTAAAAAATAATTTTTCATCAGTTATTTAGGAAAGGAGTCTTTCTGGCATTTATAGAGACATTGTTACAAGAGGAACAGTTTTCTGGTGGCTCCCATGCCACACATTTGCAACAACTTGAAAGGAACTTCTGCAAACTCTGAAATCCTACCCATTAGCAGCTTTTTAAACACTGCATATGGGTCATATCTGCTTATCAGGGGTACTGTTTAAGGATGCTTCCTCTAGTATAACACGAAGATTTTCTTCTTCTATTTCTAAAATCATCTTTATCTCAAGAACTAAAATTTTCCTTCTCTTTAGGAGCAAAGAGCTTCGTATGACTTTTAATTAGAACTTTGCATTTTCTTCAAACAGCATTTATATGTTACAGGAAAAACAGTTCATTCTCTCTAGTTTACTAGAAATGTCCAGCCAAATTAGGCCACTTTTCCTCCTTTGCCTCAAATAGTTTTTCACTCTCTCTTCACTGACTTCAGTTTTATGCTGTGTCTTTTTACAGTTCAATCACTTTGTCTGTCTTCACTTGGGGAAAGGCTGGTGCTTTGGAAGTTTATTTGCTGGCAGAAAGAGTTAAAGTTTGCTTAGACTTGCAGTGGGTACGTGGTCCCTGCCTGCGGGAGCTGCAAAGATCTTAAGGCCATGCCGGTGGAGAGGCTGCTGTATGCTTTTTTTTAGCTTTCGATTTTGTGGCTTCGGCCGCTCAGAGCTGCTCCCTGAAGCCTGAGGAAGGAGCAGGGGGGGAACATCCCCCCCAGCCCCAGCCGGTGACACGAGGCAGCTGCTGGGGCTTTTCCTGCCCTCCCTGGCTGCTGCTGCTCTCGGGCCCAGGCAGGGCCGGGCTGCTCTCCTGTGGGGCAGCGGCTCCCGGAGGCCCAGCCAGGCCCGGCCCGGCTGCTGAGGGGCAGCGGGGCCTGGCCCAGCCCAACTCCTGCAGGATGTTACCTGGTCGCTCACCCGGAGAAAAGAGGGCGGCTCCTACACATTTTTAGTTTCGTATGGGTATTACCAAAAGTCACATTTTGTTTTCCCAGTGGTTAAATTACATGCCAATAGCCAAGAACTAGCTCCTGATAGGTCTGTCCTTTCCAAAGAAATTCAAAGGTGCTAACAGAAACCAAACCCATGACAATAACTTAGTTCTGCTTTTAAAAAGATTAGTTACCTCTTAATCCAAAGATTTTTCACTACACATTTGTATTTTGTTTTTCTCTTTCATGCTATGTTCTGGTTTTATCTTTTTTCTTTTTCTTTAAACAGAGAACATGTCCTAAGAAATGACTGTACAGCAAAACAAGATACATTTTGGGTAAACAATGAAAATGTAGGCTCCTCCTCTGTTTACTTTTGTCTGGGTACCCTGAAGAAAAAAATCTAGCAGAGACCAGCAGAGGTAAACCAGGTACCAGGTAAATTGTTTGCTTTGGAATTGACTGGAGTTCAGCACTGGTGACATCCTGATCCAGTCAAGAGTTGCAGAATTCTTTTGCAGATCTCAAACCATGTGTTTGCAGGCACAGTGCCTGGAGGTTGTGCAAGGAACAGAGGTGGGGACTCCCTCTCCACATGGAGCTTCCAGATGGAAAAGGCTGCTCCACGGCAGAGAAAGGACAGTCTTGACCACTTGATCTGTGCCAGTTCCTCAGTCCTGGGCAGCAGCCACCCAGCACAGGAGGAACAGAAGGCACAGCAAGAGGGACAAAACCAGGCAAAGCCAGACATGGAAGCAGGAACAGCTGCTTCATTGCACTCTTGGAGAAAGCTCTTGGCTGTTTCAAAGCCCTGAAAGGCGTGAAGGGCAGAGAGAAGGCCACAACAAACAATGCTGCTGTTCCCACACCCTGCCCTCTCCATGTCCCAGAAGGAATTGCATGAACTGTATTCTCTCTGAGTCGTCTCGTTCAGTGTGAGCAGCTTAGCACCAGGAGTTGAAGGAGCTGAAGCCTTAGGCCTCAAGGGCTGAGCAAGAGTAAGCTTTCTGAGCAAAGCAAGGCTGCTAACACGGACCTGGCTGAATCCTGCAGATGGAATCCTGGAATTGTAGAATCCTTTCTGTTGGGAAAGACACTCTGAGCTCATCAAGTCCAGCTGTTCACCCAGCAGTGTCAAGCCCAGCACTAAACCATGTCCCTGAAGTGCCAAGGCCTGGACAAGAGGCCTGACTGAGGCCTGAACAACAGGCCCTGAGCCAAAGGTGACCTCTCAACAAACCTTCCAACCAAAGGTTATCTTTGTATCTGCTCAGTAGTGAAATATGCATGGTCATTAGCACTGTGATAGGTGTATCCACTCCTTAGTGAAACATGGATTGACCTTCCTGTATTTAGAAGCTGGACAAGGCCATGAAATCCGACACCTGGCCTTGTTTGGGGCTGGATGGTCAGAGTCAGCTGCCTTGGTTCCTCCTTAGGGCCCTGGCCAGGCTTTGGGAGGGACCCAAGAGGAGAATGACACCAGATGTTCCTGCACTAGAAGTGCTGTCAGTTTGTTTATTCAGCACGATCAGAGCTGGGCCCCCTTACAGTGGAGTTGGAGCCTCACCTGTGGCTGGAGGCACCTGCAGGAATTCCCAGTGTCGGGGAGTGGCTCTGCAGTCCTTGGCTGTGATGGCTTCCCCCAGCTGATGTGTGGGTGTGGGCGATGGGAAATTCTGAGGGTGACTGGTGCTGTCTCTTTCTTAATCACTGCAGGCAATCTTTGGTAGTGATGATTGGGTACATTGCTGAGCTGCTCCTTTTGTGATCCTTTGCTGCTTGGAACTACAGGAAATTGCACCGATTCCTTCAGTTGGTGTCTGCGTCTTCGCTGCTGATCCTGCCCACTGGTGAAACAAACTTGGTGTAGTCTGGCTAGATCACTGCAAAATGCCAGTTTTGAAATAGGAATGTAAGGAATCAGACCTGTCTGAAATTCCTGGATGAGAAACCCTTCCCTAGAGTTTGCTGGCTCTGGGGTGCACTGAGGTCGGAGCACCATTCGAGCAGTGTGGGAGTCAGCTGATAGAAGCTGAAACACTTGATGTATTAAAATGCATCCAATAACTGTATATGGAAAAAGGAAAAGAACTTGTGGGTTTGGGAAGACGAGGGTGAATTTTGTTCATGGCACCAACAGAAGGAATGACTGTTGTTGGAACACTCCCACAGAGCGACAGAAGAAGTTTTTATTCTTGAGCTCAGATTTGTTTGTGCAAGTGAATTAATAATTATATAATAAATAATTACACACATATATATAATATAATAAAATTTTATGTATTTATTTACATATCTATAATAATATTGTAAAATAATGTTCCAAATATTAATTTGTTAGCTTTGGCTGCTCAGGGATGAAATACTTAATACCCTACAGAAAATGACTGGCCAGGACCCAAACATCAATGCTAAACTCTGTGAGATTGTATACAACGGATGAAGGAGGAAGGGATGAAATTGGCTGTTTTTATAGTGTTTGCTGACACTAGGATGCGGAATGCTTTGTCTGTTCCTGTGAAAAATAAAGTGAGTAAGACTGCTGGGTTTTTCATATAGCAGACTACCCACAAGCTGCAGCACTGATTGAACAGATGAAGGGATTGTTAAAAGAGCAGTTGAAAAAAAGAGGAGATGGGAATGTGTCACAATGAAAAACCCATCTCTCAGATGTGCTCCATATCCTTAACAATGGTCCCACTGAGCAAATGGAAACCCCCTGGATGTGCATGGCTGCACCCGATTTGCAAATACAACCATGGACAGTGACACTTTGGCTTCCTGGGAAATTGTTCCAGGTGTGATGGCCCCTGACAGGGCCACCCCAGAGGCTGCAGGGCTGGACCTTTATGCATTAGAATTAATTAGGATAAATCAGAAGCAAAAGGGAGTTATCAATACCGGAAGAGAAATTTAGATTCTTCCAGGACACTTTGGTTTGATATCTGCTGACTCGAGTTTGGCCTTGCAAAGTGTTCGTGTGTCATGGGAGGGGTGATTGGTGCAGATTATCAAGAAGAAATTAAAGTACTTTTGTTCAACAATACAATTCACAGAATTCACAGAATGACTAGGAAGAGACTTTCAAGATCATCGAGTCCAACCCAGGCCCTAACACCTCAAGTAAACAATGGCACTGAGTGCCACATCCAGACTTTTGTTAAACACATCCAGGGATGGTGACGCCACCACCTCCCCAGGCAGGCCATTCCAGAACTTTATCACTCTTTCCATGAAAACCTTTTTCCTAATATCCAACCTATATTTCCCTTGGCACAGTTTAAGACTGTGTCCTCTCCTTCTGTCAGTTGCTACATGGAGAAACAGACCAACCCCCAGCTGACTACAACCACCTTTCAGGAAGTTGCAGAGAGTGATAAGGTCTCCCCTGAGTCTCCTTTTCTCCAGGCTAAACAACCCCAGCTCCCTCAGCCATTCCTCACAGGAGTTGTGTTCCAAGCCTCTCACCAGCCTCATTGCCTCCTCTGGACATGCTCAAGCATCTCACTGTCCTTCCTGAACTGAGGGGCCAGAGCTGGACACAGCACTCGAGGTGCAGCCTCACCAGTGCTGAGTACAGGGGAAGAATGACCTCCCTGCTCCTGCTGGCCACACCATTCCTGATCCAGGCAAGGTGCCATTGGCCTTCTTGGCCACCTGGGCACACTGCTGCCTCATGTCCAGCCTGCTGTCCATCAGTGCCCCAGGTCCCTTTCTGCCTGGGCACTGTCAAGCCACACCATCCCCAGCCTTGCGCACTGCAGGGGCTTATTGTGGCCAAAATTCAGGACTGGGCACTTGGACTTATTGAACTTCATCTTATTGGACTCTACCCACCCATCCAACCGTTCCAGGTCTCTCTGCAGAGCCCTCCTACTTTCCAACACATTGACACACACTCCCAGCTTAGTGTCATCTGCAAATTTACTAATGGAAGACTCAATACCCTCATCCATGTCCTCAATAAAAATATTGAACAGAACTGGCCCCAGCATAGACCCCTGAGGAACACCACTCATGACTGGCTGCCAGCTGGATGCAGCACCGTTCCCCACCACCCTCTGGGCCTGGCCACGCAGCCAGTTCTGAACCCAGCAGAGAGTGCTCCTGTCCAAGCCGTGGGCTGCCAGCTTTTCCAGGAGTGTGCTGTGGGAGACAGTGTCAAAGGCCCTGCTGAAGTCCAAATAGACAACATCCACAGCCTTTCTGGCATCCACCAGGTGCATCACCTGGTCATGAAAGGAGACCAGGTTGGTCAAACACGACCTACCCCTCCTAAACCCGTGCGGGCTGGCTCTGATACCCCGGCCATCCTGTAGGTGCTGTGTGATGACACTCAATAGAAACTGCTCCATGACCTTACCGGGTACAGAGGTCAAGCTAACTGGCCTATAATTACCAGGATCCTCCTTACCACCCTTCTTGTGAATGGGTGTCATATTGGACAGCTTCCAGTCACCTGGAACCTTTCCAGTGAGCCAGGGCTGTTACTAAATGATGGAGAGTGGCTTTGCAAGCTCATCTGCCAGCAGTTCCCTCATCACCCTGGGGTGGATCCCATCTGGGCCCAGAGATTTATGAACATCCAAGTGGCTCAGCAGTTCTCTGACTGCCTCCTCCTGGATAACAGGGGCACCATTCCGCTCCCTGACACCATCTACCAGCCCAGGAGGGCAGCTCTCCTGAGGACAAGCTGACTTCCCACTAAAGACTGAGGCCAGAAGGCGTTAAGCACTTCTGCCTTCTCTTCATCTGCAGTTACTAAGTTCCCTCCCACATCCAGCAGAGAACAAATAGTGATCATACCCTTCTTTTTTCGATGAATATATATGTAAAAACAATTTTTATTATCCTTTACAAAAGTTGCCAAAAGAAGTTCGAACTGAGCTTTGGCCTCCCTAATTTTCTCCCTACATGCCCTTGCAACCCCCTTAAATACTTCCTGAGAGATCTGACCCTCCTTCCAAAGATGATACATCCTCATTTTATTCCTAAAATCCTTCAAAACCTCCTTGCCCATCCAGGCTGGACATTTGCCTCATCAGCTCATCTTTTGGTACACAGGGACAGTCTGTTCCTCTGCCCTCAAGATCTCTGCTTTGAAGCACGCCCACCTTTCCTGGACTCCTTGGTTTTTAAGGGCTGCTTCCTAAGGAACTCTCTGGATAACTCTCCTAAACAGGCCAAAGTCTTCCCTCTGGAAGTCCAGTGTAAAAGTCTTATTGATGTTGCTCCTGATTTCACCAAACATCAAGAACTCTATAATTTCATCATCACTGTGCCCCAAGCAGCCTCCAAGCACCACATCTCCCACCAGCCCTTCTCTATTTGCAAACAACAGGTCGAACACAGTCCCTCCCCTGCTGGGCTCACTCACCAGCTGCGACAAAAAATTGTCCTCCATACGCTCCAAAACCTTCCTGGACTGCCTCTTTTCTGCTGTATTCAGTTCCCAGCAGATGTCTGGTAGGTTAAAGTCACCTCCAAGAACAAGGGCTGGAGGTCCTGAAACATTCTCCAGCTGCTCATAGAATAAGTTGTCCAGCTGTTCTTCCTGGCTGAGTGGACGATAACAGACTCCCAGTAGGTACCCCTGGTACCCCGTCCTGTTTTCTTAGGGTAGAACAGTAACAATGAAAACCTTACCAATGGCACAACTCCCCAGCCCACAAGGAAAAGAAAGAGCAAGTTGTCAAGTTCTTCAAATCTTTGTCCTGCTTTGCTGCAAGACTCCTGCTGCACACACAGCGTGGAAAGCCAAGGGAAGCTGCAGTTGGTGGCACATCTTGTGACAGAAGCTGCACCTTGTTCTCCAGGAAAGGTTCTGGGAAAGAGCAGACAGGACTGTGGAGAAAATGCTGGGAAAACTGAAACGGCTTTCAAGAAATGAAATGAAAATGCAAAGAACAAATCCAAGATGTTTCTCTCTATTTATTTCTATGCTCCCCTTTTCCATCTTGCACTACTTCTCCATCCCATTAATTCCAAATGGATCTCAGGTCTAAGATCCTTGACTTGGCAAGTTTCAGACACTCTAAAATACACTGAGCTACACACAGTTTGTCTTTCCCTGTTTTTCTTGGAAAGCAGTGCTGCAGACACAAGTGCAGTGCTTGGGCCAGGTACAAATTCTGCATTCAGGGAATGTGCTGTGGCAGTGTCTGCCCCTCAGCAGGGACAATGCAGAGCAGCGACCAAGGGGATTCCTGTGCCACAGCGCAGGAGTCAAGACTCTGGGTCTTGGCTCAACACGGCAAAGTTCCCGTGTTTGGACAGGCTCAGGGGCTGCCCCCGGGGAGCGCGGGGCTTGGCGTGGGGCCGAGCGGGCAACGGACAAACGGACACGGGGAAAAACGGCCCCGGGGCTTCAGTTGCAGCAGCAGCAGCGGCGGCGGCAGCAGCAGCAGCAGCAAAAGCAAAAGCAGAGACTTTGTGGACTCCCTCCTACTTCTTTTCTCCCTCTCCTGCAGCCCGCACCCTCTCCCGGTCTCCCTTTCCCGGTGTCCCCCTCTTATCCGCGTCTCCCTCTCTCCTGCCGGACCGGGCCATGCCCCCGGCCCGCCCCCGGCCCCGGGCGGGGCCGCCCCGTCCCCGGCCCCGGGCGTCCCGCCGCGGTCTCGCCTCCGCCCGGCTCTGGCCGTCCTGGTTGTGGCGCTGCTGGGCGGGCATCAGTGCCTGGAGCTGGGGCGGCATCGCCGCCTTTTGGCTGCGCCTGTGCCGAGCCTGGCTCCGACCCCGGCCCCGGCCCCGGCCCCGGCCCCGGCCCCGGCTCTGGCCCCAGCCCCGGCCCCGGCCTCTGCCCCGGCCCCGGCCCCGGCTCTTCCCGGGGCCCGCGGAGAACACACGCGGCGCGGCCGCTCCCGCCGCCTCCGCTGCGGCTTCCCCGGCCCGAGCTCCGCCGCTCGGCAGCGCGGCCGCCGGCCCCGAGCCGCCGCTGTCCCGTTCCGAGCAGCGAACGTCGGGGGATGCCCGGCCCGGGGCGGTTGAGGGGCGCTCGGGGGCCGTTCCTGGCCCCGGGCCGAGCGCTGACAGCCGCGTCTCGCCGGCAGGGAAGGCGCAGCAGGGCCTCAAGGAGCGGTACCGGCTGGGTTCGCTGCTGGGGCGCGGCGGCTTCGGCAGCGTCTTCGCGGCGACGCGGCTCTCGGACGGCGCCCTGGTGAGCGGCGGGGCCGGCGGCGGGCGCAGGAGGAGGAGGGCGGAGGATGGGGCTGGGCAGGCGGGCGGTGAGCTCAGCCCGCTGCTCCCCTTGGCTTGCAGGTGGCCATCAAAAGGGTGCCACGGAACCGCGTCCGGCACTGGGGCGAGCTGGTGAGTGAGCGGGGGCCATCGGGAGAAGCCGGGGCGTGCCGGGCGGGGATGAGCCGAGGCCCGGCAGGGTGGGAGCCGCCAGGATGCCTCGAGGGAGAGCGGGCGTGGGGCCAGCAGAGGGTGCAGAGCGTCCCGGGCTGGCTGAGGGCTTCCCCAGCCCTGGCACGGCATCAGCCCCACTGACGGCATCGTACTCCTCCCGCAGCCCGACGGCACCAGAGCACCGCTGGAGATCGTGCTGCTGCACAAGGTCTCCACTGGCTTCTCTGGTGTCATCCAGCTGCTGGAGTGGCTTGAGCTCCCCGACGACATCCTCCTGGTCATGGAGCGCCCGGAGCGGTGTCAGGATCTCCAGCATTTCATTCGGGCACGGAGGTTCCTGCCCGAGGAGGAGGCGCGGGGGCTGTTCCGCCAGGTGCTGGAGGCCGTGCGGCACTGCACCAGCTGCGGGGTGCTGCACAGGGACATCAAACCGGAGAACATCCTGGTTGACCTGGCCACCGGGCAGGCCAAATTGATCGACTTTGGCTGTGGCACCTACCTGCAAGAGACAGCCTACACTCACTTTGCAGGTGAGCCCATGCAGGTGTGTGCTCCCGGTCCCGGCATCTCATGGCCCAACCTGGGTGTGGCAGCGGGGATTCTCCCTTTTGCTGCCAGTCACAGGACAAAGTCTTCAGCTGAGTTGCTTTTGAGCGGGGGGGCGGGGGAGGGGGATACCTTACAGCCTTGCTGGCACCCTTCGTCCATCACTCTGCCCGGGACTGGCACTGGGGCAGCCAGCCCGACAAAAACACCCGTGGGGGGCCCACGGGTGAAGGGGGCCCCAGAACTAGTGTACCAGCCGGTTTGGTGTGCAGGCAAGAATGGGCTTGGACAGCTCTGCTTGCCTTGTTTGCCCTGGCTTCATAATGTTTTTGGGGCAATGCAGGCAGGGAGGATGAGGGCATGGGTCTTTCTCAGCACTGAGTTGGTTTTTCCTTTTCATGTCATGGTTAGGCCTTGCCAAGGCTTCTGCTGCCCACTTCCAACACCAGTGGCTTTTTTTCCAACCCTGAGTTTGTACACAAGTCACTGGTGCTGTTGAGAGGGCAGCAGGTCACCCTGTGTGCCACTGGTGCAGCCCCCGCACGCCCAGGGATGCTGGGGCCAGGCTCTGGGAGCAGCAGCATCCCCCTGATGAACTCCATCTGTATTCCGTAGGAACACCGTCGTACAGCCCCCCAGAATGGACCCACTTTGGGTGGTATCATGGCGAGGCAGCAACAATCTGGTCCCTGGGCATCCTTCTGCACCAGATGGTCTGCGGAAAGCACCCTTTCAGGAGGGGCCAGAACATCAGCTGGGACCATCAGCTCTCGCTGCCACAACGGCTCTCTCCAGGTGGATCCTCATCTCTGGGCACGGGGCAATACCGGTGCTGGGAGAGACAGCAGCAGGCTCGTGAGCAGCCCGCTCTGGCAGCTGCTGAGGAGGTGGCACATGTCCTGCTTTTCTGCTCTCCTCCAAAACAGGGAATTGATGGGAAAGTCTAGGCCCAGCTCTGAGCACACGCAGCATGGCCTGGGCATGGGAATAGTGGGGCAAAGGCACAGGAGCCTTCTCCAACTGACTGGCAGCTTCTGGTTTCTCTCCCCAGACTGCCAAGACCTGATCAGGTGGTGTTTATCCCTGCACTCCTTGGACAGGCCCTCATTAGAAGACCTGTTGTGTGATCCTTGGATGCAGGATATTCCTCTGCCGTAGAAGAAGAGAGAGAGCCACATGCACACATTGATCCAGGGCCCTGGTGAGTTCCAGCTCCACACAGGCCTTGGCAGTCAGACGCAAAGCAACCCAGACTTTTTGTCCTGCCTGTAGCAATGTGCAGGTCTCATTGGATGGGAACAGGCAGCCCTTGTGCTGGAGCTGAGCTGCTCTGCCCAGCACTGGTGGCCGCCATCCAAGCTGGTTTGGCTTGTCCTGGTTCACTGACAGCTGGGGCCCTGGGCAGAACCCTGACAGCCTGGTCTCATCCCCCAGGGAAGGAGAAAGAGCCCCTGGAGAAGCTATAGCAGGTGGGGCTGCTGCTGCTGGAGACATCGAGGATGACATCAAGGATGACAACCTCTTCCTCCACCTGGCCACCAACAGCTGAAGATGATGGATTTCGATTCTGGCACCTTCTTCAAAGCCAGGCTCCACAGCGAATTTGCAGATGAGTGCACACCCGGCTGGATGCTCCCAGATTTGGGCATTGCAGGGCCTGGCCAGGAACCAAAGGTTCCCCCTTTTGCTGTGCCAAATGCAACTGATTCTTCAGTTGGCTGCCCTGCTGCTTTTTGGCAGGGCTGGGGAGATGGGCTGAGGTGGGTACAAAATGGGAGTTGGCTCCTGGCCCTGCCAACAGTCCCCACCACCCACCGTGCCCCAGGCTGGGGCTGGGGCAGCCAGCCCAACACCAACAAACCCCCATGGCGGGGGCAGAGTTGGGACTCCAGAACCTGTCCATGGGCTGCTTTGCTTTGCAAGCCAGGAAGGGTTTGGGCTGCTCCACTCCCCTTGTTTGCTTTGGGATCACCAATACTTTTGGGGGGCAGTGCAGGGGGGATGGGAGAAAGCACGGGCTTCCCTCACCTGTGGGTGGGTTTTTCCCCAGCATGTAGGGGTTGGGCCTTCCTCCAGCCCTTAACAGAGATAAGATCTTTAACCTTTTTTCTTGTTTCCCCTTTTTGTTTGTAATCTATTTTCAATAATTTGTTGTTTGTTTTTCTAAAGGAAGCGTTCTAGGTAGTGTCCAGTGTGGATTGGGAAGTGCTTGGGACCAGCTGTGGCGTGGACAGGACGTGCCATTGGAGAAGGCCGAGGACATCGTTTTTCTTGAGCAGTTTTTCTTGAGGCAGCAGATGGTGTGAGGTGTGTCCCTGTCTTCTTGGCATGGGTGGGATAAGAGGTTTTGGGGAACGGCAGTGAGCACAGGAGCATCCCGCACTGGGCGGCTGCTGAGGGGCTGGATGTGCCCTGGCTGGCTGTAGGCTGCTGCCCTCCAGCTCTGCTGCCCAAGGCAGCAATGATGGGCAGCTTTGAGCACCGCTCTGAGCACAGCCAGCATGGCCTGGGCACCGCAGGGGGCTGGAACAAGGGCACAGGAGCCTTCAGCTGACAGGCGGTTTCTGGTTTCTCTCCTTGCAGCCAGGCTCTGCGCGTGCTGAGGCTGCTCTGGGCTCTGCCAGGGCTCTGCTGAGCTCAGCCCCAGGCACAGCTGGGCTTGCTCTGCCTCTGCCCTTGCTCTGACGGCTTTGCACCAGACGGCTTTGCTGAGCACAGCACCTGAGCTTTCTGCTTTTGCAGGTGAGTGAGACTCTCCTGCAGGCCAAGAGATTGCAGGTAGGGATCCACATCCAATTGGCAAGAACCCAGATGCTACACAGTCCCAGCTGAACTCCTGTACCTCCACAGGATGTTTCGTCTGTCCCACTCTTCATTTCCTTTGGGTTGGAATTGTGCAACTGCACATTCTTCCTCCTCTAGAAGTGCCACGAGTGGGCCACACCTGGCGAGTTGGCTGTGTTCCCAAGACAGTGTGGTCTGGAGTTGAGGGATGAAGAGTTGCCTTTCCGCACTTCTAAACCAGAGCAAAAAGCTCTAAGTGGGCTTATCTGTCCTTAAGAAAGGCCTGACAATTTCCAAGGGAATGTGCAGCTCATTCACAGGGTGAGAAGAAGGTCCTCTTGTAAAGGATTTGGGGTTTGACAGAGGTTAGATTCCCAGTCCTGCTCAGAGCTGGAAGGGCACAAACAATTTCCTATTGCTTTAATCGCAATTTAAAACAACAATGGTGGAAACAAAACCCCAAATCTTTAAAAAAAGACTGCTGAGGTCAGTAGGATGGATCCTCCTGCTGTGTCATCAGCACATTCACAAAGTAAATAACCGAGTTCTCTTTTTCAAAAGATCAGTTACCTCTAAATCCAAGTTACAAAAGATATTCCAGTGAAAACTTGGGGTTGGTTTCATCTTCCACATTTTACATACAATTTTTTTTCTCCTTTTTTTCTTGTTTTTTTTTTTTTTATGACAGAGATAACATGTTCTGTAAAAGGAATGTTCTTTGCTGCTGGTTCCCGTGTGGAGCAGCTCCATTCCTGCTGGCTGAGCTGCTCAGGCAGCTCCTGGCCCTGCAGGGCTGAGGCATTTCCTCGTTGCTGTGCACAGACTGATGGAGCAGCACTGCTGAACATGGGGACACACAGAGGGAGCAGAAGCAGCTGCCTTTGTCCACCTGAATCTCCAAGGCCCAAACTCTGAGCAGACAGCGCTGGAAGAGACTGGCAGGCTCCCTGTTTGCTTTGCTGCCCCACTTGTGCCCAGCCCAGCTCTGTGTGAAGGAGAACATGGGGCAGTTCCCCCCAGCCCAGAGACCCCTCTGGCCCTGGGGCTTGGGGCACCTGTCAGCACGCTGCTGCAGCCACCGCTTCTGCTTGCACTGACAGCAACAACCAAATTGTAGCTGATCCCCAGGGAGCAGCAGCAGTGCCTGCAACTGATCCCTCGCTCTGGGGCGAGGTTGGACAAATGACCCCCACAGCAGCAGCAGCGCAGCAGCAGCAGCAGCAGCAGCAGCAGCAGCAGCAGCAGCA